>CM012442.1:30035216-30635216 GCA_003999625.1 Oryzias javanicus
GACACTGCCCCCGGCCCCCCCACACACATGGCCGAGCTTCAGCTGAGTTAACCCGGAACGAGCCGCCAGCCCGCGCCCCGGTGACCGACGGGGTTGGGGGGCCGTTTGCCGCTCGCTCGCTCGCTCGCGCGCGCTCTGATGTCTCGTGCTGTCCCCCCTCCGTCAGCTGTTGGCTGCTGTCTGCCACCCCCGCCTGGACACGCGCGCGCAGACAGACCGCCAGCACCGCCAGGTAAACACCCCCCATGAAGACGGAGCCACCCCCCCGGCCCACACACGGAGGACAGGTGGGCACAGACCGTCCGGAGGCTCAGGTGAGTCCCCCCTCCCTCCCCCCTCCAGCTGCGCGAACCCTGTTAGCGGACCCCCCTTTGTGCGCGCGACAATGTCGTGATCCAGGTGGATGTTACCGTGTGATGGCGGGATGATCGCTGTCAGGTACCGGGACTCGCGCGCGTGTGTCATTGTTTGGGGATGATGAGGAAGATGTGCGGTTCGGGCTCGGACCGGGTATCTCCATCCCCCGTGTGGGGGTGGGGGTGGATAAAAGGACGCGCGAGGATTTGTTTGGGATCCATTCTTTTCTGAACCAAAACCCTGACCTTCAGACCCAGAACCTTGACCTTTTGAAGCAGAATCCTGACTTTCAGAACCAGAACCCACCAGGACAGAGGGTTGGTTCTGGTGTTGTCTCTCCTTCTGTCCATCTCAGGGTTAGAGGTGAAGTCCATGACGCTCAAATGCTTCAAATTCAATCCTTAATTCCAGACTGAGAATGGTCACTGTTAGAGTCTATGAATCCTGATGTGAACAGAAACCGTTTCCGTCCGGTTAGTCAGACAAATAGATCCATGAATGTTTTCATCTTCTGAGTTGGAATCTGGATCAGAACCAGTAGCTCTGATATTGATGCCATCTAGTTTTTGATGGGCTGGGGTGTGAGGGGCTGTAAGCCAGCAGCAACAAAGGAATGATGGGATGTAATTGGAGGGCAGGTGTGTCAAAATCAAGGCCCAGGGGCCGGATTCGGCCCTCCGGGTAATTCTATCCAAACCTCCAGATCATCTAATTTTGTTGTTATTAACGGCCCGATGTTATCTTGCACTTATTTCTAACTTGTATAATTTTAATAAAATATATTTTTATGGAGAGTAAAATATTGAAAGTTATTTAAGATTTAAGTTGATTTAAACCTTAAATCATTCATATTTATATTTAAAAGTTACAGTTTTTAAGTTTTAAAACTTCACATTCTGATAGCTTTTTGGACTATTTTGGAATAAGCTATGATCTTTTTGGCTATTTTGGAGCTTAGCTAATATTTCAGCTACATGCTAGCTGTTTTGGCTAATTTAAGCTTTTCTCGGTTTTTAGGCTATTTTGAAGTTTAGCTATTTTATTTTTAAGCTACATTATAGCTGGTTTTGATTATTTAAAAAAAAAAAAAGAAGAAGTTTTTAGGTTAATTTAGCTAATATTTTAGCTAGCTATCAGCTTCAGCGGCCAAATTCAGCTTACAGCATTCATACTAGCATTAGCTCAGCTAATGCTATACATCTAGTTCATAATTATGGTAAAAAGTTTAGGTTGAAAAGTTTTAAAAATGTAGTTTTAGAGTGTTTAATAAATGTTTATCCCGCTCTGCCAGCAACCGAAGGTGTGGTTTGGATTTTTGCCCCTCGTTCGATTGAGTTTGACACCCCTGTAGTGGGGTAACATTTGCCCCAACAATGTTTTACAAACGGACACAGACTTGTCTGAAACTGTCATCAGAACAGTCAATAGGTTCCCCACATGTGGTCCACATCCATGTTTGTGGTCTGAACCATCAGCTGTCACCGCCCCCCCTTCCCCCCTCCCGCGCCGCATGGCGTCATGGACGTCACGAGTGACCTGCGTGGACGGCGTCAGCGGCGGGTTCCGGTTTGCCGCCCTCCTCCGTGGCTGATGTTTCTGAACGTTCCTGATCCTCCTGGTGGAAGATCTGCTTCCTGAACCTCTGTCAATGTGTTACCAGGAGATTACGTCTTATCAGAGTCCGCTTTGCACAGAGTGGCAGTAAAGGAGGAGTTTTCACTGAAACTGGAGGAAGTTTGTCCTCTCTCTAGAGAACGTTTGATGTAAACATGCCTATTTGTTAATCATTCCGACATTTGATCGCATTGAGACTGCTATACGTACTCAGAATTTACCCGCCTGACTGAAGTTAGTTTCACTCCGATTTAACATTATAATCAAAAGAGTTTTTTAGTTTTCATTGTAAATCACTTTTTTCTTATTTGAAGTGATGAGAGGTTCCTCTGATCCAATTTATTATAGGAAAACTTGAATAAGCAGAAAAACACAAAGTATTCCAATAAGAGTATAAGTATGGAGAGAAATAAGTATCATAAGTATCATATATAAGTATCATAAGTATGTGTGTAAATCTTGATTTGTACATGCGTAATTCTGGGTTTATAACTCATATAATACATTTTGTGCATGAGTACAAAAATGACAAAAATATAAAAAAATACAATTTAAACATGCACAAATGAAAATGACAAAAGTTTGAAACTAATTACACACAAAAATCTTTAAAAAATGATTCACAAATCACTTGTTATACACAAATCTGTGGTGAGACTTTTTTCTCGTCTCAGAGATTCGTCCATAAGTGATGCGTTTAAATACTACTAGAAGGTTGGGTCATCAGAGTTTTCTTATCACTTGCTTTGAATTTCAATATAATATGAATAATTATAATAATAATGTGTGAATAATATCTGGTAAAACTTGACATTTTTCAAACAAATATGCCCCTGATTAATATAAAAAAAATCCAAGCAAGCGTTTTCAAAGCAGCTAATGAGAAAACTCTGATGTCCCAGCATTCTAGTAGTATTTAAACGCACCTTGTGATGTGAAGAGCCTCAACACAGAACTCAGGTTTTGTGTGAGCGTAACAAGTGATTTGTGTGATTTTTAAAGATTTGCATGTGTTTAAGCTGTTGTCATTTTCATTTTTCATGTTTTTTTTAATTTTGTAATTTTTTTTCGTACGCACAAAATGTATTTTATGAGTTGCAAATCGAGAATAAAAAAGGGGTGATACTTATTTCTCTCCATACATAAATATTAGTTTTACAGGAATCAAATGCGCGCTCTTATTTTGAAATACTCTCCCTGCGCTGAAGTTGAGGTTCCTGTTTGTGCAGCAAACCTGCAGAACGCAGACTTCAGCTCAGTTCTCACCCAGACAGAAATCAATCCTCTGAGCTCTAACGTCTGTTTGCTTTTTCATCCTTCCTGTTCCCTCCTCCCGCATCAGCACCAGCAACACCCCCCCCTCACTCTAGACAGCCTGTTTCTATGGCAACAGCAGAATCTGCTCCAGTCTGCGTGCGCCTTTCTGTTGTTTTTCTGCCCTTTGTTTTTGTTTCCTGAAACTCCAGTCTTCCTCCTCTTCTTCATCCTTTCAACAACCGTGAGTCTGGAAAGACGTTGCGGTTATCCCCCCGCCGCTCGTGCCCCCCCCCCATTCCTGTTTCACTGCAACAGCATAAAGAGAGCGGCGGCGAAAAAGGAGGGATTCAGAGAGGAAGTGTGAGACTCCGGGTGGTGGTGGGGAGGGGGGAGCGGTCGCCATTAGACATATGCGGCGTCAGATGCTGGGCTCAGCAGCTCGGAGTCAGACGGGAGGAGCTCCGGCTTTCCGAGGACCCGGTCCGGACCGCTGACGGGCAGAATGTCTGGTAAGTTCTGACCCCGCAGCGGAACCGCGGCGGTGCCGCATGCTTTGATGCATCGGTGGGAGGTGGAGCTTAAGATGCTCTTGGTGCAGCGGGGTCAGCGGTTGTGCGTTTGGCGGCTCCGCTGCAGGTTCGATGGCGTCAGACGTGCGTGCCGCAGCGTTCAGGTGACAAACTGCGCCGACCGCGCGGATCGGGAGCTTCTGTCATGTGACCTCTCCATCTTTTCCCTCATTCCACATTTGTAATCTGGGTTATCCTCTCCAGCCCGGACTCCGCCGCGCCTCCTTCAGATGCTGCTGAGTTGTTGCTGTTGCCCCCCCCCCCCCCCCCCCCCTCCATGTCAGAGAGCAAATGCAAATCTGCAGAGTCGACTCTTTATCTCCTTAAGAGATTACCGAGCAGAAGACGCTCCTCCACCTCACCTTTGGTTTCGCTTCAGCAGAATTTACATTAATGTGAAAAACACTTATAAAGGGTGGGGGTGGGGGGCATCAAATCATAAATCTTCATTTTTCATCATAGAAAAACAGATAAGTCCTTAACCCTTTACCCACCTGAGGCTTGAACACAACATCTGGATGGTACTGTAACTTTTCAACCGTTAACGCGATGATTCCAGTCGATTCTGAAGGAGAAAAGCGGCTCGACGAGCCGCTTTTCTCCTTCAGAATCGACTGGAATGACGTTGATCGTGTCAACGGTTGAAAAGTTACAGTAAATCAAAGAACATAAACACTGGAGTTCAAGGATTTGTCGTTTTATGGAGTGACAGTTTTGGTTTCTGAAGTTTCCCATTTTTACTGAAAAAAAGATGAATTCCCATCATTCATTGGGGCGGGGTTGGTGGGAGTGGCTCCAGCACCTCCTGCAGACCTCACTCTCATTTTTGATCTGTGTCCCGACCATTGACAGTATATAGACATGGACACATTTTCCAGTTATTCAATTCACGTTTCTATGGCAACTACTGGCAAGTCCACACCCCTTCCACTGAAAGCGGAAGCTGTCAATCAAACGTTGGAGAGGGTACCACATGGTTTTACTGAGGAACTTGATTGGTCAACATATTCTCATCTCCAAGTCGTGACATGTTGATGTTTGGTTAATGCTGCTTCCACGTCACTTTTTTGACGTCCTGTTTGTAAAATGATGGATCCCCAACCCTCGGGATGCAATACCGATTGTGGGACCGGATGTGCACTGGTCCTCGGGACACGTCCAGTACCGGTACCCTAACCTTAACCCAGTACTGGTTCATGTCTGGTTTGACCTCTCTCGCCTAAACCGAAGTTTCCAGACCCCATTTTGTTACACCTCTTCCCTCTAATTTTTCATCCTTCAACACAGGACGAATCCACTCACTAGATCAGGGGTGGGCAAACTTTTTGATTTGAGGGCCAGAAAGGGTGGAAGGAGTGATTTGGTAATGAACCTAATAAAGTAAAAAGATCATATGGAATTTAGAGAAAAACATGCTTTAATTTGGATTAAAATTCATATATATTCATTTAAAAACAGAAAATTTGGGAATTTTAATTTCTAAATTTTGATTTTTGTTCTCTTTTGGGGTTGATGTTCTTCAGAGGAAAATGCGAACTCAAAGAAATCCGAAAAATCACCTTCTGACTCAGAAAAAAACACACACGAACGCCAGAGAAACAACATTCATGAGAAGAAACCAGAAATACAATGAAAATAAAACAATAATTAGGATTTTTGATTCAATGTATTTTAATTTGGGGGGCCAGATTAAGTAGCTTAAGGGGCCGTATGTGGCCCCCGGGCCGCAGTTTGCCCACCCCTGACCTACAATGATGCTAGCCTGAATGCTGTAAGCTGAATTTGACTGCCGAAATCAAAAGCTGAAAACACTTAAGTTGATAGCTAGAAACATTGAAGCTGATAGCAAAAAATGCTGAAGCTAGTAGCTGAAAACGCTGAAGTTAATAGCTGTTTAAACTATTAGCTAAATGCCAAATTAGCCTAAAAAAAACCAAATTTAGGCTAGCCAAAACAGCTAGCGTTTAGCTAAAAAAAAAAGGCTACATTTCAAAATAGCCTAAAAAACTGAAAAAAGTCTAAATTAGTCAAAAGAGCTAGCATGTAGCTAAAATATTAGCTAAACTCCAAAATAGTCTAAAAAATCTTGAGGCTGATAGCAAAAAAGGCTGAAGCTAGTAGCTGAAAACCCTGAAGTTAATAGCTGTTTAAAATATCAGCTAAATGCCAAGTTAGCCTAAAAAAAAAACAAACTTAGGCTAGCCAAAACAGCTAGCGTTTTGCTAAAAAAAAAAGGCTACATTTCAAAATAGCCTAAAAACTGAAAAAAGTCTAAATTAGTCAAAACAGCTAGCATGTAGCTAAAATATTAGCTAAACTCCAAAATAGTTCATAAAGCTAGTAGAATTCCAATTTTTAACACTTATCGTAACTTTTTCACATAATTACGAATATAAAAGGCAGGAATATTATTCCAGAATAAATCAACTTAAACCTAATTTTAAATATTTTACTCTCCATAAAACTATATTTTTTCAGAATTATACAAGTTAGAAATAAGCGCAAGATAACATTAATAACAAGAAAATAAAATAATCTAAAGGGGCCGGATCCGGCCCCCGGGCCTTGACTTTGACATGTGTTCTAAACTGTCTTCAACTCATTAACACGGTGAAATTCTGTCTTTTTTTTATTTTTTAGCCTGCCGAGTCACAAGTATAATAATAAGAACAAGAATAATTAGGATTTTTGATTCAATGTATTTTAATTTGGAGGGCCAGATTAAGTAGCTTAAGGGGCCGCATGTGGCCCCCGGGCCGTAGTTTGCCCAACCCTGCACTAGACATTTCCAGGGATTTTCGAATCCCGCTGCACTCACTCAGATACAGTATCTCACAAAAGTGAGTACACCCCTTACATTTTTGCAGATATTTATTTATACGTTTTTCATGTTACAACACTGCTAAAATGAACTTTTGACAAAATATATAATATAATATAAACTTTATTTATATAGCACCTTTCGAGATAAAAACCACAAAGTGCTTTACAGTAAAACACAGATTAAAACACAAAGTAAAACCAAATATAAAAACAGGACATAAACACAGTTAAGAAAAAGCAATTTTAAAAAGATGTGTTTTTAGCTGCTTTTTAAAGTAAAATAAAAAATTGTCCGCGTCCATCTTGTATAACAATGTAAAGTTGTTTTTTCTGCAAAATAAATCACAATAAAGGCATTAAATAGCCAAAAACCTGGTCGTAAAAGTGAGGGGTGTACTCACTTCTGTGAGATACTGTAACAAGGGCCTCAAAAACCCAACTGCACCTCACACCGATCTAAAGGAACAACTGGGACCCTAACACACACACCTCGAGATATTTATATCTCACTGCACTTACAAAGATAAACAAGGGGTTTCTACATCCCATCTACACAGCAAAACATTCCATCCACCCATTTCAACCAATAGACACCAAGACAACAAACGTGACCGTTTACACTCATAGAGAGCTTCTTGGTTATTCTAGAATGACTGAGTCACAGCTGTTCGTTTCTATATACGAGTCTATGGGATTTTGGCTTCTTGGAGCAACTTCCTGTTTCAAACACAATGGGGCGGGGCCACTCGGTCCAGTTCACTATATACAGTCAATTGTCCAGACTTGGCCCCCTTAGCTTCTTGCTTCATGAGATTTTGCAGTTTCTGGTCTTTGAAGCTTCTTCTGATCACTTGCGACAGAATTTCAGCTTAAATCTCTTTTTTTAGAGTTTTGTGGTTATTTTTGCATCGGACTCAGAATTTCTATTAATAGATGAGAGAACGGTTCCTTCAGATCTTGTCGTCGTCATCCTCTGACCTGTTCTCCATCTCTCCTTAGGAACCATGGATCCTTTAGGAGCTGTTCCGTTGGTCCCACTCCTGCACTGAGCTCCACACCTCTTCCTCTCTTTGCCTCCTCTTCATCATAGTCCTGACCCCCCCTTTCAAGCATGGCAGGGGAGAAGGGGCCTCACAAGCGCAGCTCCATGGACATCAAGCGCCTGGCGAGCCTCATCCAAAGAGCAACCGGACGTCTGCTGGTGATCGACAGCCGGACCTTCTCTGAGTTCAACGCGTCGCACGTTCAGGGCGCCGTCAACGTTTGCTGCTCCAAGCTGGTGAAGAGGCGCCTGCAGCAGGACAAGGTGTCCGTCACCGAGCTGCTGCAGCCCAACGGGAAGGTGAAGGTGAGCCGCCGCCGCCGCCACGTTTCTCAGGCGGAGATCAGTACGGTTGTGCCAAAATTTCAACACTGCAATTAGTCCTGCAAGTATTGATCATTTATTTTCATTTGAAGAGGCTGTAAAACGTTACATTCATCATTCTTTGGTGAGACGTTCCTTTGGAGGTAGAAAGAGTCACCAACGTGTCTGGCAGGAACCTGAATTATTCCATTTTTGTTCAGTTGTTTACAACAATTTTGCACAAAGTAGTGGAACTGCTGTTCATGTTTACTATTTATCGGACAAATCTGCTGATATAAACTGGCTTTTTATTTTATTTTTTATGAACTCTTGTTTTTATTGCTTTTTATTGTGTGTGTCTAGCTGCCGAACACCTGAATTTCTCCCTTGGGAGATGAATAAAGTTCGTTCGTTCGTTCGTTCTTTCTTTCTTTCTTTCTTTCTTTCTTTCTTTCTTTCTTTCTTTCTTTCTTTCTTTCTTTCTTTCTTTCTTTCTTTCTTTCTTTCTTTCTTTCTTTCTATCTATCTATCTATCTATCTATCTATCTCTATCTATCTCTATCTCTCTATCTCTATCTATCTCTCTATCTCTATATCTCTATCTATCTATCTCTCTATCTCTCTATCTCTATCTATCTATCTCTCTCTCTCTATCTATCTATCTATCTCTCTATCTATCTATCTATCTTTCTATCTATCTATCTATCTATCTATCTATCTATCTATCTATCTATCTATCTATCTATCTATCTATCTATCTATCTATCTATCTCTATCTATCTCTATCTATCTCTATCTCTCTATCTCTATCTATCTCTCTATCTCTATATCTCTATCTATCTATCTCTCTATCTCTCTATCTCTATCTCTCTATCTCTATCTATCTATCTATCTATCTATCTATCTATCTATCTATCTATCTATCTATCTATCTATCTATCTATCTATCTATCTATCTATCTATCTATCTATCTATCTATCTATCTATCTCTCTATCTATCTCTCTATTTATCTATCTCTATCTATCTATCTCTATCTATCTGAAAGATAAATCCATTGGTGCCAATGCTTTTCACAGACATACTGGAGTCAGAGTGTCGCTAATTTTTGAGTTATAATGTCATTCTGCTAGCTTTTTGGACTATTTTGGCATTTATTAAGTTTTTTTTAGGCTATTTTGGAGTTTAACTAATTTCAGCTACATGCTAGCCATTTTGGCTAATTTTTTGTTTGTTTTTTTAGACTATTTTGGAGTTTGGCTACTATTTCAGCTGCGTGCTAGCTGTTTTGGCTAACTTAGGCTTCTTTTTTTTTAGCTTGCTAAGCTAATTTGGTATTTGACTAATATTTTAACTGTTATCAGCTTCGGCGTTTTTAGCAATCAATTTCAGCATCTTCGGCTATCAGCGCTAGCATCTTCAGCGGCCAAATTCATCTCACAGCGTTCAGATTAGCATTATCACAAGTAATGCTATATATCTAGTTTTTAGTAAGTTTTAAGCTAATGATGGTTAAGACGTGAGCTTCACTTCCTCTCTGCCCATGACCCGATTAGTCGACTAATCTGAAAAGATAATCGGCGATTATTAAAATAATCGTTTGCGGCAGCACCAATTGTGAGTTATTAGAGATGATTTTTACCAATATAATCGATATCGTATCGTTAGGATCCCAGTGATTATTGATCAGTGGATTTACTGATAGAAGGTGTTTAGAGAACAGGTTCATTCAGAGAAAGCTTTCATTAAACACCCTTTTTGTTGCTTTTCTCCTCACCTTCGGACCCGTGGGGAGGAGCTGCAGAAATGTTGATGAGATGAACGCTGCGTGTCTGAACAGGTGAAACTAGTTTAGGTCGGGTTCAGACCACAGTTTCTAATCTTAGAAAGAAGCCGTCCCGTTTCCTGGAGCAGCTCAGGGTTCTCCGGGTCGTGGCCTCCGGCGTTCTGGACCGGCCTCGGCTTGTCTCAAAACCTGGGGGGTGGGGATGGGGGGGGGGCTATATGTGGTTTTAGGATTTGAGGCGGTTGCTCATCAGCGGCTCTGAAACCAGATATCTCCGTTTTCCATGACTGCTCTGAAGAAAAGCCTTTTTTTTTTCACGCCGTCCAGCTGAGCCTCACAGGCTCCTGTATTTTTAGTCCATGTGTGAAACTAAAGGAAGTATTAACACCCCCCCCCCCCCCCCCCGCCGGTCTGCATTCGTTTTCCAGTTCTCGTGATGAAATCAAAGGTTTTTCAGACGCTTTCGTCTTCCTGCTTTTAGACATTTGTTCAGGTTTTTGTCGCAGCGTTTTTGACGTTTGTTCCTCTGTGGAGCTGCAGGTGAATCTTCCGCCTTCGTTGTTTAGGACCGTCCCGTCGAGCGACTGGCGTCCTGGAGCGGCTCGGATTTGACGCCGCTGCGGTGTTTCTGGTTCTTCTGCTTTATGAATTCTCTCGCAGAGAGTTTGGATCCTGGCTTGGTTTCTGGGTGGGGGGGTCCATCAGGTTTCTCTCTTTTGGGAGGGGGGGGGATTTTCCCACCCCCCCCCACCCAAAAAAAGCCCATGACATCTCTATCTGTCTCCTGCAGCTGCAACCCTCTCTCATTTGATCACAGTTTACTTTCTGGGCCGTGTTGTCCCCCCCCCCCCCCACCCATGGCTGGTTTGTTATTATCCCCCCCCACTAAAGAGGATAAGGCTTATGGGTAATGCTGGATAAAGCTGGAGCTGACAGGCGAGGAAGGGGGCGGGTCTTAGCAGCCCAGCCTCTTTTGTCATTGGCTAAACATGACATCATCTACAGTGGGGGGGCCGATGGGGGGGCTGCTGGTTGGGCACGTGCAGACGAGCTGTGTGGGTTTAGAGTCAGCCATCAAACAAACCCCCCCCCCGCCTGGAGCTGCTCAGAAACGTCATTGTGACTCTTTGTTGAAAGAGCTGCATCCAGATGATGCTTCTGCCCCCCCACCCCCCAACCCCCCATTTCCCTTCTACTGGCATCCCATTGATACCTAATGCCCCCCCCCCCCCCCCCCCACCCCCCCAGGCGCCGCAGAAGTCCTCGTTACAGACCGACGCGGTTCTTTGCCTCTGATGATGCTGTGAATGTGGGTCAGAGAGCCGGGGGGGGGGGGGGGGGGGGGGTTGATGATGGGGGGGCAGTACGGGCACTGTCTGCAGGACGGGCGAACGCTTCCTCGGCTTAATCCAGGATAATCCCCGCCGCGGTGACGGAAACAGAGCGGAGGATGTGGAAGCCTCAACTTCCTGTTTAGACACAAGTTACAAACAAAAATCCTGAAGTTTGGTTTCATGTTTTCCTGAAGATGCAAAAATATTTTGCATTTTTATTTTACGTCCCGCTTCAGCTACATTTTTATTTGTTGTCAAAGCGTTCCCAGCGGCTAAATTGGTTATGATTCTGCAGTGGATGTTGCAGAATGGGGCGGAGCGAGGAGATTTTGGCCCGCCAGATTCAGTTTCTGTCAATTTGTCATAAACGACATAAACAACAGGAATAAGACACTCATTTGTTTTTACATTAATGTTACTATTTTGATAACTATAAATGCTTTTTTTGGGGAGGAGCCTTTTTTTTTCAAAACTTGAAATAGTTCATTATGTGTCAGAGATTTCGCATAACTTCCTTTCAAAATAAAAGACATCCTGTTTCACATACGATCAATGCAGCAAATCATTAGAATTTCAATTTTCAGACCAAAATTTGCAAATCTATTAAGCTTAATCAGAGATAATTCAGTAACTTTGTAAATTTGTTTACAAATAGTAATCCAGCACTTTAAAATCTGTCCTTTTTACTTTACAACTTAAGTTATTTTTACAGTTATACTTTTAAAAAATGTAAAAAATGTATTTTTTTTAACCAAGAGCCACATGAGTCTCCTGAGGTTTCAGACTCCTGCAGTAGACCCAGATGACCAAACTGTATTTTTAAGTAAAGACCAGATCCGTTTACTTATTCAACTTTTATTCAGAACATAAAAGTTCTGACATTAAAGTATTTCATTTGATAATCAAAAATCTTTCACAGCATCAAAAGAGCAAAATGTTCCTGAACTCATCAACCTTAAATAAGATAAAGTTACGTTTTAAAATTAGACCAGAACGCTCTTTAACTCACATCAAACTAAATAAATAGTGTCTCGCTATTCCAGGGATTCCAGTAAAAGAACCACTCGTTTTCTACTGATCAAAACCTAGAAGGAGCTGCAAAGTCTTATTTTTAATCTCTTGTAGATTCATTACAAAGTATTTTTTAATACTAAATATGAATTATGCTTCTTTTGTGGCATGAAAAAAGCAGAAATATAAAAAGAAACTAACATTTTCTCAACATGTGAAATTATGTTGTACGTTTGACAGAAGCTCGATTTCCTTTCAAAATAAAAGACACCTTGTGCCAGACCGGATCGTCCCGGTGCAGCTCTGGACAGCACGTTCTTTAAACTGATAAAGGATCAGGTTTTTAACCAAAGTTTTGCTTATTAGTTTAAATCGGTGTTTTCTGGAGGAAGCATAGAGCAAACGTGACCTCTTCAAGTCAGTGGGGACGTAAAAAGCTTTACATATCTTTGAGGTTCACCTCAGCCACACATTTATAAACTAAACTAATCTGAATTAAATAAATGCTAATTTAGTAACTCTTAGCTGGAATAAAAAATGCTAAAGTTCTAAATGCTAAAGTTCATAAGTATGAAGTCAGGACTGGCCGGATGACGAGATCTGGAATGTCGGCCATGTCTATGGAAGTTTTTTTATGTCATAATTCAAAGTATTATGCATTATTCAATTGACAATTCAGTTTGCAAATTCATCATGCAATTTGAAAATGTATTTTTCAATTTGAAAATGCATTTTTCAATTTGCAATTGATTATTAATTTCAGGCTTGCAAAAGGACAATTCATTTTGCAATTTACAATTCAATATGAAAATATACAATTCAATATCACAATTTTTAAAATAAAATATTGAATAAAATCTAAATCAGTTGCATTGCATATTGCCATGGGTTTTTGATGTCATAATTCAAATGACAATGCATTTTGTAATTGGCAATTCAATATGCAGTTTGACCTTTCATTTTGAAATGCATTTTACAATTTACAATTCAATACAAAATGCAATGACATCAAAAACCCATGGCAATATGCAATGCAATTGATTTAGATTTTATTCAATATTTTATTTAACAAAAATTGTGATATTGAATTGTAAATTTTCATATTGAATTGTAATTTACAAAATGAAATATCATTTTGCAAGCCTGAATAAAATATTGAATTGCAAATTGAATAATGAATTTTCAGATTGCATGATGAATTTGCAAATTGAATTGTCAATTGAATAATGCATAATACTTTGAATTATGACATAAAAAAGCTTCCATACTTGTCAGTGAAAAACACATTCAATTCCACTTGTTACTTTTACATTTCAAAATTCATATACATTTTTTGATTGTCAATTCTTTAAAATTCATAAAACCGATTTTTTTTTTTTTTTTTTTCCCCACCACTAACTAGATAGAACATGTTAGAACTGCAGCCTGAATGAGTTTCAGGATTTGGTTCTGATTATTCGAAGCTTCTTTTAGCTTACATGATTTGAAACCTTGAAATTCTGTGTTCATAGAATATAACAAAAAATGAATAACCTTCCTGATTTTTGCTGCATTCTTCGTTTTTTTATGTCAGTTCTATAATGAATCCTTTACCCAAAAAAAATTTTTTTTTTAAATACCCCAAAAAGTCATAATCCATCGACTTTAGTGATCCTCACTGAAATGTGTGCGTTACCATGACAACGGCTCTGCCGCAGAACTGACCTGAAGGTTGTTGTTTTCTGGCTGCAGAACAATAAAGTTTAGCAATTTTAAGCAACGGATCCAATTTGTAAAAAATTGTGGACCGGGAGTTGAGCACCTGTTTGGACAGGAAGAATAAATGATGCATGCTGGGAATTCCTGTGTTATTTAGATAACCTTTCTGTGTGTGCACAATGCATGTGTGTGTCTCCATCTCAGACGTGATGCAGTTTCTGTTCCAGCTCTGCAGACATTTCCAGTAAGCGTGGCATTTCAAAATAAAAGACCACGCGGAAGCTTTCCATGTTTCGTGTGAAGCAGCAGAGCCGGGACGTCGGGCCGATGACACATTCTGGATTTTTTTTTCGTGACGAGCCTGAAGGCAAACGCGGTTTCATTCATAGTTTTTCCTCTGCCAAGTTCCCGTCTGCCGCAGCCGGCAGCGGTTTTTCCAGAGCCGGAAACGCTGCATGTTTGATTTGATGAGGTCATTGACTTCAGAGGCGCCACTTTCAGCGCCAACAGACACTATTATGGAAGAGAAAGTTCTAGAGTGATTTATGGAAGGCCAGAAGGAACGTTTAGATGATTCTTTAGCATTTCCTTTCATGTGAGCAGCAGACGGTTGACCGTCATCGGAGGAGGAGCCTCTGTGGTAGTTTGTGATGTTTGACCATTTTTGATAAGATCAACCGGGCGCGTGAATGAGGACGAAATTTAGTCTTTAAAATCAGGAAGAGGTTTATGTCTCAACTTCATGGTCCCTCTGAGGTTCTCTCTTTAGGCTGTAGAGTTGATGCAGCAGCAGCTGTCAGTATCCGTGTGTTGGGGGGTCAAAACCAAAAAAAAAAAAACCCCCATACACCACAAACCTGTCTGCTTCCACACTGATGGAGGGGAGAAACGCCAGCGTTAAGGGAAGCTGC
Organism: Oryzias javanicus; assembly: GCA_003999625.1. Taxonomy (NCBI): domain Eukaryota; kingdom Metazoa; phylum Chordata; class Actinopteri; order Beloniformes; family Adrianichthyidae; genus Oryzias; species Oryzias javanicus. Next base: position 30,049,921 of record CM012442.1, read on the forward strand.
AGAGCTGTCAGTGAAGGACACAGCAGCCATTTTGAAAGTGTTTACCACGAATGGCTGGGTCGATAAAAATCGATTCATCAATCGGAATCGATCCAAACTTAATGGATCAATAATCAATCCTTAAAATAAGAGATGGATCTTACGCAGGGGTCTGCAACCTTCAGCACTTGAAGAACCGTTCATTAGAAAAATAAGACTTTATATTTATGTTGTTATTTTTATGATAAATATGAATAAGATTTTATTTTTTGGCATTAATAAAACAAAATTTATGACAAAATAGATTCCCAACCAATATAAAACAATGTGTAACTTCACAGACAAGACTTCCTTTCAAAATAAAAGACTTCCTGTGTCACGTTGGATCACCTCGATGGAGCAAATCAAGTGGTAGGCTGTCCAATGTCAGCACTGCAAATAAACAACTATTTTTAAACTTTTGTGGTGTTTCTTAGCAGGAAATTCATAAATCTAACTTTCTAAAATTAAAACAAAGGAAATTAATTGTATTTTTTGAACTTTTAAAACACTGGAATTTGTCTAAATGTTTAGTTCTCGATTATCGAACAACCATGGCTACTGTGCTTTGGAGGCTCGCAGAGTGAAAAGTTATTTTATTCATTTTTAACTTTACTCTACTGTTACTATTTTGAACTAAAAGCTTTGTATTTTTCTTTAACCAGAGAGCCACAGTAGAGGGGTAGAAGAGCTCCGATCTAACACATGAAGCTAAAGTCTGCTAGCTGGATGCTAACGTATAATGGGATTTCCCATGGGACAGTTGATGCTAACCCTCGGTCGACGTGAACACACATTGCTGACTAAATGAACGTCTTTATCTTCGGTAATTTTTCAGACTTATAAAAAACTGCCTGAATATTAATACAATAAAATGTTCAAATATATTTTATTCATGATCAGAACATTAACTGTAACTCCTAAACAAGTTGATTTTACCCAAGCAAACAATTTTTACAACTAATCGACTATTGAAATAATTTAATTTGTTTTTTATCTTATTATATATTATATTCTTGGAATAAGAGTGTATTAAAGTTGACAGTATAATGGCATTATGCTAGCTTTATCGGCTATTTGACAATTATTAAAGTTTTTTGTTCGTCTATTTTGGAGTTTAGCTAATATTTCAGCTACATGCTAGCTTTTTGGCTAATTTAGGATTTTTTTGTTGTTTAGGCTGTTTTGGAATTTGGCTAACCCCTTCAGCTACATCCTAGCAGTTTTAGCTAACTTGTTTTTTTTGTAATTGTTTTAGGCTAATTTGGCATTGAACTAATATTTTAGCTTCAGAGTTTTTAGCTATTAGTTTTAGCATCTTCAGCGTCCAAATTCAGCTGCCTGCATTCACGCTAGCGTTATCGCAGATGATGCTATATATCTAGTTTTTAGTTTGTTTTAAAGCTGATGATGATTAATTTCTGTGCTAATAATTGGTGATTAGTCGACTATTAAAATAATCAATTTCAGCAGCAAAATATTTTCAGCATAAGAAAAAATTTAATAAATTTGTCTCAACCAAGAGTTCATAAATATGGCTGAGAAATAAAAGTGCTGTTTGTTTCCAGCCTCCATTCATGAAGCTCCCGCTTCATGAAACTCTGAGTCGGAGCTGATGGCGTCAGGATTCCAGAGCGCCATTCTCCATGCGCTCGTTCTATCTGCGCTGCTGCCCGTCTCCTGTGATGCAGCAGCGGTGATGTCCTGCAGCGCTGCAGGAACCTGGCGGTCTGTCTGCAGGTCTCTCTCTAGCCCCTCCCACCAACAGATCCTCCTTCAATCTCTGTAACCTCGGCTGCGTCGCTGAGCGTGCTCTGCAGCGCTGCAGAGATCCTGACCGCCGACCCCACCCTCACCCTCCTGTCCCTAGAACTGCCGCGCCGACTTAAACCTCCATCTTTATTCACCTAATGTAAAGTAAAGGCTCTAAGCTGCAGGAGTGTGCATGTGCGCACGCACGTACTCTTAAAGAGCCCTAATCTGCAGGCATTTAGATCAGATTCCCAAAATAGAAGTAATCCCATTAGGATTATTAGACAGAATTACTCTGGGTCAGGAAAGGTCAAATCCAGCGTCTAATTAAACTCAAAAGCTCGTTTTGTTTTTCCTGACATTCATGGAAATGTCGGTTCTTTGTTTTGATCCGAGGAGACGCTCCTCCCGACGCTCCGGGTGTGGAGCGTCTTTCACCTGGACAGAGATCAGAGAGGAGGAGGAGGATTTGGAGGAGCCTTTTGTGCGTTCTCTCCATCACACCTGCAGTGGCTCCTCCCCCCTCCCCGACCGCTGACGTCTCAGTGATGCGGTGATTCATGGCTGCGGTGTTTGCTGCCTCCCGGTCATGTGACTGAAGCCTGCCTGACAACTGAGCGCGCCTCCCGCACATGCTCAGTGCGCGCTCACGTGGGATGCTTTGTCAGAGTCCGACGCGGACGGCATCACCTGACGCCTCCACGGCGATGGGAACGGTTTCCATAGCAACAAACAGCATCTTTAGAGAGAAATCCTTCATGATGGTTTTTAAAAAGTGACTATTTGCGTGATTGCATTTATGTATCTGTTGTGTGAATATTAAGTGTGTGTCTGTTTGTGTGCGTACAGTTTCCAGCTTCTTGCCCTGAGCAGCAGTGGAGTGTGTTGTGTTCATGCGAGTGCTGCATCTCCAGCGCGTTCTCCGGGATGACCTCCTCTTTCTTCCTTGTTTTGTTCGTCCGTAGGTGGAGCTGGGCAGGAAGCAGGAAGTGGTGGTTTACGACCAGAGCTCCAAAGAAGCCGGTCATCTGTCCAAAGAGGGATTTCTGCACATTCTCATGGGAAAGCTGGAGGGAACCTTCCACAAAGTCTCCTTACTCACAGGTAGGCGTAAAAAAAAAAAAAAAAAAAACACCTTTTCTCCACCATACACACTCACACTGACAGCAGGTGCTTTGCTGCAGTTGCACAGTGTAGCCAGCAGGTGTTGCTGTTGAGCGTCCCAGCAGCGTATGTGATGGAGGTGATCTGCACCTCCATCCTGGAGCTCAGCTGTAACCGCTAACGGACAGGAGGAGGGAAAACGGCTCTTTGAGGGGCGTTCAGGTTTATGAATCTGTCCCAAATGAGCGAGGAGGGGCGACCAGCAGAGGAGCTGCGCTCGGTCAGTCTCTGCTCCTCCTCAGTTTGCTCCTCCTCCTCCTCCTCCAGCAGGAGGCCAGCTTTTCATGAGTCATTCATGGATGCTGAGGATTAAACCAGAGAACCTCAAATTGGGGGGTGGGGGGTGGGGGGGTGTAGTGTCATCCTGCTGTAGACACGTGCACACACACATGCACACAAAGGTACATGCACACGCATGGAAACGTACACACATACAAGCAAACACACGTGCACACACATGCACACGTACACACGTGCACACACACATGCACACGCACACATAGGTACATGCACACGCACAGAAACGTACACACTTGCACGTGTACGCACGTGCACACACACATGCACACAAAGGGACATGCACACGCACACACATGCAAGCTCATGTGCACACTCACAGAAACGTACACACATGCGAGCAAACACACGTGCACGCAAATGCACATACATGCACATGTACGCACGTGCACACACACATGCACACACATGCACACATGCACATGTACACACGCACAGAAACGTACACACATGCACACACACAAACGTACACACATGCACACATGCACATGTACACACACACATGCACACACACAAACGGACACACGTGCACACGCACACACATGAACGTGAACACACACATGCACACGTACACACGTGCACACACACCCCCACACCCCCCCACGTGTACACACACATGCACACGCACACACGTGCACACACACATGCACACATACCCCTACCCGTTTTAACTACCCTGCGGGGTCCCTTCGCACATCCTGACTGGTTGGGTACTGATGGGGTCCACCCTTTCTAAAGGGCACGTGCACACACACACACACACACGTGCACACAGCCAGCATTTCCCTCCTCAGCTTTTACATTCTCAGTAACGAGCGCGCGCGAAGGCTTCTGCTGCGGCGCAGAGCGCGCGCCTCCACCTCCATCTTTGTTTCTGCCGCTCTGCTGTTTCCACGACAACAGTGGCAGAAATGTTCCTAACGGGCTCGGCCAATGACGGCGGTTGTTTGGGTTCAGTATTGAGGTCAGTGGAGCTGCAGCCTCCGCCGGCAGGTGTTCCTGCAGAAATCGCAGGTGCAGCGTTTGGGTCACGTGACACGAAAAGAGGCTGCGGGGGTTAGAAACATTAATAAAAAAATAAAAAAATATATGTTTTCATTGTTATTCCGACCTCCTGGTTTTAGCAGGGAAGGAAAAAACCCTTTAAGGGTGAAATCTACAGATTCTGACGATAGAATCTGACCTCTTTGACCCCTTTTTCCTGTCCCCTTGGCTTCATTAAAATGTTTGGTTGATTCCGGTCAGGATGTCTAAAACGATCCTGAAGTGAGAAAGTTTCTCTCTTTCCTCTTCTGCTGGATTTTAGATCCTGATAAGAAGTGACGACTGCATCTATTTTCAGACTCACGTGCGTGTCTGTTGAGCACACTCTGATCGTTTCATGGGGTACGGTTACATGGAAGCAGACGGCAGTTAGAATCGGGAGGAAATCAGACTCTAAAAGTTTTATTGATGTTTTCTTTCTGAAAGGAAGTTTCTACGTTCAGAAAAACGTTCCTCTGATGCAGCAGATTTCTGAAGCGTTTACATTATTTAGGCTTGTTTTATTAGACAGGGCTCTTAAAGGGGCCCTGCCATGATTTCATTCATCCTTTCAGAGTAAATTATATCCATATATATGATCATATATTACATTAGGAAAACAAATTAAGTAAAACGACTCGATTTCTGAGTCTCCGCCTTTCGCTCCTTGTCGGTGCCGCCCATTTCACCACGTCATCCTTGAACCCGCCCCCTCACCGTGAACAAAATTTGTAAACAAAACCACATGACTAAAGATGGATGCGCTGCGGTCTGCAAAGTCTTGTTAGAACGTTTTGATTTTTCAAACTTTTTATTTTGCTGATGGATTTTGAGCGTCTATATCAGGGGTGGGCAAACTTTTTGATTTGTGGGCCAGAAAGGGTTCTAAAATTTGGCATAAGGGCCGGACAAGGAGCAGATGGAAGGAGTGATTTGGTAATGAACCTCATAAACTAAAAAGATAATATGGAATTTAGAGAAAAACATGCTTTAATTTGGATTAAAAGTCATATATATTAATTTAAAAACAGAAAATTTGGAAATTTAATTTCTAAATTTTGATTTTTGCTCTCTTTTTGGTGATCCAATGAGTTGATGTTCTTCAGAGGAAAATGCAAACCATTCATGAGAAGAAACCAGAAATACAATGAAAATAAACCAATAATTAGGATTTTTGATTCAATGTATTTTAATTTGGAGGGCCAGATTAAGTCGTTTAAGGGGCCGCATGTGGCCCTCGGGCCGTAGTTTGCCCACCCCTGGTCTATATGAAGGTCAGATTCAACACGGTTTGGTGCGGCGGAGGAATCCTGCATGACGGTTACTGGACACGCTACAGGTACACACGCTAAAAGACACGGCGGTTGAAACGATGTGGATCACGTTTATAGTTGTTTTATTGAGCATGAGTTCATCCGACCATATTTTAATGAGTTTCCGTGTTTCATGGTTGTGGCTTTATGTTAAAATAAACGTTCTAACAAGTAAATAGTTGGATCAATTATTTCCTTTTGGATAGCATGTGAATCTAATGTTCTGCATTTGTCCGCGGCTCACCGATCACCTCATTTCTACCGTGTTTACGTCACGTGACTGTCAGGTACGGTGGCCGCTTTGGTTCAGTTTTTCCGCTCTCGGTTCGTTTCATGTTCAGACTGAGTAATCTCAGACCGAACCGAAGTTCAGTCCGATTGGAACTACATTGAAAAATGGGTCCGAGAGCGGTTCCTGGTACAGGAAGGTGGTTTTCTCCTGCCACAGCGCCGCGGAGAAGGAGGGTGTGTTTGCAGCACAGGTTCTTCCTGGAGGGAGCTGTTGGCATCGACCTTACGTCAGCACGTTTCCAACCGCTCGTTTTCGTGGGCATGGGAGGGGCTACTGCAGACACTGCAGGTTTTTAAAGGATTACTCTTAAATGCATGAACCTCTTTATAATGAGGAATGAACAGCAAAATACATTTAAAACCTGAAAAAGTAACATTTTCATGGAAGGCCCCTTTAAGGGCGGGGGGGGGGGGGGCAGACAATCACTTACCTTTTCTCAATAGTAACTCCGCCCCTAAAGGGATTCTGATTCTTTGCAGATGATGTGATGGTTGTGACATAAAACAGGTTGAACTTTTTCTTCTTACTTCTTACAGTTCCTGCAGGGGGGGGTGCGGGGGGGGGGGGGGGGGGGGGGGTTGTTTCTGCAGGAAGGATGCAGGTAGAAGAAAGAGATGAAAGCAGGACGATCTGATAACGTCTGAGCTGACGGACGGAGAAAAGAGACGACTGACAGAAATAAACATTTATGATTAAGATGAAAGAACAACACAACACTGTTGTGTGTGTGTTGTCTGCAGATGTGAAAGATTGCTCCTAATCTCTGGCAGCGCCATCTGCCTGTTTTTGTCAGATTAGAGGCGTCGCCGTGTTTCAGACAATAGAAGGAACGGAGAACGTCGGTCAGGCGTGGAAACGGTTTCGTGGTCAGTTTCTGATTTCTCTGATCAGAAGCAGCAAACAGAAAAACGACGGCAGCAGTTTCTGATTAGTCAGGAATGAGAAATTATTTAAAGTGGAAGTGTGACGACGACAACTAACACTTGAACACACAATGAGATGCAAACGATCACACCAATGCACAAGGATCACACAGCAATCGTACAGACAAACAACAATCACACTGGAACACAGCGATAACACAGACACACAATGATCACCATCAATCACACGGATACACAACAATCGATCAGACACGCAACAATCCCAAAGACATACTCTAAAATGACACAAACACACAATAATCACACAGATACACAAGCTGCTGCAGATCACACAGGTGACGGTACAGAGATCGTTGCAGGTCATTATGTGTTTATCTTTGTGTACAGAATGATAGTGTGTGTGTCAACAGTTTGAAACATTAAATGATGTAAACATGTAACCCCCCCACACACACACACACACACACACACACACATGCACTCCAGGTACGTCGTCACGGCAACAGTCCTGCAGAGAGGCTGCAGTTTGGTCCCAGTTCTTGTTTTTCTTTTCGCGGTTTTGCCGTTTCGCCTCTTTACCTGCTCTCTAAGCCCCGCCCCCTCCATCTGAACCCTCTCCGTTACACTCTGGGGAGTCCCGGCAGATCAATGATTTCATTCAAAAGGAGCCTGTGTTCAGAGGTGAGCTCATCCTCCCTGGGGAGGGCAGACGCATTATTTATCAATGACCCTTCCTCCCTCCACCTCCCCTCCACTTTCTCCCCTGACGTCGCCCTCTCTCTCTCTCTCTCTCTCTCTCTCCTCTCTTCTCCTCCTCTCCTCTGTTTGCTGAGAACAGACCTCTATTTTTAGGCCTTGACTCCTGCGGTCATCACATCTGGCGCCAGCAGCCCTGATGCTCTCACCCTGACCAAAGACACACAAACACACACACGGCCCCGCCCACAGCCGCTCCAACGACCATGAAGGTCAAAGGAGGCGGTTCTGAGACGAGCTGCAGTCTGTTCTGGACCTGAGCCTCTTTGTTCAGGCTCACGAAGGTCTGCTTCAGCTGACCTGAAAGGGATCTGTGTGTGTGTGTGCTCGTGTGTGTGTCGGTTGCACATGTTTCTTGCATGACGTGATCTCAGCTCTGCTTGCCTGCTGCTCTTGTCTCTCCAGAAGAGCCTTGAGTACACCCCCCCCCCCCCCCACATACATACGTGTGTACTTAGGCATGCAGAGGACCAGAATCCCATCTTCTCCCAGATCAATCCAGACCTGAAAGCTGTTGTTGTTCTTACTGATGACTTCATAAATGAATGGAACTTAACTTCCTGGAACCAGGAACTGGACCAAACTGGGATGGACGGCTGGACAGTAGGGCTGCCACAAACTAATATATATAATAACTGACTAATGATTTTTTCGTCGATTAGTCGACTAATCGCGTCATGTAAAGTGGATGAAAACTGTTTGTAAATCACACATCTTAACCATTATTGGTTTTAAATTTGAAGTGTTGGAGCTTTATGCTAACTAAAAATAAAGACGATAGTTTATTAAACCTTCAATGAATCATTCAGCTTCTTTTCTTCATTAGTTTCTTGTCAACCCAGTCACTAAAACTAGATAATGCTAGTGTGAATACTGACAAGCTGAATTTGGCCGCAAGAGATGCTAGTGCTGATAGCTGAAAATGCTAAAATGAATACCTAAAAACGCTGAAGTTGAGAGTTGAAATCACTGAAGCTAATAGCTGAAAATGCTGAAGCTAATCGCCAGATAAAATATTAGATAAATGCTAAATTAGCCTAAAAAACAGAAAAAAAGCCTAAGTTAGCCAAAACATTTAACACGCAGCTGAAATATTAGCTAAACTCCAAAATAGCAAAAGAAAAGCTCAGTTTAGCCAAAATAGTTAGCACGTAGCTGAAATATTAGCTAAAGTCCAAAATAGCTAAAAAAAAAAACTCAATTTAGCCAAAATAGTTAGCATGTAGCTGAAATAATAGCTAAACTCCAAAATATCCTAAAAATGAAAAAACCCTAAAATAGCCATCATAGCTAGCATTCAACTGTAATATTAGCTAAACTCCAAAATAGCCTAAAAATGAAAAAAAAAGCCTAAATTAGGCAAAATAGTTAGCACGTAGCTGAAATATTAGCTAAACTCCAAATTAGCAAAAAAAAAGCTCAATTCAGCCAAAATAGTTAGCATAAGCTGAAATATTAGCAAAACTCTGAAATAGCCTACAAATGAAAAAATCCTAAATTAGCCATAATAGGTTGCATTCAACTGTAATATTAGCTAAACTCCAAAATAGCCTAAAAAAAAAAACCTAAATTAGTCAAAATGGTTTGCATGTAGCTGAAAAATTAGCTAAACTCCAAATTAGCAAAAAAAAAGCTCAATTTAGCCAAAATTGCTAGCATTTAGCTGAAATATTAGCAAAACTCTGAAATAGCCTACAAATGAAAAAATCCTAAATTAGCCATAATATCTAGCATTCAACTGTAATATTAGCTAAACTCTGTAATAGCTATAAAAAAAACTCTAAATTAACCAAAATAGCTAACATGTACCTGAAATATTAGCTTAACTTCAAAATAGTCCAAAACGCCATTATAACTTTCAACTGTACTACACTCTGACTCCATATATTAATCGACTATTAGATTAGTCCTCGACTAATTTAATCCTTGATTAATTGTTGATTAATCGTGGGAGCCCTATTGGATAGTAACAAAAAAGAAAGATAATTTATCTGCGATGTTTCGTGCTGCATGTGGATCTTCTCTGCTTCTTGTAATCTACCCGCCGCCTTTTCAACATTCCTGCTGGCCGCTTTGATTCCCTGGTCCAGCGGAGGATGAAAATAGCGCGCCGAAGCCGTTACCTAGGCAGTGTCAACACCGTGGGTCAACAGGAGCCGAGGCAGCGGAGCTAAGCCGGCTCGGGCCCATAAGTCAGGCTTCCCGCCCGGTTCCACCAGAACCTTTCTGGAGTGGAAATTTCCAAGAGGAGAGGAGAGAAAAGCCGAAGCCAACAATTAAGTTGGTTCTTCTGCCCCAGTCTGGCCTGCATCCACAGCATTCCTGGCGTGCTGGGCCGGCCCACATGGCATCATTCCCTGGAACAATGGTGGATTCCTGTTTATCGCTGAGCTGTCTTTGATGCACTTTATCTCTGGCACGCCGTAGCGCCGCTTCCTTTGTTTACGTGTTTGGGAGGTTTCTTTTCTGGATTTATGATTACAGAAATATTTGCAGATTTTTTTTTTTTTTTGCGCTTCCGTATCTTTTATTTTTTTTTTACACCTAATATTTCACTAAATGAACCTTTCAGCTAACGACTGACCGTAGGAACTCTCAGGTTGACCCCACAGCAGCTTCCAGATACAGGAGGAGATCTTCCGTTGCCACGGCAACAGGCTAATTTTAAAGGGCTTTGGAATGAGGAATGCGGCAGAATGTGATCAGTCTTTGTCTCCCCGGTATCTCCATCCGCATCTGCACACAAACATAAACTCCCCAGCAGTCACAGATAGGTGCACAGGTCCACAGATAAAGGCGGGTCAGCCCCCGAGGCCACTTCCTCCTCCGTTGTGTAACTACTTCCTGTTTCTGATGAAGAAACATCAGCGTTCCCCCGGGTGAAATGAAGACGCCATGGGAGGATTTATTTATACTAATGTGGAGCGTCGGGACGTGTTTGTGTGTGTTTAGATGGGGGGGGGGGCATGGCAGCTTGTTCAGTTCCTTTCATTGCATGGCGTCATTTGATTTCTATTGTTCTATGGAGTGATCTCACTGCCGCCCTCTGGATGTCACACATTTGATAACAAACACACACACTTCCCTGACAGAAACTTTCCTTTCTTCCCTTCGTCTGCATTTGAAGAACAGAAAAAGTTATATTTGGGCCGGATTAGATGCTATCTCGCATTACATAGAATCTAAAAAATGTTTCAATGCAGTAACCTTTGCAGGTTACTGCAAAGGTGAAACTACGTTATTGTACCAAAAAAAGCATCAGTATGAGACTTTATTGTATTTTTACTGCATGTGTATTTTTTTCAGTCTAAAATCCTTGTTTTTATGCAGCTACATTCAATCAATCAATTTATTACCTATGTAGCACCTTTAAAACTGGAACAACTACAGTACTGGACAGAATACGAATAGAATCATACAAAAAAGAACCAATAAAATCACTAAAAGAACAAAAACACGGACTAATATCAGAGAATGTGAATCTGAAACGTGTAGATCAGAAAATCAGACGTGTTCTTTTGTTTCAGTTCCTTTTTAAAGCAGCAGTTTGAATCTTATACTCTTTCCTAAGAAAAATTCTGTGTTGTGTTAGAGCACATGTGCCAGAGTCAAGGCCCGGGGGCCGGATCTGGCCCTCTGGGTCATTATGTCCGGCCCTCCAGATCATTTTATTTTATTGTTGTTGATGTTTTCTTGTGCTTATTATTAACTTATTAACTTTTTTAGGCTATTTTGGAGTTTATTTTAATATTTCAGCGACATGCTAGCGGTTTTGTCTAATTTAGGCGTTTTTTTTTTTGTTTTGTTTTTTAGGCTGTTTTGTCGCTAGCTAATATTTTATTTACAGGCACGCTGTTTTGGTTTACTTAATTTTCTTTTTTAGGTTTTAGGCTAATTTGGCATTTAGTTAGCTGGCTATCAGCTTCAGCGTTTTTAGTTATTAATTTCAGCATTTTTAGCTATCAGCCCTGGCAAATTCAGCTTCCAGCATTCACACTAGCATTATCACAGGTAATGCTATATATCTAGTTCATAATTATGTTAATTGGTTTTAAAGTTTTATAAATTCCGTTTTAGAGTGTTTAATAAATGTTTATCCTGTTTGGCCCGCGACCTAAGGTGTGTTTTGGATTTTGGCCCCTTGTGGGATTGAGTTTGACACCACTGTGTTAGACTTATATTGTGTTAAAACTCAAACTATTAAGGTGAATTCACACCAAGCTTAATTTGCGTGAACAATTCACGTGCAACGCCCCTCTTTTGTCGCGTCAAATTCGCTGGTTGTCGCCTGTCAACAACTGTGTTCCAGAGTTCGACGCTGTGACTGCAAGTGGGAGGAGCTAATGTTTTTAGGATGATGGCCGTGGAAATCTCAATTAGAATGTATTGAAGACACAGAGGATTTTGAGAACTAAGGTTTATTTATCGTGAAGAGTTCGACAAAAACATCAGAAATCATGTCTCCATGTTATATAATCCACATTATATGTGTCTGTGTCTATATGACAGCCACTTCCACTGTGTTTCTGTGTCTCTGTGGCTGAGCTTGAAGGCTGACTATCTAGTATTAACCGTAAGGTTAAAAAATAAAACAAGGAGACCCTTTTTTACTTTGTATTTTTAAATATTTAGATGAAGCCCGATGATTAAATTGCATTTCGGGACTTCAGATCGCCTCATGTTGCGTTTGTACCATTGACTTAACATTGAAACTGGTGTGAATGCACCTTAATGTCTTTACTCCCACAGTGGAGAACACTCTCCTCAGACTGGGATGGAAGCATCCGTGCACTCTGGCTTTCTATCAAACTTTGTTCTTAATAGTTTTGGCTTCTTTCATAAATCCCCTGATCATCCCGGTTAAAGTCCCTGCCCACAGTAGGACCGGTCATCTTTGATCTGGCGTCCTCTGACACTAAAGATCAAAGTTTCTGTTTCAGTTCTCTACAAATCAGTCTGACCCTCTTCATCCAAATAACTTTCACCTTCCATTAATGTCCATTATTGTACAAACGTTGCTGCTCAGGCCCGTGACCATCTGTCTAATAGTTCTATGACCAGATTCATTCAGCTTTTAGTCGTCTCCACTTCGACTGACATGAAAAAACAGACCCTTGACTCACTGACAGCAGCAGATTAAACTCGTCTCGACCTGAACCAACCCGTAACCCCATTTTAGACGGTTCCTCCCCATCTCTTCAAAACTGGAATCACCAACACGACTTTCACCTGGTTTCCTGTTTCAGTCCATTCATTCTCCATACAATAACATATGGAGTTCCCCATGGCTCTGTTCTGGGACCCTGACTTTTTACCATAAATATTCTTGCTCTTGGTAATATTTTTAAAAACCTGAAGTCAATGTTCGTTTTCTGCGTCAGCGACACCCAACTCGACCCCAACTCTGAAGCCCCCCCCCCATTTAAAACTGTTTATCTGAGGCCTAAATGTGGTTTTCTTGCAACTTCTTTAAAAATAATAGAAGAGATCCTGTTTGTTGGCTCCAAACTGTTAATTATCAATCAATAACACTGCCCCCCCCCACCCCCACTCCCATCCCCAGTGAATACCTCATCCAACAGGCATGGCAGCTGCCTTCTGCTCTTGTGAGGATTACATCACTGCCTTTCACACATGACAGCCGCCACCATCAATACTCACACGCACAAAAATACACACCAACAAAAAAACAAAATACAACAGGAAAAACTCACCAATACACAAAAAAATCATCAATACCCAGAAATACACACATGTGTGTTTATGATAAATGGTTGCAGTACTATCCTCACCTTTGCACCTAACACATGCGTGTTCAAGCACACACACACGCATGCGCACACACAGGCATGAGCGATGCACTCTAATGCAACCTTTCCAGAGAATGACGTCTTCCTTTCCTGAGAGATGTTGACAGATGATCTGCAGTGTAGGATGACTGTCCTGTCACTGCCTGTCTCAGCAGGAACGGTGGAGAAAAAAAGATTCAAAAATACTTTGCAAAGCATAGTACTTCTAATAAATCACCCTGATGGATGAAATATTATCCATAAATACTTCCAGTCTTCCAGTTCTTTTCTAAGTGGAAGTTGTGTTGTTCTTCTCTTTCGTGGTGTGTACTCGCCATGTGTACACGTACATACATGTGTTTACTGTACTAGCTTCGGTTGCACGATGAGGTACTGGGCTATGCGGTATTGTTGTTCACCTGATGGCGTGTTGACCTACTGGGAAAGGTGATATTGGGAGGTTACTGGAGCCGCTGGAGTGTAACTGGATGCAGGATGTAAACAAGCTCAGAAGTCAGACGTGGCTGAAGTTGGCGTGCGCTTCTGCGGTCTGAAGCGGGATCGGACGCCGCATCTTTGGAAAACCAAGACGAAATCTCCTATACTTGGGATTTAAGGTGTGTGTGCGGGGGTGGCAGTTGGACCCCCCCATCCGTGTTTATCTCAGCTGCTCCGGTCTTCTTTGCTGTTGTGTGTAAACGGTGCGTTGCCCCGGTAACAAACCATGTAAAGCATGCTCCTAATATAAGAGTGACACTTTTTTTGTTGGGGGGGGGGGGGGGGGGTCTATTTCTGTCCCAGCAGGACACACATGTGCAGTCAATAAAGAAGTCCTGGTTGTCATATTCAGGCCCTTGACTGTTCTCCTCTAATTAACAAGAGTACTATTCTGAGCCTTGTTCCCCTGCTGATGGGGGGGGGTCTGAAGAGGCGTGAGGTTTGATGCCGGCGGCGAGAAACCATCAAAAGATGAAACCAAGACACAATAGAACAGACAATGAGGGCAGCGGTCGACCGTTGATTGGAACCATTGCAGGTTCAATTCCGCCCCGCCCCAAGCTGTTCTTGATGAAGGAAGAAACGCGCTATTAAGACAAGAAGCCCCAACTCAGTGGCCTTATGGTAGAGTGTCCGCCCTGTAAATGGAAGGTCGTGAGTTCAAATCCCGGCACGTCATACCAAAGACTCTAAAAATGAGACTTCCTCCCTGCTCGACACTCAGTATTAAGGGGTTGGATTTAATTTTAAATGCCGCTCAACCATCATTATTTCCTCACTATTGATGTTAAGATAATCCAAAAACACTCTTGTGCAGCAGAAAATAATATGTATTTGGAACTTTTTTTTTTTTTTTTTTTTTAGCATTGATTGCATTGTATTTAGTCAAATTTGTGAATTTATGGCTGAGAATCTCCTCACTAAACATGTATGAATGATCTATGAATCCTCAGGGGCAAAATATTGGTAAAAAGTTTGATTTTCTTTAATATCTGTTTGTTTTAAAAAAAGATTTGAGGTTCATATTATCATCTGCTGCTCAACAGTGTTTGTGGATTAACTTAACATCAGTAGAGAGTGAGGAAATTAATGCTGGTTCATCAAAGTAAACTTAATTTATAAGTCGAAGAAATTGCACTTTTAACTTTTCCTTTTTACTTTCTCAAATTACTTATTTCTAAGAACTCGTGTTTACTTTTGTTTTAAGTAAAACAAATATTCATGAAAAAAATGCAGCTTTCTCTTAATTTTTCAACGTTTTATTCTTAAAAGAACTGTAGCTCAGTTTTACAAATCATGATCGTAACATGATGTAACGTGCAGCTGGAAGGAGTGAAGCTCAGATGTTTTTATTCTGCTGCAAACATTTTAAACACGCTGCCCTAACATAGATAAATACAGAAGCCTGTTGTCTCGTTTCTCCTTCTGGGTTCTGCTCAAATAGAAACGGGCCAGAATGGTTGAAGAATGTAGAATCGGACCGATTTCGAAGTCCGCCTTGGTCCCGGAGCACAACAGAGGTAGAGACGCTGGACTGGATTGAAATTAGGCCGATGTTTGGCCACAAACATAACGCATATTGTAGCTACATGCTAGCTGTTTTGGCTACTTTAGATTTTTTAAATCTTTTAGGCTATTCTTGAGTTTAGCTAATATTTCAGCCACCCACATGCTAACTGTTTTAGCTAATTTACGCTTTTTTGGGATATTTCTGAATTTTGCTAATATTTCAGCTACATGCTGACTCTTTTAGCTAATTAGGTCTTTTTTTTTTTACTTTTTTGGCTATTTTGAAGTTTAGCCAGTTTTCAGCTACATGTTAGCTGTTGTAGCTAATTTAGTTTTTTTTATTAGGCTGTTTTGGAGTTTCGCTAATATTGCAGCCACACGCTAGCTGTTTTGGCTCCTCTAGGCTTTTTAAAAATTTTAGGCTATTTTTGAGTTTAGCTAATATTTCAGCGACATGCTAACTGTTTTAGCTAATTTACGTTTTTTAGGCTATTTCTGGATTTCAGCTACATGCTGACTGTTTTAGCTTGTTACGTCTTTTTTTTTTTTTTTGCTTTTTGGCTATTTTGAACTTTAGCCAGTTTTTCAGCTACATGCTAGCTGTTGTAGCTAATTTCGTTTTTTTTATTAGACTGTTTTGGTGTTTCGCTAATATTGCAGCTACATGCAAGCTGTTTTGGCTACTTTAGGCTTTTTAAAGTTTTTTAGGCTATTTTGGAGTTTAGCTATTTTTTTCAACCACACGCTAGCTGTTTGGCTAACCTAAGTTTTCTTTTTATTCATCTATCAGCTTTAGCGCTTGTAGCTGTCAATTTCAGCATCTTTAGCTATCAGAACTAGCATCTTCAGCGGCCAAATTCTAGCGTTAATTCTATATATGTAGTTCTTAATTATATTAAAAAGTTTTGGTTTTAACGTTTTAAAAATGTAGTTTTAGAATGTTTAATAAATGTTTATCCTGTTCGGCTCGCAATCTAAGGTATGGTTTGGATTTTGACCCCCTGTTGACACCCCTACTTTAAAGTGAGACACCAAAATTACAGGGAAATATAAAACATTACTATGGATTATTGATGTGATTTACTCCAGTATTGCGGGCCAGATTAAATGATTTCGTGGGCCACATGTGCCCCCCCCGGGCCGTAGGTCTAGCGCGACATATAACTAATTATTTTTTCCTTGTTGATCATTTTTCTATAAAAGACAAAAACTGGAAAGCGTCTTTGTGGGTAGACGTCCAACTGTCAGAACAAAGGCTTGATTTTCCTCATCATGGATGTTCAGAGGCTGACATGAGGCTCTTCTCAGCCCGGTGTGATCATCAGACCTCCACACTGAGCAGATGAGCTCAGTGCAGCTGCCGCGCTCCATCACACGCCTTGTTTGGCTGTTTTGGCAGATACAGCCGGTGACTTCATGAGCCGGAGGTCCACCTGACCTGGATTCAGAGGAGTCTGTGATGTCTCAGATCTGAAGCTGTCAGATTTTGTCATGAGTTTGAGGTTTTCTTCTCTCTGGAATTTGACTGAAACATTTGACATTTTCTTTAGTTTCTTTTCTTCACGTATGAGTTCAGTGCTGATGATCCTGCAGGAGAGACGTTTGAGAAGCTGCAGCAGCTTCTGTTTCCTGCTGGATCATATCTCCATGCACATCAGCTTCTTCTAACAAGCCGGGTCTCGCCTCCTCGCCGTCTCCAACCGCCGGGGAGTCGTGCATGCGCTGCCTCCATGTTCCCCCGGCCGAGGCTCCGCAGCCCGGCCCCTGAGGCGGCCGCATATTTGTTTGGTGAGTAAGGAATGTGGTTACGTGCCTCAGACATGAGCTATGACGAGGGAGGGAGCGAGCAGGGCGGGGGGGGGGGGGGGGGGGGGGGGGGGAGCGCAGAGTGAGCTCATTCAACCCCGGAGCTGGAGGAAACGGCGCAGCGCCGTCATCTCTTTGCAGGGAGGAGGAGGCAGGGAGGGGGCGGGCTCAGGCTGGGGGCTGAGCCAATGGGAGCGCGTGTCTGCGCTGGCTGAGGACTGGCAGACACGGAGCGCGCTCAGAGCAGCACAGACGCTCCGCGATCACGGGCTCGTCACTTTCGGACGTCCTCACAGAAGTTCTCCGGACCCGGACGGCGAGCGTTGGGCGGATTTGAATGCGGTTTCTGCGCCGGATGTTGACGTGAGGAGCAGATATTTTGGAGGAGCGGCTCGTTTCACCTGAGTGGACGGACGCCTTCGCTCTGCTGCTGCTGCGGAGCAACACCTCCTGTTCTCTGGGATCTTTTTGTTTTGGAGGAGGCGACTCCGTCCTCCGAGGAGCACTCTCACCTGTGTGTGTCTGGGGGGGCGGGGGTCCTGCTCCGGGGAATGCCTCTGAATGTGGTGATAGCCCCCGCAGAGGACTGCTTTTGGCCGGACCTGCAGGACACAGACATGAGGCTGAAGATCAGGGTCCGCCGGATGAAGGAGGGGAGAGACCTTCGAGGTGTGTATGCTCCTGCAGGAGGTGGGGGGGGGTGGAAGGATGCTGAGTTTTAGGATTTGCTGCTAGAACTTCCACAGCAGGAACAGACAACCGCCTCCTGGATCATTTCCAGCCTCCTGTGTACACAGACGGTGTGTTTACAGAGGCGGGGGGGGGTTAGGAGGATGACATCATGAGGATGAGGAGGGGAGAAAAGGCGAATGAAAGCGTGACCTGCAGAATGACATGGAGCTCATGCTCCCTCAGCCTCTGGGCTCATTGAGATGTAAAACCTCACAAAGGCTCTTTCTTATCCCTCTGCTCGGCTGCTGCTGGCTTTTTGCTCTCAGAGCTGCTGCTGCTGCTGCTGCCCCCCCACATGCAGAGCAGAGAGGATGTTATCGGTGTGGGGGGGGGCACAAACACCCCCCCCCGACACTGAGGAGTAATGCAGCAACAAAGACTTATGCAAACATGCATGTGTGTGCGTGCACGTGTGCACAGGACATGGATGACAGCGGGGGGGGGGCATCAGCTGATCGGAGCGCCGTCCCGCTGACAGTAAACAGCGTGGCGTCAGCGCGTTTATCATGAAAACACAGAAGGATGAGCTCATCCCGATGAACCCCTCCCTCTGCTGGTGGACCCCCCCTCACCGCCTCAGGCTGCTGCTGCTGCTGCTGCTGCTGCTGCTGCTGCTGCACGGCCTTTTGTGTGTGGGGAGAAAGAGAGGGACATGTGTGCAATGATGTCATGTTGGCTGGGTGGGGGGGCTCACATTGAGATGCAAATGTTACCCCCATAGTGGTGGTGGT
Organism: Oryzias javanicus; assembly: GCA_003999625.1. NCBI lineage: Eukaryota > Metazoa > Chordata > Actinopteri > Beloniformes > Adrianichthyidae > Oryzias > Oryzias javanicus. The sequence continues at coordinate 30,068,485 of CM012442.1, forward strand.
GGTGGGGCAGCTGGAGGGGCACGGGGGGGGGTGGCGTCATGTCTCCGATATGAACCATAGAGGGGTGCGGGGGGGGGGGCAATTCAAGCAGATCAATGTACCCCCCCTCTAAAGAGGGCGACTGAAAGCACCCCCATGGGGCGCACCAACAGCTCATTACCAAGCAGGTGTTTCTTACCCCACCCCCCCAATCTTTAATACAGATCTGAGCCATCAAAAGAAGGGGGGGGGGGTCGACAGGAGCAAGACAGGAAGTTCCCGCCCCTCCTGCCGTCGACTTCCTGTAAGGTTCTGGTTCCGGTCCGATCTGCGTTCTCGGGGTTTCCAGCAGAACCTCGTCCGTCTCGCTGGCAGTCGGTCGACTCGCTTCAGCCGCCTGCATGTCATTCCCCGTCGCCATGGTAACCACAGGCGGAGCGGGTTCATCCTCACCTGCCGCGGGGAGTTTTGACAACAAGGAAGGCGGTCAGCAAAAGTGCTGATGTAATGGCGCTGGGTTGTTTGTTGTCGCCCTGCGCGGGGGGAGGCGGAGCCACGGTGCTTTCATTTCTGAGCTGTAATCTCTGACCTCCATCTTTGACCTCCTTCTCCAGCAGAGGAGGAGGTCAGCTTTTAGGAGTTCACTTTCTCCTGCAGCTCCTCCTTCCAACGGTGTTGCATGGGGGGGGAGTGGCTTCAGATGGAGACACGCCTCCTCATTTACTGTCAGAAACGTCATCTGGAGGAGCTCAGCTAAACCATAAAAAAGACGGAACCAAACGTCTGGCTGCCGCTGAAAACGAAACAGCTCCACCATCATCAGTGATCCACGCCGGTGTTACCGGCTCACTCGCTCTGCCCCTCCCACCCTGGAGCAGTGATGTCATCCCTCTGCCATTAATAGCTGGAAACAGACGGCGGCCTTCTCCAGTCTGCGCTTAAAGCGACAGCACCGCGTTTTACAGAACACGGCTCCAAAACCTGGTGGGACCCGTCTGACGGGCTTTCTGTGTGAGTGTGTGCGTCCAGACCGGCTGCTGGGTCTTCAGGTGCCCCATCCCAGATTGGGTCAGGCAGAGCTGATCTTAGATTAGAGCCTAATCCCCTCCGAGGGTCAAGGTTCCCGTGGTCACTTTGACCTCACACACACACGGATACCTCATCTCCTCCCCGTGGTTACACAACCACAGGGCTGCAGAGCTGCAGAGTGTGTGGGTTTTGGTTGCAAAATTAATTTTGTTCCTTCAAAGTGTGTGTGTGCGCACGTGCACGTGTGCGTGCACGGTTGTCAGGGGGATGTCAGAGGGCCTCTGTTCTGGCCCTGCACCTGTGGCCTCTCTCATTCCCCGGGCCTGACGCAATGCACCGCTACAGGACATGAGCTCATGCAGGAAACAGAGCCGCACACACACCAAAAGGGGAGCCGCCTGCCTCTTAAAGGGCCAGCTCTGCATTCCTGCCCACCCAGCTTTCACTCAACTAGAATCTCTTTTTTTGTTTCTTTTTTTTTTTTTTTTTTGCTCCTGTGTGACCGAGAGACCCACATTGAAGTGGTTGGAGGTTCAGACGCTCACGTTCGCTCCGCTTTGTGCTCACAGGGGGGTTCGCGGCCTTCTCGTCGTGCTTCCCCGGCCTGTGTGAGGGGAAACCCGCCACCGCCTTGCCCATGAGCCTGTCCCAGCCCTGCTTACCTGTGGCCAACGTCGGACCCACCCGCATCCTGCCACACCTCTACCTGGGCTCCCAGAAGGATGTCCTCAACAAGGTATCATTGGTTTGTGCTTTAGTGGGCGGGGCTTAAACCCATTGATATATATTACTGAATTGGCAGGAGCCATTGAGTGAGAAATCGTCCACAAAAATTAAACTTAACCAGTTTTTATAAAATATTGCTCTTTTGGTACATTAAAAATATTTATTATCTATAAAGATTACTCTGTAAATAGTGCAGGAATTGCACCTTCAACTGCCACAGGTAATGCATTTCTGTCAAATTAACACCTTCTAAATATCTGTGATTTTTTTACTTTGACTATGTGTTAAAATCTATATAACTGAGCTTGTAAATGCTTGTCATTTAAGCCCAGAAAGAAGGGATACTGATGAAGTTCAATGGCATGAATGACTGATAAATAGCATCAAAGCACTTTCCCTGTTAAAAACACATCAAAGTGCTGTTTTCAAATGAAACTTTCTTTTCTTTTATTATATTAGAATGACATACATGGTAAACACATCTCATTCCATTCAAAATTTACCCTCAAATAGACGATTTCATAGTACTTTGAGAGTAAGGCTCTAGCTAGCATCTTTAGCTGATACAAAAATATTTTTTAAACTCAAGAACATGAATCATAACATCAAATACACCTGCCAACCTGTTAAGATTCAAAACAAAGTGATATTAGCTGTAAATGGTGGGGCAGGTTAAAGTTTTGGGCCTCAGCTCCGTCACTAACAACTGCTCTGCTGTGTTTCTGTCACCTAGCAGAAAGTTAGCGTTAGCATTTTCTAGCTGGGCTTTCTCTGGTCTGTGTGACCAAGAAAGAAGCTCAACAGCGGCGGTACGGATTTAGAAAACTATGTGTGAACTCACTTTCACTTTCTTACAAAAAAAAGTGCAACCGACAATATTTATTTAAATTATTTATTTAAAGTAGCTACTTTGCCAGCACAGCAACACAGTAGCATGTATCTTGGTCGCACATATTACTTGTTGAAAAACATACATTTCCATCCGTTTTTGTACTTGTCCCTTGTAAATACGTGTGAATAACATCAACCTTTTTTTAAAACATCAACCAAATAACACAAATATACATTGATGATCCAAGCTAGCATGCTACTCATGAGTTGCTAGCACCCACTTTAGCACAAACTTCATGCTTCCTAGCTTGATTTCTCTCTATTAAAATCTGCTGATACATACGATTATTTTAATAGTCGACTAATCACTGATTATTTTTTCAGATTAGTCAACTAATCTGAAAAAACTGGATGTAAAGCACACATCTGAACCATCATTAGCTTCAAACTATAAGTGTTGAAACTATATGCTAATGAAATAAAGGCAATAATTTATTAAACCTTTAATGAATCGTGCAGCTTCTTTCTTTCACTAGTTTGTGGTCAACACCACTCGACTATTTAATTAATATCTTAACAATCATTATCTTTAAACTTATTTTCGACAATGCTAGTGTGAATGCTGTAAGCTGAATTTGACTACTGAAGATGCTAGTGCTGATAGCTGAAGATGCTGAAATTGAAAGCTAAAACTGTTGAACTTGATAGCTGAAATCGGGGAGGCTAATAGCTGAAAACGCTGAAGCTGATAGACAGCTAAAATATTAGTTAAATGCCAAATTAGCCTAAAAAAACTGATTATAGCCTATGTTAGCCAAAACAGCTAGCATGTAGCTGAAATATTAGCTAAACTCCAAAATATTCACAAAAAAGCCTAAATTAGCCCGAATAGCTAGCATGTAGCTGAAATATTAGCTAAGCTCAATAGCCTAAAAAGCAAAAAAGCTTAAATTAGACAAAATAATTAGCTTGTAGCTAAAATATTACCTAAACTCCAAAACAGCCCAAAAAACCTTAATAAATGCAGTTGATTGGTCGACTAATCGTGGCAGCTCTACATGTGACGATTCCTCTTGATCGGATTATTTTGTTGTCTAGGTTTTTGAAGTTGATTGCGAAGCACTGCTTCTTTTATTCGGATCTCCTCCGTTCTTCACTCAGGAACACTCAATTCGTAGTAATGCCGCATGTCTGTCACAAGTTTTCCAATCCAGTAATCTACATCAATGCTTAAACTCCAGAATCCTGGAGGGCGTCTAGACATGGATGGAGAATGACGCCACACGGACATATGTCACCGACTCCTATCATTCTGTCTGCAGGATCTGATGGCGCAGAACGGAATCACTTTTGTTCTGAACGCCAGCAACACCTGTCCCAAGCCGGACTTCATCAGCGAGAGCCACTTCATGCGCATCCCGGTGAACGACAACTACTGCGAGAAGCTGCTGCCGTGGTTGGACAAGACCAACGAATTCATCGGTAAGACGGGTGCACGGCGGGGGAGGGGGCAGACGCGGGACTTCAGGTCTCATTTTGTTTTGTTTTTTTCTCAACAGATAAAGCGAAAGTTTCAAACTGCCGAGTCATCGTTCACTGTCTGGCGGGAATCTCGCGCTCGGCGACCATCGCCATCGCTTACATCATGAAGACGATGGGCTTGTCGTCAGACGACGCCTACAGGTACTGTGGCTCCTCCCACCTTCCCAGCTAAGCTCAAGCGCCCCGCCCCTTCCTGCTCCCTTTGCACTGACCCGTCCTCTCACCCCCCCTACCCGCAGGTTTGTGAAGGACAGACGGCCGTCCATTTCCCCCAACTTCAACTTCCTGGGTCAGCTGCTGGAGTTCGAGAAGGGCCTGCGGTTACTGCAAGCTCTGACCGCCGAGGACAAGTCGGCCGAGAACAAACACGGCTCGGAGGTCAACGGGGGGCCCGCAGGTACCTGCGACCCGTTCGGGGCGGAGCCTCACGTCCTGCCGGAAGCCAAGCTGCCGTCCCCCGCCTCCCTGCAGCAGGGCTTCAACGGGCTGCACCTGTCGGCGGAGCGGATCCTGGACACCAACCGGCTGAAGCGCTCCTTCTCCCTGGACATCAAGTCCGTGTACTCCCCCAGCAGCGGCCCCGCCCACTCTGAAGACGTCCCCAAGCTCTGCAAGCTGGACAGCCCGGGAACCTCCAACGGCGTATGCACACAGTCCCCCGTCCCCGACAGCCCCGCCTCCTGCGACTCCCCCTTCCCCTCGCCAGGCCGGGGGGGCAGCGTTGGCGGGTTGGGGCTCGGTGGGAGCGAAGGAGTCCACCGGTCCGGTACTTCCTCGTCCAGACAGAGAAGGAAAAACAAGCACAGCGGCTCTCCGGCCCACTCCCCCGCGACGTCCCCCCCTCAGTCCCTGAGCCTGCTGCTGGAGCACAGCGCCCCTGGCGGGGAGGAGACGCTGAAGGGCACGCTGCTCCTGTCGCTGCCCTCCCTCCCCACGCTGGGCTCCGGCGCCATGTGGACCAAACACAGAGACACGGTCCAGGCCACCACGCCCGTGACTCCGGTCACCCCCACCACAGACGCCCCCTGGCACTTTGGAGCGGAAGAGGGCGGGGGGCGAGACATGCAGCTGGGGGAGGGGACGGGAGACGAGGCGGCGCTGAGGTTCGGCAGCAGTTCGGCGTACGTGGCGTTCGGATGCAGCGAAAGCGCGCGCCTACGAGACAAGCCGGCAGCGCCGCGGGACCACCGGGACGCGGCGCCCTCAGTCGCCACCACCGCGGGCAGCGCCGACAAGCAGTTCAAGCGGCGCAGCTGCCAGATGGAGTTCGAGGAGAGCATCTCCGAAAGCCGGTCCCGGGAGGAGCTGGGCAAGATCGGGAAGCAGTCCAGCTTCTCCGGGAGCATGGAGATCATCGAGGTGTCCTGACACATGGTGCACGCCGGCCCCTGGGGACACTAACCTTCAGGGGGCGGGGCTACAGACAGTGTTAAAAACGGGGGGGGCTCAGCTGACCCCACCCCCGCCGGACTCGGACATGGAGGCGAGAACGGGGCGATGCAGTCCGCTGGTACTGAAGAGGACCCCCACGGACCCCCCCTTTGTTTTGACTGACTGCTCGGTCGGTGTCGTGTACTTCAGTGGGTGTACAGTTTGTGGTTCAAGCCCAGTGCCCCCCGCCGCAGAGCCTAACCTCTGTGTCAGAGAGCCTCATAAATGTGCACAGCATGGTCTGCTGCCCCCCAACATGGACAGACGCCCCCCTCCCTCAAAAGCTCTGTTTCCAGCATCACGGGACTTATCCCCCACCCCCCACCCCCCCAGTCGGCATGAACATTTGAACCTTTAATTTATTGTTTGTTCATTCTGGTAATGAGAAATAATATAAAGTTTGTGGATTTTTCCTTTTTCATTATTATTATTATTATTATTATTATTATTATTTGCTGTATTTATAAACACACACTCCTACAAAGACACACAAACATGACAAAGCAATACGTGCTGTTCCTTCTTTTATTTTGGGGGGGGGTTCGGATTTTAAAACGCACTTTTCTGCAGTCATTAAAACACCCCCCCCTTCCCTTCTTTTTAGCCCCGCCCCCCCACCATCATCCTGTGTTCATTCTCAGGGGAACTTTCTGTAAGGCGGGCCCCCCCCCCCAGGGGCCACATCTGCAGGTTCTTCAGCACAATGCATGTCCATTACAGCCCCCCCCCCCCCCCCAAGCTTCAACCTGAGGTGACGGAGTTTGCTGTTTTGACCTCTGACCTTCTGGCCCCCTCTTCCTTCCCTCTGTGTTTCAGATTATCGATGCGTCGATGCCCCCCCCCCCCTGATTTGCCCCCCCCTCCCATCTTCTCTGTACATAGCGCCGCATCTCAGAACACTGATGAGTTTTTTTTTTTTTTTTTCTTTTTCAAAATAAAGTCCTGACATTTTAGGCTGCTTGATGCAAAAATACCTCAGATTCTTCTGGAAGCCTTTTCCTTCCCCTGTACATGTTTTGTGAAAATGAGGCGAAATACAAACATGACTAAATACCAGCTCTTCTCTGATTCTTTCTTTTCGCATAGAGGGGGGTGGTGTGGGGGGGGGCGTCATTTTTATTTAAATCCAATACAAATTCCTCTGTTTTAGATGAATCTTAATTCAAGGAAATGGTTCTAAACATAAAAAGAATTAACTTTTTTAGAATGAAAAAAAGCTGAGACTTCAGACTTCATTGTGTTTACAGATAAACGTTATTAATTATAGTACAAAAATATCCCTGAAGAAGTCCTTCTGTTGGTTCTGATCGGGCCTTTCCCCAAAAATGTTCCAAAACAGGATTTCAACGTGTAAAGACTCTGAACAACAGTTTTATTTCAGTTTCAGACGTAAAGTCTCTGAAAACAGCTGGAATTCATGCTTTTGGGTCTCAATCCTCGGGAAAATGAAGGATGAAGGTGTGAATGTCATATTTCAGACTCTGATTCTCCAACACATTTTGATATTTATTTCTGACTCTGACCCAAATCACAAAAACCATCAAATGGAAGTTTTCCTGAAGCATCTAAGGAATTTACAATGAATCTTAATAAATGTAATACATTTTAATTAACAAGGAGCTGTACATTAAAAGTTTAAAGAACAATAAAAACAGCTAAAATATTTAAAATAATTAACATTTATTGCAGGAAAATGATTCTAAAAATAAAAAGAATAAAGTTTTTTTAGAATCAAAATGAAAGGTTTGAAAGCGAGCCTTGATCTTCACTGTGGGTGTCGTGGCCGTGCTCCCAGGAGGAGCGTCCCGCCTGAGCCTGATCAGCGGTCAACCGTCCCTTCAGCGTGTCTGACGGTCGCCTCAGCTCGTAGATCTGCATCTTGGGTTACCACTTCAGAGCATCTGATGTCCGACTCCTGTGGGCAGGAGCGTAGTGTTTGGGGCAGTGGTCTGTGAAGGGGTCCCGATGACCCGCCGAAGCCTGGGTCAACCACAGGAAGAAACACAGCAGCCTGGATGTAAGGCTGAAAGGGAACTGGGAAGGAGCAGGTTTGTTAAAAAGTCCCGTTGACAAACAGCCAGAAGGAGTTTCACTTTGAACCATGAAGAAGTTTGGAAATGCTGGATAAAGCTGCAGGAGCTTCTTCATTCTTCAGAGTCCGTCCATTTTTCTTCTGTCTGTTTTTTCCGGTCCAGTCAGAGGATGTTTCAGACGTTAGCGCCCTCAAATGATCAGCTGCTGGAACTGCACCGGAAGTGAAACCAAACCAATCCCCGAACACTAACTCACTTAGTCAGTCTAGTTGTCATGACAACTGGACTGAAAGCGTGACGTCATCCATAGAAAACTGTTTAATTCCACTTTTTCACGATACGAACGCCGCCATGTTGGAGCCAGACGTGGTCAGTAAGCAGTGATTGGTTCAATTCATCTGAGTTTCTATGGTAACCAGTCAGGAGTGAGCTTGTTGGAAGGCCACACCCCTACCAGCTGAAAGTGGGCTGCATGATATCTGTCAATCAAATGTTTTACGTGAGCCAGCAGGCTCCACCTACTTTTATTGAGGCATCTGATTGGTCGGTTTATGACTTAAATAACAGAAAAATATCCAGAAAAAAATGAGGATTCTCAAGAAGACGTTAAGAAGAATTTATCATAAGGAAGAGTTATCCTGACCAATAGAATGAATTTGTTTATTAGTTGTTTACAGTTGGAGGTACTTCCTGTTTGGAATGACAGGGGGCGGAGTCACTCAGTCCAGCTCTCAGAAGATACAGTAAATGTTGTCAAGCAAAGAGTCGAGCCCACAACTTTCCAGTCGTAGTGCAGACGCTCTCCCACTAGGACACGGAGTTGGTATATGATCTAAATCAGGGGTGGGCAAACTACGGCCCGGGGGCCACATGCGGCCCCTTAAGCTACTTAATGTGGCCCTCCAAATTAAAATACATTGAATCAAAAATCCTAATTATTGGTTTATTTTCATTGTATTTCTGGTTTCTTCCCATGAATGGTGTTGTTTCTCTGACGTTCGTGTGTGTTCCTTTCTGAGTCAGATGGTGATCTTTCGGATTATTCCTACACCACATAAATGCAGCATTTCTTTGAGTTCACATTTTCCTCTGAAGAACATCAACCCATTGGATCACCCAAAAGAGAACAAAAATCAAAATTTAGAAATTAAAACTCCCAAATTTTCTGTTTTTAAATTAATATATGTGAATTTGAATCCAAGTTAAAGCACGTTTTTCTCTAAATTCCATATTATTTTTTTAGTTTATGAGGTTGATTACCCAATTTCTCCTTCCATCTGCTCCTTGTCCGGCCCTTATGCCAAATTTTAGAACCCTATGTGGCCCACGAGTCAAAACAATTGCCCACCCCTGCTCTAAATAGAGATAGAAGAAGGGAATAATTTTTGTTGATTTACTTTCACTTTATTCTTCTGAGTTATCTGTTTAAGGTGAAGCAGGTTTATGTGTTTGCTTGATTCTGTCAGAAAAGATCGTCTCTGGCAACCTTACATGAGCTGAAGCTGGCAGAGGTTGAAGCTTTGAAAAGCTGAAGTTCAGATAAGCTGAAGCTTGCATAGGCTAAAGCTAAAATAGGCTTCAACTTGCAAAGGATGAAGCTTATATAGGTTGAATCTGACCAATGTGAGCCTCTAACACCCCCCCACACACACCACACCACACACACAAAGCCTGATGGGTACCAGGCGGCGGCCTCGGGGCCTCAGTTATGGAAACGGTTAGGAACAGTTACGTCAGCGCGCTGCGGCGCTCTTCAACATTTTTCCACTCGCAGCATCCAAATTGCTTTGCAGGCATGCGCCTATCATCAAGCAGCACGCCTGCGTCTCTGCTCCCTTTGTTCCCCTTCGAACTCTTTGGATTTAAGCGCACACGCAGGCGGCGGAGCCTCAGAGCTGCGTCAGCAACGCATTCCAGGCTTTTCCACGCGTCACACAGGATGACCAACTCCTCTGCTTCCCATGGAAAACTCCTGTCCTTATGTAACCCGACCTGCATGTTCCCCGCAGCCTTCCCACCGCTCTGGATCAGCCATCTACTAATGGATGGAGGGATGGAGGGATGGAAGGATGGAGGGATGAATGGATGGATGAGGGAGGGATGGATGGATGGATGGATGGATGGATGGATGGATGGATGGATGGATGGAAGGATGGATAGAGGGATGGATGGATGGATGGATGGATGGATGGAGGGATGGATGGAGGGATGGATGGAGGGATGGAGGGAGGGACGTATGAATGGATGGATGGATGGATGGAGGGATGGAAGAATGGATGGACGGACGGACAGAGGACGGATGAATGGATGGATGGATGGATGGATGAATGGATGGATGGATGGATGGATGGAAGAATGGATGGACGGACGGACGGAGGACGGATGAATGGATGGATGGATGGATGGATGGATGGATGGATGGAGGGATGGATGGATGGATGGAGGGATGGATGGATGGAAGGATGGATAGAGGGATGAATGGATGGAAGAATGGATGGACGGACGGACGGAGGACGGATGAATGGATGGATGGATGGATGGATGGATGGAGGGATGGATGGAGGGATGGAGGGAGGGAGGGTATGAATGGATGGATGGATGGATGGATGGATGGATGGACGGACGGACAGAGGACGGATGAATGGATGGATGGATGGATGGATGGATTGATGGATGGACGGAGGACAGATGAATGGATGGATGGATGGATGGAGGGATGGATGGATGGATGGATGGATGGATGGAGGGATGAATGGATGGAAGAATGGATGGACGGACAGACGGACGGACGGACAGAGGACGGATGAATGGATGGATGGATGGATGGAGGGATGGATGGATGGATGGATGGATGGATGGACGGACGGACGGACGGAGGGATGGATGGATGGATGGATGGATGGATGGATGGATGGATGGAGGGATGGATGGACGGACGGACGGACGGACGGACGGAGGGATGGATGGATGGATGGATGGAGGGATGGATGGACGGACGGACGGACGGACGGAGGGATGGATGGATGGAGGGATGGAGGGATGGATGGACGGTTGTATGGATGGATGGATGGATGACATACTTCGTCATACATGAACTCAGCAGTTATAGAGGATCAAATTTAAACTTTAGAAATCTTGATTTTTATTTTAATTTGAATATGGGATCAAACTTTTTTATCCTGGAAAAGTTTCACATCCATGTCTTCAGAACCTTAACTGCAGAAAGTAGAAAGCGTAGACAAGTAAAGATCTGCTTTGACGTCTTTTCTCTGTTAGTTAACGAGAGAAAGGACCGGCCTCTGTCAGGCTCCGCCTCTCAGGTGTGTCCTCTGACAGGAAGGTGAGGATCGATCCATAGTTCTGTTCCAGCTCGGACTCAGCTTTCTCTTGGGCTCTGTGTTTTTTTAGGAATGAAACTGAATGAGGCAAAAATGTCTGGTTTGCACTCACCCCCCACCCCACCCCTCCATGAGCCGGGTCCGTTCATTCAGAACCGCTGACTGAAGCAGCTGCTGACATCTGTCTGTGTTTGTGAAGGAGGAAACAACTGCAGAGACTTCACTGCATCAGCAGTACACACACACACACACACACACAAAGAGCGGCTCGTATTCCTGCAGTGACACCTTTACAAACCACATCCTGGACCACCAGAGAAGAAGACGGCGATCAGATGATGTCATACGGAATTCACCGCGGCGCCTTTGAGCTCCTTTGGCTTCACAAACTCCAATTCAATTCACTTTTATTTATTCAGCCCAACATCACAATACAGTTGACTCAATGAGCTTCACATCGGTAATTGTACAAAAGCAGAAAGTCAGTCATAAAGTATAAACAATAGAGCCTTTTCACGTGATGTCACACAAAATAGCAAGTGTGCAAAGTAACTTCCAGTTTTTGGGTTCAGAACGGCAAAGCTGAAAGCTGATTAAAGCAATTTTACGTTAATAATGAACCTAAATAAACCTTTCATTCCTGTCAGTGAAGATTTTCTAATTGTAATGTAAATTTGTACAATATTTATTTTCTAGTGTTCTACCTGGTTGTTTTGGTTTCTCCTCTTAGATCAAATGTCAGTATTCCTCCTGCAGAATTCTCCACAAAATGTCATGGATGACGTTAAACAAGTATTTCTCTCTGACAACCCGGTCAAGATAGACGAAGGTTCCAGGTACTTTATTGAATGCTGGTTGTTTAATTATGAAGGTAATTAAGATTTTCTTCTTCTGATGCTAATGCTAATGCTAGCATTCTATGAAGGGGATGAGATGTAGAGCTGCAGAAGATCTTCCAGGTTAAAAAAATCACTAAAAATAGAGCTAAAGTCAGACAATTTCAACGTGTCTTAAAATAAAGGAAAAACTAATAACTGTTATTTGTTAAGTTCTGACGTAGCTCCTCTTTGCTGTTGCTCATAACCGCGTCTGATCCCTGCAGAATATAAAGGTAAACAAGGATTAAAATAATTTGAAACCATCAAAAGATATCTAAAAATAAAATTACGATTCACACATAAATTTCTAAATGTGTATGGCTAGCTATTTTGGCTAGTTTAGGATTTTTTCAGCTCTTTCAGGCTATTTTGGAGTTTAGCTAATAGTTAGCTACATGCTAGCTGTTTTGGCTGATTAAGGATTTTTTCATTTTTTTAGGCTAATTTGAAGTCTTGCTAATATTTCAGTTGAATTCAAGCTGTTTTGGCTAATTTAAGCTTTTTTCCATTTTTTTAGGCTAATTTGGAGAGTCGCTATTTTTTCAGCTTTTCAAATTAACCAAACCAGCAAGCACATAGTGGAAATATTAGCTAAACTTCAAAATAGCCTAAAAAAATGAAATAGCCGAAATTAGCCAAATCAGCTAGCATGTAGCTGAAATATGAGCTAATGCCAAATTAGCCTAAAAACTGAAAAAAGTTCAAATTAATCCAAACAGCTAGCATGCGGATGAAATATTAGCTAAACTACAAATTAGCCTAAAAGAACTGTAAAAAAAAAAGTCTAAATAAGCCAAAACAGCTAGCATATAGCTGAAATATTATCTAAATGCTTAATTAGCCAAAAAAAAAAGGAAAAATATAGCAAAGTGCCAAGTTTGCTGAAAAAAACTCATTCGAAATTATCCTAACAAGTAAGCACGTAGCTGAAATATTAGCTAAGCTTCAAAATACCCTAAAAAAAGCATTAAGTAGCCAAAACAGCTTGCATGTAACTGAAATATTAGTTAAATGTCAAATTGGCCAAAAAAAACTGAAAAAGCCCAACTTAACCGAAACAGCTAGCATGTAGATGAAATATTAGCTAAACTCCAAATTACCCTAAAAAATTGTAAAAAACAACAACAAAAAAAAAGTCTAAATAAGCCAAAACAGCTAGCATATAGCTAAAATATTAGCTAAATGCTTAATTGGCCTAAAAAAAAAACTGGAAAAATGTCTATTTTAGGTAAAACAGTTAGCATGTAGCTGAAATATTAGCTAAACTCCAAAATAGCCCAAAAAACTGGGAAAAAGTCTATTTTAGCCAAAACAGTCCAGGGGGCCGGGCCAATTTTGGAGGAAGGCCAGATCCGTGTTTACATTTATGTTGAAGTTTGTATTGTAATGACTTTCACTTGTTTGGGGACCACAGACAGAAAACTAGCTTCGGCTATGATCTGGTGTGAAGCATCTTCAATGATTTTTGCACATCGTCCCTGTCAAGTAAACTACTACATAAAAAAATAAAAAATAATATTGGGGTAGGGATACGGGATTCTTACACCCCCTCCGCAGGTACACTGGCGGTCCGGGATTCACACCCTCCCCTCTACATTCACAGGTAATCTGCCTGATGGATAAAACTCATGACGGGAACAGAGGTAGAAGTTATCCTGGAGATGTTGCTGTTCAGGAGATTCCTGCAGATCTCAGAAACTTCCTCCATATTTAGTTTCCCTGCAGCTCAATGATGGTCCGTCAGGTAGAAATATGTTATTGAGCACAAATAAAGAAAAGGTCAAAGTAACGGCCAACACAATGTCACTCACTTTAGACTTTACATTGCTTTTCAAATCTTAAAAACAGTCTCATGCTTTTAAAGTATTTTACTGAGTATAATCCAAGTCTTAGATCACAGAATTAGACTGAAAAATAGCAGAAAACAGCCAGAAATGGAGGATTTTTATTAAGGATTTCTCCTGATTTTCAAAGCGTTTGTCCTTGAAAGCCCCTTCAGCTGCAGGATGGTGCTGACGTGAGGACTTGGATGTTGCTCATGCGGCTGACACACTCGACGCTGGTGGCTGCAGCTCTGTTATCTTTCCTCCTCTTTCTGCCCATGACCTCACAGCCACATGCCAGCTATTTCTGCTCACTTGCTTCTGGCTGAAAATGACTTCATGTCTGATTTTACTTGGAAAAAGGAAAGGGGGCGGGGACAGCATGACTTCAGCTGCTGGTGAGATGCTGCAGTGTTTGGAAATAGGGCTGCCACGATTAGTCGACTAATCAACGACTGATCCACTATTAAAATAGTCGACAGTTAAATTAACAGTCGATTAGTCGTTACTTTATATTATATAGCACCAGAGGGTGGTAAAGTTTAGCATTCTGCTTGCTTTTTGGACTATTGTGGCACTTATTAAAGTTTTTTTCGGCTATTTTGGAGCTTAGCCAATATTTCAGTTAAGTGCTAGCTGTTTTGGCTAGGTTACGATTTTTTTTCTGTTTTTTTTAAGCTAATTTGGAGTTTAGCTAATATATCAGCTGCATGATAGCTAATCTGGCTAATTTATGCTTCCTCTGTTTTTAGGCTATTTTGGAGTTTAGCTAATTTTTCAGTTAAATACTAGCTATTTTGGCTAATTTAGTATTTTTTTCTGTTTTTTAGGCTAATTTGGAGCTTAGCTAATATATCAGCTGCATGCTAGCTAATTTGGCTAATTTATGCTTCCTCTGTTTTTAGGCTTTTTTGGAGTTAAGCTAGTATTTTAGTTAAATACTAGCTACTTTGGCTAATTTAGGATTTTTTTTCCTTTTTTTTAGGCTGTCTTGAAGTTTAGCTAATATTTCAGTCAAAAACTAGCTATTTTGGCTAATTTTGGATTTTTTTCTGCTTTTTAGGCTAATTTGGAGCTTAGCTAACATATCAGCTGCATGATAGCTAATTTGGCTAATTTAAGCTTCGTCTGTTTTTAGGCTATTTTGGAGTTTAGCTAATATTTCAGTCAAATAGTTAGCTATTTTGGCTAATTTAATATTTTTTTCTATTTTTAAGGCTAATTTGGATCTTAGCTAATATATCAGCTGCATGCTAGCAAATTTGGCTAATTTATGCTTCATCTGTTTTCAGGCTATTTTGGAGTTTAGCTAATATTTCAGTTAAATACAAGCTATTTTGGCAAATTTATGATTTTCTTTCTTTTTTTTAGGCTGTCTTGAAGTTTAGCTAATATTTCAGCTCCATGTGAGCTGTTTTGGCTAATTTAGGCTTTTTGTCAGTTTTTTGGCTAATTTAGAGTTTCACTAATTTTTCAGCTGCATGATAGCTATTTAGGCTAATATAGGCTCTTTTGTTTTTTAAGCTATTTTGGAGTTTAGCTGATATTTCAGCTGCATGGTAGCTAATTTTGGCGAGTTTAAGCTTTTTTGTTTTTTGTGGGGAGTTAAGCTAATATTTCAGCTATATACTTGCTGCTTTGGCTCATTTTTATTGTTATTTTATTTTTTAGGGTAATTTGGTATTTAACTACTGTTTTAGCTGCTATCAATTTCATTGTTTTCAGCTATTAGCACTAGCATCTTGTGCGGCCAAATTCAGCTTACAACATTCACACTAGTATTATCATAAGCAATGCTATATATCTAGTTTTCAGTTAGTTTAAAGCTAATGATGGTTAAGATGTGTGCTCTATATCCACTTTGTGCACGACCCGATTAGTCGACTAATCTGAAAAAATAATCGGTAATTTTTGACCACTAAAATAATTGTTTGTGGCAGAACTTTCTGGAAAGTGATGCACCCTCTCTCCTGTGAAAAGCCTCACTTTGGTTCCCCAGATCCACTTTTCTCCTCCTCCTCTTCCTCTGGATGGAAGAACAGGAGCCAGGTGGGTCAGCAGACGTGAGTAATGCGGCGAAGACTGACTCATGCACCAGACATCAGCCGCCAGCGTGGAGCCAGCGATGGTTCAAGCGCCGCAGCAGCAGATACACACATCATTCATAATGAATTGACACAATGGCAAGCAGACTGGAAGGTGCCGACGGGCTGAGACGTGGTCATCGGAGCCGCCGTCATCATCAAATATTATGTTGTCATTGCTGAGAAAATGAATCCATGAGGACAAAAATCAACATCTTTGATAAACAGATGTTTAGCAAAACTTTATCCAAACATCTTCTGATTCTCTCAAAGCTTTAAAATGACTTTTAATGTTAAAAAAGATGTGATTCTATGTGGAAGTTCCCCTTTGACAGCTGCTGTGATCTCTGAAACATTCATTATTCATGCAGGGCTAATGTGAGGCGTCTCCGTTTTAATGTCCTCTAATGGCTGTTTGACTTACAGCTGCCAGGTAGGAATAAATCCTTCCAGCCACGACACATCGAAGCTTCAACCGCCCCCCCCCAGGCCGGATCTGATGCGTAGGCTTGCGGGAGGGAGCGGTGCAGGTGTGCCTGCAGGCAGGTGTTCTGCGGCCTAACGCAGACCTCCATCGCATCTCCTGCGCAGACGCGTTCTCTGACAGCAGAATGTGGCCAGACAGGCTTTCACTGGTGACATAAACAATTCCTTCACTGGAAAAAAGAATTATCTTTGAAGCAGCAGGCGGTGACTGGCGTGTCTGGAAGTGTCTTTATTGCAGTGATGTAACGCAGACCCCGAGGGGGCCGTGCTTCCTGGGATCTGCTGAACCGCCGTGTTTTGGATCCCCTGCAGCGGCAGAACGCTGGCTGAAGATCAGGATTACGGTCTATTCGGATTGGAAATCATTGTGCAGGAAAACACCAGTCATTAGTGATGAAACAGAGAAACTGTTAAAGTCTGAGAGAAACTCTTTTGCTCTGCAGGAGATCCTCTTAAGCAGGTTTCTCAAACTCCATCCACCTTGGAGCCTCTGAAAGAAGAGTCTTGGCTGTATGGGGTTCAATTTGTGCCAAAATTATGTTTTTGCGTCCACTGTCTATATCAGGGGGGTGAAGGGGGCCAAAACTCAAAATATACCTTAGATCGCAGGCCAAACAGAAAAAAAACATTCATTAAACACATTAAAATTAAAATTTAAAAATTTATGAATTAGATATATAGCATTCCCTTGGATAATGCTAGTGTGAATGCTATAAGCTGAATTTAGCTACTGAAGATGCTAGTGCTGATAGTTGAAGATGCTGAAATTGATAACTGAAAACACCATAGCTGACAGTTAGCTAAATGCCAAATTAGTCTAAAAACTAAAAAAAAAAAAACCTAAGTTACCCCAAACAGTTAACATGTAAGATATTAGCTAAACTCCAAAATTGTCTAAAAAATCGTAGTAAATACCAAAATAGTCCAAAAATCTAGAAGAATGTGCATTTTTAAAAATTATTCCAGAAGAAATTAACTGAAACCTTAAATAACTTTTAATATTTTACCCTGAATAAAAATATATTATGTCAAAGTTATAAAAGTTAGAAATTAGAGCAAGTTAACATCGGGCCATAAGTAATAATAAAATAAAATGATCTGGAGGGCCGGATCCGGCCCCCGGGCCTTGACTTTGACACACGTTTGGTCCATTGTCTATGTGTACTGAACAAGTTTATTGAACATTTGTTCATTTCTATTTACTAATGAGAAATATTTTCTGTTAAACGACTCGAGCTGACGACGCTAGCAACTGTTGCTAAGGACTTTTCTGACGACCAAATGCATCAACGATAGCAAACTAACGAGGTAATCAACCACGAAGAATGAAGCGTGCCCCTCCCCCTTCACCTGTTTTAAGTCTCTTTATTTTGTGGTTAACAATAAAAGCAGCAGAAGAAAACTCAACAAAAATTGAAAACGTACTTTGTTTTCTCGTTATAACAAAATATAGACTTGGTGGCCGCAAATGGCCCGCGGGCCGCCGGTTTGAGACCTCTAATGCCTGACCGTGTTTGATGCTCAGATCCTGGAAGTTTCTGTGAATTTACAGAAACTCTTCAATCCCATCCAGTTTTACCACATTTAAACAATCTGCTTCTTAATGCTTTTAATGTGAAATCCTGTTTGACCAGGAGTGTCCAAATCCGGGCCTCGAGGGCCGCCCTCCTGCTGGTTTTCCAGAGATCCTGCTTAATCTGCTGCTGATTACCTGGATCAGGTGTGTTTGGCCAATAAGAAGGCAGGTTGGTTGGAAACCATGTAGGATTCCGGCCTAAAGTGTCGCAGAATAAAATAGTGATTGTTTCTTTACAGAGACACGAGGCCGGACGCTGATGAACTGAACCAACAGAACCATCTCTAATAATTATTAATAGGTGTTCCTCTAACAAACTCCTTGTTTTAGTTTGTGGGTCTGGGACAGGATTTACTCTCTTCAGTGCTTTATTGTGAAATTCTTCGTTCTGCTTACAGAGACTTCCTGTCAGTGTGTCCTGCTGAGTTGATGCTGACTGCAGCACCAGCCGCCCTCAGATGCTTCTCAGCAGGCCGCTAATAACTCCTGAGCTTCAGGGCTGCTTTGAAGGCCCAAGAGGGAAAAAAATAAAACACTTCTTCGCTGTTTTTATTCTCAACCTCCTTTCTGGATCCAGAGAGACAGAAAAGTTAGATCTGTTTGATTCTTCTGATCATTCTAAAAAACTATAGCTTTAGTTAGAACCCAGCCAGCGAAGCCAAGTGGGGCCAATATGCTTTGTAATTGGGCTAAAAAGGGGGGCCCCAAATGGGTTTGTCCTCAGTTTCTGTGGGTTCTCAGTGAGTACCCACTTTAATGGCTCTTAAATACTCACTGAGTTGACTCGCTATGCTAGCCAGACATCTCGGTGGACAGCGTGGCATGCTAGCAGCTAGCCAGCTTTGCTGTTTTGAGTTAGCTGGCTCTGCTGTATCAAGCTAGCGATCTCCGTTGTAGCAAGCTATCAAGCTCCACTGTAGGAAGCTAGCAAGCTTTGCTGTAGCAGGATAGCAATCTTCCCTTTATCGAACTAGCTAGTTCCACTTTGGCAAGTTCTGCTGTATCAAGCTAGCGAGCTCCGTTGTAGCAAGCTATCAAGCTCCGCTGTAGGAAGCTAGCAAGCTTTGCTGTAGCAGGCTAGCGATCTTCCCTTTATCGAGCTAGCTATTTCCACTGTGGCGAGCTCTGCTGTAGCAAGCTATCGAGCTCTGCCGTAGGAAGCTAGCGAGCTCTGCTGTACCGAGCACCACTGTAACAAACTCCATTGTATCGAGCTAGCAAGCGCCATTATGCCGAGCTCTGCTGTATCAAACTAGCAAGCTTTGCTGTATCAAGCTAGCAATCTTCCCTTTATCGAGCTAGCTAGTTCCACTTTGGCTAGTTCTGCTGTATCAAGTTAGCGAGCTCCGTTGTAGCAAGCTGTCAAGCTCTGCTGTAGCAAGCTAGCGATCTTCCCTTTATCGAGCTAGCTATTTCCACTTTGGCGAGCTCTGCTGTAGCAAGCTAGCGAGCTCTGCTGTAGTGAGCACCGCTGTAGCAAACTCCGTTATACCGAGCTAGCGAGCGCCATTATGCTGAGCTCTGCTGTATCAAACTAGCAAGCTTTGCTGTGTAAAGCTACCTAGCTCCACTGTAGCAACCTCTGTTGCATCGAGATAGCATGTTCCTCTGTATTGCGCTAGTGAGCTCCGGTGTAACAAGCTAGTGAGCTCTGCTATATCGAGCTAGCGAGGTCCGGTGTTTTGAGCAAGAGAGCTCTGCTGTATTGATCCAGCCTACTCCGATGTCCACCGGGCGGCTGGCTAGCATACCGAGCCAACCCATTTAAGCCAACGTGGGCAAGCACAAGTGGGACAATTTTCTGCCCTCTTTCAAAGCCCACATGGCCTCGTTGGCTGTGGATACCTTCTTAAAGAAACATTCTAAGCTAGATTTCAAAAAAGGTTTGACATTTTATTTTCATATTCCCTGATTTAAAAAAAAAAACAAAAAATCATGTTTAAAGTCAAAATGATCCAGATTTTTTTTTTTTTTGACTGTTTAGCCCCTGGTTGTGTCAGTGACCTCCAAAACAGTAAAATATTGCTTTGCTTGGTATTTTCTCTCCCATCAAATGTGCTGTTTAATGTCCTAAATACTTCTGTTAATGACACACAAACAGCAACAACAAAGAAGAAAAAAAACAGACATTGATGTTCTTAATTGTTCAAAATATGGATTATCTTTGAGTCTTTGTAGAATGAAAACGTGCTCCAGGGCCACATTCCAATCTTGTACCTGCATTCTGTGGGTTTCACTGATTCTTCACAAAAAACGTCTTCTTCCTCCTGAGTCAGAAAAATTTGAATCTTCATTTTCAGTCCCATCGCTGAATGAAAGAATTCAATTCAGAAAGAGAAATTTCCACGGAAAAACTGGTAAAAGACATTCAAATGTCACTCAGTTTATAAAAGATGCTTCTTTAAATAATCACTGAATCATCTTAACTGTGAGTAACATAAAGTAAAATAATCTAATGTAACAAAATGTAAAGTAATGTAACATGACGTCATTAAATATTTTCAGACTCTCATTGGTTGGTAAAACTTTTATTTTTCTATCGTAGAGACGCTTCCTTTGCCGGATGACATCTGGGATAGGCTCCAGCAACCACAATCAGAAACAGTTCGAAACATGGATAAAAATTAACTGGTTAAAGCTAATTTCTTTAGTAATTTAAATCATAAATCCTTGTTTTAAACAAACCTGTGTTTGCCTGTTTGTGAGGCGCTGCAGCGTCGTGTCTGCAGGTGTTTCCGGACTGGATTTCCACACGTCGCTACAGTGCAGCAGAAAGTGATGCCTCCTCATTCGCTGCAGGCTGGAATGGGACCATATCGACCCCTGGCTGCCTCAGTATTGATTGTTGGATGGATTTCAGGAAATGACCTTGACTGCCTCAGACGTTCACCTGACTGCAGCACGGCTCATTTTCCCATGAAGCACCTCTCTGGCACCAACATCCTCTCTCTCTTAAGTCACACGGAGGATCATGTTCTTGTTAGAGGAGTTTCACCGTCATCCCAGTTATTATTGTGTTTCAATGTATTTTTAGATTTTCCATAATTAAATAATTTATTATATATTGAGCGGAAATAAATTATTTGAATCAATAATTATGATTATGATAATTTAAAACAATCTGTGTTGTTTTGTTTTCTTTTGTGAAATATAAACAAGCTTTGACTTTGAAACCCACTGCTGCAGCATTTACTGACGCAACACCGCCCCCGTGTGGACGTTTCCTCTTATGACCACTGAGTCAGCGACGTCAGCCGTGATAATAGCCCCGCCCTCGACTGACTGACTTGATTGGTGGGAATGAGCCAATCAGGTGGCTCTGCCTGCTGTTATCAAGGCTTCAGCCTAGAGGGGGGGAAGAAATAAAAAAGGAGAAGAAACTCAAGGCCAAAGCAATATTTTTATTTTAAAAGACAATTTTTAAAATCTACCTGAACAAGATTTTAGGAGTTCTGGGTTTGTTGTATGAAGTTTTCAGATTCAAACGTTGTCTTTTAATGTTTTTGTCAACATAAATGCTGCAGATTGATGATAAGGACTGAAGAACTTGTAGTCAGTGTTAATTATTTTTAGTAACTTTTCTTCTCGAATTCTCGTTGAATTATGAATCTAAAATGAGTTGTTTGATTCAAACTCATTCTTTTCCACATCATACGTACTTGCGGGGCAATAATACAAGGCTCCACACCTGAATGGCCTTCAGGAAAGATTCAGTTCTTTGCTCTCTGAGGGAAACCTGGACCACAGATACGGAAGAACTCAGAGTTTGATTGACTTTTCTCATCGATGTGGAGAAACGAGAAAAGCATGAAAATGTGAACATCCTGGTAATAAGTTTGTTTTGAATAATTTTTCAGAACCTGTTGTAAAAAAAAAAAGAGAGAACACTAATGCACGTGTCAAAGTCAAGGCCCGCGGGCCAGATCCGGCCCTCTGAGTAATTCTATCCGGCCCTCCAGATCATTTTATTTTATGATTATTAATGGCTCGATGTTATCTTAAACTTATTTGTACCTCGTATAGTTTTGACTAAATATATTTTTATGGAGGGTAAAATATTGACAGTTATTTAAGGTTTAAGTTGATTTATTCTGGAATGATATTCATGCCTTTTTATTATTCATAATTATATTTAAAAAGTTACAGTTGTAAAATTGGTTTCTGCTGGCTTTTTTGGACTGTTTTGCCATTTACTAAATTTCTTTAGGCTAGTTTGGAGTTTAGGTAATATTTCAAACACATGCAATCTTTTTTTGGCTAATTTAGACTTTTTTTTTAAAGTTTTTTAGGCTATTTTTAAGTTTAGCAATTTTTCCAGCTACATGCTAGCTGTTTTGGATAAACTAGGGTTTTTTTTATTTTTAAATTTGGCACTTAGCCAATATTATGTATATGTGTATATATGGGCTGCACGGTGGCGCAGTGGTTAGCGCTCTTGCCTCACAGCAAGAAGGCTCCAGTTCAAATCCTGGCTGGGGGATCAGAAACATCAACTGGGACCTTTCTGTGTGGAGTTTGCATGTTCTCCCCGTGCATGCGTGGGTTCTCAACAGGTACTCTGGCTTACTCCCAACTTTCAAAAACCTGCTTCATAGGTTGATTGGTTACTCTAAATTGCCCCTAGGTGTGACTGTGTGCACAAATGTGGCCCTGCGACAGCCTGCGAACTGTCCAGGGTAAACCCTGCCTTCGCCCATTAGCAGCCGGGATAGGCTTCGGCATCCCCGCGACCCCAAAAGGGATAAAGTAGCACGGAAAATGAATGAATGGTGAATGTGTATATATATATTTATAATGAACTCATATTTATATGTATAGTTCATAATGATGTTAAAAAGTTATGGTTTTAAAGTTTAAAAATCTTAGTTTTACAGTGTTCAATAAATGTTTATCCTGTTTGGCTTACAACTTAAGATGTATTTTGGATTGATACCCCTGATCTAGAATGACATTTTAACATGTTCTTATGGCATTTTTCTCACAATTGAGGAAAATTTGTTGGGAATCAGGAGCATATGAAAATAAAGCTGTTGGAAAAAAAATCTAATTTGTGACGTCGAAAATACGTTGGGCGGAGCCACAAGCCCATGCTCCGCCCCATTCTGATGCCTCCACTTGCAGACAAATAGATCCATGAACGTCTTTGTTTTCCTTGTGTGACCCGGAATCTGGATCTAAGCTGTACGGCTGGATAGATCTGATGTTGCTCTGCATTTTTGTTGCGCTGCTAATGTTAGCTTGAGAGTATAAGGGGCTGAAAGCTAACGGGAAAACATGTTAACAGAGAGATCTCAGTAAAAGGTGAGTAAATAGTTTTGCTCTATAGATAGATAGATAGGCTTTATTCCGGACTCGTAGTCCAATAGGGGAACAGGATCATAATCAATAAATTAGTGCATGTACAGTGCCAAGACAACACACCAAATATAAGATGATAATAAATAAATAACTAGAAAATACAATAGTAAAAAAAACCCACAGAATATAAACAAACTTAAGAATACACTTCTTAAAAACACACTAGCTATAAAACCAGTAAAAAATTAATTAAAATGGAAGGATAAAAAGACAGCTCCTCCAGTGTTTCCAGATACTGGAACTAAAGCGAATGGCACTAAACCTGATGTTATGTATGGACAAAATAAGAGAGTTTTGAGTGGAATCCAGCCTATAAATGAACTTGAATATGAGGTTGCGCAGTAGAGCATGTAAGGTGTTAATTCTGTTAAAAACAAACAGCTCACTATATAAGCTATGTCCTAGAAAACAACATAAATTTTTAGATTTTGGCTACAAATCCCAATGAAAAGACCAATGGGAACGCTTTGAAATCAGATTAAAGGATGATCAGACTTTAATAATTCTGTTCCGTTTGTATTTGGGTTAAAGTGAGACCGTTTTCTCCCTAAAGCTGTAAATTAACATCCAAATGTGTTGTTGTAGTATTAAACTATATTTCCCAGGTTGCTGCGCGGCACGCGGCGCGGGAGGGGCGGGGGTCGAGTCTGTTTACTTCCGGACTCCGACTGCAGATTTGGCTCAGACATCAGCGGCTCACTGAGCTCCAGACAGGCGGACACACCGGACTGCATGACGGGGGGGTTTGCCGGCTTTAGCAGCACTTTAGCCGCCCGCTCCGCGCCGCTGGCCTCCGCCGCCGAACGGCTCACCTCCACCCGCATTCAAAGTCACTCCGGGGCTCCAGCTAACGTCCCGCTGCCGCTCCATGATCCGAGCTAGTAGCAGGGCATCAAAACAAGGACAGCCGCTCAAAGTTTAAGCGACGTTTGTGTTCGAGGAGCCGGAGGATACGACCGCGAGAGGAGGCACGGGCCCCGGGGGAGACCGGGAGGAGTCGGGAGCCAGGCGACCAGTCTACAGAGGGTGGTGTCCGGATAAGCGAGGGGGGTAGCCTCCAGCTCCTGGCGGATTTATCCCCTGCCAGCTAGCGTTAGCCCAGCTAGCTCCGAGCTGCACCATGGACTGGCTGATGGGGTGAGTGCAGGCGCTAACGGCTCTTTTGTGTTTCGGTCGGTGACCCCCTCAGCAGCCCGCCTCGGGCAGGTGCACGGCCCGCGGAAGAAGCGCCAGTTTTCCCGGAAACCGCCTGTCCGCGCGGGCAGCGGCTGCTAGCTTAGCATCGCTCCGGGGGCTAGCCGGGTAGCGGAGCGGGGGAGCGCCTCGTCCCGCAGCGATTTAGCGGAACCGGGACGACCTGAGCGGCGGCAGGTGCTCTGCCGCGAGGCGATAACATCTCCGCGGGTACGGAGCTCACGCCGGGACTGAGCAGCACCGGAGCGGGCTAACATTAGCAGCTTTGCGGTTCCAGGTCCCGGTTCCTCCGCCGAACCGGCGCATGGCAGCAAACTTTGACAGGTCCGACCACGCGGCGGCACCGAGGTTCTGGAGCCGCAAACTCGTGAGGGCTTCTGGGTACATTTCACCCAACTTGAATAAGAAGACAGGCTGACAATATTCTCCTTCTAAATTCAGACAGAGTTCTGCTTCTGGAAAGTCTATGGGGGTGAACCTGGGCCACCCCCACGCCCGTTTTTCCTGGGGGGGATCAGATTGATCAGGAATAGGGCTGCCACGATTAGTCGACTAATCGACTATTGAAATAGTCGATGACTAATTTAATAGTCGATTAATCGTTACTTTATATTGTAAAGTTGAAAGTTATAATAGCATTTTGCTAACTTTTTGGACTACTTTGGCATTTATCAAGTTTTTTAAGGCTATTTTGGAGTTTAGCTAATATTTAATATACATGCTAGCTGCTTTTGGCTAACTTAAGCGGTTTTTTTTTAGGCTATTTTTGAATTGAACTAATATTTCGGCTATATGCTAGCTGTTTTGGCTAATTTTGGATTTTTTTAAAGCTAATTTTTAGTTTAGCAGGAGTATGATAGCTATTTTGGCTAGTTTAGTTTTTTTTTTGTTTGTTTTTTTACGCTAATTTAGAGTTTAGCTATTCTTTCAGCAGGATGCCAGCTATTTTGGCTAACTTTGGCTCTTTTTGTCTTTTAGGCTAATTTGGCATTTAATTAATATTTTAGCTGGTTATCAAGTTCAGCATCTTTATTTCCAGTTTGCGCATGACCCGATTAGTCGACTAATCGGAAAAAATAATCGGTGATTAGTCGACTATTAAAATAATCGTTTATGGCAGCCCTAATCAGGAATTAATAATTTCTGCTGCAATTCAATTTTATTTATATAGCCCAAAATCACAAATAATTTGTTCTCATTGGGCTTCTGCAGGGGTGCAGAGGTGTGCTGCTGCACATGCGCAGAAACGTTCCTTTCAATTCGGTGAAATATAAACCAAATTAGTTTCTGTGATTAAAACAAATATTTAAAGT
Organism: Oryzias javanicus; assembly: GCA_003999625.1. Lineage (NCBI taxonomy): Eukaryota > Metazoa > Chordata > Actinopteri > Beloniformes > Adrianichthyidae > Oryzias > Oryzias javanicus. Next base: position 30,094,106 of record CM012442.1, read on the forward strand.
TTCAGCTGGAAACACAATAGATCTGTCTGGATCGGTAGCAGTCTGCAGATCTAAGGTCATCTACCTGTTGAAGCAAGCCCCGCCCTCTGTGTCTGAATCTGATTCAAACCCGGAAGTGTTGCAGTTCCTCAAAAAAACACTAGAGGCTGGTTGCAGACTTTCAGTTGCAGACTAGTTTTTACATTCTGCTGCGTGTTTGGTATCCATGGCGACGGGGCGTGGTTCTGATCGGCAGGTGTGTTGTCAAATAGGTAATCTAAGCACAGCTACAAACTACTATGTCTCACCCAAATGACATTTGGAGCATTGCTGAGGGGGTGGAGCAAAAGTGAAAAATGGTTGAAGCCAAACTGTTTGTTTTATGAAGAAAACAAGATGCTTGATGATGTAATCAGCCACTAGGGCTGCCACGATTAGTCGACTAATCGATGACTAATCGACTATTAAAATAATCGACAACTAATTTAATAGTCGATTAGTCGTTACTTTATATTGTTTGAAGTCAGATTGTAGTAAAGTTGAAAGTTATAATAGCATTCTGCTAGCTTTTTGGAATATTTTGGCATTTATTAAGGTTTTATAAGGCTAATTTGGAGTTTAGCTAATATTTCAGCAGCATGCTAGCTTTTTCAGCTAACTTTAGCTTTTTTACGTTTTTTTAGGCAACTTTCGAGTTTAGCTTATATTTCAGCTATATGCTAGCTGTTTTGGCTAATATAGGATTTTTCCGTTTTTTTAAGGCTAATTTGGAGTTTGGCTAATATTTCAGCAGCATGCTAGCTATTTTGGTTAACTTAATCTTTTTTAAGTTTTTTTAGGCAATTTTTGAGTTTAACTTATAGTTCAGCTATATGCTAACTGTTTTGGCTAATATAGGATTTTTCCATTTTTTTAAGGCTAATGTGGAATTTAGCTAATATTTCAGCAGCATGCTAGCTATTTCGGCTAACTTTAGCTTTTTTACGTTTTTTTAGGCAATTTTTGAGTTTAACTTATATTTCAGCTATATGCTAGCTGTTTTGGCTAATATAGGATTTTTCCGTTTTTTTAAGGCTAATTTGGAGTTTAGCTAATATTTCAGCAGCATGCTAGCTATTTTGGTTAACTTAAGCTTTTTTTTTAAGTTTTTTTAGGCAATTTTTGAGTTTAGCTAATATTTCAACTATGTGCTAGCTGTTTTGGCTAATATAGGATTTTTCCGTTTTTTTAAGGCTAATTAGGAATTTAGCTAATATTTCAGCAGCATGCTAGCTATTTAGGCTAACTTTGGCTCTTTTTATTTTTTGGTAAATTTGGCATTTAACTAATATTTTAGCTGGTTATCAACTTTAGCATATTTACATCCACTTTGGCCATGAACCGATTAGTCGACTAATCGGAAAAAATAATCGGTGATTAGTCGACTATTAAAATAATCGTTTGTGGCAGCCCTACCAGCCACCTAGTGGTCACACAGGGAAGTGCGTTTGCATCCATCTGCCATGCTAGCAGAGGTACTGCCACTTGACATCACACATGCTAGGTTAGCGCAGAGGGTTTTGCAAAGAGATGCTAATCAATCATTGGTATTAGTCTGGTTCTGGTTAGAAAATCCCCCTTTGAATCACCGAAGCCGCCTGTGTGTTTTGTGGCTCTATCTGCGGCGGAGCAGACAGAAGTAGGTGAGGCTGCGCTTTTATTTTTAGCTCAGCGAGTCCAAGTCATGAGTTTGGACGGGCGGTCCGTATCGGGTACGCGCACCTGCTGCGGCGCGGCACCTGCAGCCGCAGTTCAGCAGCAGGCGATAAGCGTGAACCTTTGACTTTCGTGGCAGCGAAGAGCGTCCCGACTGCTGCTGCTGCTGCGCAGACGTGGATTTGCCATGCAAATTGCAAACCGCCGTCTGCATGGCTTCCTGTAAGCAGACGGCCTGCTGCTGTCTGCGCGCTCAGGCCATCAGCTGCGGCTTATCGGGAAGCAAAGTCGGATCAGATATCTGAAAGTCATCAGTCATAAATGGTTTGGCTGCCGCTGGCTGATTACCGGCTCTTCTGGCTGTAGCACTTTAGAAGCGGTCCTGGAGGGGTGGGGGCTCGTTGTGGGGGTGTTTCGACTGCCTGGCAAAGAGATAAGGGGGACTCCTAACAGAATTACAACGTGGCCTTTGACCTCTCCTTGTTGTCCTGTCCTTTAGCACTTTGGTCCATTTGTAAAATGTTTGGCTTTTCGGCGGAACCGCTGTAGAAAAACAGAAATACTTCCTGTCTGGGAGGATATTTCCATGTATGGACCACAGCGTGTGCGTCTTTGTTTGTGTGTGCTCCGCTAGCATAGGAAATGAGCAGCCCGTATCACAAAGAGAATGGGTTAATGGAGCGTGTAATCATTCTGAATTCAGACCTTCGGTCACCAGCACCTCCACTCTGGGAGGGGGGTCAGAGGGGAGGGATGATGGGAAAGGAGGAGGAGAGAAATGAGCAGATGAGGAGACGGATGAGGAGACGCTGTGTGATCTGGAGGGAATAAAGGGAGGAGTTCAACAGTTTTTAGAAAAAACGGGCTTCATGGAGGAAATGTTAACAGCTGGGGGGTGGGGGGCTATTGGACAGAAAACAGTTATTTTTCAGTTAAATGGCAGCATGCGTCTGCCTTCAGGCTGGGGCAGGAAGAGGACTTTTTTTGGGTGGGGGTGAAGGACCTTCCTGTCAGGTGGAAGGAGTGTGTCGCCTTTGGCGGATGTTTAATCCTCGTGCTCTTGGTAATGCTGAGCACAGAGTGAGAGCGGTGAGGTTAAGGTCTGCTTTAGCCTTTTGAACAAGACTCTGACCTGATGCTGACCGGCCCCCGCATGGCCCCCAAAGGTCTGATCTGATGTTGCATGGCCCCCAAAGGTCTGATCTGATGTTGCATGGCCCCCAAAGGTCTGATCTGTTGTGGCCTGGCCCCCAAAAGGCCAGTTGTCATGCGGGATGGCCCCCAAAGGTCTGATCTGATGTGGCCTGGCACCCAAAGGTCTGATCTGTTGTGGCATGGCCCCCAAAGGTCTGATCTGATGTGGCATGGCCCCCAAAAGCCAGTTGTCATGCGGGATGGCCCCCAAAGGTCTGATCTGTTGTGGCCTGGCCCCCAAAGGTCTGATCTGTTGTGGCCTGGCCCCCAAAGGTCTGATCTGATGTGGCATGGCCCCCAAAGGTCTGATCTGATGTGGCATGGCCCCCAAAGGTCTGATCTGATGTGGCATGGCCCCCAAAGGTCTGATCTGATGTGGCATGGCCCCCAAAAGCCAGTTGTCATGCGGGATGGCCCCAAAGGTCTGATCTGTTGTGGCCTGGCCCCCAAAGGTCTGATCTGTTGTGGCCTGGCCCCCAAAGGTCTGATCTGATGTGGCATGGCCCCCAAAGGTCTGATCTGATGTGGCATGGCCCCCAAAGGCGGGTTTTCATGCGGCATGGCCCTCAAAGGTCTGATCTGATGTGACCTGGCCCCCAAAGGTCTGATCTGATGCGGCATGGCCCCTAAAGATAGTATCTAATGTGTCATGGCTACCAAAGGCCTGATCTCATGCATCACGGCCCCCAAAAATCTGATCTTATGTGCCATGGCCCCCAAAGATCGTATCTGATGTGGCATGACCCCCAAAGGTCTGATCCATTGACATGTATAGATATGGACCAATCACCTGTCAGGTCACTCATAGAAAATGTCTCACCAACAAACTGAAGTTGGTTCTGTCGCCATTTTTTCCGCAGTACGGACTTTGCCTTTTTTGGAACCAGACGCCGTCGGTAAGCTGTGGTTGTGATTAGTGGTTGGTCTGAGTCATTATTTCGATGATAACCACTCTCACTAATCAGAAGTGAGCCACACCCCTTCCACTAAACGCGGGGCTCGGGAGAATCTGTCCAATCAAAGGTTTCAATGGTAAATGGCGTATACTTGTATACTTCCTTCGAAGGCCCAAAGCGCTCCAGAGTCACAGACCCGTTCACACACTGATGGCGGCTCCGCTGCTGAACATTGGCGCCAACCTTCCACCAGAGGCAATCCGAGGTTCAGTGTCTTGCCCAAGGACACTTCGACACATGTGCGGGCAAGGCGGGAATCAAACCCGCAAGCTTCCGATCAGGAGTCGACCGATCAATCCCGCCGCCCCTATACCCCGCTGAACCTTCCTCGGCCGCCCCATGTTTAGAGCAGTCGAGGTGGGGGCCACCACATGCTTTTACTGAGGGATCTGATTGGTCTGATTATAACTTGCGATAAAAAAAAAATATTTAATATAAAAAAAAATAGGTGTAAGCAAGCAGCAAAAGATGTTAAAAAGGAGTTTATCGGATCAAAAGAAATGATTATTTTTGACAAATAAGATACTAGAAAAGTGTAAAATTAATATAATGCTAGTGTGAATGCTTCATGCTGAATGTGGATGGTGAAGACGATAAAGCAATTTACTGCAATTTCTGAATAATGTGCTGAACATTTCGATACCAAACCCCAATTATTTGCCAAAAATTTCTTAAGAAATCTCCAAAATTGTGTAAAATTTTAAAATGCACATAAAGTACTAATATCAAAGGTACTAGCATGAATGTGCTGAACATTTTGATACCCACATTAGATAGGGCTGCCACGATTAGTCGACTAATCGATGACTAATCGACTATTAAAATAATCGACAACTAATTTAATAGTCGATTAGTCGTTACTTTATATTGTATGAAGTCAGATTGTAGTAAAGTTGAAAGTTATAATAGCATTCTGCTAGCTTTTTGGAATATTTTGGCATTTATTAAGGTTTTTCAGGCTATTTTGGAGTTTAGCTAATATTTCAGCAGCATGCTAGCTATTTCGGCTAACTTAAGCTTTTTTACGTTTTTTAGGCAACTTTTGAGTTTAACTTATATTTCAGCTATATGCTAGCTGTTTTGGCTAATATAGGATTTTTCCATTTTTTTTAAGGCTAATTTGGAGTTTAGCAAATATTTCAGCAGCATGCTAGCTATTTTGGCTAACTTAAGCTTTTTTAAGTTTTATTTAAGCAACTTTTGAGTTTAACTTATATTTCAGCTATGTGCTAGCTGTTTTGGCTAACATAGGATTTTTCCGTTTTTTTAAGGCTAATTTGGAATTTAGCTAATATTTCAGCAGCATGCTAGCTATTTAGGCTAACTTTGGCTCTTTTTATTTTTTGGTAAATTTGGCATTTAACTAATATTTTAGCTGGTTATCAACTTCAGCATCTTTACATCCACTTTGGCCATGAACAGATTAGTCGACTAATCGGAAAAAATAATCGGTGATTAGTCGACTATTAAAATAATCGTTTGTGGCAGCCCTAATATTAGATAGATTTTAAAAGTGCACAAAGTTTTTAAAGGATTTGGAGAATTTCCCATTCATTTTCAATATGGCTGAAAAATTGCGTAATATCCTAAAACCTGTAAAATATATCAAAATACAAGAAACTATGTACTAGGCGAGATGAGTGTTTTGATACCAAGATTGCTGAAGTCGCTCAAACTGTTCAAAATTCAGCCACCAGAGTCTTAAGATGTTTAGTTTTAAATTTTAAGCGAGCTAAATCCAGCTTTTTAGATTTGTTTTTGGAGCTTCAGGTGTTTCGTTTCTGCAAAAACTACAGATTCCTGTTGGGGAAAAAGTGTTTCAGACAAACTGAAGCATCATCTGATCAAGCTTTTTAAAATGTAAATGCAACATTTCTGAACAAGAGAAACTAAAATGTGTTTGATGCTGGTCGGGTCCGGACGGCGACCCGTTCAGGATCTCATCCTTTCAACGAAAAAGTGATGCACAGATTGGAGGCACTGCTCTCCTGGACAGGAAGAAAGTGTCTCTGTGCTGCTTCCGCTGCCGCCGCCCCCCTCCCCGTCAGACGTGCTGCTGATAATCGGTTGTGACAGATGAGCGCCCATCCTCTGAAGGCGGTCACCTGCTGAAGCGGAGCGCCGGCGCTGTCGTCACGCTGACCTTTGGTGGCTTTGTTCCAACACGAGAGCGGGATATTGATCAGCGATTAACGCCTCCAAATCTGGAGGAATAATTCATGCGGAGCTGCATCGTCGGCTGCATTGTTGCTGGTGTTCTGACCCGTGTCGCAGAACGCCACAGCTGTCGCTGACGCCTCACGTCAGATCTTCGCCACACGGATGATCTGGTTTATTCATGAGCTGCTTTGAGCTTCCTGTCATCTCCTCAACCAGCGTCGGTGGAGTCTGGAGTGGGGTCTCCTTACACTGGAATACATCAGAAATACAGGCTGTTGTTTAAGCATCAACACTATAGTGATTCTCTGCTCCTTTCCTCACGTTTTCATCACGTAAAAACTCAAATCACACTTTCAGTGATTTCAATATTATATCAAAACGTTCAGAACATTACTGCTTGTATTTTTGGTATTCATAAACTTTTTTGAAATATTAAACAAAATATGCCCCATATATAAGGATTGAGAAAGTCCTCAAATTTCAAGATTTTAAGTAGATTAGCCACAAACCTTTAAATATATTCATTAGGTATGTTTTAATAGTTTATAGTAATATTTTTTTAAATTGGAGTTTACCTAAAATGGTATTTTATACTTAGTTTACCTAATATTTTATACTGATTTGGCATCTACTGAGGTTTTTTTGTGCTAATATTAGCTAATATTTTAGCAACATGCTATTTGTTATCTACTGGGGTTATTAAGTTAATTTAGAGTTTAGCTTCTATATTAGCAACAGGCTAACTTCTTTAACTAAGTTAGTTTACTGACATGTTTTAGTCTATGTTGGAGTTCAGCTAGTATTTAAGAAATGTGCTTTCCTTTTTTTGCTAATTTGGTTGTCTCTTTTTTATGCTAATTTAGAGTTTAGCTTATATTTTAGCAATTGGCTAAAATTTTTGACAATTTAGTTTACCGAAGAATTTTCGGCTATTTTGGAGTTTAGCTAGTATTTAAGCAATGTGCTAGCTTTTCGGCTAATTTGGCATCTACTGAGGTTTTTTTGTGCTAATATTAGCTAATATTTTAGCAACATGCTATTTGTTATCTACTGGGGTTATTAAGTTAATTTAGAATTTCGCTTCTATATTAGCAACAGGCTAACTTCTTTAACTAAGTTAGTTTACTGACATGTTTTAGTCTATTTTGAAGTTCAGCTAGTATTTAAGAAATGTGTTTTCCTTTTTTGGCTAATTTATTGTCTAATCTGGTTTTTTATGCTAATTTAGAGTTTAGATCATATTTTAGCAACGAGCTAATATTTTTGACTATTTAGTTTACTGAAGAATTTTTGGCTATTTTAGAGTTTAGCTAGTATTTAAGCAATGTGCTAGCTTTTTGGCTAATTTGGCATGTACTGAGGTTTTTTGGGCTTATTTGGAGTTTAGCTCCTATTTAAGCAAAACACTAAATATTTTATGCAAAGCGACATGTATTAAGGATTTTACAGCGATTTGACTACAAATTTTTCAGAAATTTAGGTCAACTTCAGCACTCTTTCATAGTCCTTTAATAATGTCTTTTATCAAATGTAACATTTTACATGTAGATTTTACAATTCAAGTAATTAAAGTAAATTGCGTCACCATTTTCTTAGCATTATTTAAAAGCTTCAGCAACTTTTTCAAGCAAAAAAGCATTTAGAGCATCATTATCACAGGTATTGAAGGCAACTTTTCTAATTAACATTCTGTTGGGGCAATAGTTGAGGAAATTTAGGGCAACTATTAGGTTTGGTCGATTGACAGGTGACCTTTAAGGGACTAATGGCTGTAGATTTCTTCATTCCATTTTACCCGTTTTTACAAATTCAGTTTTCATCTTCCTCTTATTAAACCCCTTCAAGAACTCTGATAAGGTTTCTAGTTCTGGTGAGCCGACTCACTGGCTGCACAACCTTCTGCAGAAAGAGTCTGAGGGGCGGAGCCCTCTTGCCCTCACCTGACCCCCCCCCCTGACGTCCTCTGAGCGTCATGGAGCTGCTTCTTCTCTGGAAGTCATTCAGACCCAAAAAGCTCGGCTTTCAGAGTTCAGAGGTGACGACAACTTCAGGTTTCGCAGCAAGGCGACACCTGCAGCCGTTCTCTGAAAAACGAGAAGCGGCGGCGTCTGCGGCCAGAACCAGGTTTCCTCTCTTTCTGCAAAAAAACCAGAACGCTGAAGGTTTTGATCCTTCTGAAAGCAGCTGAGGGAGAGTTTTAACTCTGAGGAAGAGGAGGTTGAAGATGGACGACCCCTCAGTTTACAGGTCAGGAGAATAATAGGCCGACTGAAGGTCGAAGTGGTTTTTAGTTGGGTTTTTGTGGCCTGGTACTCTCCTGACCTTTAGGCTGAGAGGTCGGGCCTTCAGCTTCTGTCTAGAGTCACATGGAGCAGCTAAAACACCAGAACAGAGGAAGAAACGAGAAGAATTTAAACCAGTAAACTGCTTTTACTAACTCCTGTGAGGGACCTTCACAGACAAGTCACGGCCCGAGGGCCGAATCCGGCCCTCCGGGTAATTTTATCCAGATCCTTTTATTTTACTGTTGTCTTGCACTTATTTCTAGCCTGTATAATTTATATATTTTTTTTATATATAGTAAAATATTGAAAGTTATTTAAGGTTTAAGTTGATTTATTCTGGAACAATGTTCCTGCCTTTTTCATTATTCATAATTATATTGAACATTTACGGTTTAAAGGGTTTAAAAAATGTAATTCTGCTTTCTGGAACATTTTGTCATTTAAGCTGTTTTAGGCTATTTTTGGAGTTTATCTGTTATTTCAGGTATAAGCTATTTTATCTTATTTAGGCATTCTTTTCTTTTTGTGGCTATTTTAAGGTTTAGCTAGTATTTAAATGTTATCTGTTTTGTCTAATTTAGGATTTTTTTGTTTGTTGTTCAGGCTTTTTTAGGGTTTGGCTATTTTTTCAGCTCCAAGTTAATTTTCTTGGCTAATATTATTTATTTATTTTTGGCTAACTTGACATTTAGCTAATATTTTAGCTAGTTATCAGATTCAGGGTTTTTAGCTATCAATTTCAGCATCTTCAGCAGCTAAATTCATCTCACAGTATTCAGCATTATGACAGGTATTGCTATTTATCTATTTCATAATTACGTTAAAACTTAACTGTTTTAAAGTTTACAGAACTTAGTTTATGTGTTCAATAAATGATTATCCTGTTCAGTTTTTGGATTTTGGCCCCTCGTGTGATTGAGTACGACCCCCCCTGCTCGACGCCGTCATCACGCCCCTCGTGCGATCGCTCATTTCTTAACTCCATAAATCCAGGTGCTCGGGTGGATTTGGTATTTTCCCTCTGGCTCCTTAATTGTTTTTTGTCGACTCGTCATAATTTAGCTCCAGAGAGAACCGGAGGACCTCCTGGGGTTTCCTTTCCCATTCTTCTTGTGTCACATCCGCCCCCCCCCTCCATAAACTCCACTATGAACAGGGTCACAGTGGTTGACGTTGGATGAAGGAAACAGAAACGAGCAGCTGTGTGAAGACGGAGGGAAGGATGTGCTGATGAAGCAGCCTTGACCTTTCTAACAGATAACTTCCTGAAAGGCGGAGGCTCCGGACAGGAAGTTGGAGGATTTGATGGAAGGGTTTGGCGTTCTTCTCCTCTACTGCAGAGTGAGAGGACTTCAGTCGTTCTCGGCTTTAATTAATCTGCAGGAATATCATTGGTAAAAGAGTGAAGCAGCTCCACCCACAGCAGCCGGCTCTCTCCTCCTCACATGACTGTGTGTGTGGTGGGGGGGGTGTGCCCCCCAGGACTGAGTCAGAGGAAGAAAATGTGACACAGCAGAGTGTTTGACCCGAAAAAGGCCCCCGAGACCCCACACACAAAGATTAAGGCCGTCTCTGTGCGCTTATGTCAGAAAGCCCCGCCCACTTCCCCTGTTCTATTTCTCAGCAAATTGTCAGGATAACTTTATTGACACTGAACAAGTACGACAGTTAGCAAACTAAATGCTAATAAGTTATTAAAAATATAAATGAGTCATAAAATAAATAAATAAAAATGATCATCATCTAAAAATTAAGCATTAAAATACAAATTAGATTGAAGTGTGACTATTGTAAAAAAGAAAATTAACATATTACAATATAAAAGTACATTTCCTAAGTAATGAATCTGACCAAAAAGTTTGATCTTCTTGATGTCAATAAATAAACATCCTGTCAGCAAAATTCAATTCAGTTAAATTTTATTTATACAGCCCAAAATCCAACAGTTTGAAGCATCACTCCTGCTTCATGTGGCTGTTTTCTGAAGTAAAGGTTAAGATCTGGTGGCTTTAATGTTAACCTTCAGCTGAGTCGGCCTCTGACCACAGCAGAAACGTTTCCTCGACTCAGCTTGTTATAAATTGAATTTCTCCAGTCGTCACTTTTAGGTTCTAAAAGCATCTTTGCTTGATTGTTCTGAACAGCGGCTGGCGTCTTATTGTTGGGTCTCGGTTGGATTAAAGTCTTTTTTATTTATGTTCTTTAATGAACCTCAAACTGGATTTATTCAATCATTTTTTGAGTCTGGTTCTGAGGGAAAACTTGTCTGTAATGTCAATGACAACATTCTGTGAAGAGGACATTTTTACTGACTAAAATGATGTTCTAATGCAGGGGTGGGCAAACTACGGCCCGGGGGCCACATGCGGCCCCTTAAGCTACTTAATGTGGCCCTCCAAATTAAAATACATTGAATCAAAAATCCTAATTATTGTTTTATTTTCATTGTATTTCTGGTTTCTTCCCATGAATGGTGTTGTTTCTCTGGCGTTCGTGTGTGTTCCTTTCTGAGTCAGATGGTGATCTTTCGGATTATTCCTACACCACATAAATGCAGCATTTCTTTGAGTTCACATTTTCCTCTGAAGAACATCAACCCATTGGATCACCCAAAAGAGAACAAAAATCAAAATTTAGAAATTAAAACTCCCAAATTTTCTGTTTTTAAATTAATATATGTGAATTTGAATCCAAATTAAAGCATGTTTTTCTCTAAATTCCATATTATTTTTTTAGTTTATGAGGTTGATTACCCAATCTCTCCTTCCATCTGCTCCTTGTTCGGCCCTTATGCCAAATTTTAGAACCCTTTGTGGCCCACGAGTCAAAACAATTGCCCACCCCTGTTCTAATGACATTTCTTTCCCATCATGCATCGGCTCCCGCCGCTTTCCTCCCTCAATATCTACTGGAATTACGTTAATCAAAGTACATAACCACTGGAGCTCCGGTGTGAAAGGGTTAAATGACGGCGTTCCTGGAAATCCGTTCGGTTCTGCTTCTCTCTGAACTTCCTGGGCCGCCGCTGCAGACGGACACGGAAAAGTCTCCGGATCAGCTTCAGCTTCTGGTTTCGGGAGCGTTTCTGTTTGTGACGAGTCTTGGATCTGCGAGAGGAAGGCGGAGGGGGCGGGAGATGTCCCCCACGTCCGTTTCCTGTCAGAAGAACAGTAGGTCACGGGTTTGGACCGCTGAGTTCAGGCGCCGCTGATGGAGAGATCCCCCCCCCCGCTGTTCTGCTACGCTCTCTAGAGGCGCTCTTGTTTTGAAGGGAAAGCTTCCTGTTGTGCAGGATGTTTTCTCCTGGAGTATTGAGGAACTCAAAGATGGGACTCCTCAGCTCTGACGGGACCTTCTTTAGTCGATTCTTTTGATCCACCCAATTGAATTTTGAGTTTACATATTTACCCGCATTTGTTTAGAAATAAATTAATATTCTACTAAATATTTTATATATATTTATATTAATCTGATACAGACTATAAAATGTATTTGTGAAATAAAGAGATCTTTAATATCATACAGTGTTACAGGGTTTCTCTAACAAAAATATTACGTTTTAAACATTATTTTTTCAGTTTGTCCACTAGATGGCGATTGCACTATAACGTTACACCTTTTTCCAGAAGAAGAAGAAATAATGAGTAAAAAAAACAGTATTTATGGGGGTAGAGTTAATAAGTTTACTTCTTTCTGTCCCTTTTCATTTTCATTTTTTTTTCTCAGAAACCTTGATTACTGTAAAACTCCTTATGTGTGCTTTGAAAATGAAATAAATAAAATAAAATGAAAAAAAAAATGAAAAAGTATTTATACCACTAAAAGTTACTTTATTTCTTTTATTTCCTTAAGAGTTTGGAAAAGTTATACCTTTGAGTTTATAAAGATTTTCATTTAGTCATCGATGTATGTTCAGGTCGACCGAGTGTTAGCATTAGCCGTCCTATGGGAAATTCCATTAAATGTTAGCGAATTTAACATTATGTGCTAAATCGTTATATATTTTTATGAATAAAAGTAATTTATTTATCAACCCAGCCCTATTCTTTTTTAGCAGTTCTTGTAGAAATGTTGGTGCGTCGAGAATGAATGTGTAGAAGACCGGAGAGAGTAGCTGCAGAGCTGGGAGGTAGAGATGGAGATGCTGAGGTTCTCTTGATGGTGATGGTGTTTGATAGAGGTCTACAGGAGGTTCATGGATGAGGGTTCTCCTCAGGGGGCAGCTGAAATCCAGAAATTACAGAAATGTCAACTTACTGGAAGGGCTGAATTATCCGGATTCTCAGGAGTCTTAAAAAGTCTTTAAAAGCCTCGAATTTGGAAATTTGGAAGAAAAGCATTAAAAATTAATTTTAAAAAGTCTTAATCTTGGTCTCAAAAATTGTGCCGTTTAAAACTTTTTCAGTGTGACTTTTCTGGTCTAAAGTATTTTATTTAACTACCATTGTGTAAAAGTTTGATTGCACCAAAATGTGAGTAATAAAGTAATGAGCGTTTTTGTAGTCGAGTAATTGTATTTTAATTACTGGAATTTGTCCTGTTACTCCTTTACTGAGAAGGATTTTGTTTTCCTTCATCCATAGGGGTGGAATTGGGTACAGAAATTGGTCTTAATTTTTCATTTGCGAGGTCTTAAAAAGACTTAAATTGAACTTGATGACATGCGTATGAACCCACAGAGACTCTCGTTTACGCCGCCATTCTCTGAACTCACGGTTCCTCAAAGTAAAAGTCTTTGCATGCGTTTATAATAATAATAATACATTTTATTTATATGGCGCCTTTCTTGGCACTCAAGGTCGCCTCACTGTACATAAATAAAAGCATAAAAACAAAACCATTAAATAACAGTAAGTCAAAAGCTAAAATTAAAAGTTGAATGCACTGTGAAAGAGGTGAGTTTTCAGGTGTTTGGAGAATTGATGAAGTGAGTCCATATTTTGAAGATCAGAAGGGAGGGAGTTCCAGAGTTGTGGGGCAGAGGTGCTGAATGCTCTACCCCCCCCATGGTGACGAGACGTGACCGTGGAGGAACCAGTCGGAGGGAGGAAGAGGATCTGAGGGAACGATGGGAGCAGCGACAGTCAGGAGCTCTGAGAGACACGGAGGGGCGAGGTTGTAGGTCAGGGGTGTCAAACTCAATCGCACAAGGGGCCAAAATCCAAAACACACCTTAAGTCGCGGGCCGAACAGGATCAAATTTTAAAACCTTAAGTTCTGAGAGTTGAAGATGCTGAAATTGATAGCTGAAAATACGGAAGCTGATAGCCAGGTAACATTATAGCTAAATACCCAAATTAACTAAAAAAACTAAAGAAAAAAATAGCTAATCTTCAAAATAGCCTAAAAAACTGAAAAAAGCCTAAATTAGCCAAAATATCTAGTTTGTAATATTAGTCTCACTCCAAGACAGCCTAAAAAACATCTATTTAAAAAACAAAAAAAGCCACAATTCGCCAAAACAGCTAGCATGTAGCTGAAATATTAGCTAAATTCCAAAATAGCCTAAAAAAATATCGTAGAAAATAGTCCAAAAGCTAGCAGAATGCCATATTTTAAAACTTTAAAACCGTGACTTTTTAACATAATTCTGAATGATAAAAGGCAGGAATATTATTCCAGAATAAATCAACTTAAAACTTAAATAACTTTCAATATTTTACTCTCCATAAAAATATATTCTGTCAAATTTAAATTTAAGTTAAAGATAACCGCAACATGGTGGGGCATCGGGTCATTAATAACAATGAAATAAAATGATCTGGAGGGCCGGATAGAATTACCCGGAGGGCCGGATCTGGCCCCCGGGCCTTCACTTTGACACATGTGTTGTAGGTGATCCGGTGAGGTACTGGTAACCAATGAAGCTGCTCTAGGACAGGTGTAATATGCTGAGTGGAGGGGGTTTGGGTTATTATTCGAGCAGCTGAGTTCTGAACCAGTTGAAGCTTACGGATTTTTTGTGGAAGTCCAGAAAGAAGGGAGTTACAGTAGTCGAGACTGTGGACCAGGACAGCTGTGGAGTGAGGGGTGAGAGAGGGACGGAGACGTCGGATGTTGGAAGTAAGCGGTCCGGGAGATGTTGTTGATGTGGGCAGAGAAGGAGAGAGCGCTGTCGAGGATGACACCCAGACTCTTAACCTGAGAGGAAGGGAATATGGAGGAGTTGTCAAGGGAGAGAGAGAACTGACAGTTTTTACTGAGAGTGGATTTTGTGCCAACGATGAGTAATTCAGTCTTATTGCAGTTTAATTTAAGGAAGTTTGCTGTGAACCAGGACTTGACTTCAAGTAGACAATCGGAAAGGGAGGAAGGTGGAAAAGTGGAGCCGGGTTTGGAGGAGATGTAGAGCTGGGTGTCATCCGCATAGCAATGGAACTGGACGTTTATATATTCAGTTGCATAAAGTAAGACGAGCAGCCGTGCAGTTCCCCCACAGCGTCAGCTTCAGAACTGCAGAATATTTTTCATTTTCTCCCAGCTCTGAATCTGGGATTTTCTAGCTGGTGATGAATCGGAGATTTGGACTGAAAAAAAGCCCCAATAGCTGCAGTTCTAATGATTTCTGTTTGTTTTTTTAACTCCTGAACTGAAGAAAGCTGCAGATACTGGATGCTGGAAAGGCTCGTCCTTCAGGTTGCAAACATGGATGGATTCACCTGCAGCTGCAGGAACCCGCGTCCCTTCATCTTCAGATGATCTGGACCTCCTTCCCCGATCAGGTCCAACCAGCTCGGCAGGCTTTGTGTCTCGGTCGCCTTTGTCTCTGCGGCTCCACGACAACGAGACGCCGCCGGTTCGTCCTTTCGCGTGACGGTTGGCATTTTTGTGCATCTGCGTGTTTTTGCCGGGCCTCCGAGGACTCACCTGGCGGTTCTTTACCTGCTGAACTCTCAGCAGAGGAGAAGAAGAGACGGAGAGCAAAGGAGTGAGAGTGAGAGATCCAGTGGCCGTGAAATCGGATCTCCTTGTTGCGTAATCATGGCTCGCAGGTCTTCCCAGCCTGCACCGGGCTCTGGGTCACATGAGTACAGTAGAATGCTGCTTTACTGAACCAGCAGAACCAGAACCCAGCCAGTGGACTGCAGCCTTTAAACATTCACTATTTTATTAATCATTTCTGTTATTTTTATTATTAAAATTTCTGCTCTTATTTTCTGCTTTAAATCATTTAACGATCGACCACAAGTCCGGCTGTGGTACAGTGGTCAACCTCTCTTTCAGTTCCTCGAGCAAGACACTGAATCTCACATTTCTCCTGGTGGTTCTAGGTTGGCGTCACGTATGGCGGCTCTGTCACCATCGGAGTGTAAATTGGTGACTGTGGAGCTATTTAGAACTTAATTAAGGCAGAAGATTAGATTCTTAGAAACTGACAAAGATTTAAAAGTATCTGGTAGTTTTTCAGTCTCATTAAAGGTTTAAAAAGTCATGAAATGTTTAAAATTAAAGATTTTTCTACTTCAAGTATAGATGATCTATTTTAAAATCCACTCTGATTTAAAAAAATATGTTTTTATTGTTTTAATTAGGGCTGCCACGATTAGTCGACTAATCGACTATTTAACATAGTCGACGACTAATTTATATAGTGAGTCAGAGTGTAGTAAAGTTGAAGTTTATACTAGCATTCTGCTAGCTTTTTGATTATTTTGCCATTTATTAAGTTTTTAGGCTATTTTGGAGTTTAGTTAATATTTAAGCTACATGATAGCTATTTTAGCTAATTTAGGATTTTTATCATTTTTTTCAGCCTAATTTTGAGATTAGCTAATATTTCAGCGAGCTGTTTTGGATAATTTAGGATTGTTTCTGTTTTTTTTTTGGCTATTTGGTAGTTTATCGAATATTTCAGCTGCATGCTAGCTGTTTTGGATAATTTAGGATTTTTTTCAGTCTTTTTAGGCTAATTTGGAGTTTAGCTAATTTTCAGCTACATGCTAGTTATTCTGGCTAATTTATGTTTTTTAAAGTTTTTTGGCTAATTTGAAGTTTAGCTAATATTTCAGCTGCATGCTAGCTATTTTGGCTAATTTAGGGTTTTTTTTAAAGATTTTTAAGCCATTTTAAGGTTTAGCTAAAGTTTCGGCTGGCTTTCAGCTTCAGCAATTTTGGTTATCAATTTCAGCATCTTCAGCTATCAATTTTAGCCTACAACATTCACACTACCATTGTCGCAGGTAGTTGTTTATATCTAGTTTTTAGTTAGTTCAAAGCTAATGATGGTTTAGATGTGTGTTTTACATCCAGTTTGCGCATGACACGATTAGTCGACTAATCGGGAAAAATAATCGGTGATTAATCGACTATTAAAATAATCGTTTGTGGCAGCTCTATTTTAAATGTGTTCTTGAGGTATTTTTTCTTTGTGATATACAAAAGAATGAACTTTAAAATTGAAATTCTGATCATTTCTTTATTAAAATCTTGATTGATTTGGAGCGGACAAAAAAATTCAGTTTAAAAAAGTTATGAAGTAGAAAATACGCTGGGCGGGGCCACAAAAATCTTGCCCCGCCCCATTCTGATAATCAACCTGCAAAGAAATAGATCCATGAACGTCTTTGTTTTCCTCGTCTGAGCTGGAGTCTGGAGCAGAACTGTACAGCCTGATAGCTCTGATAATGCTCATCATTTTTGTTGCACTTCTAATTTGAAGTTGGGGGTTTGTGGAAGCAAGTAATAAATAGATGAATGATGGGAAATGGGGAGGGGCTTCCCATCTACAACTCAGGGGTGACTTTGTGATGAACTCCTGCCGCTCTGCAGAAACTGAAAATTGCAAAACCATAATTAAAAGACTGCTGGAAATACCTTGGAAATAAATGCGAAGATGATTAGAGTGGGTCTTTAAAGCTGGTTCTGGTACGGAATCAGACACACGTCACGCCACTTTCAAATTGGTGCAAAGCGTTTAACCACAGGGACGCTGCACACCTTCACCTGCCAGCTCCAGCTGAAGAAATGCACTACCCCTAAAGACCAGCAGGTGGAGCCGCTGTTCCATTATTGTCAGCAGTAGGTTTTTGGACTACTGTAACTCATGTCAGTTGTTTGCTTTAGAAAATGTCTTGATTACTCGTTAGTAGTCTGATTACTCACTTATGTAATCTCTGAGCATTTACCAGCTCTTTAAGAAATCTTCAGAATAAAATATCCTGTTCCGTCTGAACACGGGATGAGAAGCGTTTCCGGCGGGTTCATGTGAGGTCAATATCTGTGGCTTCCTGTTCATCTCACAGCGATGGAGCAGGTGAGGTTTATGGGATGGCAGAGGCCTCTCGGATGGTGGGGGGGGACGACCTCTGGGCCCCGTCATGGAGGACACGCGTGTGCAGACAGACTGACGGCCTCCTGGCGTCTCTCAGCCTGGATGGATATACAGTCTTTTTATACTGCACTTTTTGGATGACCCCCAGCTCACACACATGCGTGTGTGCACGTGCGTGTGCATGTGGTTGAAGTCAGTGGTGCCTCTGTGTGAGCTGGGAAACTTGTGGTTTCTCCAAACTTGGCTTCTTTCACACACAAACACACACAGTGCTGGGGTTGTGTGTTTGTGCGTGTGTTGTTGTTGTTGTTTTGGGGGGGGTGTCAAACTCAATCACACAAGGGACCAAAATCTGAAGCACACCTTCGTTCGCGGGCTGCACAGGATAAACATTTTGGAACAAACTACATTTTTAAAACTTTAAAAGTGTAACTTTTTAATGTGAAGGTAACTATATACATAGCTGTGATAATGTTAGTGAGAATACTAAAAGCTGAATTTGGCTGCTGAAGATGTTTGTGCTGATTAGGGCTGGATATCGTTTATAATTTCCAGAAACAATTCCATTCACAAGAGCCTAAATCATTTTTTTTTTTAAATTCTTCAATTCAATTTTAAGTCGACACATTTATACACATTTGTTTAGAAATGCATTAATAATCTACTATGTAATTTGAATATATTTATGTCAACCTGATGCAGTTCACATATTGTAAAACTTATTAGTGAAATAATGAGATTGTTAATGTCATACAGTGTTATATGGAATCTCTAAAGAGAATTTCTAACAGAAATGTTCACGCCATTAACGTTGTTCTGCTTCTCCTGGTGGACGTTTCAGTTTGTCCACTAGGTGGCGATCGCACTATAGAAGTGCACCTTATTCAGGAAGAAGACGACAGTATTGGGGGTAAATAAACGATGTTCTATACCACAAATAGTTACTTTAAAAACATTTCCCTAAAAGAGTAAAGGGTAAATAATGATGTTCATTTTGTTAGCAATGCATTTTTCTTGGTCGGCCGAGTGTTAGCATTAGCCATCCCATGGGAAATTCAATTGAACGTTAGCATGAAGCTAGCAGACTTTATCTTTCTGTGCTAAATCGATTTATATTTCTTGTTAATCGATTATTGAATCAAAAATTAATCAAATTTTTTCAACCTCGCCCTAATGCTGATAGCTGAAAATGTTGAAATTGATAGCTGAAAATGCTGAGGCTGATAGCTAGCTAAAATATTAGTTAAATGACAAATTACCTTTAAAAAAACTAAAAAGAAAAAAAAAAAAAACGCAGGTTAGCCAGAACAGTAAAAATAGAAAGAAAAAATAACCCCAAAAAAAAGCCTAAATTAGCCAAAATAAAGCTATCATGTAGCTGAAATGTTAGCTAAACTCCAAAATATATTCATATTTTATATTTCATATTTTACTCTCCATAAATATATATTCTGTCAAAATTGCGAGATACCCTTAATAACAACAAAATAAAAGGATGTTGAGGCCGGACATGATTACCAGGCGGGCCGGATCTGGCCCCCGGGCCTTGACTTCGGCAGTTTGTGTTTGACTGTATGTTTGTGTTTATAAAGCCAATAGACCTGAAACGATTCAATATAATTCGATTGATATAATCTGTAGTTTACGATCCGACTCATAGTCGATCAGTTTGAATGATCCAATTGGATCCGAGTTACTGACTTTACATTGATCAAGAACTTGTGTGACCCGGTCCAGAACAGTGTTCCAGATTCCTTGTATTTCTTCTGATCATTTCCGATCAGAACCGGATCTATCCCATTCTTAAACGACGTGTCCCGTCTGGACCGGAAGCGCGCGCGCGCTTTAGCTTTGATCCCGGCGCCGTCTGTAACCCTCCCCCCGCAGAGGGGGGGCTGAGGGGGGGCTCCGTGGAGCAGAGACGGAGGTCCGCGGGAAGCGGCGCAGCTCCGCCCTCGGTCCGTCTCCGTCTCGGACTCGAACCGCCGACATTCTGGAGTTCTTCGTCCGCGTCCTGTCGTCCAGAATGAGGTTCCGACGGAACGGCTCCTACACGTTAAACCGGTGAGACTCCGCGGAACGCGCGCGCGTGCACGCGGCGATCGCCCCCTTCATTCCTGCGACCCCCAACCCCGCCACCCTTTATTCTCGGGCGTACATTAAAAGAACTACACGAGAAGGTTCTATAGGGATGAAAACGCAGTTTAATCTTCCGGTTCCGAACAGGAAGTTCTGCTCTTACTGGCGCGGAAAAGATCAGAAACCACATTGGAGTCATTTCTGATCCGATGGAGGTGGGGGAGGGGGGTGGGCGGGGGTCTTAATATAGGATTTCTGTTCATCCTGTTGATGCAGCAAAAACGACTCGGAACCAGAACTTCTCTGTTCTGATGGTCTTTCTCCTCCATCACATCTGGATCCTCACGTCTCAAACTGGAGCTTCTGTTTATAGAGTGAAGAGAATTCTCAGGGAAATGCAGACAGAACTCTGAACGGATCAGAACTTGTAGACAGAACTCTGAACGGATCAGAACTTTTTGGTCGGATCTTTAAATGTTTACGTCTTTCTCGTCCAGCCTGGAGGTTTTCCTCTGATCTGTGAGAACCTGGTGGGAGCAGTGACCTCTAATTCACCCCCCCCCCCCCCATTGTTGCTGGTTTCACTTCCTGTCTCCTACAAATGCTCCAAGCTAATGAAAGTAACCCCCCCCCCCCCCCTCTCTCTCTTTTTACTCCATTTAAGAAAGTATATGCTTGAAAGGTGTGGGGGGGTTGTTGACTGTCTGTATCTGTGGTCACTGAGGGAGGGGCTCTTAAAATATGCAGACAACTGGAAACCTGTTGACTGGAACTCCTGAAGAGGAGGAAGAGGAGGAAGAAACGTATCCCTCCGGTCATCCCTTTACCCTCAAAGGAGAGAGGGAGCAGAGATGTGGGCGGGGTCAGGGCGGGCATTTCATGGTAAGTGATGGGGTAAACGAGAGCGTCTGACTCGAACTGTAGTCGAGTCTTAGTGTTGGTCTCTGAAGAACGGTGAAGAGATCTGATGACTCGTCAGATGTTCATGTCATCCCCGGGGCGTGATGGAGATCTCTCCGCGGCGTGATGGAGATCCCTCCGCGGTGTGATGGAGATCCCTCCGCGGCGTCATGGAGATCCCTCCGCGGCGTGATGGAGATCCCTCCGCGGCGTGATGGAGATCTCTCCGCGGCGTGATGGAGATCCCTCCGCGGCGTGATGGAGATCTCTCCGCGGCGTGATGGAGATCCCTCCGCGGCGTGATGGAGATCCCTCCGCGGCGTGATGGAGATCCCTCCGCGGCGTGATGGAGATCCCTCCGCGGCGTGATGGAGATCCCTCCGCGGCGTGATGGAGATCCCTCCGCGGCGTGATGGAGATCCCTCCGCGGCGTGATGGAGATCCCTCCGCGGCGTGATGGAGATCTCTCCGCGGCGTGATGGAGATCCCTCCGCGGCGTGATGGAGATCTCTCCGCGGCGTGATGGAGATCCCTCTGTGGCGTGATGGAGATCTCTCCGCGGCGTGATGGAGAACTCTCCGCGGCGTGATGGAGATCTTTCCGCGGCGTGATGGAGATCCCTCCGCGGCGTTGAGGGTTTTCAGATGAAGGTCTCACACTTCTGCTGAGATGTTCAGGATGTTTTGTCTCATGGAGACATGAGACTCCTAAGTGGGAAAAGTACTGATCCCGTTCGGAACTCTCACCCATCCCCTCCCTAGAGGTCTGCTCAGCAGCGGTGCAGGACACCCCCCCCCCCCCCCCCCCCGCAGTGGTTGCGTAACCGTCTGAAGGTGACTGCTGATCTCTGTCCTGCTGGGATGTTTGCTGACCGCAGAGTCCAGCTTGACTTTGGGCCTCAGCGCATTGGGGGTGGGGGGTGTTCCCCTTGCCACGTCAGTGATTCGTGCACGTTCGAGTCCCGCAGCCTCAGCGGCGTGCACGTCAGCGGCGTGCGCGTCTCTGAGGCCCGTTCCCGTGATCTGTGAGGAGAACATCTCCTGCTTTAACGATCCGAGAACGTGGACGAGGCTCTTCGTCCTTCACTTTATGTACACACATCAGCTCCTCTGCAGGGATTGGTCCACATTCGGGGGCTGGCCCCCGCTGTAGCCCCTCCCTCACTGCGTCAGCTGCATGAATGAGGAGCCACGTGTGGTGGGAGCGCATGAATCATCTGTCTGCATCAATGCAGGTGACAGCCGCTCTCCTCCTGCACTCAGTACCTGTCCACATTTCATCTAGCTGTGAGGAGGAGGAGGAGGAGGAGGAGGAGGAGGAGGAGGAGGTGACGCTCGGCTCCTGTTAGGATGTACACAGATGGCAGAGATTGCTGCTGTCTCCTCTGCGGCCCCCACCCCCCCGCGCCGCCGTGCAGTCAGCAGTTTGTTTATGGGACTCTGTTTGCCGAGCTAATCTTTCCCGCCTTTTAAGTGGGAGCCACAGAGTGAAAGAGAGGGAGGCGCGGAGGGCAGGAGCGTGAAGGCAGCAGTTGGTGAGGAGCGAGGAGGAGAACGGCGCCCGCTCCGACGAATGACGCCTCTCTGGAAAGCTGCGTCGGTCCGGCCGGGTCGTCCCGCAGACGCGTGATCCGGCAGAGCGCCGCCCCGGCTGCACCTGTAGCCAGCTGTGAAGGAGGCGCAGGGAGGAAGGAGCATCCTCCCCCGCTCTGCTGGATGGGGGTTCTAGTCTGCTGCGACTGCTTCTTCTATAGGTAACCTCCTCTGTTGTTGGTGCGGTTTTTGTCCCGACTCGAATGCGCATTTTGGAGTTTTGCGGGCCCCCCGCTGCAGCGTGACGGAGGCGTTTAAGGACAGATCTGCTGTAGTCGGGGAACTGTGGGACGGAGGAAGAGGAACCGAGGGGGGGCAGATCACAGCGCTGACGACCACACGACGTTTCTGCTGTTTTTATGTGATTTCTGTTTGCAGACCAGAA
The DNA here is from genome assembly GCA_003999625.1 of Oryzias javanicus. Classification (NCBI taxonomy): domain Eukaryota; kingdom Metazoa; phylum Chordata; class Actinopteri; order Beloniformes; family Adrianichthyidae; genus Oryzias; species Oryzias javanicus. Next base: position 30,116,602 of record CM012442.1, read on the forward strand.
AAACTGCCCCCTCCAACCCCCCCCACATGCCCCTTTCAGGCACAGCACTGTTTGTTTGGGACACGGTGTTCCCATATAAGGAGATGGAAACGTTCTCGCTTGTTTTTGTCCGTTCTGAAGCCGAGAACTGATCAGATTTTTTTAAAAACGGTTGATCGTTTAACGCAGAAGTTCAGGCTTTTCTCCCGTCACTTTCTGCTCTGGAGTGACGACACGGAGCTGCTCCCCTTCTGTTGTGGCTGTGGGACGATCACGCCTTAACCAGTTAGAAAAGTCTAAATTTAAGCTCCCAGCTGGGAGGGGGGGGGGTTCAAGCGCAGTTTAATGACAAGACGCTGAACCGCATTACGGCGAGCTGTAATTCTGAACTCTGTTTACGTTCAACAGAGGCCGGTTATGACACCCCCCCCCAAAAAAAGAGGCGGGTCTCATTCCCACAATGCTCCTCTCTGTTCAGGTGAGGATCAGGACAGAGGTGGAACCCGGATAGAAACCTGACGTCTGGTTTCCTCCAGAAAACATCATCCACGCGCAGCTTTATTTTTATCCTTGACTCCTCCTCCCAAGGCGTTTAGCCAATCAGGAGTCTCAAAGCTGACGTCTGCAGTGAAGCTTTCCTTCAAGCCATTCATCAAAAATCTGATCCTGGGACAATTTCTTCAGTTATCAGATTATTCCTGTGATTGAGAACTCTGACTGATGAATTTCTGCTCCGACTTATGAATCTGCCGACCAAAGGAAAAAGGAATCAGAAAATAGAAATTCCTACAGCAGATCTCCTGAAGATCTTAACTTCAACAGGATCAGACTAAATGTTTCAAACTGCGATGGAAATGTTTGACCACTTGAACGAAAAGCAGAAACACTTTTGATTCTGAAGTCCTCAGAGTCCCGTCAGGGATGTAGAATATGAATCGATTTAGCACATAAAGCTAAAGTCCGCTAGCTTGATGCTAATGTTTACTGGAATTTCCCATTGAGCAGCTAACGCTAACATACACTAAATGATCATCTTTAGGAATGATGTTTTTCCAAACTCTTTTAAGGAAATAATTTTAAGTTCTGAATCGGTTCTTGTTTCTTCAGGCCCGGCTGTTGTTTTCGGAGCCGTCCCCCACCCTATAAAAATATGCTGAGTAGGGCTGCCACGATTAGTCGACTAATCGATTAGTCGACTAATCGACTTTCAACTTTACTACACTTTGACTCCATATAAAAAAAGTAACGACTAATCGACTATTAAAATAGTCGTCAACTATTTTAATAGTCGATTAGTCGTTACTTTTTTTATATGGAGTCAAAGTGTAGTAAAGTTGAAAGTTATAATGGCGTTATGTTAGCTTTTTGGACTATTTTGACATTTATTAAGGTTATTTAGGCTGTTTTCAAGTTTAGCTAATATTTCAGCTACATGTAGTTATTTTAGCTAATGTTAGCTTTTTTAGTTTTTAGCCTGTCTTGGAGTTTGGATTATATTTTAGCTACATGCTAGCTGTTTTAGCAAATTCAGGATTTTTTCAATTTTTTGATCTAATTTGGAGTTTAGCTAATATGCTAGCTGTTTTAGCTAACTTAAGCTTTTTTTTAAGGCTAATTTAGTATTTAACTAATATTTTAGCATGCTATTAGCTTCAGGGTTTTCAGCTATCAATTTCAGCATCTTCAGCTGCCAAATTCTGCATAGAGCATTCACACAAGCATTATTCGCAGTGTGAATAAATGTAGTTTTTAGTTAGTTTAAAGCTAACGATGGTTAAGATGTGTGTTTAACATTCACTTTGAGCACGACGCGATTAGTCGACTAATCGGGAAAAATAATCGGTGATTAGTCGACTATTAAAATAATCGTTTGTGGCAGCACTAATGCTGAGCAGGAAACCAGTGCTTATGTGGAGTTTTCTTTAATCACTTTCTGTTGAGGAGAATCCATATTTGAGCTTTTTCCTGGTGAAACTCTTTTCCTCAGATTCCGGGGAAATGCTCGTTTTTGTGAAATTGTCCAGGTTGGTTTTTGTTGTCATCTCCTCAGTTCTGAAATGACCGGAACACGTGGAAAAACCCAAACCCAACTCGTTTGGTTTGATGCGTTTATTGGCGGGACTGTTTACCTTTACCGCAGCGCTCCGACGGCGGCACCTGTCTGGCGTCGCCGCGCCCTCCGACTACAATGAGGCCTTTTCACAAACGCGTCTGCGCCCGTAAACCGTAGACTTACAGGACCACAGAGTCTGGGTCGGACTAATGCTGGGCCGACGGTGGGCCCGTTTGGCGAGCTGCTCCTGGTCGGAGGCAGGAATGCTGTTGGACAGAACAATCAGGAGAAGTTGGCGTGAAAAGCGGCCCGTGCAAGAAAGGTAGACAGGAAGCGACTGGGCGCCTCACTTCCTGTTTATGGCGCTTGTCCCGGGCAGGCGTGAAGGGAAGGGGTTGTGTGGGGCAGTCATCCCCCCCTTCCCCCTCAGGCGGGTGTTTGGTGGCGTTCCTGGAAACGGAGCTTTCCTGCTGGATCTACTGAGAAGCTCCAAGCATTTTGACAGTACTGTAGGCTGAAGGAAAGACTTGACAGACGTCTGACTGGAAGGTGGCGGGTTCAATTCCCGCCTTGCCAGCACATGTGCCAGAAGTTTCTTGTTGGTGGTTCCAGGTCGATGACAGTGGAGCCCTAAACGTTGTGTTAATGAATGATTGAACAGATTAAAATCCCACCAGCTCAGTGGCCTTGTGGTAGAGCGTCCACCCTGAGACTGGAAGGTCGTGAGTTCAAATCCAAACAGAGTCATACCAAAGACTCTAAAAATGGGACCCAGTCCCTCCCTGCTTGACTCGTAGCATTAAGCGGTTGGATTGGGAGGTTAAACCACCAAAAGGCTCCCGAGCGCGGCCGCGTCTGCAGCTCACCACTCCCCCAGGGGATGGGTCAAATGTGGAGAACAAATGTGTGACAACTGGTGGCCCTTTAACTTAACTTTAGGATTAGCTAAAAGCCAAATCAGCGCTAAGCTAATCAAGAAGCTAGTTTCCGTCCCAGAAAAAAAAACACATTTCATCCATTCAACGTTGCTTTCAGCTCAGCTGTTCAGAAGAAAAGAGGGAAGTAAATGTCTGCACGTTAGCGCTGTGTGAAACCCAGCAAAGAGGCGGGGTTTAGGGGGCGTGTCCTTGGTGCAGACGGCGCTGATAATTACCATGTCTGTATCTCTGAGACTTTTTTCAACGTATTCCAAATTTACAGAGGTTTATGATGACGTCTTTATGCAACTGTTTTCTTAAATGATTTTCTTTTTTGTCCTTTATTCTTTTCAATTCCTACTCGGAGAGAAAAATGTGTTTTCTGAGTCCACCTGTGCCAGAGCGTCCTGTTGACCCAAACACCTTCAAAAGGGCTGAGGATCACCGAGTGTTCTGAACTTTCTTTTGCCCCGCCCCCTTTTCTCTCAGAAGCTTCTGATGTTTCTCGGTCTGCAGACATCAGCTGAGCTTCTACTCTGGTGCATTGAGAGCATTGGTGGTCCATCTGCTGCTGAAAGGTTTCTTGGAAGGTGACGTCATGCTCACCTCTCTGAGCTCCTGGGCGGGACGACTTCCTGAGCTTTCATCACTGGAAGAGTTAATCATGGAAACAATGGAGCAGAGTTTCCTCTGATAGTAGATCTGCTGGAGGCGGAGCTTCTCAGTTCTTGCTGGAGGTTTCACATGTTCGGTTCTGCTCTCAGATCTGTGGATGGAAGGAGATGTTTGTGTTTTCATAGAATACCAAAGACCCCGTCTGACAGGAGGTCGGAGGTCATCGGCCGTACTGTTCTCTGAAAGTGTCCTTGTCCTCTGCGCTTGACCGTACGGTAGTTCTGATAAGCAGAGCGGCTCATGTCGACCCCTCTACCCCCCCAGCAGACGGTTCAGAGGTTATGTGATGAACGTCTGCTGGAGATGAAGGATGGAGGGGCAGAAGTAGACCTCCAGTGGAAGAAACCTTCTTGATCTCCGTTACATAAAAGTTTTACTCTTTATGGTTCTATGGATCTGAACACCCCCTGTTCTGGTGGGGTCAGTGCGCTGATGAGTTAACGTGAAGCAGGGCGTTGACTTTATGGTGACGAAAGAAAAACCAACATCAGAAAATCGAACCGGGCAAAGATTTATTCTGGAAAAACGACCTTCATCTCTGATTCTGCAAACATGTTATGTAACCATGAAGAAAGACGGTTCAGTACGTGTCCCAAAGACTGTTCTAGAACCAGATTCTGGTTCAGTACGTGTTCCAAAGATGGTTCAGGAACCAGATTCTGGTTCAGTACATGTTCCAAAGACAGTTCAAGAACCAAAGTCCGGTTCAGTACGTGTTCCAAAGACTGTTCTAGAACCAGATTCCGGTTCAGTATGTGTTCCAAAGACGGTTCAAGAACCAGATTCTGGTTCAGTACGTGTTCCAGAGATGGTTCAAGAACCAGATTCCGGTTCAGTATGTGTTCCAAAGACTGTTCAAGAACCAGAGTCCGGTTCAGTATGTGTTCCAAAGACGGTTCAAGAACCAGATTCCGGTTCAGTACGTGTTCCAAAGACGGTTCAAGAACCAGAGTCCAGTTCAGTACGTGTTCCATAGACGGTTCAAGAACCAGAGTCCGGTTCAGTACGTGTTCCATAGACGGTTCAAGAACCAGATTCTGGTTCAGTATGTGTTCCAGAGACGGTTCAAGAACCAGAGTCCGGTTCAGTACGTGTTCCAGAGACGGTTCAAGAACCAGATTCCGGTTCAGTACGTGTTCCATAGACGGTTCAAGAACCAGATTCTGGTTCAGTATGTGTTCCAGAGACGGTTCTAGAACCAGATTCCGGTTCAGTACGTGTTCCAAAGACGGTTCAAGAACCAGAATCCAGTTCAGTACGTGTTCCCCAAACGATTTGTGAACCTGTAACTTCTCTGTAAACGATGATCGTCTGATTTCCAGCGTTTTTCTCCGTGTCCCGTTCCCGCCCTCTGGGTTTTTATGTGGGTCCGATTTCTCCAGTTTCTCTTTCTCGGCATCACCTGACGACGCTTCACTTTCACTCTGAGCCTCATTTTCACCGTTTCACGCATTCTGCAGAGGCACACGCCCGTTCTAGGAAATGAAGTTTATGCGCAGCCACAGTTTCTTTGGGGCTTTAGCCTAACTGCCCCCACTTTGGAGTTAATGAGCCGGATCAGGGTGGGGTCGCTAAAGACCCGCTCAGATGGTTGAAGGGGTTTTATTTTGGGCCGTCTGCTGGGGCATGGAGAACATTCACTTCCATCCAGTGACAGAGACCCAGATAGGACACCCCCACCCCCCCCCCACCAAAAAAAAAAATTAACTTGAATATTTAGGTTGGAGCGCACCCCCCTCCCCCCTTCTCATTTTTTTTAGTTTGAAAGGAAAGCTGTGTCCACCCCTCCTCTTTCCATGACGTCTTACTTTAGCATGCCCCCCCTACCTTTTTTCATACAACCCTTGCAGTCATGTGAAGGGTTGCGCCCCCCACCCCCCACCCCCCTCAATTCCTGGTTTGTTTATAGATTTGACAGAAAAACGTGTCTGTTGTTCTTCCTCACACAGAAACCCTTCACTAATGGTTTCTCACTGCAGGAGGGGGCCGCGGCCCCCCCTCAGGCACCATGTGGTTTAAGATGTTTAAAATACTTTCCCGCATCAATGAAAGCTTCCTTTCTGCAGCGTCTCAATGCCGAGCATCCACGGTGACTTCCTCTGAAGTTCTGCTGGTCTTCCCGCCTTTCACCAGTAGAGGGCGGTGTTGGTCTCGGTGATGCATGTTGTCATCTGCAGGTCATGTTTGACTTTGAAACTTGTTGTGACTCTGGGAAGAAGCTCCTCCTGATCCTGAAGGAGGACCGTTCGTCTTTCAGGAGATTCTTGAACATCAGATAAAATAAATCAGGAGTTGATACCTGCTGACCTGACAGACGACAGGTTTGTTCTCAGTCCTGCTTTCAGTAATAACATCACACGTGGATCGTCACTGATCTGATCTGTCCTCAGAAACAGAAGCTTAACATTTGTGATCAGCAGCCTGTGGCTCTGAAATGAAAACGATTGAATAAATAAGAGATTAGTTATTCAAGTGTTGTTTCTTTTTAGATGATTTTTTAACAACTAAACAAAAAAAGTTGAATTTGTTGTCAGAAATTCTGTAGAAATGTTCTTTTAAATTTGCGTTTTTAATTTATAGTTAATTAAAAGTCTCTAAAAATTTTGGTAAATTACACTAAACTGGGTAAAGTTTTGAACAAATGCAGTTTAAAATGACTGAAAAGGATTTGAGTTTGTGGGATTTGTGCCTCACATCTCAGAGAATTATAATCAAAAACTCAGTTTATCATAAATGATTTGAGGGTTTTTTTTTAATAAAATAAATAGATTAAATGAAAGATGTGTTTGTTTTTGAGAGTAAAAGAAAAATCAAAACAAAATCCTTATGATAAAAAACATCACGTTTGACCGTCTGGCATTTTGAATTCAAATGAAACTGCTGCAGCAGGACGACCAGGGTGGGTTTTATTTTGAAAGAAACTAGTTTGTGCTGCTGTCAAAAGTTATATAAATATACATAGAACACATATAGATATTTGTAATTCATTATTGTAATATTTAAAAGCTACATTTATAAATCAACATTTAATTGACAAAAAAGTAGGAAAATTGTGCATTTTTAATAGGGGGGGGGCAGGAATGTCTACAAACTTCACTCGTTTCAATGACTTTGCCGACTTGTGAAGTGCCGAGCTATGCTTTTGTTTTGAAAAGACCAAGTATAGGAAGTGCTGTAAGATGTCTAGTTCATGAAGCTCCTTTGAGAAGCTTCATTACTGCTGTGGAATGAGCAGCAAGAGTGCCCCCCCCCCCCCCCCCCCCTCTAGGTTTCTCACTTTGGCTCAAACTAACTCTTAGCATCATAAAAGTCCCCCCCCCCCCCCCCCCCATCTCCTGTCTTTGTGGGGTGCGTTTTCACATGCAGGTGTTTGGCTGTCCAAGTGCACCAAGGTCGGACCCCCCCCCCCCCCCCCCAACAGCTTCCTGTGTCATGGCGTCTCATTCCCGCCGTACGCCGTTCAGCCTCATTCTTCCTGACACGAATCCATGCCGTTTCCATGGCGATCGGGATTCCTTAACGTCTGGACGGGAGTCTGGCGTTTCTCATCCTCTCCTCCTCCTGTGAACCCACGGGACCCGGACGGGGGGGTTCTGAGCTCACCCGGCCGACGGGTCGCGCTCGGCGGCGCGTTAACCCTCACATGTCAGCTGCCTAATCGAGGGGAAAACAAGTGTCTGCTCCTCCTGGACTGGTTCTCCTGCCTTCCTGCGGCCCGTTTTCACGGCTTTTGTTTGTGGAGCGCTGGCGTGTCTTTGCATGCGGCCCAGCCCCGTCAGGAATGCAGCTGAAGCAAAGAAGAGAAGGAATGAACAGAGAGAAGGCTTCAAATATGAGAAATATTCCAATGTTTCACTTTCATGGGAGAAGAGAATCATTTCAGTTAGAAAACATGAACCTGTTCTGCTCAGAAAGTGGGCGTGCAGCGTCGGTAAAGACGGGTCACTTTATGGATCAGGTCGTTTGTTCACCTGTAGACGGACTGCAGGTACAGTGAGGAAGACTTCTCCTTTCTCTGGTGAGGAGGGTCTCAGTCTTGTAGAAAGCTTCTATATCAGGAGTCGGCAACCTTTAACAGTAAAAGAACCATTTGAGCTCATTTTCCTCTGATCAAACCTAGCAGGAGCTGCATATTCTCACTGCAGAGCCTTTAAAACATTTGGATTTGCATTTATGACCTTCTTTTTTATAATTAATACACATTACGTCTATTTTTTTGGAACGAACAAAAGCAAAGATATAAAAAGAACCAAATGGGATTTTATTTCTTGTCTTTTCTTTTTTTTTAATTTATTTTCAAAATAAAAGACACTCTGTGCCAAACAGGATGATCTCTGGGCAGCTGGTAACCGGTGTTGTGCAGCACAAGATAATATGTGCTTTTAACTCATAAATGATCAAACTTCTTACCAAAGTTTTGTTTTGCAGATAAAAACTTTTTCATTCTGGAGGTTGAGCAAATGAAACATCTTCAGGTCAACAGGGATGTTGAATTCTACATAGTTTATCATCTACGTCAGGGGTGGGCAAACTATGGCCCGGGGGCCACATGCGGCCCCTTAAGCTACTTAATGTGGCCCTCCAAATTAAAATACATTGAATCAAAAATCCTAATTATTGTTTTATTTTCATTGTATTTCTGTGTTTCTCTGACGTTCGTGTGTGTTCCTTTCTGAGTCAGATGGTGATCTTTCGGATTATTCCTACACCACATAAATGCAGCATTTCTTTGAGTTCACATTTTCCTCTGAAGAACATCAACCCATTGGATCACCCAAAAGAGAACAAAAATCAAAATTTAGAAATTAAAATTCCCAAATTTTCTGTTTTTAAATTAATATATGTGAATTTGAATCCAAATTAAAGCATGTTTTTCTCTAAATTCCATAGTATTTTTTTAGTTTATGAGGTTGATTACCCAATCTCTCCTTCCATCTGCTCCTTGTCCGGCCCTTATGCCAAATTTTAGAACCCTTTGTGGCCCACGAGTCAAAACAATTGCCCACCCCTGATCTACGTACATTAATTTATAAATGTAACTGATCTAAATTAAATAAATGCTAATGAAGTAATCCTTACTTAAAAAAATCTATTTTCTTTTTCTTTTTTTGTTCTTTGTCCTCAGCGGTCTTACGCTGCTGGGTTTTGTTATTTTAGTTTGGGATTGAACCTTGGTAGTCTTATTTTCTGGGCTTTGTTTATTTGTTTTCTTTAGGTCGTTTCGGTCGGGGGGCGCTGCTGACTCTGGCGGTCCACTTGGCTGGATCAGCAGTCTCCATGACTTATTTCATGTTTGTGCCGAGGATCCACAGTGGAGAGATGAAAGATCCTCATGTGGATCTGGAGCCGCAGGTCGCATCTCTGTGTAGGTCACCGGGTTCTCCGTTCGGTTCCCTTGACCCTGCTGACCCTTATCTGGACCTCCAGCACGCCCTAAAGAGCTTCAGGCAGCTTCAGCTCTCTTTGGCTGAACGCCACGGAGGACGCCGCATCAGCAGCTCCTGATTGGACTGATGGCCGACCGTTGGTTTGTTTAGGTCTCAAACGCTCCACTGGAATCCTTGTTTTTCCATCAAAGGCGAACATTTGGATTCCTGAGCTGTAAGGAGACGGTTCTGGTCCCAGAGGGCGGAAACCCCTCCCTGATAATCTGTTCACCAGAACCTCCCTTTGAACCTTCTGTGTGTTTGCAGCAGCTCTCCAAACACGTCTCGTGACGAAGCTGCTTTATTTATATTGACATTTCTGAGATGTTTCTCCTCCTTCAGCCTGTATTTCCAGGTCTTATCAGCGGGGAAGATCTCCGCCTGCCTTTTCTTGTTTTGTTTTTTTTTTATTTGACTTCGTCAGAAACAGGATCAATATTTTCTGATGATGCTGCCGTCAGATAAGCAGCTTTACAGCAGCTGAATGCGGGTCTGTAGCGTCTGCGTTTCCTCCCGGCCGTTTCTTCATGCGTCCACTTTGTGAGAACGTCTCCGTGACTCAGACGGAGGAGGTGCAGGAGGTGCAGGAGCGTCTCTGTCAGTCAGACTGTGACTAAACTGTGTTGCTCAAGAACTGCTGACTTAAGTCTGTCATGTTTTCATGGAAGCCATCAAACCCTCGAGCGCTTTTATACCTATTATATTTTTCAGCTCCAAAGAGTATTTAAAGTCTGTTTCCAACTACATTTTTATTTATATTCAAAGTGTTCAGAACTCTTTTAATGATGAGGCAGTTTTTAGCCAAATTAAAAATCATTTTCTAGGACATAGTATCTGCTGAGCGGCAGGAGTTCAGTAGAAATTCACCTCCTGATTCGAGGATTTATATTATCAAATCAGTGGATAAATAAAATAAACTGCAGGTCCCAATACAAGTGAGAGAACAAACACGTACAATATGACACAATTTACAATACTGCACACAACACAAGGTTCTTCTGTTAATTACAAAAATATAAGTAAATAGATTGGTTTAGGGCCCATGTGTCTAAGTCGAGGCCCGGGGGCCGGATTCGGCCCTCTGGGTAATTCTATAATTTTATTTTATTGTTATTAATAGCCCGATGTTATCTTGCACTTATATTTTACTTTATAGTTTTTTTTTAATATGTTTTTATGGAGAGTAAAATATTGAAAGTTATTTAAGGTTTAAGTTGATTTATTCTGGAATAACATTCCTGCACTTATTATTCATAATTATGCAAAAAAAATGTTTTAAAGTTGTAAAAATTAGCATTCTGCTAGCTTTTTAGACTGTTTTGGCATTTACTTAGGTTTTTCAGACTATTTCGGAGTTTAGCTAATATTTCAGCTACATGCTATCTGTTTTGGATATATTTTTTTTTTGTTTTTTTTAAAGTTTTTTAGGCTGTTTTGGAGTTTAGCTAATATTTACATTCTAGCATCTACATGCTAGCTGTTTTGCCCTAACTATTTTTTTTTTTTTTTTTTAGTTCTTTAGGCTAATTTGGCATTTAGCTTATATTTCAGCTGGCTATCAGCTTCAGCATTTTCAGCAATCAGCTTCAGCGTTTTCAGCAATCAGCTTCAGCTTTTTCAGCAATCAGCTTCAGCGTTTTCAGCTGTCAGCTTCAGCGTTTTCAGCTGTCAGCTTCAGCGTTTTCAGCTGTCAGCTTCAGCGTTTTCAGCTGTCAGCTTCAGCTGTTTCAGCTTCAGCGTTTTCAGCTGTCAGCTTCAGCGTTTTCAGCTTCAGCGTTTTCAGCTGTCAGCTTCAGCGTTTTCAGCTTCAGCGTTTTCAGCTTCAGCGTTTTCAGCTTCAGCGTTTTCAGCTGTCAGCTTCAGCGTTTTCAGCTGTCAGCTTCAGCGTTTTCAGCCGTCAGCTTCAGCGTTTTCAGCCGTCAGCTTCAGCGTTTTCAGCCGTCAGCTTCAGCGTTTTCAGCCGTCAGCTTCAGCGTTTTCAGCCGTCAGCTTCAGCGTTTTCAGCCGTCAGCTTCAGCGTTTTCAGCCGTCAGCTTCAGCGTTTTTAGCTATCATTTTCAGGGTTTTTAGCTATCATTTTCAGCACCTTCAACAGCCAAATTCAGCTATCAGCTTCAGCGTTTTCAGCCGTCAGCTTCAGCGTTTTCAGCCGTCAGCTTCAGCGTTTTCAGCTGTCAGCTTCAGTGTTTTCAGCTATCAGCTTCAGCGTTTTCAGCCGTCAGCTTCAGCGTTTTCAGCCGTCAGCTTCAGCGTTTTCAGCCGTCAGCTTCAGCGTTTTCAGCCGTCAGCTTCCGCATTTTAAGCCGTCAGATTCAGGGTTTTTAGCTATCATTTTCAGGGTTTTTAGCTATCATTTTCAGCACCTTCAACAGCCAAATTCAGCTGTCAGCATTCACACTAGCATTATCGTAGGTAATGCTATTTATCCAATTCATAAGGTTAAAAAGTTTAAGTTTTCAAGTTTTAAAATTTTTGTTTTATAATGTTTAATAAATGTTTATCCCGCGCCTTAAGGTGTGTTTTGAATTTTGGCCCCTTGAGTTTGACCCCCCCGCTTTAGGGTTAAAATAACCACCATATATAAATATGTATAAATACTTGAATTTGAACTAAATTATTTCTCTAAGCATGCACAGCCAACATGTTGTGGGTGGGACTGTTGGTGCTGAAGTAACTCTCCATTGATATCCCATGACTGCTTTGTGTACAGCTAGCTTACAGCCCCTCACACCCCCAACGTTAAATAAATAGTGAGCAAAATTTTAGCTATCCAGCTATAGAGTTTGGATTCCAGCTCAGACGAGGAAAATAAAGATGTTCATGGATCTATTTGTCTGTGATCAGGATGGGGCGGGGCAAGGAGACTTTGACCCGCCCATTTCACAAATAATCATTTTTTTCTATTGGCACATTTTTGAGAAAAGAAATGCTCAGGAATGCATTTTTAATCTAAAATAATTCTATAAATGTCCATTTTCAGGGGAGTGGGTCTTTAAAACCCAAACTGTGAATGAAGAAATCAGGTTTGTTTTAGAATCCAAATCAAAACTTTAGGCCCAAACTCTGAAAACAACAACAAAAAAAGAAGTTTGCTAACGTTTATATGTTGTTAGAAGTCAGACGTCAGAAGCAGATGTTTGTCTGATGAAGCAGATGTTTCTCCTCTTCAGCTTCTTCTGCAGCAGCATCTGTTCACCCGAAGGAGTTTAATTGTTAACCTGAGCAAGTCTTATCTGCTGTACTTAGGACTGCAGAGGTGAGCAACACAAACAGACTTTTACCAGCTGTCTGTCTGCCAGAACGTTGACTGCAGCTGCGTGGGTCTGCGCAGACGTCCAGAACGATGAACAAAGGTGTTGGTTTGGTGGCGTTTTCCTGCAGGAGAGGATTAAAACGCGTCCTAAAATCAAAGCGCTCCATTAGAATGATTGCAGCCGCTCTGAAGTGGCTGTAAGCTGTTGAGCGCAGCAGCATCTGGTCCAGGAAGGGCGGCGGTTGAGCCGCCGGAGCTGGAAGGCAGCAGAACCCCACGTCACAGCGCAGAATGAATAATAGTCGTCTGTCTGCAGACGGAGGAATGCTGCTTTCCATCAGAGTCAGAGGAACGAGGTCAAACGTGTGGGACCCGCCGCCCGCACCTTCTCCACCTGCCCTCGCCACCAACAGCCTCCACATGCAGGGCTCCGGCGGGCTCGAATGGTCGGCTTCTATTTTAAGGGACCGCACGGATCCAATCGTCGGAGGCAAATTAATGGAAAGTTCCCTGAACATGAGGTTTCCATTACGGCAGCACGCTTTCCCCCATCATTCCTCTCAATAACTCCGACAGGAAAATACGGCGTAACGGATCACAACACTTTATAGACACTCACACCCCCCCACACACAGGAGGTGAAGAAGAGAGGGGGTCCAGAACGTTTGTGCCGGTTGAGGGATAAAACATTAACTTTTTAGTTTTGGCACTAAATGAAATAATTGTGTGAATGCATTCACACCTATTTATGTTTTCTTCCGTACGTTTTTTGACACGTAAAAACTAGGGCTGCCACAAACGATTATTTTAATAGTCGACTAATCAACGATAATTTTTTTCGATTAGTCGATTAATCGAGTCATGCACAAAGTGCTTGTAAAGATGCTGAAGTCGATAACCAGCTAAAATATCAGTTAAATGCCAAATTAGCCTAAAAAATTAAAAGAGCCAAAGTTAGCCGAAATAGCTAGTATGCTGCTGAACTCAAATTAACCTAAGAAAAGGAAAAATCTTAAATTAGCCAAAATAGCTATCATGTAGCTGAAATATTAGCTAAACTTAAAAATAGCCGTAAAAAACTAAATAAATAAATAAACTTTTTAGCTAAAACGGCTAATGTGTAGCCGAAATATTAGCTAAACTCAGAAATAGCCTAAAAAACTGGAAAAAAAAGTTTAAGTTAGCCAAAATAGCAAGCATGCAGATTAAATATTAGCTAAACTCCAAAATAGTAAAAAAAACCTTAATAAATGCCCAAATTGTCAAAAAAGCTAATAGAATGCCATTATAACTTTACTACACTCTCACTTCATACAATATAAAGTGACGACTAATCGACTATTGAATTAGTCGTCGACTATTTTAATAGTCGATTAGTCGACTAATCGTGGCAGCCCTAGTAAAAACTCAAGCACACTTCATGCAATTTATGCAATCTTGGTATCAAACCGTTTATCTCATTAAGGACATTACTGCTTGTATTTTTGGTTTTCGCAAATTTTACGGTTTTCGCGATTTCGCGCAATTTTTAGCCCATGTTAAGTCAATGGGGAAATTTTTCAAATCGTTATAAAACTTTGTGCACTTTTGCAACTTATGCAATATTGGTGTCAAAACGTTCCGCAAATTTAGTACATTCATGCCTGTATTTTTGGTTTTCGCAAAATTTACGTTTTTTACGCAAATTAAGCTAATTACTAGCCTCATTGGAAATGAATGGGAATTTTTCAAATCCCTTAGAAACTTTATGCACTTTTACAACTTATGCAACAGTGGTATCAAAACGTACAGCTTGTTCAGGACTTTCATGCTTGTACTTTTGAAATTCGTACACTTAACAATTTTAACGCAATCTATGCTAGTTTACTAGCCTCATTGACAGTTAATGGACATTTTTAAAATCGTTATAAAACTTTGTGCACTTTTTACACTTGTGCAATATTGGTATCAAAACGTTCAGCTTGTGGAGGACATTATGGCTAGTATTTTTGGTTTTCGCAAAATTTACGGTTTTTACGCAAATTATGCTAATTATTAGCCTTATTGAAAAGGAATGGGAAATTTTCAAATCCTTTAAAAACTATGCATTTTAGTAGCGTGTTAGCTTTTATGGCTAATTTGGCAACTTTTAAGGTTCTTTTGGGCTAAATTGGAGCGAAGCTAGCATGTTAGCAACGTGTTAGCTTTTATGGCTAATTCTGCAACTTTTGAGGGTTTTTTGGGCTAATTTGAAATTAAGCTAACATATTAGAAACGTGTTAGCTTTTTTGGCTAATTTGGCAACTTTCATTGTTTTTTTTTTTGGCTAATTTGGAGTTAAGCTAACTTATTAGCAACATGTTAGCTTTTTTGGCCAATTTGGCAACTTTTGAGGTTTTTTTGTGCTAATTTGAAGTTAAGCTAACATATTAGCAACTTGTTAGCATTTTTGGCTAATTTGGCAACTTTTGAGGTTTTTTAAGGGCTAATTAGGAGTTAAGCTAATGTATTAGCAATGTTTAAGCTTTTATGGCTAATTTCGCACCTTATTGGGTTTTTTTTAGCTAATCTTAAAAAAAAATCTTTAGCATCTTCAGCAACCACATTCCGCAAATTGCATTCACACATGCATTATCGCAGGTAATGCAATTTTTCTAGTTAACATTTACTTTTTCTGTGAAGAGAAAACTGTTCCTGAACACTCGGCTGTCCTTTCTCCTGTGCTTTACGGCTGTTATTATTAGCTCCAGGAACACAGAAGGTCCTGTGTTCTTCTGCTTCTCCTTTCCTGATGGAGGTTCAATAGTGGGAGCAGCTCTTTGGCACCTCCTCCTCCTCCCACTATAAGGTCATCCTCACACCTGGCTGTTAGGTCCACGCTACGATTTCCGTGGATAGTCTGCTGGTGGGAAACCTCTCTTGAGAACCAGAATCTGCATTCACATTGGAAGTGGACTCAGGCACAGTTCGCTTACAGCATACACAGTAAAAATAGGCCTCTTAAATAAGAGTCTGCCAATTAATTCTTATTTTTAGGTTTGATTATTTTTCTTGCCTGAGCAAAAACATTTTTTTCTTGAAAGAAAGGTCTTTTTTTCTTTACTTAAGATTCAGTTTTTGCAGTGATAAATACAAACAGACCTTAAATTGAAGAAGTGACGAATCAGCAGAGGCCTCTGCCGCAGATGCCTGAGAAAAGGTCGCAGAGCTTGACCTTGTAGGTTACAGAACATGAAGCTGCTTTTTGTGTAGAAAGCAGCACACGACTCGAAGAAAAATCACCTGAAAACTTCTATTTATGACATAAATGAAAGATAATACGAGCGAAAGTCACGGTTGTGAGATAAAAAATGTCTAAATTCCAAACATAACGTCTCAAGTGTTAAGAAGAAAACTTCAAATTTTGCAAATGAAGATATTTAATAGTTTCTTTCAAAAACTTTTTTGCTTTCAAAAAATATTTCTAGGTTAGGGTGAAAGCGAGATGAGGCACAACGCATCTAAAAACATCAAAAATATGTTTTGAAAGCAAAAAACAAAAATTTGTTAACTCAAATATATGTTTTGGTAGCAAAACAGTGTGTACAATGAAAAAAATATTTTTTTTTATAAATTTTTTTTCTATCAAAAATTTTTATATACATTTTTGATAGCAAAAAAGAAAAGTTTGTGAGTGCAAAAATAGTTTTGAAAGCAAAAAGAAAAGGTTACAAAAAAATCTTAAAGCAAGAAAAAAATTTGCAAACGCAAAAATATGTTTTGAAAGCATAAAAGAAATTTTGTAAACACACATTTTTTTCGGTAGCAAAAAAGAAAAGTTTGCAAATGGAAAAATATCTTTTGAAAGCAAAAAAAGGAAATGTTGCAAAACCAATTTAAAGCCAGAAAATAAGTTTGCAAACGCAAAAATATTTTTCAAACCAAAAAAGTGTGTACGAGCAAAAATTTTATTTTTGAAAGCAAAATGCAAGTAAATGCAAAAAAAAAATCTTGAAAGCAAAAAAGAAAACTTTTTATTTCAATAGCACAAAAGAATAGTTTGCAATCGCGAACGTATATTTTGAAAGCAAAAAAGAAAACTTTGTAAACGTAAAAATATTTTTGAAACTAAAAAGTTTTTTAAATAAAATATTAAATATTTTATTTGCAAATTATGAAATTGTATTCTTAAGACCTTTTGTTTGCAATTTAAACATTTTTTAATCCAAAAATTGTGACTTTTGTTTAGCAATGTGTTGGCTCAAAAATCCCTCCATATATTTCTTCTGGTTCTCTCATGAGAAGTTTTCCAACAGTTTAGTTGTCTGTTCTTCGTCTGTAAACCGTCTCACCTGCAGCAGGTTTTTGCTCACAGGAGCTTTCAGGAGGAGCTCGGCCTCCTGCTCCGGTTCTGCAGCTCCTGCAGTCGTGTCAGAACTCGTCTGAACGCCTTCAGAGCCGGATTCCAGGTGAAGTTCATCAAAGCGAGGAATGTGCTCGCCGCGCTGGCACTCTGTCTCACCGGGAATAAATATGCAGCTTCAGATTTGAGCTTGTAGCTGCCGGCTGTTGTCAGAAAAATGTTGAACCGGCTGCAGAACTTCACTGTTTTCGTTTTCAGGAGCTGCGAGGGTTTTAGTTAAATCAAGTTTCCTCCTGAGACGTTCCACGATTTTCATACTATTGTTTTTATTTTACTTAAAAAGAATCATAAGAGTCAAACTTCTTTTTTTTCTGCAGATTTTTTTTTCATTTATCGTTGAATATTTCAGCTTTCATATCATTGATGTTTCTTTCCTCTCAGTGCACCACTGATGGTGGTTCTGGTTCAGTGAAATTTGGACCAGCAGCAGCGAGACATGAATGAGTAGAAGCTCTCCACTTTATTTCTGTTATTTCTTTTTTTTAGCTTCTCATGTTTTCATTTCCTGTTGGGCCTCCCAGAACCCAGAACTTTCATTCCATGGTGTCTTATTTGACAGAAACCAGAAGGTTCTTCTTGTTTTTAGGGTCTTTTAGAGGCAGAAAGTTCTGTTCATTTCTCTGGACTCTAATGACTTAAAGATATCAGCAGATCTTCTCAGTAGTTCTGAATTCTGGTTCTGTTTCCTTATCTCCTCTTCTCTGGACCCATCAGAAAGTCCTGAAGATCTCAGGTTCTGCTGGTCTCTTTTTCTTCCTCTTCTCTGCTGATGTGGATGAGAGGAACTCTGACAGAACTCACGGAACATCTCTCAGTTCCGTGGACCCAAACCCGTGAACGTAATCTGCCTCTGAAGGACAGAAAAAGCTGATCCTGTCGCTGTAATTACACACAGAGGACAAACCGCGGCCACATGGGCGGATGTTTGACGTCACCTCGGCCGGCCCCCTCCGCGCTCTGATTGGCCGAGAGCGGCGGAGGAGCAGAGAGTCTTCCGCGGAGCCGCCGAGAGTTTGTGAAGAATCCCGCAGGAGCGCGTGAGCGGAGCCGCGTTTGTCCTCGTGCCGCGTTATGCTCGGAGGTTTCCGGCTCCTGACCCGGAGATCAGGCGGTCATGCACCCGCACAAGAACTCTAAGAACGGGATCAGCTGTAAAATGGTTCTGCAGGCGGTCGGGAAAGTCCTCAGGTAAACACGCGCGATCTTCTGGGGGGACGCGGGACTTCGCCGACAGTTTGCTTTGTCGGGAGCGCGAGGCAGAGGCGCGCGAGGCAGAGGCGCGCGCGGCTCGGGCTGTTATGACGGTGTTATGCTGGTTGTTGTTTCGTCACGCGGGTCCATCGGAGCATCTCTGGGGGGACTGTGGGAGTCCGGAGGCTCCTCACTGCTCCTCCTGCTCCTCCTCTGGGTTTGGAAATGTGAAGCTGCTTTCTGCGCAGTGACGTAACATTTCAGCAGATCTTCTGAAGTAGAAACAAATCTTTTTTTTTTTTTTTTTAGGGGGGGGGGAGGTGTTAATTCTGTGTTTTTCTCTGATAAAACTCTATTTTCACTTGTTAAAGTTGTATTTTTTTATTTTTTGATCTCAAACTTGAGATTTTCTCGGTTTTTTCCTCACATTTGGGGATTTCTCTGAGGTCAGTGGAATTTGACAAAGTGATCATGTGACCAAACAGGTCGGTGTACCTCAAAATATGGGAGGAGCCACCTGGGCTTTACCTGTCTGTTTGCACACGGGTCGCCTCCTGTACCTGTTAGACTGAGGAGGTGCTGCCCCGTCTCCTGAACAGGTCGAGACAGGTCACGCCGCACCTCCTCCTCTGAAGACATCTGCTGCTCTGACGGCGGGAGCGGAGGAGGAGTTCACCGAAAGCCTCCCCAGACGTTTGGTTGGACCTTTGGAGCTTCTCCTCCTCGAGGAGGGAGCCCTGTGGTTCTCCTGCTCCTCAGAAACCCTGAACGTTACGGTTCTGCTCCTCTCCCGGTGTGTCAGAACTGACCACGGGCTGATAGCTCCATGGTCGTCCCGCTGTTGTTGTGGAGCGCCACCTTTGCAGGTAGATGTCCTTCGGGGGGGGGTCCTCTGTTCAAGGACCTCATTGGGGGAGGGCAGTGGAGCACAGAAGCTCCTCTATGATCTCTGGTGGAATCAGCTGCTGCAGACAGCTGAGGGGGGGGGGCAGAAAGCACAGGTGTGTGACATCATTTGTTTTCTGAGCGCGCTCAGTGCTGTGCCAGGAGAGAGTGTGGGGGGGTGCAGAAGGGAAGGGTGAAAGTGAGAATGGGAGGAGCAGCTGGGGGGCCTGCAGCTCTGACCCCCCCACCACCAGTGGGGATTCAAACTCAATCGCAGAGGGGGCCGAAATCCAAAACACCCCTTAGATCGCGGGCCGAACACAATAAACATTTATTGAACCCTCTAAAACTTTATTTTTTATAACTATAATATTTTTAACATAATTATGAACTAGATATGAAGCATTACCTGCAATAATAATAGTGTGAATGATGGAAGCTGAATTTGACCGCTGAAAATGCTGAAATTGATAGCTAAAAACGCTGAAGCTGATAGCTGAAAGCTAGCTAAATGCTAGATTAGCCAAGAAAACTTAAAAAAACAGCTAGAATGTAGCTGAAGAAACAGCCAAACTTCAAATTAGCCAGAAAGTGGAAAAAAGCATAAATTAACCAAAATAGCTAGCATGTAGCTGAAATATTAGCTAAACTATAAAACAGCTTGAAAAATCTTAGTAAATGTCAAAATAGTCCTAAAAGCTAGCAGAATGACAATTTTTAAAAATTAACTTTTTAACATAATTCTGAATAATTAAAAAAAGCAGGAATTTTATTCCAGAATAAATCGACTTAAATCTTAAATAACTTTCAATATTTTACTCTCCATAAAAATATATATATTTTTAAAATTATACAAGTTAACTGCTGCTCAGCTCTTTCTGACAATGCATAGGGTAACCCATCACTTTTTTATTGTTTTTATTTATCTTTTACTTCTTACCCTTACTTTTCTGATTGCATATTGCAATTTTCCCACCGTGGGACTAATAAAAGTTTTCTTAACTTAACAAAAATGACATCGGTCTGTTGATAACGGGAAAATAAAAGGATCTGTGGGGCTGGATTCTCTCTCTCTCTCTCTCTCTGAGGTGGAGCTCCTCCATGATGGCGGCGTCTCCAGACAGACACAGGAAGTTCAGACGCTGATGGAGATCTCTGCATGTTTACTAAAACCCCGTGGACTGTTAAAAAAAAAAAAAAAAAAAAAAACCCTCCCTGCTTGTTTGCAGAAGCTAACACGTTAGCTTGTCGGGGGGGGGATTGTCCTGACTATAAAACCTGCTGAATGACTAAAGCCGTTTATGGCGTTCAAGTGGAAGTGAAGGCTGGGTGCGATGTGGCGTTTAGGTGTTAAAGCGTCCGTGGAAGTCTGAGCGTCTGCTGGACGCCAGTGCTTTCTAGACATTTAGACTGTTTCCTGTGGGGGGGTGGGAGGGGGGGTCTGCGATCGTTTCTCTGTTCTTCCAGAAGCGTCCGGGTCATCGGAGGACCTGACGGGGAACTTCCTGTCAGTCCTCATTTGAGCGGCGCTTCTTGAAAATCCGGTTGGACGTTTTGAGTTTGCTTCACAGCAGAACCATGCGGAGCCGCGTGGAAAATCCCCCCCCCCCCCCCGCCTTTCACGCCGTCCTCCGCCCCGCAGCACTGAGAATAGAAAAGCTTCTGTTTCCTCTTCGCCACCTTAACCGCCCTCCTCCTCCTCCTCCTCCTCCTCCTCCTCCTCTGTGTCGCAGGAAGTCCAAGCCGAAGCCGAATGGAAAGAAGGCGCCGGCGGAGGAGAAGAAGCAGTACCTGGAGGCGGAGTTCACCAAAACCCGGGTGGTGGATTTTGACCTGAAGGAGCTGGTGGTGCTGCCCCGAGAAATCGACCTGAACGAATGGCTGGCGAGCAACAGTGAGTGGAAACGTTCTGCTGGTCAGATGATCCAGACCGCCATCCACCCCGCTGAGGGTGGAGTCACACGCGACACGTCTAGTCTGCTTACATTTCTAGTCTGAACACACTCGAGCGGACCAGGAACCGCCCTCTGACCCATCTTTTAAGGTGGTCTCGGTTTGTTTAAGCTGCGGTTTCTTCTGAGTTTCTTTAGTCTGAATAGACTCCATGCTCAGAGTGGAACAATTGGACCAAAACGGCCACTGTAGCTGAGCATTATGGGATGTAAGCAGACTATGAGACACAGCAACTCCCTAAATTACAGTGGGATGAATCCAGGCTCGTTTCTAAGCAGACTATGAGTTTCACAAGCATCAAACCAATAGCTTACAGTGATCGTGAATCCAGGCCTCACTTAAAACTTAAAACACTTACAACAATCTATAAACACTTCTCAGAGTTCTTCTCACCGCATTCCTCCACCAAAGCTGCAATAACTTCACAATAAAGGCGTTTAGAATTGATTAAAGAAATATAAGATTTGAATCCAGACAAGGATCGCTAAAAGACTCTGGCTATTCCTTCTCTGGTTGCTTTGCCCCGCCCTTGTAGTTCCTGGCCAATGACTGAAGAGATTTTTAGTAGAAATACAAACCGAACACAACGTTCAGAGCTGATCTGGACCAAACCAAGCGGACTCGGTCCAAACCGATCGACTTTTCTTGTCTGAAACTAGAATACATGTTGCTTTTAGCGAAGCAAACTTCAAGCTCTTTTATTTTGGTAAATTAAGACTTTTTGTCTTTTTCAACCCTGATCAGTGACAGGGTTGAAAATCCAAAGCAAACCAATAAGGTTCTAATTGCAGGGTTTTTCGTGGCTTAAAATAAGGGGGTGGGGGTGGGGGTGTCTCATCATGACCTCAGATTTTTATACCTTAATTAATAATAATAAATAAATATATTCCAAATTAAATCTTAAAAGTTCACTTCATTTTTTGTATTAATTGTAGTATTGAAACTAAATGTGGGAAATATTTAAATATTTTAATAATTAAACTATAACTGTTATGTTGTCCAATAGGCTGTAGAATAATTCTGATTTATTTAAATCTGACTGCAGCTCATTCAAGTTCCTTTCAGAAGGAAATTCAATCTTAAAAACTAATTTTTTATGTAATTCTCTCTTTTAAGAACTTGAATCAGTACTGCAGTGCAGCAGAAGATAATAAACTTTAATTTAATCTTAAAATAAACAGTTCTGGAAACAGATTTAATCATCATTTCACTCAGTCGTCTTACATGTGAACACTTTGATAAAACACATTAAGTCTCTTAATTCAGGAGTGATTTAAAACAAGTTTATTTTACTATTATTAGAAAACACCATAAATTACACAATGTAACTACAAATCTGATTATTGATACACAATGAAACAACAAATTATTCTAATTTGAAGCATCTATGTAAAAACTTCTGCTTTTCTTCTCTTCATTTCTTTTCACTGCTGGATTAAACATCCAAAGAGTGAAAATTAGAGCGTTTGGATTCTACCCGGTTCTGAAGCGGTTCTGGACGTGTCAGAAATTCACTGGAATGACAGAAAAAGTTTAAATATGTTTGTTTGTCTTTAGGACTTTTATTTATGACGGCATTCTTGTGTTACGACTATTATTTACACGTTTGATTTTATTCTTGAACTTATTTTGATTTATTCTGAAACTCTTTCTTCTAAATTATAATTTTGGTCTGAATCAGGCACTGACCAGTGAGTACAAGAGACAATTGCTACAATAATCTATTCTAAAAGGAAACAAACAAACAAACAGCAGTTTGTTCCATAAATAAGGAAGTGTGACGGTGAAGGAGACGCTGGAATGTGGCCTGGAGGCTTCATGTCATTCTTCCTGACGGACGGTTTCAACCCAAGCACCAAAACCCACATTTTCATCTAGTAGCGCTGGTTCCGTGTAGGGCTGCCACGATTAGTCGACTAATCGATGACTAATCGACTATTAAAATAGTCGACAACTAATTTCATAGTCGATTAGTCGTTACTTTATAATATATGGAGTCAGGCTGTAGTAAAGTTGAAAGTTATAATGACATTCTGCTAGCTTTTTAGAATATTTTGGCATTTATTGAGGGTTTTCAGGCTATTTTGGAGTTTAGCTAATATTTTAGCTTCATGCTAGCTATTTTCGCTAATTTAGGCTTTTTCAGTTTTTTAGGCCAATTTGGAATTAAGATAATATTTCAGCTACATATTAGCTCTTTTGGCTAATTTAGGCTTTTTCAGTTTTTTAGGCTAATTTGGAATTAAGATAATATTTCAGCTACATATTAGCTCTTTTGGCTAATTTAGGATTTTTTCGGTTTTTTAGGCTAATTTCAAGTTTAGCTAATATTTCAGCTACATGTTCGCTTGCTAATTCTAAATGTTTACAGTTTATTAGGCTAATTTGGAGTTAAGCTAATATTTCGGCTACATGTTAGCTAGCCAATTGTAAATGTTTACAGTTTATTAGACTAATTTGGAGTTTAGCTATTATTTCAGCTACATGTTAGCTATTTTGGCTAATTTGGGACTTTTACAGATTTTTAGGCTAATTTGGAGTTTTGCTATTACTTCAGCTACATGCTAGCTATTTTAACTAATTTGGAATTTTTACAATTTTTAGGCTAATTTTGAGTTTAGCTAATATTTCAGCTATATGCTAGCGATTTTAGCTTATTTAGGATTTTTTAGTTTTAAAGCTAATCATATTTCAGATTTTCTTTACATCCACTTTGTCCATGATCCGATTAGTCGACTAATCGGAAAAATTAATCGATGATTAGTCGACTATTAAAATAATCGTTTGTGGCAGCACTAGTTCCGTGTGCGGCGGTACCGGCACTAACTCTTCAGAGTTTCTGCCGGATTCTGTTGTTTTGGTTGTTTGTGAAAGTGATAGAAAAGTCCGATTCTGGACTTCAGCTTTGGTTGTTTTGACTCCACATTTCCTCTGAAGATCCATCATGTTTTCTAGCCGTGGTCTTCACGGTTCTTCACGTTCCAGCTCCTCTGCAGAGACGTTACTGTCAGGAAAGCCAGCTGTGTTTGTGGGAGGGGCATAGATTGGACCGGAGCCGGAAGTCGAACGCCGTCCCGTTTCTCGGAACCGTCTGTAAATGTATCAAAGTCGTTTTCAATCGGGTTCTTCAAAGTCGAAACGCCACGATGGGTCAGGAGCCCGTCACAGTTCGTTTAGACCAGAACTTCGGACCTGGTTGCGTTTTCCCGTCGGGGTTGTGGAGCCGGTTTTTCTCTGAGCGTTCCTCTGATCATCAAAGCTTTAAGGAACTCTCAGAGGAATGCGGCCCGGCAGGAGCAGATGTTTGGACCCGATCCGGTCCTTCCTGATGTTCTGCTGTAGGTGACGTGATGTTTGGACCCGGTCCAGTCCAACATGATGTTTGGATCCCGTCCAACATGATGATTGAACCCGATCTGGTCCTTCCTAATGTTTGGACGAGGGATGTCCGATCTGATCACGTGACTGAAGACTTGATCAGAATCGGGCTCCGTTGTCCGATCAGGATCAGATATTTCATTTATTCTCATTGTAATCAGCGCTTTATATTTCAATCTTATTATTCCGGATAAATCCTCCACTAGAAGTCTGCATGTGAAGAACAGATGACAAAATGTTATTCCTGGAAAACGCAGCAGAAAACGACAACAAACTGATGTAAACAGTTCAATCAAGCTAGCTAGCCGATCACAGATTCAGACTTCCGGGATCAATAACTCTTTTAAAACGCTTTAAACTGACAGTTAGTGTCTGTAAACAACAACCTCTAAAGGCATTTCAACAGAAAAAGACAGAGTTTTGTTTCTTTTTAATGTTAAGCTCTTCGTGCTGCAGAGAGATGGCTAAAAAGCAGCTGCTAACTGCTACATGCTAGCGCCGTGATACTCCTTAGGACCCGAGCTGTCCTTTGATATGCCTGTTTTATTTATCTGAAAGAGAAATAAAAGTTAAGAAAATGAACTACTCTGATAATAAAACTGAAAATGTCTTAAGAACTTAAAAAGAAGCACGTAATCTTAAATAAACAAACAAAAAACTAATAAATTATCATTAATAATGATCTGAGCTAGTCATGAACACTCAACAAATTCATGCTGAAACAGTCAAAATTTATTTTAAAGAATTTTAAATGAGGACAGGAATCACATTTGGTCAAAAATGTTCAACAACTGTAACGATATTAAAGTTAAAGTCACTAAACTTTCTCACATGAATAATTATCACTTCTAGAACAAGAAAATATGTTCTTATTTTCCTGGTTTAAATTTGCTCTATTTTTACTTGGCTATTCAAACTACTTCACAGAAGTGTTCTATTTAAGTTTTAATGATAAAAGAAGGTTAATGAAATATAAATAAATCTGTTTATTCAATTTGTTCATGTTTTAAATGTGTTACAAAAGTATCGGATCGGGACTCGGTATCAGCAAATCCACAAAATCCAATGATTCAGAATCGGATCGGGCCCAAATAAACCTGATCGGGACATTCCTAGTTTGGACCCAATCAGTCCTTCCTGATGTTTGGACCCGATCCGGTCCTTTTTTATGTTTGGACCGGATCCGGTCCTTCCTGATCTTTGGACCCGACCCGGTCCTTTTTTATGTTTGAACCCGATCCGGTCCTTCTTGATATTTGGACCCGACCCGGTCCCTCCTGATGTTTGGACCCGACCCGGTCCCTCCTGATGTTTGGACCCGATCCGGTCCCTCCTGATGTTTGGACTTGATCCGGTCCTTTTTTATGTTTGGACCCGACCCGGTCCCTCCTGATGTTTGGACCCGACCCGGTCCTTCCTGATGTTTGGACCCGACCGGTCCCTCCTGGCGTTCTCGTGTAGATGACCTTCTCCTCTCTCCTCCACAGCGACCACCTTTTTCAACCTCATCAACCTGCAGTACAGCACCATCTCGGAGTTCTGCACCGGGGACACCTGCCAGGCCATGACGGCCGCCTGCAGCACGTAAGCCCCCCCCCTTTTCCTCTCCACTACACACACACACACACACCCCCCCCCTCCCGTATCCTGCTTGGCGCTCCTGAAGGAGCCCAGGTTCACGTGAGGTCGGCTGACTCCGCAGACTGAGAGCTCGGCTAATTTTGGTCTCCGGTCCATCTGGAAAAGTGCCGAAGGTGCAGCTTGAAGCCGCTGCTGCTAAATTTACCGCAGAACAGCAGTTCACTGTGGCTGTGGTGCAGCGTCTCTCACTGAGCGTCTGTTTAAGGAGAACAGACTCCTGCCTCTCAGGTTTGGATTATTCCTGCGGTCTGAAGCTCCTCCCCTTTGCGGTTTTCCCAGCAGGCCGACGGTTAAGCGTTTATATAACTGTATTGTGTGTGTGTGGGGGGGCGTGGCTCTGCGGCTCCGCCTTTAATCCCTCCTGTCGTGGAAGCCGGTTCCACCTGCAGAGCGGCTCTGGACTCCTCCAGACGAGCCGCTCCAGGTGTTTGTGTTGTGGGCGGAGCCAGAGATCGGCTCTGGAGTTAATCGTCTGTATTTCCAAACTGAGGCCTGAGTGTTCGGCGGCACCGCCCCACCCTTTCCTGTGGGCGCCGGGCCCCCCCCCTCTGTGGTGAACTCTGGCTGAGCCACAGTTGCAGCGGCAGCGTCACTCTGGACCCGCAGGCGCAGCCCGCTGCTATTTTTAGAAGGAAATGTTTCCATGAGCTCCGAGGGGCGGGGCCTGTTTACAGGCCTCTTAAAGTGGTTTTTATTGGGGGGGGGGTCACGGCTCTCCCCCCCCCGCTCCATTTTAGTGCCAAACTCTCCATGACATGAGGATGTCAGAACTTCTGGAAGGTTCTGGACCTTAAAACCACCAGTGCAGAGGGGTTTAGGGAAGGAGGGGGGGCAGCAGTCTCACCTGTCTGACTCACCTGCTGCTCTTCCTCTTCAGTTGAGGGAGGGGGGGGGCAGCGTCTCATGACCTCTGGGGAATTTTCTGAACCAGGAAACTCAAGTTCAGCGGTTCTGACGTCACTTCTGAGGCAGCAGTGATGTTTGACCCTGCCGGTCACGTGACCCGCTCACCTGACGCGCGCCCGCCCGCAACCCCGCGTCACGTGACCCGCTCACCTGACGCGCCCCCGCCAGCAACCCCGCAGCGGCTCTGACGCCATCTTTGCCTCCCTTCCAGAACCTACTACTGGTATGACGAGAAGGGGAGGAAGACGAAGTGCACGGCGCCGCAGTACGTCGACTTCGTCATGAGTCTGTGTCAGAAGCTGGTGACGGACGAGGAGATCTTCCCCACGAAATACGGTGAGCTGAGCGCCCCCTGCTGGCGCGGGAGTGGATGTTCTGACCCAGCTTTCAACTTTCTTTTCTTAGACAAATAAAAACTATTTTAACTGGAACAAAGTTTTTCCTCTATGGAGATAAATTGGAGCCAATAGAAACATTTTTTGGAAAAAAATGCAAATTCTAAAATAAACTCAATTGTTTTCAGCTACAAATGTTCTGCTTTTTTAGACACATTTGTTTAGAAACATATTAACGATCTACTTTATGTTTTTAATATTAATCTGATCCAGTTCACATACAGTAAAATATATTAGTGAAATGATGAGATTGTTAATATCATACGGTGTTCTGCTTCTCCTGGAGGACGGTTCAGTTTGGCCACTAGGTGGCGGTGACGCTAAATCATTAGAAGAAGAAGAAAGTATGAGCAACAAACTGTTTCAGACCGCAAATAGTTTCATTTAAAATATTTATTGAAATTCATTTGTGTGAGTTTATAAAGTTTTTCATTTAGACAGGAATGTATGTTTAGGTTGACCGAGCGTTAGCACTAGCTGTTCTATTACACGTTAGCTTCAAGCTAGCGGACTTTAGCTTTACGTGCTAAATCAATCGAGATTTTTTTTATTCAATTATTGATACATTAAGCTTGAATCAATTTAGATCAGTCAGTTTAATTAACCCGACTAGTGCTGCCACAAACGATTATTTTAATAGTCGACTAATCGGTTCATGGGCAAAGTGGATGTAAAGATGCTGAAGTTGATAACCAGCTAAAATATTAGTTAAATGCCAAATTAGCCAAAAAATAAAAAGAGCCAAAGTTAGCCAAAACAGCTAGCGTGCTGCTGAAATATTAGCTAAACTAAACGGAAAAATCCTAAATTAGCCAAAACAACAAGTATAAGATCAACTCAAAAACTGAGTTAAAAAAAGGCTTAAGTTAGCCAAAACAGCTAGCATGTAGCAAAAACCTCAATAAATGCCAAAATATTCCAAAAAGCTAGCAGAATGCTATTATAACTTTCAACTTTACTACAGTCTGACTTCATATAATATAAAGTAACGACTAATCGACTATTAAATTAGTCGTCGATTATTTTAATAGTCGATTAGTCGACTAATCGTGGCAGCCCTAAACCCGACCGTACTCATAATCAGTTAACTAGGACGCACCCTAGTTCGAATCCCTCGGTTGCAGGTTTTAACTTTTTTTTTTTTTTTTTGCTTTTTTTTAATACGTAGTTCCATTTTGGGAACGTGCTAGGTTGTGTAATAGTTATTATTTAAAAATTTTTTATGCCCGATGCAGTAATATTTATTTATTTTTTTATTTTTATTTATTCATATTGGCCTCGTTCTAGTTCCATATCCCTCCAGTTTTCCTTTTGATCTTCACTCCGGATCGGTTCCGTTCTGACCCGTTTCTCCTCTTCCGTCTTCCAGGCAAAGAGTTCCCCAACTCGTTTGAGTCGTTGGTGAAGAAGATCTGCCGGTACCTGTTCCACGTGCTGGCGCACCTGTACTGGGCGCACTTTAAGGAGACTGTGGCTCTGGACCTGCAGGGTCACCTGAACACTCTGTTTGCACATTTCATGGTTTTCGTGAGGGAATTCAACCTGGTCGACCCCAAGGAGACCTGTATCATGGACGACCTGTCTGAAGTACTCTGCAACCCCGCCCCGCTCCCCGCCCCCAGCTCCGCCCCCTCCCCCTCCTCACAAAACCACGTCACGGAGAGATGAGCGGAGGCGCCGCGGAGGACGCCGTAGAGGACGCCCCCATCCCTCCCGAAAGCCGGAAGCAAAGGGTGGGGGGTGAGGTGGCAGGAAGGGGGGGTTTGCCCCGCCAGCAGGAATTGGCGCGAGTGTCCCTTTTAGAGACCCCCCACCCCCCCCACCCCCATCATTTTCTCTGCAGTTTAAACTAGGAAAAATGTACGCCTATATTTTATTATTTTCATACTTTATTTTGTTGAAAGATTTTTTTTTTTTTTCGTTGAGGGAGGGGCCTCGCCCCCATCCTCTGCCTATCATTCAGTAATGGGAGGGGGGGGGCTCGG
This sequence comes from Oryzias javanicus, assembly GCA_003999625.1. NCBI lineage: Eukaryota > Metazoa > Chordata > Actinopteri > Beloniformes > Adrianichthyidae > Oryzias > Oryzias javanicus. The sequence continues at coordinate 30,145,620 of CM012442.1, forward strand.
CTTTGCTTCGACTTGCTAATGTACAGTGTTGTTAAAGTATGAAGAGGAGGCTCCCGGGGGAGGGGGGGGGGCACACCAGCCAATCACTGTTGCTTTGAAGATTCAAACGGACATTAAAGAGTTTCTGCCCCCCCAGCCCCCCCCCCCCCCCCCCCCACCCCACGGATGATCATCTGAACTGACTGGGACTCCCGACAGTCCTGCAGGTGACCTGCAGGGGGCAGCGTGACGTCAGAGATCATTCAGGACAAAGACATGAGGCCATGTCTGCATGGGGGGTGCCCCCCCACCCAGCATGTGAGGAAGGTAGTCTTTTATTTTTACGAGTCCCTTTAAGTTTTTTTAAACCGGATCGTCAGAGCAGGACGGGTTCGGGCGGGTGGCGGTGTTACCGAACATCGGCCCGCTCGGACCCGATCCCACGGTTCTGTCTGTCGGAACCTCTGCGCGAGGGAGGGAGGGGAGGATTCCATTCAGAGTTCTCCTTTTTATTTATTTTCTGTTTTGTTTTTTTTTTTTCTTGCAGGGTTCCTCGGTTCTGGCTCATTTTTATGTATTTTAATTATTAACTAAGTTAAAAGCAATTTAATATTTTAAGCTCTGCAAATTATAATCTAATAAAAGAGAAATGCCATCCAGTGCGTGTCTGTGTGCATTACTGAAAATATCAAGGTAGGCGACTGCCTAAAGTCTAAAATCATCATTATTTAACTCTTCTAAACAGAAATAAATACAGACAGAATGAGACCGTCCATGTGAAAATGTTTCGTCCTCCCCCGTTCGTCGGCAGGAATGGACTATTCCGTCTACAGAAAGTTAGTAAAGCAGAAACTCTGGGCAGAGAGTTTTGAAAAGTGATCAAATGAAGTTTAGAGTTGAGAAAATTCTCATCATGTTGATGAAACAATAAAAACCAAAAGGTGGAAAACATTTAGAAAAAATGTTTTTAAAAATATTGATTATGTGTATTACTATCCAGGGTACAGAGCCTCTAAAAGGAAATGGAATTTCTTTTTTTTTGTGTGCAAAAATTGAAATAATACAAAAATAATTACAGTTAGTAACAGATACTTATCATATTGTAACTGGGACGCATCAGTTAGTGACCAGAACAATTTTTTCTATTTAATTTTTAGAAAAAACAAAAAGTTATTATATAGTGTGCACCAGAGTTCTTCTTTTTTACTACTTTATTATTAAGAAAAACATTTATTACTTCCATTTTTTTCAGAGCTCCTAATTATTTTTTAAAGGAAAATGTTTTTACCTACATTTTTTTTTTTTTTTTTTAAGTTTGATGTGCCGTTAAGGCAAGGCAAAAAAACACTTCACAAACCAGTTTGTGAAGTGTTTTTGCGTCACAAACTGGCATTAATGTAATCAGAAAGTTAGTGAGAAAAAGACAATAAAGTAATTAAAACACTTTCTTTATGATAAATAGACCTAAACATTCCAGCGCGTGTTTCAGCTGCAGCTTTAGTCGGTGTGTGTGGAAGGAGAGGCACAGGCTGACGCTGCCTCACCTGCCGATTTCTTGCGTATTTGATTAAGAAACTTTTCTTTTTAAATATATATTTTTTAATAACGAAAAAGAATAGAAATGTCAAAAAAGTAAAATTTTTATCAATATTCATCTTATTTAATGTATGTATTTTGAAGCTATATTTTGCAGGTGAGGCAGCGCCTCCATTGACTGCATAAGAAAAACAAAAAAAGATGTAAACATCCCTGCAGAGGATCCACAAAACTGCAAAGTCTGGTTTGTTTTTATGGATTTCTTGACTTTCTGATGAGATAAAAACTTTTCTCTTGTTTCAGCAGAAAAATACTTTTATTTGCAGAATTTTGTTTGTCTAGTATTTAAAAAAGTTTAAATGTTTGTAACAATTTTGGAGTTTAGAAAAGTTAGAGCAGCAGCAGGTTGGAGATGGGCGGGACAAAGTGATGTTTGAAGTCCGCCCACTTGTCAATCAAAACAAAAACACCCCTAAATATCTGCAAAGTGAAAACTTTAGATTTAGAACTAAATTAGATCCTCCGTCCTCACAGGAATCGATAAACAACGAAGTAATCAGACGGTTCATTTTGAAAGGCATTTTATTTTAATTAATATCATTTTTTCAGTAAAGATGCTGCACGTGCTGATGGTCATGAAAATCTGCTGCTACACTGACGGCATGCTGGATTAAAGCAGCAGCGCCACCTCGTGGCTCAATTCTTCATTACATCATCAAACCAACTATAAGAAAATGAAATATGAATCTTTTTTTCAGCCCTTTCATCTTAAAATACTAAAAAACACCACTTTTATATTCATTATTTTTTCGTAATTATTTTGTTTTTGTTTTTTAGCCTTCAAAATAAAAGACTATCTTATGAATTCCAGTGTTAAACATCATTTTCATTGGTTGTGAATCACATTCCGGTGGTTTAATAAAGAATGAAAATGATTTTCAGTGTCTTTGACTTTAAATAGAAACTGAGAAAAAAATTAAATACAATAAATAATTATTTTGATTCTGTCCATCCTAATTTAAACTGTTATAATTTCATTCAGACACACACTTATATATATAAAAAAAATCCTCAGTGCTTTTTAGTGCTTTGTCATCCTGAGTTCTATAGAGCTAAAATAAAGCCAAAATTATTTGAAACCCAATAAAACAACTTAAAAAAATATTGGTGTTTAGCCAAAAAAAAGGTAAAATTCTAAAAAAAAAAAAAAACTTAATTATTTTCAGCTTCAAATGTTGTTTTTTTAAGTTTCAAAATTTCAATTTCAAAACTTTTTATCAGTTTTAAATCTTTTTTCCCTTTTAACTCTTTTTTTCTGGTTTTTTATCTGATCATTTCAGCACCAGGACTGAAGTTACCACCCTCATTCCTTTGTGTTAGCCCCGCCCCAACGTATTACAACAGACCCAAAGGTTTTGAAATTCAAATTTTGAGTTTTGAAATTTAAAAGACAAAATTGAAGCTGAAAATAATTGCATTTATTTTAGAATAGCAAAAAGTTTCAGACATTTTAAATTTTCTTTGGGAAAACGCCAAGATTTTTTCAATGTGTTTTATTTGGGTTTCTATGGAGCTATATTTGGGCCGATAATATTTAAAACCCAAATACAACAAATTGAAAAAAGTATTGGTGTTTGGCCAAGAAAATGTTAACATGTTGAAAATCTTTTGCTATTCTAAAATAAACTTATTTTCAGCTTCAAATGTTGTTTTTTTTAGGCTTCAAAACCAAAAAATGTTAAATTCAAAACGTTTTTCAGTGTTAAACCTTTTTCACTTTAAACTCTTTTTTTTCAGTTTCGAATTTTAAAATTTCTCTTTCAAAACTTTTGCCCCGCTGTGGGACGTTGGGGCAGAACCAACACAAAGGACCAATCAAAATTGATGAGCGTGGTAACTCCAGTCCCAGTGATGAAATTTTTTTAGATTCATTACAGAAAAAATGAGTTGATAGTGAAAAAAAAAGTTTTGAAATTGTAAGTTTGAATTTTGAAATGTACAAAAACACATTTGAAAATAATTGTATTTTTTTTATTTTTGGCCAAACACCAACATTTTTTGTTTTTGTTGTTTTATTTAGGTTTCAAATAATATTGGACACAATTTAGTTCCATATAGTTGGGTTTTTTTTTTTTTTTTTCTGAGTCATGCTATAAATGTGCTGATGATCTGATCTTCACAGATTCTCCATCCGGGACCTCTGGACCCCCGCGGAGCCGCGCCGCCGCCTGACCGACGGCCGCGCGGGGGCGCCCTCGCTCAGCTTGAAGCGGGCCAGCCCCCCCGCCTCGTCCAGCTGCTTGGCGCTGCAGCAGGGCGTCGGAACCTTCACGGTGTTTCCGAACTTGGAGTAGTCCACCGCGTACTTGCAGTCCTCCTCCGACACGGTGGGCACGAAGCGCTGCCCCCACAGGATCTCCTCGGACACGTAGGAGGTCCGCGCCTGCGTGGTGATGCCGGTGGTCTCCACCACCCCCTCCAGAACCACCACCACCTCCACGTGCTGGTGCTGCAGGTCTGACGGGGACAGCTCGTACAGGGGGCTGTCCTTGTCGATCACGTGGGAGATGATGAGGGGGGACACCAGGAAGATCCCGTTGGTGCCCACCGGGTTATCCATGTGGATGTCCACCTGGTCCAGCGGCACCACCTCGCCCTCGTCGGTGGTGCTCCGCCGCACCACCTGCATGCGCACGGTGGCGCTGATGATCATGCTCTTGCGCAGGTCCCCGATGCGGATCATGAAGCACAGCTTGTTGTTCCGGACGGAAATGACGGCGTGTTTGCTGAAGATCAGCGTCTCCGCGCGCCGGTTCGCCTGCGCGGTTTTCATGAAGATGCAGCCCAGCATGATGGCGTTGATGACCAGACCCACGATGTTCTGCACGATGAGGATGATGATGGCGGACACGCACTCCTCCGTGATCATCCGGCCCCGGAAACCGATGGTCACCTGGACCTCTATGGAGAAGAGGAACGCCGAGGAGAAGGAGTGGATGTCCGTGACGCACGGGACGAAGCCGTCTCCTCTCTGGTCCAGGTCCCCGTGCGCGAAGGCAACGAGCCACCAGATCATCCCGAAGAGGAGCCAGCTGCACAGGAAGGACATGGTGAAGATGACGAGCGTGTGGAGCCATTTCAGGTCCACCAGAGTGGTGAAGACGTCCTGGAGGAAGCGGCCCTGCTCCCGGATGTTGGTGTGCGCTACGTTGCAGGTTCCGTTCTTGGCCACGAAACGCGCCTTTCCCTGTTTGGCCTTAAACTTTGGCTGCAGGACATCCTCAGCCAGACGCGTCAGCAGGTAATCATCCGGGATGAGTCCTTTCCTGGACAACATTTACGCGCGCGCGCTGCTCCGTGGAGAGTGGCCGCAGGTGGAGACCGTCCTCCCGGTATTTGCTCTTCAACAGCCCCGGGGTGCGCGCGCTCCTCACCACCCCTTCACGAGTGAGAATTCCCGCGGGAGGATCTTCCTCCAGCCTCGCAGCTGCCGTGGTCACTCACGGCACTGACCGACCGTGGGCGCGCGGCGGTGCCGCCTGTCCAAGCTCCGGTTGCGCGCCGGTGCGCATTTCCTGCAGCTCTCTGCGTAAAGGAGTCCGAGTGGGTTTACGCGGGGGTAGTTGGGTTTAGTTGTGTTGGAATACACTTGGGCTCTGGACTTGTTAATTCCGTGGTGCGTCTCCTCCCGCTCCCGCCACCCCCTCCTCACCGATTCTTCCCGGTCTCATCCATCCCTCTGGAGCCCGAACCTTTTCTCCAACAAAGGCGGGAATTCCTTCTGCATGAAGGGGCTGATGGGAAATGAAGCCTCGAGCTGCGCAGAAGCGGTGCGCCTCAGACAGTCCATCAACCATCAGCTCATCCATGGAGTAAATATAGAACACTGAACTGTAGAACATGCACCTCACGCGCGCAGCGCACTCATCACTCGCAGCTTTTCCTTCCATGTAGAGCAGGGGTCCCCAAATCTTTTTTAATGAGGGCCACATAACTGTTTTCATCTCCTATGGGGGGCCGAAACAGTCAACCTACATTTACGATTTTCCAAAAGCCACACATGGCCAGATTTTAAATAATTCACTTTCACTGTAATCTTCATAGAAAAAACTAGATATATAGCATTACCTGCAATAATGCTAATGTGAACACTGTAAGCTGAATTTGAGCTAATAGCTGAAAATGCTGAAGCTGATAGCGAGCTGAAAGGTTAGCTAAATGCCAAATGAACCCAAAACTGAAAAAAAAAAAAAATCTAAATTAGCCAAAACAGCTAGCATGTAGCTGAAATATAAGCTAAATACCAAATTAGCCAGAAAAGAAAAAAAAAATCTGGTCAAATGTCTAATTTAGCCCTAAAAAGCTAGAAAAAGGCTAAAACATTAGCAAAGCTCCATTTTAGCCTAGCCTTTAGGAAAAGTCCTAAATTAGCCAAAACCACAAGAATGTTACTGAAATATTCGTTAACTTCCAAACTATCATAAAAACTGGTTTAGTGTGTAATTTAGCCAAAAAAGCTATCATAAGGCTAAAATTTTACTGAAACTCCAAAGTAGCCAAAAAAACAAACTCCTAAATTAGCATAAACAGAGACCATGTTGCTAATCTCCAAAATAGCCCCAAAAAATATGGAGAAAAAGCCAAAATTAGCCAAAAAAGCTAGCATGTAGCTGACATATAAGCTAAATGGCAAATTAGCCCGAAAACTGGTGAAAGTGTAATTTAGCCAAAACTTTTGATTTGGAGTTCAGTTAATTTTAGTTGTCATAAAGCTAACATATTAACTGAGCTTCAAATTATCCAAAAAAACTGAAAAACTCCTTAATTAGCCAAAATAGCGACCATGTTGCTAAAACATTAGCTAAAACACAGAGGAAAAAGCCAAAGTTAGCCAAAACAGCTAGCATGTAGCTGAAAAAAGATAAATACAAAAATAGCCAGAAAAGAAAAAAAATCTGGTAAAATGTCTAATTTAGCCTTAAAAAGCTAGAAAATGGCTAAAACATTAGCTAAGCTCCATTTTAACCTAAAAAACTGAAAAGTCCTAAATTAGCCAAAATAGCAAGAATGTTACTGAAATATTCGCTAAGTGCCAAACTATCATAAAAACTGGTTAAGTGTGTAATTTAGCCAAAACAGCTATCATAAGGCTAAAATATTACTGAAACTCCAAAGTAGCCAAAAAAACAAACTCCTAAATTAGCCTAAACAGAGACCATGTTGCTAATCTCCAAAATAGCCCAAAAAATATGGAGAAAAAGCCAAAATTAGCCAAAACAGCTAGCATGTAGCTGACATATAAGCTAAATGGCAAATTAGCCCGAAAACTGGTGAAAGTGTAATTTAGCCAAAACTTTTGATTTGGAGTTCAGTTAATTTTAGTTGTCATAAAGCTAACATATTAACTGAGCTTCAAATTATCCAAAAAAACTGAAAAACTCCTTAATTAGCATAAAATGGCGACCATGTTGCTAAAACATTAGCTAAAACACAGAGGAAAAAGCCAAAGTTAGCCAAAACAGCTAGCATGTAGCTGAAAAAAGATAAATACAAAAATAGCCAGAAAAGAAAAAAAATCTGGTAAAATGTCTAATTTAGCCTTAAAAAGCTAGAAAATGGCTAAAACATTAGCTAAGCTCCATTTTAACCTAAAAAACTGAAAAGTCCTAAATTAGCCAAAACAGCAAGAATGTTACTGAAACATTCGCTAACTTCCAAACTATCATAAAAACCGGTAAAGTGTGTAATTTAGCCAAAAAAAGCTATCATAAGGCTAAAATATTACTGAAACTCCAAAGTAGTCTGTAAAAAAAGCTCCTAAATTAGCCTAAACAGAGACCATGTTGCTAATCTCCAAAATAGCCAAAAAATATGGAGAAAAAGCCAAATTAGCCAAAACAGCTAGCATGTAGCTGACATATAAGCTAAATGGCAAATTAGCCGAAAAACTGGTGAGAGTGTAATTTACCCAAAAGTGTTGATTTGGAGCTTCGTTAATCTTAGTTGGCATAAAGCTAACATATTAACTGAGCTTCAAATTAGCCTAAAAAACTGAAAAATTAGCCAAAACAGCGACCATGTTGCTGAAACATTAGCTAAAACACAGAGGAAAAAAGCCAAAGTTAGCCAAAACAGCTAGCATGTAGCTGAAAAAAGATAAATACAAAAATAGCCAGAAAAGAAAAAAAATCTGGTAAAATGTCTAATTTAGCCCTAAAAAGCTAGAAAAAGGCTAAAACATTAGCTAAGCTCCATTTTAACCTAAAAAACTGAAAAGTCCTAAATTAGCCAAAACCACAAGAATGTTGTTGAAATATTCGCTAAGTGCCAAACTATCATAAAAACTGGTTAAGTGTGTAATTTAGCCAAAACAGCTATCATAAGGCTAAAATATTACTGAAACTCCAAAGTAGCCTAAAGAAACAAAAAAAAGCTCATAAATTAGCCTAAACAGAGACAATGTTGCTAATCTCCAAAATAGCCAAAAAATATGGAGAAAAAGCCAAAATTAGCCAAAACAGCTAGCATGTAGCTGACAAATAAGCTAAATGGCAAATTAGCCTAAAAACTGATGAGAGTGCAATTTAGCCAAAACTCTTGATTTGGAGCTTCGTTAATCTTAGTTGGCATAAAGCTAACATTAACTGAGCTTCAAATTAGCCTAAAAAACTGAAAAATTAGCCAAAACAGCGACCATGTTGCTGAAACATTAGCTAAAACACAGAGGAAAAAAGCAAAAGTTAGCTAAAATAGTAAAAAAAAAAAAAAAAAAAGCTAAAATAGTAACTAAACCCCAAATAAGACTAGCAATCCTGAGTAAATACCAAAACATTCAACAAAGCTAGCTCAAAAAGAGCTGAATATTTTAATAGCAGAAAGAGCTAAAAAGCTGAAAGAGCTGAAGAGTTATTGATGTCCAGAAAAACATACAGAAGAAAAATAATATTAAAGAAAAAGTGAATCACTCGTAAACCGATAACTAGTCTTTCCTCTTCATAGTTCAGGCTGCAGACGGGTCAATCGATCGGCGTTCCTGGAGGCGGGCCGGATCTGTAGTTTGGGAACCCCTAATGTAGATGCTCAACATCTCTAAGCCCCGCCCATCAGCACACAGACACACCTGAGATCATTCATGTTTTATTACCAAAGCAGTAATAATGTTATGTACAAATATACACAGGAGTAAAAAAATGTATATTCCGCGGGACAATTGCACTTTGAATGTCTTCCTCTCGTGCTCCTCCTCCTCCTCCTCCTCCTCCTCCTCCTCCTCCTCCTCCTCCTCCTCTGCAGGTGCTACTTATCTGCACGCACAAAGGAGGCGAAGACGCTGTCCTCCCTGTCCAGCAGGGCCTGGGGAGTGTCGTACTCCAGGATGATCCCCCGCTTCATCACAATCACCAAGTCGGCGTTCAGGATGGTGTGGACACGATGCTGCGGGGAGGGGAAGGGAGGGGAGGGGGAGGGGGGGAGGTCAGAGCAGGAGAAACAAGGAGAGGAGGATCGTTTCTACGGATCTCCTCGGGAGTTTGGAGGGAGTACTCACTGCGATGGTCACCACCGTCCGCTCGGCGAACGCGGTCATCACCACCTTCTGCAGGATGCTCTCCTGTGGACGCAGAGGGGGCGGAGCTTACATCCTGCTCACATGAAAACAGCAAACGTCCCGAAACAGCAGAAGGAGGTGCAGGAAGGGGAGGCAGGACGCTCCCCCCAGGCTCCTACTGCACTTAAGTTTCAGGGGGGGGGGGGGGGATGAAAGGCGATCTCCTCTCTGCCCCCCCTCCCTCCCCCCCTCATAACCTTGTTATTCAGAGCCTCAAGTTTCCGTTGAGGAGCTACTGTTCAGAGCGGCTCCGCGTTGCCATGGCAGCAGCAGCATCTCCATTCCTGCACCTCCCGCTCAGGAGCGGGCTCTGACCGTCGCCATGTCGATGGAGGCCGTGGCCTCGTCCATGATGAGGATGCTGCTCTTCCTCACGAAGGCTCGGGCCAAACAGAAGAGCTGCCGCTGGCCCTGGCTGAAGTTCTCGCCGCCCTCCGTCACCACGGCGTCTGCAGACAGAACCACGCCCCCCCCAAACGATCATCAATCAGGATCCTAAAGGATTTATCGTCTGATCTGAAAGTTCATTTGTTTAAATCGAAACTCTTTCATGCAAATAAAATCAGATTAAATGAAAACGTGTCACAATAACTTAAAACAAAATAAATTTCATTGAAAATGTTTTTCATTTTCTGTAAAAAAAAAAAACCAAACAGAAAGATGCTTTAAAAAACATAAAACAAGTCATTCTATCTCAGGGAAACAGAGAAAATTAAATTTATAAAATCCATCCCTGCTAACGGCTGCTTAACCTAAAGAAAACAAATAAACAAAGCCGGCAAACTAAGACTACCCAACCCCAAACTAAAATAACAAAACCCAGCAGTGGAAGACTACTGAGGACAAAGACGGGAAAAAGAACAAAAAAATAAAAGAATTACTGAATTTAAATTAGTTCTATTTATAAATTGATGACTGAGGTGCTTGTAGATGATACATTTTGTAGGTTTTTCCATCCCTGTTGACCTGAAAACGTCGTGTTTGCTCAACACTTCCTCCAGAATGAACAGATTTTATATGCAAAACGTTAAAACGTTTGATCTTTTGTGAGTTAAAAACACATTATCTGCACTGAGATGATCCTGTTTGGGACAGAGCGTCTTTTATTTGAAAATAAGTTATTTGAGCTTCTGACAAATGAGGAAAAAAAATCACATTTTGAGAGATTTTATGCCAAAAAAATAGACATAATTTATATTTTTATAAAATAAATCAATGCAAATCCAAATTTCGTTTTTATTGTTTTTTTTACTGTTAAAGGTTGATCTAACCGATCTAAACTTTCAACTGGAGATCTTTTTCAATCGTCTCTGTGATCAAATGTTCCTCACAGCTACAAAATGCAGCTTCTTCTTGTGTTTGGATTCCAGAATAAAAGACTTTCTCTGCAGCTTTAGCTCCTCCCTCCATCAGGATCTAAAGCTGCACTCAGCCGACGCTCTTGGATCTGATCCGGACCGGTTTGCTGAAGCGTCCAGATGTCAGAGCTGACTGAGGGGAAACGAGGAAACGCCGACAGACCTAAACCTCCCGGCAGCGTTTTCACCACCGACTTCAGCTGCGCGATCTCCAGAGCTTCCCACAGCATCTCATCTGTCGCCTTCATCTCCGGGTCCAGGTTGAACCTGCACACACATGAACACGTTCTTTTTACTCTGGTTTGGATCAAAACTGTTTGGATCTCTTTAGCCCCGCCCCCTGGGCTTCATACAAACCAATACAAATAAAGCCTTTCATTCTGTCACACATACTGTTAGTGAGAAGGTGAGCTGACACCTGAGCTCAGGTGAGGGTTTATGATGTGCAAATGTGGATGATGACAGAATGTACAAAAGTGGGGAGAGAACCTGGGCATCCCCACACCCCGACCACCCGCCAGGGCAGCGGCAGCAGCAGCAGCTCGGACCCCCCCAACACCCGCCATTGAACTTCGGAGAGAATCCACCCGCCGGGCCATCCCACCAAACACTCAGACCAGGGCACGCAGGACCGCCGCAGAGGCCCCCCACGCCCGAGAGTAGGAGGGCCCCAGCCCAGCCAGGAGAGCAGCCCCCCCACTGCACCAGGAGGGCCAACGTGAGGCCCAACCCCAGAAGAGAAACCCACCACCACCCAGAAGCACTGAGCCCGCCCCACCCCAGGTGCGAGCCAGGGCCCCCCAAGGGAGACCTACACCCATGCTCCAGACATCCGCCCGCCCCCGCCGCGGGAGGTCCAGGGGGGAACTGGGAAGGGAGTTGTTCCTGAGGGCTTGTTTTTTGCTGCTTTTTCAACCCTATAGTTTTAAAGACACTCGAACAAATTTTATTTATGTTAATGTTTACAGTATTTATGTTTCCTTATTATTATTATTATTTTACATTTTACATAACATCAGTGGCGTGTTAAACTGTAAAAAAAAGATTACTAATAATCATTTTAATTTGGCACCCCTCCCAGCAGATATTGCCCTAGGCTGCCGCCTAGGTTGCCTATGCCCATGGCCGGCCCTGGATCTCCTGCCGGAGAAACCTCGTCTCTTGAGATGCTTAAATGCATGTAAAAAAAGATTAATAATAATCATTTAATTTGGCACCCCTCCCAGCAGATATTGCCTAGGCTGCCGCCTAGGTTGCCTATGCCCAGGACCGGCCCTGGATCTCCTCCCGGAGAAACCTCGTCTCTTGAGATGCTTAAATGCATGTAAAAAAAGATTAATAATAATCATTTTAATTTGGCACCCCTCCCAGCAGATATTGCCCTAGGCTGCCGCCTAGGTTGCCTATGCCCAGGGCCGACCCTGCATCTCCTCCCGGAGAAACCTCGTCTCTTGAGATGCTTAAATGCATGTAAAAAAAGATTAATAATAATCATTTTAATTTGGCACCCCTTCCAGCAGATATTGCCCTAGGCTGCCGCCTAGGTTGCCTATGCCCAGGGCCGGCCCTGGATCTCCTCCCAGAGAAACCTCGTCTCCTGAGATGCTTAAATGCATGTAAAAAAAGATTAATAATAATCATTTTAATTTGGCACCCCTTCCAGCAGATATTGCCCTAGGCTGCCGCCTAGGTTGCCTATGCCCAGGGCCGGCCCTGGATCTCCTCCCAGAGAAACCTCGTCTCCTGAGATGCTTAAATGCATCTCAACATCTCTGGTGACTCTCTTCACGTCTCTTAATTAACCTTCTCCTCGCCCCGGTCTCCCTGCTCGTCTTACCGCCTCCTCACCCCTGTGCTGACCCATCCCCTGTGGGAGAGAGAGGGTGGTCGTACCGGATGGTCCCGCTGAACAGGATGGGGTCCTGGAGGATGATGGACAGCCGGGACCTGAGGGTCTGCAGCGGCAGCTTGGAGATGTCGATGTTGTCGATCACGATCCTCCCTGAGGAGAAAGCCGGCTTCATGAAACCCGAGGAGTCTGTCGCTGCGTCTGTATGAGACGCCAGGCGCTCACCCTCGAACATGTCCACCATGCGGAAGAACGCCAGCGAGAAGGAGGACTTGCCGCTCCCGGTCCGGCCACAGATCCCCACCTGGGAAGAAGAGGAAGCTGATGGTTTCCCTGAACGTTAAGGGCTGCCACGATTAGTCGACTAATCGACTATTAAAATAGTCGACAACTAATTTAACAGTCGGTTAGTCATTACTTTATATTATATGGAGTCAGAGTGTAGTAAAGTTGAACAAAGTTGTGAGCGTTCAGCACCAAAAAAAACCACTTTTTTTGTGTAGTGATCCTCCTGCTCCTGTCTGTACGTCTTTCAGAATTACACTTTCAGCGATTTCAGCAGTCTTAGCATCAAAACATTCTGATTATTAATGATATTACTGCTTGTATTTTTGTATTACTAAACTTTATAGTTTTGAAATGAATGAGAAAGTCTTCAAATTTCTAAATTTTAAGTAGATTAACAACAAACCTTTAAATATATTCATGGGCTGTGTTTTATCTTATAAAGTGATTTTTTTTAAAAATTGGAGTCTAGCTAATATTTTACAATATGCTAACATTTTTGGCTAATCTGTTATCCACTGAGTTTTTTAGGCTAACTTACAGTTTAGCTAATGTTTTAGCTACATGCTAACGTTTTTGGCTAGTTTTTCATCTACTGAGGTTTTTTAGGCTAATTTACAGTTTAGCTTCTATGTTAGCAACATGCTAAAGCTTTTGACTAACTTAGTTTACTGAGGAACTTTAGGCTAATTTGGAGTTTTACTCGTATTTAATGAATGAATGAATGAATGAAATGGTTTATTTCAAGCTATGAGGTACATGAAATAACATCACTTAATGAAACACAAGTAGATCGCTTGAAAGGGAGTGGAAGGAAGCGAACTTATATAATTCCACCCCGGCTCGACCAGACCATTTTCTCTACATGAATTATCAATATCCGGTTCAGGACTTAATATCAAATATTTATACTCTAAAATCATAGATTCAGGTTATTAAGAATTTTTAATATCAGTGATGTAATCAAATTTAAAAACATCCACAGAAAAATCATTTATATTAATCAGTAACAATAATATAACTATTCCCATTAAGAAAAGACAATTTGTGTAGATTATTTTCATCAAAGAATTATTATAATAATACAAAAAGTAAAAATCATTTGTTAATGCAGAAAAATATTCAAAATATTGTCATTAAAAAAAGACAATTTGTGCAGAATGTATTTATAAAAGAATGATTTATGATTTAGAATAGAATAGAATAGAATAGCCTTTATTGCCCTTGTACAACGAAATTTGAGTGCTACTCACTTGGTGCAAAGTAACAATAATAGTAATAAAATATATATGTATATTTATATATAAAACATATATATATAAGCAGCATGAAGGCAAAATAAAAACAGAGGGATTAAACGTAAACATTACGAGATGATTACACCTGGATAATGAGATATAATTAAGATATATTTAAGATTTAAGCAAAACACTAAATAGTTTTTCAAAATTGGCATGTATTAGGGATTTTTAAGCAATTTTATTACAAAATTTTCAGAAATTTAGGTCAAATTCCACGCCCTCTCATAGTAAATACCGAAATTTTTTAGAACATGTAACATTTTGCAAATCGCTTTTAACTTTTCAGTAAATTTCCGCAGGAATGAATGCAAATACTTTGTCTCAAGTAATGTAACTTTTCTAGTTTTATGTGAAACAATGAGGCTAAATCTTTATCTTCAATGCAAAATAGTTCCTTTTTTTTAGAAGCTTATTTGATTTAATCTTGTTTTAATCATAGAAACTAATAAATGACAGATTTTAAGTTTATTAATTATCATCTTAATTGTCTTTATTTTTAGTTAGTTTAAAGTTAATGATGTTTAGGTTGTGTGTTTTACATCCATTTTGTGTGTGACTAATCGTTAAAGATAATCGGTGGATAGTGGACTGTTAAAATAATCGTGCGCTTCTTTACCTTCTGTCCCGGGCTGACGTGCGCGTTGACGTTTTTGAGCACGGGCTTCAGCGAGGCATCGTAACGGACGCTCAGGTTCGATCTTGATCTCCCCGTGGCGGGGCCAGCCGTCCGGCACCTGAGACACAGCTGACACACACACAGACCGAGCGCCGTTTACGAGGCGGGTCATAAATACGTTCCGGTTTCCATCTCAGAACGGCGGGATTATCAATTATAGAGTGAAAATAGAAGGGAGGGATGAGAATTAGTTTGGGTTTAAAGGACATAAACGTGCGCGCCGACAGGAGGCCGCGGGAATTGCTGAGGAGCAGAGATGAAGGAGGAGGAGATCAGAGCTCTGCGTGCGGCGGCGGCGGCGGCGCACTCACTGAGGAGCCCCTCGTAATTCTCAGCTTCAGTTCTGAGGAGACCATTAATCCTCTTGACGGCGCCAAGCTGCACCTCCATGTCTGCCAAGTTTCGCACCATCCAGTTCATGTAGTTGGACACCTGAGACAGGAGGAGGAGGAGGAGGAGGAGGAGGAGGAGAAGGAGGAGTTATGCTGTGAGTTTTACATCTGCAGAGCTGAAACAAGAGTCCAGAAGACTTGTGGATTCATTCTGGTTTCACGTCTTTTAACCCTTTAACACTTCGACGGTGACGCCTAAACATATAATCTTTAACATACTCTAACTTCTCCACCGTTAACTTGACCAACGTCTTTCCAGTAGATTCTAAAGGAGAAAAGCGGCTCGCGCCGCTTTTCTCCTTTAGAATCTACTGAAAAGACGTTGGTCGGTTTAACGGTTGAATAGTTACAGTAAATCAAACAACGTAAACACTGGAGCTCTAAGGGTCAATTTACACTCGATGATCTTGAAGAAATACTTGACCTGCACTGTTCAGTATCGGATCACTCTGTCTGTCAGGATCAGCGGAAGGAGTTTTACTTCTGGGAGCAGTGGATGCGGTTTATTTTTCAGAGTTATTAATGAAAATGTGAAAGTTTAGTTTGAGATTTTCTTTGGTGCTTAAAACCATCTGAGCTGTTACACATTTCCTTCAGAACCAACATATCCTCATCCCTAAGTTGTCCCACATTGATGTTTGGTTGAGGGCCCAACTCGTCGTTTTTTGACGTCCTGGCTGTTCGTAGAATCCAGGGTCCACACGCCCTTTCGCGCGGTGCCGAATGCAGCAGTGGATGCGGTACTGACTGTGGCTTGGTCCTCAGGACACGTCCATTACAGGTACCATAATCCGGTCCCAGTACCCTAAACTGGCACTGGACGCAGTACCGGATTTGGCTTGGATCCTAGGACACACCCAAATCCAGTACCAAACCCAGTACTGATATCCTAACTCGACACCGTTTGCCAAACTGGATGCGGTACTGGACTGGGCTTGGTCCTTGGGACACGTCTAGTACTGGTACTCTTAACTCAGCGCTGATACCTTAACTCTAACCCGGCACTGAATGTGGTACTGGAATTGGCTTGGTACTTGGGTCCTCCAGTAACAGTACTCTAACCCGAACCCGGCACTGGATGCGGTACTAGATTTGTCTTGGTCCTCAGGACACACCCAAATCTAGTACCCAACCCAGTACTGATACTCTAACTCAGGGGTAGGGAACCCTGGTCCTCGAGAGCCATATTCCTGCACGTTTTCCAACATACCCTGCTCTGGCATGTTCTTATTGGCTGAACACACCTGAACCAGGTAATCAGTGTAGGGACTCATGACAATTACTTGGGTCAGGTGTGTTCAGCCAATAAGAACATGCCGGAGCAGGGTATGTTGGAAAACGTGCAGGAATATGGCTCTTGAGGACCAGGGTCCCCTACCCCTGCTCTAACTGGATACCGTTTGCCAAACTGGATGTGGTACCGGACGTAGTTTGGTCCTTGGGACACGTCTAGTACCGGTACCCTAACCCAGTACCGGTACTGGATGCGGTACCAGACAGGACTTGGTCCTTTGGACCAGTCCAGTACTGGTACCCTAACCCAGTGCTGGTACCTTAACTCTAACCCGGCACTGGATGTGGTAGCGGAATTGGCTTGGTCGTCGGGTCCTCCGGTAACAGTACTCTAACCCATACCCGGCACGGGATGTGGTACCGGACGTGGTTTGGTCCTTGGGACACATCCAGTACCGGCACCCTAACCCAGTACCGGTACTGGATGCGGTGCTGGATGAGGTACTAGATGCAGTACCGGACAGGGCTTGGTCCTTTGGACACGTCCAGTACTGGTACCCTAAACCAGTACCGGTACCATAACCCTAACCTGGCACTGGATGCGGTACTGGAACTGAACCGGTATCAGATGCTACCAGGGGCAAACCGGGCCAGAAAGTGAACTTGTACTGGGTTAGTGTACCGGTACTGGTCGTGACCAATCCACGTTCTGTACCACATTCAGTACCGCCTTCCAAGGGTGGCGGACCCTTGATTTTACGAGCAGCCAGCACGTCAAAAGACGGTGAGTTGGCAAAACCCGAAACGTCAAAAAGTGACGCGGACAAGTCCTAAACCAAACGTCAACATGTGACGAGTCGGGGCAGAGAATGTGATGTCAGACAAACACAGATGACCTCACGATGTCCGACTGAATCATCAAATCTCTCTTGTATGCGGCGGGAACACCTCCACCTTCCTGTTCACCCCCCTTTACTTTGAGAGTCTAACCAATCAGAGAAGCCCTAACCTGAATGTGGGTGGAGCAACACAGATCAGTTTATGAACCCTCTAAACTGAAACATACTTTCTATTTTTTCTTTAACAACTTCTCTACCAAAATAAAAGTGATGAGATGAAGCCACACATGCTCACCATGAGCGCGTACGTCAGGCCGAGCCCCACCAGCCCAGGAGACAGCTGGTTATAAAGGGAGTTGCTGATGGACGCCACAGCTGCCACCAAGACCACACACGCCCCGATGTACTCCTGCAGACGCCCAGCGAGGGGAGGAGCCAGAACAAAAATACACTTCATTACAACAGGAAAATGTCAAGGTCGCATCCTCCGCTACAAAATTGTTGACATGAAGATAAATTTCATGTCAACAAGATCTTCAGTTTCCATCAACCTGCAGCTTCAGGCTGAACCGGATCCAGCCGGCCGGTTCTTACCATGCGGACCTCCAGCCAGCGGTTGGCTGCCGTGAGGAAGAGCGAGGCGATGTTGTTGGCGTCCGTGAACTGCAGCAGCCTCTGCCTGAAGCGCGGCTCGTACCTGAAAGCACGACGATACAAAGGATTTCTATTTCTGAAGGTTGTTTTTCGAAATCGTTAAACTTTTTGATTTATTTTTTTATACTAATTTCTTTTGGTTTCTAGACTGTTACATTCACTTCAAGAAGTTTTTATCTCAATAAACTAATTTCCATTTAATTTAAAATATTGTCCTAATTCTGTTTTCATGTTTATGAAGTAATGTAAAAAGGGAAACTTACAAAAAAAAAAAAAAAAATTCACGGTAATTAAAAAAATTGAGATTTTGAGGTTCGTGTCACATCTACCGCATTTATAAAAATTATTGGTATTGATGTTGATCATATTGATCAGATCAGATCAATAAGTGCTCAGAATTGCTGGAGGGAATTTCATCTCCGCTTTAGACACGGAGCTTCAGAGGTCAAATAAAAACAACATTTCATAGAGAAAATCTGTACAACTGGAAACATTGAGGAAGAAATAAAAAACGAAAAATCTAAAAACTAAATTGACCTGAAATAAAATGAAAGATAAGAAAACTTGTAAATTAAAGTTTGATTTATTCATGATTTAATTTGTCTAAAAGACAAAACTTACCCAGAAATAAGTTATTGTTTTTACACCGTTCTATATAAATGCTGGTTTGATTTCTTTAATGATTTAAAATTTCAAACATTTAACTTTCAGTTAAATATTTTCAAAAATGATCTTTTGTCCTAATTATTTCTGATTTCAAAACTAAAACACCATAAGAAGTTGTGGTTTAATTAAAACTGAATGATGTGAAAGCCTATAAGAACAATGTAATTAAAGGAGCTATTGGTAAGTTTTATTAAGGGTTTTTGTCAAAAAAAAGCACATTCAACAAATTACATTACGGAAAAATGAGAAACTGAAGGAAATTTTACAATAGTGGAACATGACGAGTATAAATGCCTAACAAGATTTTTCATTACTCCAAAACAAAAAGCGCGTTTCAGTGCTGGTAATGCTGACTGTTGGAGATTGTGTGGGGCATGGGAAGCAGACCATTGGCATATCTTTTGGGATTGCCAAAAAATTCAACCATTCTGGGCTGATTTCCACCAAAAGGTAATTAAAATACTTAAGGTAAAGGTACCGTTTAAATTTTCCACTCTCTTTTTCAACCACTTTGACACCCCACACCAACAAACAAACAAATATCTACTTACAACGCTCACATTAGCTGCTAAAAAAACAATAACAAGACGTTGGCTGCTTCCTGAGCCCCCCATGGAATCAGACTGGATAAATATTGTAAATTACATTTACTTTATGGAAGCAAAAACCTTTTCTATTCGTCTCAGAAAATGTGGACCAAATGGGTTGACCATATTAAGCCTTTAAGGCCGGACTTTGTTGAAATAAGTTAAAATTAATTAGTTAACTTTTCTTTTTTTTTTTTAATGGCAATAACAGTGGTTGACAGACTTCTTTAATGTGTACTGAGTAAAACCCCTCTTTTCTTTTCATGTTTTCTTTTTTTTTTTCTCGTTATCTTTACTCTCCCTCCCTTGTTAATGTTCCATGTGTTTACCTCCTCCGGTAAAAAAAAAGAAAAAAAAGAAAGAGTGGATTATGTATGTAATTTGTTCTAAGAATGTAACTCCTACCTACATGCCTCTTTCTGAAAATAAAGAATGAAAAAAAAAAAAGACTGAACAATGTGAAACTCCAAACATTCAGAGGCTGGGGCTCCACTGCAGACATTCAGACTTTCCTTTTGGTTTAAAGACCTCCATCAGTGCGGTCTCCAGGACAGGAAGTCCGTACCTGAGGGCTCTTATTGTGGTGAGTCCTTCCACTGTCTCGGAGAAGTGGGACAGCAGGGGCAGTTGGGTACTGTCCTCCAGCTGCTGCAGGTCCCTGACGGAACAAAGGCGTGAAAATCACCTCTGAGAAGAGAGGGTTTCCGGTCGACGCCGTCCTCTCCGGCTCACCTGGACGCCATGCGGAAGTATTTCTGGATGAAGTAGCAGGTGACGGCCAGCGGCAGGAGGGCCACCAGGAAGACGGGCGTCACGTAGGCGATGACGCCCAGGGCGGAGAAGCACAGCAGGGTGGAGCGGGAGAGGCACTCCAGCGTGGTGGGGATGTGCTGGTCGATGGTGTTGGTGTCGGTGGAGAAGCGGTTCAGGATGCTGCCGAGCGGAGTCGTCTCGAAGAGCCTGAGGCAGAGAAACAAACGCCTTCAGTCCAGCGAAACGGAGAGAGCGGCGTCGACCGCCAGAGGCTCACGTCTACACGAGAGGTCACGACCCCTGAGGTTTCTGTCATCATCGTGATGTGAAGAATTCTACCAGAAGAAACACGGCAGAATCTGTGACAGAAACCGCTTTAGAGGAGATTTATTCTGGAGAGAAACAAGAATTTATACGTGCGCAAGTCATGATTTGTAACTCTTAGAATACAGTTTGTCCATCAGTACAAAAACTACAAAATAAAAAAAAAAAAATGCGACATACAATTTACACTTTCACTAATTAAAATGAAAACAGCTTGAAACTAATTACACACAAATATCTTTAAAAATGACGCTTGAATCACTTGTAACGCACAAACAAAACCTCAAAAGTAACGCACAAATCAAGAATTACACAATCACGAATCCAAAGTTACGCACAAACCAAAGTTACGCACAAATCTAAAGATACGCACAAATCTAAAGTAACACATAAATCTAAAGTTACGCACAAATCTAAAGTAACACATAAATCTAAAGTTGTGCACAAATCTAAAGTAACACATAAATCCAAAGTTACGCACAAATCCAAAGTTACGCACAAATCTAAAGATACGCACAAATCTAAAGATACGCACAAATCTAAGGTTACGCACAAATTTAAAGTAACATAAATCCAAAGTTACGCACAAATCTAAAGATACGCACAAATCTAAAGTAACACATAAATCTAAAGTTACGCACAAATCTAAAGTAACACATAAATCTAAAGTTACGCACAAATCTAAAGTAACACATAAATCTAAAGTTGTGCACAAATCTAAAGTAACACATAAATCCAAAGTTACGCACAAATCCAAAGTTACGCACAAATCTAAAGATACGCACAAATCTAAAGATACGCACAAATCTAAGGTTACGCACAAATTTAAAGTAACATAAATCCAAAGTTACGCACAAATCTAAAGATACGCACAAATCTAAAGATACGCACAAATCCAAAGTTACGCACAAATCTAAAGATACGCACAAATCTAAAGATACGCACAAATCTAAGGTTACGCACAAATCTAAAGTTACGCACAAATCTAAAGATACGCACAGATCTAAAGATACGCACAAATCTAAAGATACGCACAAATCTAAAGTAACATAAATCTAAAGTTACGCACAAATCTAAAGATACGCACAAATCTAAAGATACGCACAAATCTAAAGTAACATAAATCCAAAGTTACGCACAAATCTAAAGATACGCACAAATCTAAAGATACGCACAAATCTAAAGTAACATAAATCTAAAGTTACGCACAAATCTAAAGATACGCACAAATCTAAAGATACGCACAAATCTAAAGTAACATAAATCCAAAGTTACGCACAAATCTAAAGATACGCACAAATCTAAAGATACGCACAAATCTAAAGTAACATAAATCTAAAGTTACGCACAAATCTAAAGATACGCACAAATCTAAAGATACGCACAAATCTAAAGTAACATAAATCCAAAGTTACGCACAAATCTAAAGTTACGCACAAATCTAAAGTTACGCACAAATCTAAAGTAACACATAAATCCAAAGTTACGCACAAATCTAAAGATACGAACAAATCTAAAGTTACACATAAATCCACAGTTACGCACAAATCTAAAGATACGCACAAATCTAAAGTTACGCACAAATCTAAAGTTACACATAAATCCACAGTTACGCACAAATCTAAAGATACGAACAAATCTAAAGATACGCACAAATCTAAAGTTACACATAAATCCACAGTTACGCACAAATCTAAAGATACGAACAAATCTAAGGTTACGCACAAATCTAAAGTTACACATAAATCCACAGTTACGCACAAATCTAAAGTTACACACAAATCCAAAGTTACGCACAAATCTAAAGTTACGCACAAATCTAAAGTAACACACAAATCCAAAGTTACGCACAAATCTAAAGTTACGCACAAATCTAAAGATACGCATAAATCTAAAGATACGCACAAATCTAAAGTAACACACAAATCTAAAGTTACGCACAAATCTAAAGTAACACATAAATCCAAAGTTACGCACAAATCTAAAGTTACGCACAAATCTAAAGTTACGCACAAATCTAAAGTAACACATAAATCTAAAGTAACACATAAATCTAAAGTTACGCACAAATCCAAAGTTACGCACAAATCTAAAGTTACGCACAAATCTAAAGTTACGCACAAATCT
This sequence comes from Oryzias javanicus, assembly GCA_003999625.1. NCBI lineage: Eukaryota > Metazoa > Chordata > Actinopteri > Beloniformes > Adrianichthyidae > Oryzias > Oryzias javanicus. The sequence continues at coordinate 30,167,785 of CM012442.1, forward strand.
AAAGTAACACAGAAATCCAAAGTTACGCACAAATCCAAAGTTACGCACAAATCTAAAGTTACGCACAAATCTAAAGTTACGCACAAATCTAAAGTTACGCACAAATCTAAAGTAACACATAAATCTAAAGTTACGCACAAATCCAAAGTTACGCACAAATCTAAAGTTACGCACAAATCTAAAGTAACACATAAATCTAAAGTTACGCACAAATCTAAAGATACGCACAAATCTAAAGATACGCACAAATCTAAAGTAACATAAATCCAAAGTTACGCACAAATCTAAAGATACGCACAAATCTAAAGATACGCACAAATCTAAAGTAACATAAATCTAAAGTTACGCACAAATCTAAAGATACGCACAAATCTAAAGATACGCACAAATCTAAAGTAACATAAATCCAAAGTTACGCACAAATCTAAAGATACGCACAAATCTAAAGATACGCACAAATCTAAAGTAACATAAATCTAAAGTTACGCACAAATCTAAAGATACGCACAAATCTAAAGATACGCACAAATCTAAAGTAACATAAATCCAAAGTTACGGACAAATCTAAAGTTACGCACAAATCTAAAGTTACGCACAAATCTAAAGTTACGCACAAATCTAAAGTAACATAAATCTAAAGTTACGCACAAATCTAAAGATACGCACAAATCTAAAGATACGCACAAATCTAAAGTAACATAAATCCAAAGTTACGCACAAATCTAAAGTTACGCACAAATCTAAAGATACGCACAAATCCAAAGATACGCACAAATCTAAAGTAACATAAATCCAAAGTTACGCACAAATCTAAAGTTACGCACAAATCTAAAGTTACGCACAAATCTAAAGTAACACATAAATCCAAAGTTACGCACAAATCTAAAGATACGAACAAATCTAAAGTTACACATAAATCCACAGTTACGCACAAATCTAAAGATACGCACAAATCTAAAGTTACGCACAAATCTAAAGTTACACATAAATCCACAGTTACGCACAAATCTAAAGATACGAACAAATCTAAAGATACGCACAAATCTAAAGTTACACATAAATCCACAGTTACGCACAAATCTAAAGATACGAACAAATCTAAGGTTACGCACAAATCTAAAGTTACACATAAATCCACAGTTACGCACAAATCTAAAGTTACACAACATCCAAAGTTACGCACAAATCTAAAGTTACGCACAAATCTAAAGTAACACACAAATCCAAAGTTACGCACAAATCTAAAGTTACGCACAAATCTAAAGATACGCATAAATCTAAAGATACGCACAAATCTAAAGTAACACACAAATCTAAAGTTACGCACAAATCTAAAGTAACACATAAATCCAAAGTTACGCACAAATCTAAAGTTACGCACAAATCTAAAGTTACGCACAAATCTAAAGTAACACATAAATCTAAAGTAACACATAAATCTAAAGTTACGCACAAATCCAAAGTTACGCACAAATCTAAAGTTACGCACAAATCTAAAGTTACGCACAAATCTAAAGTAACACAGAAATCCAAAGTTACGCACAAATCCAAAGTTACGCACAAATCTAAAGTTACGCACAAATCTAAAGTTACGCACAAATCTAAAGTTACGCACAAATCTAAAGTAACACATAAATCTAAAGTTACGCACAAATCCAAAGTTACGCACAAATCTAAAGTTACGCACAAATCTAAAGTAACACATAAATCTAAAGTTACGCACAAATCTAAAGTTACGCACAAATCTAAAGTAACACACAAATCCAAAGTAACACACAAATCCAAAGTCACGCACAAATCCAAAGTTACGCACAAATCTAAAGTAACACACAAATCTAAAGTAACACACAAATCCAAAGTTACGCACAAATCCAAAGTTACGCACAAATCCAAAGTTACGCACAAATCCAAAGTTACGCACAAATCTAAAGTAACACATAAATCTAAAGTAACACACAAATCTAAAGTAACACATAAATCTAAAGTAACACATAAATCCAAAGTTACGCACAAATCTAAAGTAACACATAAATCTAAAGTAACACAAAAAATCTAAAGTTTTGCACCATTCAAGAATCATGCACACATAAATCGGAGTGATACTTGTTTTTCTCCATAATTTATCCACCAAAACAAACTGTGAAATGCGGCTGCTCCTTCCTGTGTGTGCATGTGAGCACATGTTAGCGTGTGATTCGCTCGCGTGTGTTTAAGCACAGAAAGGTGGAGCAGATGGTGCCGCGAGTAATGAGGCTAAAAGAGGAGCTACGTCGCTGATTTTGAATGATGATGTTTAAGCGGTAAACAGCCCCCCCCCACGCTGCATCACCTCATGGGGGCCAGGATGATCTTGTTGAGCAGGCCGTGGTGGAGCTCCTTGGCCGCCTTGAGGCCCGTCCACTCCACGGCCACGGAGGTGGCGAGGCAGAGGATGATGCCGAGGCAGCAGAGCACGCTGAAGACGGACAGGTACCAGGAGTGGCTGAAGCTGCAGTCCTGCAGACGCAGACGCAGACAGACTGAGGAGACGCGTCTGCAGCTCCGTCTGCTTGCTCTTTAATTATAAGCACAATTTAACCGCCGGGCTGGTTAAACATTAGCAGAGAAAACGTCTCTGCAGCAGCTGAACAAACGGAGAGAAGAAGAATCGAGGAAACTTCTGCTGCTGTGGGATGAACACCCCCACCCCCATCCCCCCGCCGCACTTTTTTATTACATTTTCTGGTTCTTTGTCACAAAGAAAATTCATGTTTTTTCTCATGCATAAAAATGTGTCAGAAAAAATGATTTTTTTCCCCTCAAATGTCAACCTTTGACTTCCAGATTGAAGCTTCTTTATAATGAAAATAACTGAAGGGAGGTGCAGTTCACCGAGTTACCACTAGGGATCGGTTACTGTTTAATGAAATGAATCAAACTGCATCATAACATATATGAAGACAAAACACAAACCTTCATGTATCTGGCTACATCTCATTGTTACTTTATTTGGGATCCTTGTTTGAACCTCATCTGGTTTGGATGATTATCAGAGTTTCTTCATCTTTTCTTAAATCACATCAATGAGATCTGGTTCAGAAACACAATCTGTGACTGAAGACAGTTTAACCCAATCTGATTCAACCTGATCTGATCCAGTCTGATCTGATCCAGTCTGATTCCACCTGACCTGATCCAGTCTGATCTGATCCAGTCTGATTTAATCCGACCTGATCCAGTCTGATTCAACCTGACCTGATCCAGTCTGATCTGATCCAGTCTGATTCCACCTGACCTGATCCAGTCTGATTTAATCTGACCTGATCCAGTCTGATTCAACCTGACCTGATCCAGTCTGATTCAACCCAACCTGATCCAGTCTGATTCAACCTGACCTGATCCAGTCTGATTAAAACCTGATCCAGTCTGATTCAACCCAACCTGATCCAGTCTGATTCAACCTGACCTGATCCAGTCTGATTAAAACCTGATCCAGTCTGATTCAACCCAACCTGATCCAGTCTGATTCAACCTGACCTGATCCAGTCTGATTAAAACCTGATCCAGTATGATTTAATCTGACCTGAACAAGTCTGATTTCATTTGATCTTATCCAGTTTGATTTGATCCAGTCTAATTTAGTCTGATCTGATCCAATCTGATCTGATCCAGCCTTATCTAATCCAGTCTGATCTGATCCACTCTGATCAGTCATATCTACTCCGATTTGATCCAGTCTAACTTAGTCTTATTTGATCCAGTCTGATTCTGTTTGATCTGATTTAGTCTGATCTGATCCAGTCTGATCTGCTCCGTGAGCAGGACTCGTGATTCTCCGTCTCAGAAAAACGCGGCACGGAGCCTCAGAACTTCTTCCAGACCGGACGTGCACGGAATTCAAACACCTTTTCACGTGCACTCGACCGTGCGTGTGTTCATGTGCACGTGACTGTCTGAGCCCTTCACATGACCTGCGTGCGCCGCGAGCAGAACGCCGGAGATGAACCTGGAAGCGGCGCTCCGCTGCCAGCAGCTGCTGCGACCTGCGGGTGTGAATGACGAGCTTCTCCTTCCAAATATAACCGGAATCTCGATTAATCTTCTTCTGTGGATTCCTGCACGTCTGCTCTGCACAAACACCTGATTAACCAAAACTCCACCAGCACACATGCAGCTCTGGATCTGCTGGAGTCAGAACCACGGAAAAAAGAGCAGAGCCAAGACAGACGTTCATCTTCAGACATTTTAGTCAAAGCTTCAAAAGTCGACGGATTCTGGAAGCTTCTCCGGACAAACAGAAGAAGCTCCACCATCCTCATCATCATCATCCCTCCTTCCACTGAAGGAGCTTCTCCTCCTGGAACCTTATTCTGTTTAGGTCGGGTTAGGTTTCCGCGATGATGTAACCTAAGAGATGAAGCTGCTACATGACACTGGAGAGCCACAGCTGAACCGGACGGTGGCTGAAGCACCAAAGCCGCCCGCTTCAGGGGGACGTCCCAGACGGAGAGGACGACCTTCGGGTCAGGTTTCATGAAAACACCGGAAGAGCCAACAGCCGCAGAGAAACCTCACCGAGACGCTAACATGCTAACAACACGCTAAATGTTGCAAACTGCAGCGGTTCTGTTCAGAAGACCAAATTCGCAGCCGGTTCTGACACACTGATTTTTTGTTCGCATTAAAAATGTAAAAGAAAAAACATGAAAAAGAAACTTAAAGACAAACACGCGTGTGTTTATGTTCATGTTAAAGTCTGGTTTCCACTGAACAGTACGGTCCGGTGTTGTGCCAAGTTACGTTCCCCTGCCAGTAAGTCTGTCCCCGGTCTCGGACATCATTGATTTGTTTTCTTTTGTGACACTCATATTTTATCCCAAGAAGAGTAATAAGAAGATGGATGATTACAATTTACTTTATATTCTGGAATACAAAACACGTCAAACAGCAACAGCTTCTTCTGTTAAAAAGGGAGGAAAAATTATCTTTGTTTGAGTAATTTAGGAGAAGAAACACGATTTATGAAAGTTACTTTGTAATTGAAGCATAAAGCATATATATGTATAAAAATACATATATACATATAGATATATATCTATATATCATATATACATATAGATATATATCATGTATATATATCTATATATATATCACGTATATATATATATATATATACATCCATGATATATATATATACACATCCGTATATATTTTTTATATGTATATATATATATATATCATGTATATATATATATGTATATATACATATATTTTGTGTGTATATATGTGTATATATATATATATATATAATATATATATATATATATATTATATATGTATATATATATACATATATTTTGTGCGTATATATGTGTATATATATATATATATATATATATGTATATATATATACATATACATGATATATATATATATATAAATATATATATATCATGTATATATACATCCATGATATATATATATATATACACATACATATATAAATTATATATATTTTTTATATGTATATATATATCATGAATATATATATATATATATATATATATATATATATATATATATATATATATATATATATATATATATATATATATAATATATATATATGTATATATATGTATATATATACATATATTTTGTGTGTATATAAATATATTTATTTAAATAGTTTTAGTTTCTACAGCAAATTACTGGAGGGCACATATTCTGACAGGCAGTACCCATGCCCCCTGTTGTTTTAAGTAGAGTATGTGGTAAAAAAAATATTTTTAAAAGTTCATCAAACATGAAAATAAACTCACAAAAGCTCCAGAATAAGATCTGTCATAATATCCGCGTTCTTCTGCTTTTTAGGACAAAATATGAGTGTCATTTCATATATCGCGAAATATTTCACAAAATAGCCAATTTTCAAAAATATTTTTTAAATATTCTGTTTGGACTGATGACCCCCAGCATCTTGTTTTCCCGCAACATCTCTAAGCTCCAGTCCTCTGTTGTATTTATCTCCAGCAAAAGTATGTAAAGAAGCTCCTCCTCCTGCACCCCACAATAACTGTAGCACTTTGTTGGTGTTTGACTTTTTATTGATGCTTAAAGGTGCGGGCAAAGCTGCACCTTAAATCAATCAGTAACAACAAAATATTAACTCCTGCAGAGACATGAAGACCTGCTGCACGTTCAGCCTCTGGGGAGTGTTAACGTGACCTCACCTGAGCCGCGGAGCAGTTACGAGGCGAGCCGTCCGCCTTGGCCGAGATGACGTGGGAGGTCCAGCGGGCCAGCCAGTAGTCGATGGCGACCATGAGCGAGTGTTTGAGCAGCTGCGAGAGCAGCAGCAGGGACAGCAGCAGCAGCCCGGCCGAGGACAGGTAGGCGCCGCAGGAGCGCCAGGGGATGGTGGCTCGCTGGCGCATCACCTGGGACAGGTTGTCGTCGTCCTCGCTCTCCACAGAGTCCTCTGCCAACAAATAAAGAGGGAATCTCTGTGCGTCAGGATGGACCCTCTTCTACTGATCTGGAAAAACCCAAAACTTTAGAATCTTTATTGATCAACTGAACGTTTCACAAAAACTGAACCTGATCTGAGATATTTATTTATCTGTGCAAAAAAAAAACATTCAACATGTTTAATACATCAATACTTTTACTTGTAATTGCGCAAATTTTGAAATTTTACTCAAATTTTACGATTGTTTTTCACGTAACTCTTCTGCAAATGATGCAAGTTTGATACCAAAACGTTCAGCATGTTAAGGACATTAATGCTGCTGAGGTTTTTAAAGCAAATTTGGAGTTACTTATGTTTTTGGACTAATTTTCAGTCAAGCCAATATTTTTTTTTTTTTGCGCTACCTTTTTTTAGGCTAAGTTGGCATCGAAAGTTTTTTGGGCTACGTCTGAGTTAAGCTAGTATTTTAGCAGCAACCTCGCTTTTTTTTTTTTTTTTTTTTTTTTGTTAATTTGACATCCACTGACGTTTTTGGACTATTTTTGAGTTTAACTAGTATTTTAGCAACGTACTAGCTTTTTTGGCTAAGTTGTTATCTACTGACATTTTTCAGGGGCAAATTTTGAGTTAAGCTAATATTTTAGCAACGACCTAGCTTTTTTTTGTGGCTAATTTGGCAACTACTGACATATTTTGGGCTAATACTGAGTTAATATAATATTTTACTAACGTACTAGTTTTTTCTTTTTTTCTTGGGTAATTTGGCATCTACTGACATTTTTTTAGACTAATTCTGAGTTAAGCTAATATTTTAGCAACATACTAGCTTTTTCGGCTAAGTTGGCATCTACTGACGTATTTTGGGCTAATTCTGAGTTAATATAGTACTTTCACGATACTATCTTTTTTATGCTAATTTGGCATCTAGTGACATTTTGGGAGCGTAATTCTGAGTTTAGCTAGTAATTTAGCAATGTACCTGCTTTTTCAGCTAAGTTATCTACTGACATTTTTTGGGCTAATTCTGACTTAAGCTAGTATTTTAGCAATGTACTAGTTTTTTTGAGGGGGGGGGCTAATATGGTATCTACGACGTTTTTTGACTACTTCTGAGTTAAGCTAATAACCCTATTTGCAATGTGCTAGCTTTTTTTGCTAAGTTGGCATCTACTTAATTTTTTTGGGCTAATTCTAAGTTAAGCAAGTATTTTAACAACGTACAAGCTTTTTCAGCTAAATTGGTATCAATTGACGTATTTTGGGCTAATTCTGAGTTAATATAGTATTTTAGCAATGTACTAGCTTTTTTATTATTTATTATTATTTTTTTTTATTTTTATTTGGTGTCTACTGATGTTTTTTTTGACTGATTCTGATGTAAGCTAATATTTTAGTAATGTGCTAGCTTTTTTTGGCTAGTTTGGCATCTACTAACCTTTTTTGAGGTAATTTGGAATTAAGCTAATATTTTTGCAACATTCCAACGTTTTTTTGGCTAATTTAGCATTTATTTAGGTTTCAAGAAGCCAATTCTGAATTGATTGCTGAATTTTATCACTGTGCTAGCTTTCTCGGCTAAGTTGACATCTACTCAGGTTTTTTTTAGTTAAGCTAATAACATTGCAATTTTTTTCATGAAATTCTTTGTGCACTTTCAGCTTCATGACATTGTTCAGGAATTTAAATAAATTTGTTCAGCATCTTCAGCGAACTCATTCAGCAAAAGGCATACACACAAGCCTTATTGCAGGCAACTACTAGTTTAAATCATTTATTTTTTGTTTTTTAACTTGTCGTGTCCAACAGCGCCAAGAGGTCCAACGCGAGGCCCCACCCCCGGAGAGCCCCCCCAACCCCAGAAGAACAACCCACCACCACCCAGCAGGACCGAGCATCCCCCTGCCCCACCCCAGGTACGAGTCAGGGCCCCCCAAGGGAGACCCACTCCCATCCTCCAGACAGTTTAGATTATTTTTAACACATTTTCAGCTAAACGTATCTGTTATCTTGCTCGTTTTTCTTTTCTTTTGCGTTTGGATGTTCCATTCTGAACCTTGTTATGGTGCAACTGTGCTTAAAGTCTTTCTCTCATTTTCTTAAGTGGTCTAAAGGCATCAATCATGTTTTTCCACTTCAGGGCCTCCACATAAACCTGCAGAAACACACCTGACCATCTTCAGTTTTGCAGTGATTCTGTCAGAAACCTTTTTTCTCCTCTTCCTCATTCCTTTTCACCTTCACAGATTCTCTTCCTCTCCTGTTTGACCTCAAACTCCAAACTCGGCGTTCCACCAAAGGACACATCCCAGAGGGAGGAGGCTTCAGCTGCAGGGTCACTTAGAGCAGGCAAAAGCTCATGAAGGAAGGGGGGGCTAAAGAGCATGACCTCTGACCTGTGATGTCAGAACAAAAACTGAACGCTTCATCGAAAGGGGAAGCGGAGGGACGTCTGGGAGGACCGGCAGAATCGCAGCGTGTGATGGAGCAGCTGACTCACCTTCCTCGTCTTCCTCGGTTTTGGCCGCCTCTCTGGAGTACATGGCCCTCCGCAGGTTTTTCCTCTCCAGATCCGTCATGGTCTGCGCCACCGTCTCCTGAAAGCGAACGCTCGGATGACGAGACCTGGAACATCTTTGAAACCGTCTGTTAAAAGCTGCAGCTCGGTCTCACCGTCTGGAACTCCTGGTCCTCCCTGTGCATCAGCGTCTTCCACTGCTCGAAGAGTTCCGGTTCCGACTTCTGGATGTCCTTCAGAGTCCCCTCCGTCTGGATGGTTCCTTCTTTCATGGCGATGATCTGACACGGAAAACGAAGATGAGAAAAGCACGGAAAGACGCTCGGCAGCCGCAGCGTTCACCCGGGCCTCACCCAGTCTGCATGCGGCAGGTACTGAAGTTTGTGTGTGACCAGAACCACCGTCCTCTTCTCCTCCCTGAGCATCTTCAGGATGCCGTCCTGCATCAGATGGTCGCTCAGGTGGATGTCTAAAGCAGAAAACGGGTCATCCTAAAAAAAAAAAAATAAAGGGGAGAATTTTAAGAAAACATGAATAACTTTTATTTTTAATAACTGGAAACAATGAAAACCATTTTATTTATTATGTAAAACATTTTATTCTGCACGATCTGTTTAGGTTAAAAGACTTTAGTGTTATGGTTCAATAAAAAAGTCTAAAACATCATTAGATATTTAAAAATGATAACAAACAAAAAATCTTTCATTAAATTCATTAATGTTTTAATTTTTTTTGGGTGATTTTAAAATTTTGTTTATATTTTAGAATATATATACATATAAAATGAAACTCAGCACTATTTTAAAAGTTTATATTACTGATAAAAATAGACAAATATTTTTAGATGTTTTATCTAATCTGAAAGTTATTTAAAAGTAGATCTTTTCAATGTGTTCAGCAGATTTGTAGTTTTCATTCTGAAAAACATCTAGAACCAATGTGTTGCGTCAAAGTTGAGGCCCGGGGGCCGGATCCGGCCCTCAAGATCATTTTATTTTACTGTTATTATGACCCGATGTTATCTTGCGCCTATTTCTAACTTGTATAATTTTGACAAAATACATTTTTATGAAAAGTAAAATATTGAAAGTTTTTCAAGGTTTAAATACTTTATTCTGGAATAAGTTTCCTGCCTTTTTATTAATCATAATCATGTTGAAAAGTTACAGTTTTTAAGTTTTAAAAACTGGAATTCTGCTAGATTTTTGGAATATTTCGGCATTTACTAAGGTTTTTTTTAGGCTTTTTTGGAGTTTAGCTAATGTTTCAGCTACATGCTAGCTGTTTTGGCTAATTTAGTTTTTTTTTTAAAGGTTTTTAGGCTTTTTTGGAGGTAGGCTAATATTTACACAATAGCTGTTTTTGCTAATTTAGGATATTTTTAAGTTTTTTAGCCTATTTTGAAATTTTGCTATTTTTGTAAACTAAATGTTAGCTGTTTTGGCTAACCTAAGTTTTTTTTTATTTTTTTAAGGCTAATTTGGCATTTAGCTAGTATTTTAGCTGGTTATTGTCTTAAGTGTTTTCAGCTATTAAAAGTACAGTGATTTTAACTATCAACTTGTGCGTTTTCAGCTGTGAACTTAAGTGTTTTTAGTTATCAATTTCAGCATCTTCAGCTATCGGCACTAGCATCTTAAGCTGCCAAATTCAGGAAATTTAATACAGCATTACTTTAGGTAATGTTATATATCTAGTTTATAATTATTTGAAAAAGTTTAAGTTTTAAAGTTTTAAAAATTTCTTTTTGAGCGTTCTATAAATGTTTATCTTGTTTGCAAGAATCGCAACCTAAGGCGGATTTAAGATCCCTTTGATCTAGAGGGATTCTGGGAAATATTTCCTCAAACTTTAATCATTTTGTTTTGAAGGAATTCCTTTATATTAATAGAAAAATGAATCAAAACCCATCAGGTTAGTTAATTTAAGAGAATTCCATTCTTACTTCATAGAAGTCTTCCAAAAATTAAGAATGACAGATTTACCAGAAACACCACGTTGGTTTGCTGGTACAGCGCTCTGGCCACACTGATCCTCTGCTTCTGTCCTCCGGATAAGATGATGCCCTGCAGACGAGAGCGTGAAGAAACCAGGAGAGCGTCAGAGGAAGGAAAGGATGGCTGAGAAACAGAAACATGAGTGAGACCGACCCGCTCCCCGATCTCCGTTTGGTCCCCCTGTGGAAGGATGTCGATGTCGGGCTGCAGAGAGCAGGCCTCGATCACGGCTTTGTACCTGCAGAACGGCCAAGATCACAGATGATCGACACGAACGTTACAACATTACAAAATAAAAGCAAACATGAATGCATCTTTCTTTTAAGGAGAGCTGGAAACAGAAAAAAAAAGTGACATCAAAGAAAGACAAACAAATAAAAGAAAATAAATTATGCAGTTTTTCCCTTGTTTGGATTTTCAGAATAAAATATCTTCTCGTGTAAAAACTGACTAATATGGATCAAAAAGCTGTAAAAAGACAGTGGAACCTTCAAGAAACCTCTCATCTTTATCTGGTGATAACTTTAAAACATTTATGACTAAAGACCTACAAAATGTTGTGTTTTATTTTAAGAAATTTAATTGGACTTCCTGGTTTTCTCTGCAGACTTCCTGTTCCTTCTGAAGATCTTGACCCGATTCTGTTTGTGTGAAAGTTGCTGAAAGAAGAAGAAGCTCCTGAAGAGACCTTTACTGAACACGCAAGGCTTGTTCTTTTATTTATCAGCTCTTCAAATATTTTAAATTGAACGTTGAGAACCTGAAACATCAAGAAAAAACTGATCAAAAATTGAACAAAAACTAAATAATCAAATATTTGGAGTTCTGGTATAACTTATTTTTATGATCAAAAGCGGAAATTCTTTTGGCATTTTTTACTTTTCACGAATTCAAATGTAGTAAAATAGAAGAAATTTTTCTGATAAATGTATTATAGAGATGTTTGATTATTTAAAAATCATTTTTATGAATATAACAGAAATCAAATTCCTTTTTACCTGAGATTACTCCAAATATTATTTGGTGTTTTCTTATTTAAAACAGTAAAAATAAAACTGTTGATAGAAATTATTTCATAAACTATTGTTTTCTTTATTAAATGTGTGTTCATTGATATATATATAATTAATAATATAAAAAGATTAAATTCTTTGCATGTTAGAGCAGCAGGAAATTTCAGATTTCCTCTTTTATGTCGTTTTAAAACATTTCATTGTGATTGGAGAAACTCGGAGCTCACCTGGACTTGATCATGGGCATCTCAAACGTGACGTTCTCCACTATGGTGGCGTTCAGCAGCCAGGGCTTCTGGGAAGCGTAGGCCACAGGCCCTCTCTTCCTGCCGGACACAGCATTAAGCACAGAGATGTTCGTCCTTCCGCGCAAACGGGATTTGAAAACGTGTGAATGTTTGTGATGCGTCGCCATGGAGACGGGCCCGCCCGAACTCACCTGATCTCGCCGTCACCTGCTGCATCTCTGTCGGCGGTGGGGCTGCAGGGAGGAAAAAACACGGCGGTCACGCGTCTGTAATCAGATCCGAACTCGCCTCATGTCAGCGGGACGAACACGGCTCAAAAATAACACCGGCCCCCCCCTCAGCATCACCAGCTGGCTGGAGCTCTGATCATCCTCGGCATGTGAGGCCCGAGGAACTGAACACCGAGACGACACAAACGGGTCACGGTCTCGTCACCAGGACGGTCTGAAAATCATTAGCGTGTTGCTCAGGCCACGCGTGTGCTCCCATGAAGCTAGAATCTCACTGAAGATCCGAGTTTTATTTTGAAATAATCTTTTTCCCTTCAAGTTCAGAATAAAGTCTGGTTGAATTCCGAAAGCAGTTAAAAAGTTCTGCAGATGTTTCGTTTTACGAGCGTCTAAAGTGTCGGTAACTCCATCCCCGTCAGGCGTGAAGGCGTGAGAACGTCAGAGAACAACGGCCGGTCCGAAATATCTGTTCTGTTCAGAAATAGAACAAAGTGAAAATGTTCCCCCAGTAAAACTACGGAACTCCAAATGGGTCAAAATGCTCGGTCTGGCATCTGAGCCGAAAGCTTCAGGTTACAGACGATCAGATAAAAATAACCTGTTGATCCATCAGAATCTCATGATTCAAACCTCTGAGAAATGGAATTCTGGGAAAAAAATCTCAGCTTTAAAAAATAGACTAAAAAAGAAGTTCTTAACTTTCTAAACTGTAATTAAAGTTAATGAGAGTTTTTATAAACAAAGCAGTATTTAAAATTATCTTTATTATTAATTTATAAATTAGAAATTCCTCCAAAATAACAAACAGAATGAAAAACTGAATTAAAATAATATCAAATCTTTAAAATAAGGTGCAACAAAACCCTTTATGTAATGTTAACAGTTAGTGAATACATTTGTTGAGCTTGTAAGCAGTTTTCTAACATGTTTTTAATCTTACTTAGCATGTTAATAAATCTTATCTTGTGCTTATAAACGTCTTAATAACATCCTGTAAACACATTTATAATGTTAATTTGTTAATAAAGATTTTAAGTAATCTTATTATCAACATTTTTAACAAAATAGTACAATTTGAGAGGAAAAGAAGTGTAGATAAACTAAATTATTTTGAAAATATAAATATGAACAAACATTTATTGTTTTTCATTTTTTTTAAATTCTTGTTATAAATATAAATAAAACAGCAAACAGATTTCAGAATCAATATTCACTCTGTTGTTGTTAGAAAACATTATCATCATTTTAGATTTATTCTTTAATTATTGCAGCCAATGGGAATACAGTTTATATCTGGTGTGGATGTAAACAGTTGTGTGTGAAGCCAGGGGGGCGGGGCTTTGATGTGGGCGGGGTTTTGGTTGATGTCCCTGGGGTTGCTTTTGTTGAACATGTGACTGTTTTTGCGTGTTTTTTTTGTTTGACGTTTCTCTCTCGTTCTGTTTTGTGCAGAATAAATAACGGAAGCCAACTCTCGCCGTCATGGCGCCGACACCTGCGTGTGACCGGCTGACTTTTACGCCATAATAGTGCATTGTAGTACAAATAAAAGGTACGAATATGTTGTTAATGTTAAATATTTTCTTATTTATATAAGATAAAAAGCAGTAAAAGTTTTCTAATTGAATTATTTTTGCTTTTTCTGAAAAAAAGTTTGACCCACAAAAGCCAGAATGTTCTAGTAAGCCGATAAAGAATGATTCCCATCATGCCCCCACGGCGTTTGCTGTGGTTCTGACTCGGTCCAGAGTCTTCCTCCCGTCACGTGAGGAAGAGGAGGAGCGTGCGCTCGTCTCACGTGTCAGTTTGGGTGTCTGTGGATTCTCGTCTCACCTTTCATCTTCGTGGGACTCGGGACTCGGCAGGCTAAAAAACAAAAAAAAGACACAGAATTTCACCGTGTTAATGAGTCGAGGACAGTTTAGAACACGTGTGTCAAAGTCAAGGCCCGGGGGCCGGATCCGGCCCCTTTAGATTATTTTATTTTATTGATATTAATGTTATCTTGCTCTTATTTCTAACTTGTATAATTCTGAAAAAATATAGTTTTATGGAGAGTAAAATACTTAAAATTAGGTTTAAGTTTATTTATTCTGGAATAATATTCCTGCCTTTTATATTCGTAATTATGTGAAAAAGTTACGATAAGTGTTAAAAATTGGCATTCTACTAGCTTTATGAACTAGCTAATATTAGCTTTAACTAATATTTCAGCTACATGCTAGCTGTTTTGGCTAATTTAGACTTTTTTTCAATTTTTTAGGCTATTTCAAAATGTAGCCTGTTTTGGCTAGTCTAAGTTTAGTTTTTTTTAGGCTAATTTGGCATTTAGCGGATATTTTAAACAGCTATTAACTTCAGCGTTTTCAGCTACTAGCTTTAGCATTTTTTGCGATCAGCCTCAAGATTTTTTAGACTATTTTGGATTTTAGCTAATATTTCAGCTACATGCTAGCTGTTTTGACTAATTTAGACTTTTTTTCAGTTTTTTAGGCTAATTTGACATGTAGCCTTTTTTTTTTAGCTAAATGCTAGCATTTTTGGCTAGCCTAAGTTTGTTTTTTTTAGGCCAATTTGGCATTTAGCTGATATTTTAACTTCAGTGTTTTCAGCTACTAGCTTTAGCATTTTTTGCTATCAGCTTCAATGTTTCTAGCTAACAACTTAAATGTTTTCAGCTTTTGATTTCAGCGGTCAAATTCAGCTTACAGCATTCAGGCTAGCATCATTGTAAGTATTGCTATATATCTAGTTCCTAATTATGTTAAAAAGTTACGGTTTTAAAGTTTGAAAAATGTAGTTTTAGAGTGTTCAATAAAGGGTTATATAATAACGTTTATAACATCTAGAGAATGTTTCTGGTCTGCGGGAGGAAGCTGGAGACGACCTGAAAATGAACCAGGAGAACATGCTAACTCCACACACAGAGGGATTTGAACCTTCTCACTGAGGTGAGTGAACCACTACACCTCTGTGCAACCCAACAGGAGAAATAAAATCTAAAGTAAAAACTTTTTTTTGTTTATTTGTTTTGGTTTCATGGAGTAAACAAGCTATGGAAAGGCGTTCGGCTCCGCCTGCAGAAACACAAGCAGGTTGTTCAGCTAAAAACTCATCAGCCTGAAAGCCTCTGGGATGTTTGGGATCATTTAAGCTCCACATGGTCACGTTTAGAGCCTTCATCCACAGAATCGACTTTTGTTTTTTTCAGAAGTGACTGATGAGGATTTTACTGATGCTTTGCATGACCAGCAGCTGACTGGTCTGATGGGGGGGGGGTTCTTTTCAGCGGTCAGAGGTCCGGTCTCTTTCTTCTCATCGGCTCCTTCTGTGTTTCGTTGCTTCCAGGCTAAACGTGACGCAGAAACTGGAGCGTGCTCTGATCTTTTGTGCTGTTTCATCAGCTTTTGTGAACGCCGCCTTTGCATTTCCACCATCATGACTTGCATTTAAGTGTAAATGGATGATGCGGCTTTAGCATTAACCAGGCCTTTAAAAAGCAGACTTAACAGGTTTATAACCCGGTTTGGTTCTGAAGACAAATCCTGAATGAAAAGGAAAACTGTCTTTTTATCGGGAATTCTTGGAGCAAATAGCTTTTTTCTTCAAAGTTCTCCTTCAGTTTCTCCTGAGGAAATTCATCCGTCAGAAAAGGGGGAGGAGTTACTGCTCACTTTTATTTATCTACTGTTGTCCTTTGCTGAATCCAACCACCAAAAAATAAAAAAAAAAGCAGGTCAACTATGTGTAGCTGAGTCTGGATTCAGAACGGAGATGTTGAATTTAACAGTCATGGGTAAAAATATGAAACCTGCATTTCCTGTTTACGCCAATGAAGTTTATCACTAGAAATAGCATGCTAACTTGTCGCGTACGCAACATTGGACGCCATGTTGGAAAGGTACAGATTCCTGCTTCCTGCTGTGCATCCTCTCTCCCATCTGCGGGACCGGCTCAACCGTGGACCGTGTCCCGCCGCTCCGGGCACTGGCGGTCTGCGGCGATGTCGACCACCCTCCGATCTGTTTATAAACAAGTCTAGCGGTTTGTATAGTTTAGTTAGTTTAGTTTAGTTTATTAATTTATCAGGACAGTGTGCAAATACATTGAGCTTAGAAAGCAAAGATGCTTGCACCAGATTGTAGCTTACTAGCTAATTTCCATCTGTAGTCCTAGTACAAAATACATAATATCTAAACATTATAAACATATTAACCATTTTAAGACATTTTAAAAGAAATCCAATGTAAAACAAGTTATCAAGGATAAAAAAAACAAACACAATATAAAATACAATATGAAATCTAAAATATTTTATAAAACTAAAACTACTGCAATATAAAATACATCCACCAATTTATAAAAATAACATAAAAATAAACATATTTCCAGTTAAAAATAGGATAAAACAATTAAAACAATTACAGCAATGGTCTTGTACTCTGATATAAATGTTAGCATGTGTGTAGGTATGCATTGTATTTCCTATATGATAACCTATTTATAAGAAAATATGAAATGTTGTACATTTGTTGCGCTTTGTACTAAAACATAATTACTATGACCTGGGAATTGTTTTTGTGATTTTTTTCCTTTTTAAAATCAGATCAAAATTAAGTATTTATGGTCATTTTACTGTCTCTACTAAGACATATCTCATCGTTTTGATACTATTCCAATATGGCGTCCCTCTTTACGTTTCTTGGACAATAGTAAAAAGCCTGCATGTCTCTCTAGCTATATATAACTCAATGGTTTTCACTGCAAGCCGTCTGCTGCAGAGGACTTTGATTGAGTTCTCTGACGTCTCTGCTCGGTGGTTTCCTGTCCTGTGAGCATCCACAGCAGCAGCGGCGATAAGACTTCCTTATCTTCAGCCTTTTACACCCAAAGCACGCTTCACTGAAGCTGCACCATAAACGCTGCGTTTCAGTGATCTGGAAGAAGGGACAGACATGCAGTGAGGAGTCACCGCTGCCTAATCTGATGGACTGTTCTCGCAGTCGATCTGAAGCTCCGCAGCGAATCCAACCTGAACCTGAACTGGAAAAAGGAGGTCAGGCCTCCAAAGATCGGAGAGAAATCCCAGATCCGCTCGGTGTCGTTTTGTGGAAACAAAGCAGACAAACGCAGTTTAGAGAGGAAACAACCGAGGAAGCAGCAGAACCGGTGGGGAAAATAAAAATCGATCAATGTTCTATTTTAGATTTCAAAACCGTCCGCATGACGGCAGTCAGAAAGTTGCTGTTTCCTTTAAACCCCCCATCAGCTGCTATTCAGTTGAATTAAATTTTATTTCTAAAGCCCAATATCACAAAAAAATTGCCTCATTTGAGCTTCACGCCAGTAATTTTAAAGAAGCAGAAGGTCGGCCTCCTCTCCCCGATGAGGAAAAAACTCTTGATTTCTGAGTAAATGTGAGAAAAATCTCAACAGTAAATCAAACAAACTCCATTTTCTGATTGATTTCAGTTTAATTCTAAAGCATAAACTCCCAGATCAACACATCCTGCATCTGCACAGCAGCGTCTGCGCAGCTGAGCCTGCACAGCTTGATAAGAGCAACAGCAGCGTCTGTGCAGATACATTTCTGATTTTATGATTTACATTTCTGATTTTGTTCTATTGTATTTACTGTTTTTATTCTATTTTTATTTTCTTGAATCTCTTGACCTCTTTCCTTTTCTCAAAAGGTCTTGCCTTTTGCCAGGCCACAGTTGCAAATAAGAATGTTGTTCTTAATCTGTCCTGCCTGGATAAATAAAGGTTAAATAAAAAAAATAAATGAAGCAGTGTCTGCAGTGACAAACAGTGAGAGGTGATGAACAGTATCTGGTTTTTGCTACACGTACTGCTTATAAACACCAAAAAGTTCAATTTTGGTTTCCTTAGACCACAGAATCGTCTTCCTCACAGTCTTTGCTCCTTCCTATGAACTCAATGCAGACTTTCAAACTGTAAGACTGAGGTTCTGTTGGACCTCTTTCATGAAGCCCTGAGTATAGAAAGCTGCAGTGATGTTTTGACTCCGTCCTGCAAAGGCTAAAGATGCTGCATCAGCTTCACTACAGCAGTAAACCATTTTTACTGCAGTGTGTAAAGCTGCTGCGCTGAAACACCCCCCCCCCCCCCCCAACCCAATTACAAGGGGGCTTGACACAGTTCAGAGCAGAAATGCTCACATTAAACCCTCCAAACACACAGGAGCAGAGGAGCTGCTCTTTGAGGAAAAACGCAAACTCAGCAAATTCCAACAGAAGGAAGAAACCGACCTGTTCCAGGTGACTGTCCCGGACACTCTCTGCATCTCCCCCAGAGCCGCCAGCAGCAGAGAGGACTTTCCGCAGCCCACCTGTCCCACGATCATGGTCAGCTTACCTGAGGGGAGGGGGGGACAACAGCGCCGTGAGTCCCGCCAAAACACAAACAGGTTTTTCACTCTGCCGTGCTCACCGAAGGGAACCTTGATGTCCACGTTGGAAAGAGTCGCCGGTCCGTCGGTCCAGGTGAAATAACCAGCAGTTATCTGATGACAGAAAGCAGAAAACAGCCTCCATCATCTCTGGTCCACGCATGTTCATCTCCATCACGTCTCAGAGACACACAGTGACTAAGAGAAACGGAGCTGAAGGGAAACCATTCAAGCAGAAAATCTCTCCAGCTGCAGGGAAAAAAACTGATGCAGAACAACTGAGAACAAACTCCTTCAGAGGTGATCTCATCAAAGTTTCATCTCTGGTGTTCATCAGATTCACGCCTACAAGACTCTAAATCAGGGGTCCCCAAACTTTTTCTCCTCTGATAGGGGGCTGGGGTTGGTTTGGAGGCTGACAGAAACATTCATGGTTTTCCAGAAAGCTGCAGGTTCCAAAATTTTAAATAATTAATTTCTGTAAACTTCATGCAAAAAATAATACCAAAACACTTTAAAAACTAGATGCTGTATATAGCATTACCTGTTATAGATTGAAAGCTGAAGGTGCTTAAATTGATAAATAAAAAAACACTGAAGCTGAGAGCTAGCTGAAATATTAGCGAAATGCCAAGTTAGCTGAAAATATCTAAAAAAAAAGTTCAAAATTTATGAACGTAAAGGTATGAACGTGAGAGTGAATGTGTGCGTGAATGTGGCCCTGCGACAGACTGGCGAACTATCCAGGGTGAAATCCTGCCTTCGCTCATCAGCAGCCGGGTTAGGCTCCGACACCCCCGCGACCCCGAAAGGGACAAAGCGGCTAATGGAAAATGAATGAATGAAATTCAAAATTTGCCAAAACAGCAAACACGTAGCTGAAATATTAGCTAAACTTCGAAATAGCATAAAACATTGAGAAAAAGCCCAAATTAGCCAAAACAGCTAGCATGCAGCTGAAATATTAGTAAAAAGCTTAATTCACCTAAAAACTGGAAAAAATCAAATTTTGTCAAAACAGCTAGCATGTAGCTGAATAAATTAAGTAAAGCTAATTCAACCTAGCAACTGGAAAAAATCAAATTTTGTCAAAACAGCTGGCATAAAGCTAAAATATTGGCTGAACTCTAAATTAGCTTAAAAAACTGAAAAAAGCCAAAATCAGCCAAAAATAGCTAGCATGTAGCTGAAATATCGGCTAAACTCCAAAATAGCCTAGTTTTTTACTGAAAGAAAAAAATCTTAATTAGCTAAAACAGCTAGCATGTAATTAAATATTAGCTAAAATCTAAATTAGACAAAAAAAACTGAAAAAAGCCTAAATTAGCCAAAACAGCTAGCATGTAGCTGAAATATTAGTAAAATACCCAATTTGCCTAAAAAACTGAAAAAAAATCAAATTTAGGCAAAACAGTTGGCATAAGACTAAAATATTGGCTAAACTCCAAATTAGCCTAAAAAACGGAAAAATACCTAAATTAGCCAAAAACAGCTACCATGTTGCTGAAATATTAGCTAAATTCCAATTTATCCTGAAAAACTGAAAAAAACCTAAATTAGCCATAAACAGCTAGCATGTAGCTGAAATATTAGTAAAAAGCCTAAGTCGCCTCAAAACTGGAAAATAAATCAGATGTAGTCAAAACAGCTAGCATAAAGCTAAAATATTGGCTAACCTCCAAATTAGCCTAAAAAACTGAAAAAAGCCTAAATTAGCTAAAACAGCTAGCACGTAGCTGAAATATTAGCTAAACCCCAAAAATAGCCCAAATAGTCATTTGGGCCGGGCCAAATGTGGAGGAGGGCCGGATCCGGCCCGTGGGCCGTAGATTGGGGACCCCTGCTCTAAATTAGGGGCAGAATCACTTTCTTTGAAGAAAAATCTGCAAAAGTTTGAAAACAAACATTTTTCGTTAACATTCTGCTGCACTGTTCCCCCTTCAGGATCAAATCTGCAGAATCTCTGCTGGTTTGCAGCAAAGATCAGGAACAGAGAGGACCACAATGACCAGGGTTAAACCAGATGATGGATGAGCTGCGGACTCCTCTGGGTCACCTTTATACAGATGTCCTGGTCCACGTCCTGGGACACCCCGTCGGCCTCCTGGTCCCCCCGCGAGCTGAAGTTGTTCCAGTCGTCCCTCGCCGGGCGCTTCCTGTTCACCACCTTCAGGGGCTGCAGGCAGCGGGACAGAAAGGAGGACGAAGGGAGACTTTCAGAGGAGAACTACAGGAGGGAGGTATGACATCCAGCAGAGGAGGAGGAGGAGGAGGAGGAGGAGGAGGAGGACGGTCAGGTGGAAGGAGAGACGTTTAAAGCAGAAGCAGACAGACGGAGGCTGAGGAGAGAAATAAGTATCACCTCGATTTGTACCTGTGTAATTCTTGATTGATACGTTTTTGTGCGTAAGTACAAAAATTTTAAGATAAAAAAATGCAATTTACACATGCTCTACTTAAAATGACGACAGTCTGAAACTAACTTTATGCACAAATCTTTAAAAATCACGCACGAATTGCTTGTTACGCACAGAGAAAATTTACAGACGAATCTCGGAGACGGAAAAAGAGTGCGCAAACGTGAATTTGTGTGTGAGTAACAAGCGATTTGTGCGTGATTTTTAAAGATTTGTGCGTGTAGTTAGTTTCAAGCAGTTGTAATTGTGTGAATGTTTTTTTAGTTTAGTTTTTTGCTCAGTGAGCATTCACACTGTAGTGATTTTCCTGCTACTTTCCGTATGTTTTTTGGCACGTAAAAACTCAATCTCACTTTCAGCAATCTTAGTATCAAAACGTGCTTGTACTTTTCGTATTCATAAACTTTATAGTTTTTGAAATATTGAGGAAAATATGACAAAATATACCAATAGGAAATGAATGAGAACGTCCTCAATGTCAAGATTCTAAGTAGATCAGCAACAAACTTTAAATAAATTCATATTTTCATTTTTTATAGTAATTTAAAAAAAACTTGACATTAAGCTGTTATATTAGCATTATGCTAGCTCATTTTGGTAACTTTTTTTAAACTAATATTATAGCAGCATGTTAACATTTGCACCAAATTTGTAATCCACTGAGGTTTTTTAGGCCTAAATTAGAGTTTAGCTACTATTTATGTTTTTATTTTAGCTAATATTTAACCAAAGTGGTAACTTTTTTGGCTAATTTGGCCTCTACTGATGTATTTTATTCTAATTTGTAGTTTAGCAAAAACTTTAGCAACATGCTAACGTTTTTGGCTAATTTGTTATCTACTGAAGTTTTTATACGCTAATTAAGAGTTTAGCTTCTATTTTAGCAACATGCTAACGTTTTTGGCTAATTTAGCCTCTACTGAGGTTTTTTATGCTAATTTGTAGTTTAGCAAAAACTTTAGCAACATGCTAACGTTTTTGGCTAATTTGTTTTCTATACTGAGGTTTTTATACGCTAAATAAGAGTTTAGCTTCTATTTTAGCAACATGCTAACGTTTTTGGCTAATTTAGCCTCTACTGAGGTTTTTTATGCTAATTTGTAGTTTAGCAAAAACTTTAGCAACATGCTAACGTTTTTAGATAATTTGTTATCTACTGAGGTTTTTATACGCTAATTAAGAGTTTAGCTTCTATTTTAGCAACATGCTAACGTTTTTGACTACTTTAGTTCACTTTAATTTTAGGTTATTTTGGAGTTTAGCTAGTTTTATTAAGCAACATGCTAGCTTTTAGACTAATTTGGAATCTACTGAGGTTTTTTGGGCTTATTTGGAGTTCAACTATTTAAGCAACAAACTAAATATTTATTGCTAAATTAGCATGTATTATGAATTATTAAGCAATTTTACTACTAATTTTTCAGAAATGTAGATCAACTTCAGCGCTCTTTCACAGTTCAACAAAATTTCCAGTCTTTTAGCAAATTTAACGTTTAGAAAACAGCTTTTTTCATTTTCAGCAAATCTCTTAGCAATTAAACTAAAATTTTCACCATTTCCAGCAAAAAGCATTCACCATATCTTTATTGCAGCTAATGCTAGTTTTTATTTGTGCACATGTAACTTATATTTTGTATTTTTTTTTTATTTCAGAATTATTATACTTATGCACAAAATCAAGGAATCAAGAAATCGGGGTGATACTTATCGAGGCGAGCGCTCAATCGTGCGTCCTCACCACGGCCTGGTACTTGTTCTGGTTGTGGTTGCTGGAGCCAGAGGTCAGCGTGGCTTTGGGCTCCTGCTCATCTCCAATCTCATCACAGGAATAAAACTCGCTGAGCTTCTGGACACTGAAACACAACGTGAGAAAATCGGATTCGATGACCGACAACAGCTCAGACCTCAGACCTCATCTCACTGCAGACGAAGCTTCATCCTTCTGACGATCAGATTACTGATCAATCTGACAGGACGATCCTTCAGTTTCCGGTTGTGCAGACGCTGCAGGTTTTCTTCTGTCACAGCAGCTTTTTAATAATCTTTTCTGATCCTGATTTTTTTTCTGGTTCCTCAATAAGGAAATTGTGTCAAATCCGTCCAGAAATAGACATCTCGGAGGATCACAGAGCGTTCACACGCGTCCTGTTTCTGCGTCCACTCAGAGTGACAGGAAACATGCAGCTTCAGAGATGCTTCACCTCCACCAGCTGAGTGCATGTCAAACCCCTAATGGAGGCTTTTATCGTGAGGAGAAACCTGTTATTGTCTGACGCTTTCATCCAGTCGTTTCTGAGAAAAAAACAACTGTT
The DNA here is from genome assembly GCA_003999625.1 of Oryzias javanicus. Taxonomy (NCBI): domain Eukaryota; kingdom Metazoa; phylum Chordata; class Actinopteri; order Beloniformes; family Adrianichthyidae; genus Oryzias; species Oryzias javanicus. Next base: position 30,191,380 of record CM012442.1, read on the forward strand.
TTTTTAAAGGTTTTGCATAAAAAAATGATCCAAACCATGAAAGGTTTCTGTCTTAGAGATATTCACAAAACTTAAATTTAATTTTAAAAACGTAAAAGTTTGGAAATGACTACCTTTCCTGAATTTTTCAGGAAATCCGACAGAATCGGACGTGGCGTCTCTAAAAGGATTCGGACCTGCTGCTGTCCCTTTAAGGGGAAATGAATAATATCGCTTCTGTTCTCCACATAAATGCCATCAGAGTCTCTCCCGTTGGTTTATCAGCTGCTCGGATGAAAACGCGCCTCTATCAATTACATCGCTCATAATAAACAGGTCTGAGCAGAACCGGGGAGGTCCAATTACAGCCGACCCGTCCCTGCAACGCTCACGGCAGAAATAAATCCCGTCAGAGAGCAGACTGGTAAATGTCAGAGATGTAAAGCTGTCAGTTGCATGATCCAATACTCCGGATGACGGGTCTGAAGGTCAGCTGAAAGTCGGGGCTTCTGGTCCAGGTGCTCAAAGACATTTTTTATGGTCCTCACCTAACGAGAGCTTTGACAGTGGAGCGCACCACGCTGGACAGGAGGAAGAGGGGCGTGACCAGGATGTGGAAGAGGGACAAAGAGGCGAAGGCCACGGCCGGAGACAGGTCGGCGTCCTCGGAGATGTGAACGTGGACCACGAACGTCTGCAGGACGACAGAGGGATCGGGTTAGTCTGAGAACCCCCCCCGGAGAGACGGGTCTGACGGGGAGGGGGGGTCATCATATCAAAGCTGAACCATGCCGACATGACTTATCGCTACACGACCCCCTCCAGGTCAGTGACCCGGCCCGCTCTCTGTCCTTCACTCGGACGTGGAGCATGCGCAGACGCATGCGGAGCTGCAGCTGCAGACTCACCGTCAGCACGGCCGCTATGGGGATGGCTGCATTCATGAAAACTGGAGGCAGAAACAGAACAGGAAGTGAGGCGATCAGGAGAAACGCAAACCAGGAAGTAGGAAATTTAACCTAAAAATATATATTTTTTTATCTTGATGCTCTCAAGAATTAACAGATTTGGATCATTTTCCTAACATTTTTTATGACAATAAAACTCCCGAAGAAAGTTATGATGTTTTGTTGATAAAAAAGTGTATCTGTTTCTTTAAGAAAAAGATTTAAAACAAAAATAAGAAATGAATCAAAGTCAAAGTCTAATCTTTTGATCCAAAACTTTTTTTCTTCAATTTTTGAGATATACTGTATTTTCCGCACTATAAAGCGCATTTAGGCCCAATCCAAATTTTTGTCCTCCCCTTCATTTAGCCCTCCAAAAGCAGAGTTATGAAAAAAATTTGTATTTCGATGACGTCCCAGATAATCACCAGTTCCAGAGCTCAAATATACATAACAATAGTGCTTTAGTAAGTTCATGCTACAAACAAAAAGAGTCATTATTTACATTTATGTGTAAAAGTCTGTGATTCCCTCCACTGGAGGGGTTGGATTTAAAAATGTATATTTTCCTGTCACAATAAAAAAGACCCCTTCAAATGGAGGGGAAGGGAGAAGGGAAGAATTCGGATTGGGCCTTATAAGCCTAAACTTTTTCAAAAATCGTCTGTGCTCCTTTTGACAGTACCAAGTTCCAAAATCCTGGGAACTTTGGGAAGTCTCCACTCGATTGACTGTCGGACAATTTCTCGCTGACACAAAAGCGGCGAGCGCTCGGATTCACTCTTACCAAAAATAAATATACTTGAGTCTATTTTAAACTAAACTTAAGATAGTATACTTTTAGTATACTTTTTATGTACTAATTAGAGATAAACTACAAGTTCATGTTAAGTATACTTTGTTTAGACTTAGAATAATACTACAAGTCTAAATGAATTTACCTTTACCAAAAATAAGTATATGTTTAAAAGTATTTTTAAGTATAACAAAGTAAACACTAAGTATTCTTAAAAAAGAATACTAATAGTTTACAAACAAGAATACTTCTTGGTATTAAATTGGCCCACTTTTAGTTTATAAAAAGTATACTTAGAAGTATACTTAAAGTAAACTGTCTGGTATACTACTAACTTACTGGCAATAAACTTTAAGTTTAGTCTTAGTATATTATAGGTAACCTTTCTGGTATACTACTAGTTTACTTCAAGTTTACTTTAAGTTAAGTATACTTTCATAAACTTAAAGTAAACTTGAAGTATACTAATAGTATACCATAAAGGTTTTCTTAAGTATACTTTCATTAATTTAAAATAAACTTGAAGTAAACTAGTAGTATACCAGAAAGGTTACTTTAAGTATACTTCTAAGTATACTCTTTATAAACTAAAAGTGGGCCAATTTAGTACCAAGAAGTATACTTGTTATTAAACTTCCAGTACACTTTTTAAGTATACTTGGTATTTACTTTTTTAAACTTAAGTATCCTTTTAAAAGTATACTCGTAGTATACTTATTCACAAGTATACTTATTTTTGGTAAGGCCAGTCCTGCTGCATTAAGGTGCATTTACACAGATCCCGATTCGTGTGGTGGAGGCGTCCAGTTTCAATGTTAAGTCAATGGAATAGACGTGACATGACGCGATCTGAAGTCCTGCGCGCGATTGGAGTGACGGGCGCGGCGTGAAGATCTGGGAGGAGCTTGATTTAAGCGACGAGGCTCCAATCGGTGGAATAAAATGTAATTGTTTTGCTTCTGTTACCTTTTTTTGCACCCTATAAAGTGGTCCATATGAGTTAAGTACAGAAATAGACTCCGCCTTATAATACCGCACGCCCTATGGTGCGGAAAATACTGTAGTTCACTGGAAGTGATGAAGACGGATTCATTAATCTCTGTATTCTACAGCTTAATATTGCAGTGTTTGGTTTTCGTACTGGAAATGGACGTGTACAGAGCGAAGGCTCTCAGGCTGCTGAGCTCTTTGCCTCTGGTCTCCTCCACGCTGTCGCGGAAGATGTTCTCCCAGGCGTACAGCTTCAGCAGCTTGATGCCGCGCAACAGCTCGTTGGTCTTCTTCAGCCGCTCGCTGGAGTATTCCTGAAATCACAGCCCAACATTTTTAAAAGACCGACGTGAGCCGCAGCTTCCTCTCCTCGGTCGGCTGTGGACGCCGCTCACCAGAGTGCTCTTCTGAGTTTGGGACAGTTTCGTGGCCACGAAATACTGAACCGGCGCCAACACGGCGATGACGGTCGCTCCGATCAAGGCACTGATTCCCAGGAGGTAGTAGAGCAGGATCACCCCCACGATGATCTGCAGAGAGTAAGTATGGAGAGATTTTTGTGCCACCATGATGCAAGTAAAAGTCATAGTTTTGAAGTAAAAATGTTCTAAATTTCACACAAAATGTCTCAAATGTTAAGAATAAACTTCACAATAAAACTATGCAATATTTGCTTATAATTTTTTTTCGGATTCCCAAAAATATTTTGTATTTCTAAAATTTTTCTTTTGTTTTCAAAAAATATCTATGCGTTAGCAAACTTTTTTTTTTCTTCCAAAAAATATTTTTAAAGATAGGACAAAAGCGAGTTAAAGCTAAACACATCTAAAAGCACTTAAGCCAAAAAGGCAGACATATTTTTTGAAAACAAAAAAATAGTTTTTGAAAGCAGAAAAACTGTTTGTAAACTCAAAAATATTTTAACAAGCAAAAAAAAAAACTGAAAACTTAAAAACATTTTTTGACAGCAACAAAGTTTGCAAACGTAAAAATATTTTTTAAACAAAAAAAAAACTGTTTGAAAATGTGATATTATTTTTGAAAGCAAAAAATGTTTCCAAACGTAAAAATGTTTTTGAAACAAAAAAAAATTCGCAAACTCAAAAATACTTTTGAAAGCAAAAAAGTTTCCAAACATAAAAATATTTTTGAAACAAAAAAAAAACAGTTTGAAAATGTGATATTATTTTTGAAAGCAAAAAATGTTTCACTAACGTAAACAAATGTTTTTGAAACAAAAAAAAATTCGCAAACGTAAAAATGTTTTTGAAGCAAAAAAAAAAAAAATTTATAAAAAATATAATATTATTTTTGAAAGCAAAAAATGTTTGCAATCGGAAACATTTTTTTGAAAGCAAAAGAGAAAGGTTTTTGAAATCACATATTAAATATTTCCTTTTGGAAATTATGAATTTTTATTCTTAACATTTTACATTTTGTTTACGATTCAAAAATTTTGACCACATAACTGTAACATTTCTTTAAAAATATAAGGACAAAAGATTCACTCCATATGGATAGGGTGAGCGCTGCTGCAGGTCGACCTCCACGCCGCAGCTGCGGGGCTTGGGGGGGTGGAGGGGGGCAGCTGGTGCTAAACATGTTTGCTGCCAATCATTCTTGAAAATCAGAGAATTGATTTCCTCACGTTTGAGGATTTCTCATTTCTCAGATCCCCCCACACACACACGCGTGTTTGAACTTGTTCGTGCCCCCCCCGTTAATAGAATTGCGGCGAGCTTTAGGAAAAACACATCAGATGGATGCGACAGCTCATCGCGGGATAATGTGAGCCAGCCAAGGTGGCTGATGGGTAATAGGACAACACAGGTTATTCTCTGCCTTTGCAAAAGCCACCCAGGGGGGGAGGGGGGGTTGAGCGGTGTAAAAAACACCAACCCCCACTCAGCTTCTGCCAGGTACTCGTCTGATGAAACCCAGTTTAGAAAGCGTCTCTTTCTGCCGGAGCGCATTTCCAGCCGCCGTGCAGCTCTGCAGAGGACGAGGAAGCATTTGTGTTATGTCAGAATCATCAACAGAGGTTTCAAAACGGGAAAGTCAGGGATGCAGCTAAAGCAGGAGAAGTGTTTTCTGCTCCAGATCGGAGCTGAAACAAAAGCAAAACTGCAGCAATTTAGCCCCCAAGTCTAAACATAAAACACGGAATTCACATTAATATTTGTGAAGAACATTTACTCCTAAAATTTAAAATGTAATAAACACTGATTCATGCCATTAAAACGACCCCTGATAAACCTTCCTTCAGATAAATCTGTGACCTTCAAACAATAAAGATCCAGAAGAAGAAACGCAGCGGAACTGAAATGCAAGACTCTGAACTCTGTTGCTGAGGTGAAAAACCTGCTGCCGAGAGCCAAACTAAACAAAAGCATCGTCGTCATAGGAAACTCGGAAAACATCAACCGCGTCTGGAAAACCTCAAGCTGCGCTGTCACTTCAGCGCCGAGCGAGTTTGCGGACGGCGACTGAAACTGTGAGCAGCTTTGAAGAACATTCAGTCATGATTATCACATAACAACCCTTTAATGCGCATGTGACAAAGTCAAGGCCCGGGGGCCGGATTCGGCCCTCCGGGTAATTCTATCGGCCCTCCAGATCATTTTATTTTATTGTTATTAACGGCCTGATGTTTTCTTGCACTTATTTCTAACTTGTATAATTTTGAAAAAAAATAATTTTTATGGAGACAAAAACATTGAAATTTATTTAAGGTTTAAGTTAATTTATTCTGGAATAATATTCCTGCCTTTTTATTATTCATAATTATTTTTAAAAATTTATGGTTTTAAAGTTTTATAAAATGTCGCATTCTGATAGCTTTTTGGATTATTTTGGCGTTTACTAACATTTTTTCAGGCTATTTTTTAGTTTAGCTAATATTTTAGCTATAAGCTAGCTGTTTTGGCTAATTTAGGATTTTTTTGTTTTTTAGGCTACTTTGAAGGCAGCTACATGCTAGCTGTTTTGGCTAACCTCAGTTTATTTTTTTAGCTTTGAGGCTATTTTGAAGTTTAGCCATTTTTTTAGCAACATGCTAGCTCTTTTGGCTGACCCAGGTTTTCTTTTTTATGCTAATTTGGCATTTAACTAATATTTTAGCTAGCTGTCAGCTTCAGCGTTTTAAGCTATTAGTTTCAGCAGTTTTAGCTATCAATTTCAGCATCTTCAGCTATCAGCACTAGCATCTTCAGGGGCCAAATTCAGCTTACAGCATTTACGCTAGCATTATTGCAGGTAATGCTATATATCTAGTTCATAATTATGTTAAAAAATTACGGTTTAAAGTTTTAAAAATGTATTTTTAGAGTGTTGAATAAATGTTTGTCCTGTTTGGCCAGCAACCTGAGGTATATTTTGGCCCCTTGTATGATTGAGTTTGACACCCCTGTTTCCTTTTATGCAGTCATGCAGAATAAAAAGTCACATTTCTGCACATTTTACCAGCAAGTCTTAACCATTTGTGAGGATTTGTCATCAGAAAAGGAAACATTAAGAAGCTCATCTTTCTATTCCGAAATGTTCACCTGCAGGTGAACTTTTCAGATGCTTTTTTGCTGGAGGTGGAAAGAAAGCGCAGCAGGAGTCTGCACCGACACCGGAGAGTAAAAATACCCTCAAGAGGTTGAAGAGCAAAATGAAGCGTCACCGCTCACCTGTATTGGCATGGCCCACAGGTTAGGACAGAGGAAGAAAAACCACATGAGCTGGTTGGTATCTATGGCAACCAGGTTGCAGATCTGGGCAACGGTCAGCTCTCCCATGGACATGTTGGACGTGCACATGCGCATGATCTTGTTGTAGATTTTTGTCTGAAAGAAGAGCAGAAAATGGCGGGAGGAGAACGCCTTCATGAGACTTTAGAAACATTAAATGATTCAATTTGCTGCATTTTTTTTTCCTAAATGTTTATCATTTTAAAATTGTTTCAAAAAATGATTTTTTCATTTTAATCAGCAGTGAAGGAGCCACAGTTACATCTTTTTCAACAGAACCACAAACCTTCTCGTGTTCACAGTAAATCCTGTCTGTCATCCGTTCATCTTTTATTCATTTCATAAAAAAGTGAATTTGTTTTTTTTAGCATCTATCATTAATCTCAACTTCACATCTGAGCCAATAGAAATTAGATGTGGAGTTCCCCAAGGCTCTATCCTGGAGCCACTTCTATTTAACATCCACATGCTCCCAGGGGCCCTATAGTAACCAGCATTAGTTACCATATCTATGCAGATGACACATAGATTTATGCAGGACTCTAAATTAATTCCTGCCAATTACAATTTTTTCAAAAAGAAAGAGGTTTTGTTTTTTCATGGGCAAAAAACGACGTTTTTTAGACCACAAATTGTCACTTTAAATTTTTTTCCTTAAAATAGTTTGGAAAATTCATGCCTGGGAATTTATAAGGATGTTAGTCAGTAACCGAGCGTTAGCATTAGCCGTCCTATGGGAAATTCCATTACACGTTAGCATCAAGCTAGTGGACTCGCGCCACTTTTCTCCATCAGAATCTACAGGAATGACATTGATCATGTTAACCGTTGGAAAGTTACAGTATGTTAAATATTTAATGGGTTAACTCTTCATCCATAACCGGATCAATGAAGCGTTCAAGTGTAGAACCGTTCCGGATCAACCTTGGGAGAACCTCTCGTGCGTCTCACCTGGATGGCTCCACGCAGGTTGATGCCCGTTTCTATGGCGGCGTAGTAGGAGGCCTGGAGAAAGGTCCTCTGCAGCAGCAGAGCGAAGAACAGCAGCACAGCCAGCACGTAGGCGTTCTCCAGGAACTCTTTGGAGGAGATGAAGTAGATGCCGAGCAGCTTCATCTGAAGGAGACGAGGATCGTCTAACCAGAGATGCTGACGAGTCATTTTAGCAAGAAGAAGGTATGAACGGATGGCGTTCCTAAACCAGGAGTTGATTCTCTGTCAGCTCCAGCTTCTTCTCCACAGTTTTCTCCTCATGACTCGTTCAGCTTCTTCCTGCAGTCCGGCTGCTTTTTATTTAAATTAACATAACATATTCAGGAGTTTTCTGTCAAGCCTGCGTCTTTGCTCAGTGACCTGCATGACCACCTGTCTGAGTGCTGCAAGGAGAAGCCAGTCAAGAGCTCTGCTGGAAATGAATCCCATAAATATTACAGGAGGCTTAAATTAGTTCTCCATCCAGCAGGTGCACCATCTCACACAGAACATCATAACCGTCTCACCCAGCTGTGACCTTTGAGGCGTGACAGGACGCCGCCGCCTCGTTAGAATCTGTCATACATACTCAACGATTTTCTAAGCCTGAAATGTTTTCAATGCACGAAGAACAAATGTGGATGCGAGCTGCTCGTGGGAGGACTCAGGAAGATAAGAAACCAACGACCGCAAGACTCACCGAGACTAACCAGGATGGACCAAGACTGACCTGGACTGACCTGGACTGAACGACACTGACCAGGACTGACACAGAACGACCTAGACTGACCCAGACTAACCAGGACTGACCACGACTGACTTGGACTGACCCAGAATGATCTGGACAGATCTGGACTGACCTGGACTTTACTCGAACTGACCAAGATTGACCCATACTGAACTACACTGACCAGGACTGACCAGGATCTTACCCAGACTGACCAGGACTGACCAGGAGTAACCAAGACTGACTCAGACTGACCTGGACTGACTTGGACTGACCTGGACTGCCAAGACTGACGCAAATCAGACCTGGTCTTTAACAGAACTGACTTGGACTGATGCAGACTAACTGAGACTGACCTGTATTGGCCCAGACTGACTTGGACCAACCTAACCCAGACTGACCAGGACTGACTTGGACTGACCCAGAATGATCTGGACAGATCTGGACTGACCTGGACTGACCTGGACTTTATTCGGACTGACCAAGATTGACCCATACTGAACTACACTGACCAGGACTGACACAGACCGACCTAGACTGACCCAGACTAACCAGGACTGACCAGGATCTTACCCAGACTGACCAGGACTGACCAGGAGTAACCAAGACTGACTCAGACTGACCTGGACTGACTTGGACTGACTTGGACTGACCTGGACTGCCAAGACTGACGCAGACAGACTTGGTCTTTAACAGAACTGACTTGGACTGATGCAGACTAACTGAGACTGATCTGTACTGACCCAGACTGACTTGGACCAACCTAACCCAGACTGACCAGGACTGATCCGAACTGACTCGAACTGACTCGGACTGACCTGCATTAAACATTGACTGACCTGGAGCAACTCGGACTGACCTGACAAATCCAGAGGAAATCTGAACTAAAAAATAAACGTTTACATAAAAGTTCTGATTGCAAAATCCTGAAATTACTCTTGTCCTGTGAACATTTTTCTGCTTTTATAAAACCTTCTGTGAGATGTCAACAATAAACAGATGCTTTGGGTTGCAGATTATGATGCGGAGGTTGAGAGCGGGAAACCCCTCACTCACCGGCTGCTGGATGGTCCGATTGTCTTTGCTGATGTGGTGCACGATCCCCGAGATGCAGAGCGGTCCAACGAAGCCCAGCAGGTCAGCCAGGACCCGGAACATGATGCTGAGGATGAGCGGCCGGCCGAAGGCCTTCCTCAAGGCCTGCCAGATCCACTTCGGACCAGGGGGGGCCGCGCCCAGAGGCCTCTGGGAGGAGGCAAAAGAAAAGGAGAATTTCTGAATTCTTAGTTCACAGATCTGAGATGTTCTGAGATGTTTGGCTTCATTTCATTTATTTATAAAGCAACTTCCACACCAGCCCTAAGAGATGTACACAAGAAAATAATAGCACATTTATTTGCCTTCATTGAAGGCATAAAAACATAAAAGACATAAGACAAACAAATGTAAATAAAATTTTAAGGCCTTTGAATTAAAAATAGAAAGGCAGCTAGGTAAATACTACGGCGCGATAATGGAGTAAAAGTTTGACTTTCAAAGTCTCCAGTAGTACAACCAGTAGTGTAACCAGTAGTATAACCAGGAGTGTAACCAGGAGTGTAACCAGTTGTGTAACCAGTGGCAATTGATTCCAGAGGTTAGGAACCAGCACAAATTCTGTGGAACTTAAATCTGGTTCTTGGCAGAGGTGGGAACAAGTCATTGTTTTGCAAGTCTCAAGTTAGTCTCAAGTCTATGTCCTGAAGTCCGAGTCAAACCCCAAGTCAAAAGCAGTCAAGTCCCAAGTTGAGTCACAAGTCAAGACCAACAAGTCTCAAGTCGGGTCACATGTCCTACTATTAATGCTTCAAGTCATTCAAAAGTAGAGTAATAATAACATAACATCCACAGCCTAACGTCGTCAAGGCAGTAAGTTATTGCCTTAACTCTGCAATCAGAAACCTTGTGTATAGGGAGACAATTTGACAGTCATCAGCATAAAATTGGAAATCCATCTTATGCTTACGAAGCAGCCTGTAGCATGTAAATAGAAAAAGAGCAATGGAGCCAGAACCGACCCTTGAGGAACTCCCCACCTCAGGGAGTAACACTTGGATGAATGAGGCCCCATGCTAGCACTGAAAGACCTGTTACTGAGATAAAACCTAATCCACTGCAGAAAGACCCACCCAATGTTAACAATCAGGATGTGGTGATCCACTGTGTCAAAAGCTGCAGATAGATCCAATAATAAAGAACCACAAGATGAGCTACAACGATTGCTGGCAAAACATCATTAAACGTTTTGATCCTGGTCCTGTTCTGGACCGTGGACCTCGCCTCTGGCTCATATTGGCCGTGGACTTCGCCTCTGGCTCTTCTTGGCCGTGGACCTCGCCTCTGGCTCTTCTTGGCCGTGGACCTCGCCTCTGGCTCTTCTTGGCCGTGGACCTCGCCTCTGGCTCGTCTTGGCCGTGGACCTCGCCTCTGGCTCTTCTTGGCCGTGGACCTCGCCTCTGGCTCTTCTTGGCCATGGACCTCGCCTCTGGCTCGTCTTGGCCGTGGACCTCGCCTCTGGCTCTTCTTGGCCATGGACCTCGCCTCTGGCTCGTCTTGGCCGTGGACCTCGCCTCTGGCTCGTCTTGGCCATGGACCTTGCCTCTGGCTAGTCTTGACCGTGGACCTTGCCTCTGGCTCGTCTTGGCCGTGGACCTTGCCTCTGGCTCGTGGGTCTTGGCCGTGGACCTCGCCTCTGGCTCGTGGGTCTTGACCGTGGACCTCGCCTCTAGCTCGTCTTGGCCGTGGACCTCGCCTCTGACTCGTCTTGGCCGTGGACCTCGTCTCTGGCTCTTCTTGGCCGTGGACCTCGCCTCTGGCTCGTCTTGGCCGTGGACCTCGCCTCTGGCTCTTCTTGGCCGTGGACCTCGTCTCTGGCTCTTCTTGGCCGTGGACCTCGCCTCTGGCTCGTCTTGGCCATGGACCTCGCCTCTGGCTCGTCTTGGCCGTGGACCTCGCCTCTGGCTCTTCTTGGCCATGGACCTTGCCTCTGGCTAGTCTTGACCGTGGACCTTGCCTCTGGCTCGTCTTGGCCGTGGACCTCGCCTCTGGCTCGTCTTGGCCATGGACCTCGCCTCTGGCTCGTGGGTCTTGACCGTGGACCTCGCCTCTGGCTCTTCTTGGCCGTGGACCTCGCCTCTGGCTCGTCTTGGCCGTGGACCTCGCCTCTGGCTCGTGGGTCTTGACCGTGGACCTCGCCTCTAGCTCGTCTTGGCCGTGGACCTCGCCTCTGACTCGTCTTGGCCGTGGACCTCGTCTCTGGCTCTTCTTGGCCGTGGACCTCGCCTCTGGCTCGTCTTGGCCGTGGACCTCGCCTCTGGCTCTTCTTGGCCGTGGACCTCGTCTCTGGCTCTTCTTGGCCGTGGACCTCGCCTCTGGCTCGTCTTGGCCATGGACCTCGCCTCTGGCTAGTCTTGACCGTGGACCTTGCCTCTGGCTCGTCTTGGCCGTGGACCTCGCCTCTGGCTAGTCTTGACCGTGGACCTTGCCTCTGGCTCGTGGGTCTTGACCGTGGACCTCGCCTCTAGCTCGTCTTGGCCGTGGACCTCGCCTCTGGCTAAGTCTTGACCGTGGACCTCGCCTCTAGCTCGTCTTGGCTGTGGACTTCTCCTCTGGCTCGTCTTGGCAATGGACCTAGCCTCTGGTTCTTGGGTCTTGACCGTGGACCTCGCCCTCACCTGTCCCTTAGTCCTATCTATCGGAGCAAACATGTAGTTGTAGAGTTCCATAAGCTAATCTTTCTTTGAGTCCTGGTCCATCGGCTGTCCGTCCTGGGGGAGGATCTTTCCTTCACATGGACATCTTCTTTTTTTCCTGAATCAGGTTTTTTGGAGTTTTTCCTAACCAGGAAGGGTGGTCTAAGGACAGGGATGACCAGTTTTACTGTATTTAGTCTGTGTAACTTTTAGCTATTGTTTACATTTTATGACTGACTTTCTGCTTCTGTATTATTACCAGCATGAAGCCCAGTGAGGCCATTCTTTACTGATATTAGGCTATATTAAAAAAAAATGAATGGAGTTTATAGACAAGGTTCTCAAGAACTTTTATACAAAAGATAAGTTAGAAACTGGTTTGAAAAGAGCTCTTGTCTAACTATCGCTTGTTAAAAATTGAAAGTTTGAATTCAGAAGCATTCAGAATTTGTGAAATAGAAATTCTCTGGTTGTTGTTTTTTTTTTGTCTGTTTATTGGAGTCAATTTAACATTTAGACGACATAACAAAAGGAGGCAAAGGATAAAAGGATTTCACTTCTGCAGCAGGAAGTCCACAGACTTTGACACTTCAGCTGGAAGATCACTCAAACCAAACTTAGCTCCTTCTTGTTAGTGTGTGCTTGCGTGTGCACGTGCGTGTTTCTGTGAACATGTCAGAGTTGCTGTCAGCTGTGAGAACAGACGTGACTGCCGCGGCGTGTTCTTATTTCCGAGTCACTTCCTCAGCATTCCCGCTTAACGTGTCACGGCGAGCATCACACACACACACAGATCACATCGTCTCTGTGCTCCAGGTTCAAACGTCTACAAACGACCACGTTCATTCTCTCACACTCTGAGCAGAACCAGCTTCCCATGAAGCCTAGAGCTTTCACCCCCGGAGGGGTCGGGATGTCGCCGCGTTCACAGTCAGATGGGATTGACCCGCCGCCGCCTCTGCCGCCGCCCTTCCCCACAGCTCCGCTGGGATCCGGTTCCCTCTCATCCTTCCCTCCTGCAGGAAGGAGGCCGCTCACAGCACACGCAGCAGTGACGAGCCTTCCGGTGACCTTCAGAGAAGACTGGAAAACGCCGACCTCCTGCGGACGCCCTTCACCTCTGACCCCACAAGAAGCTCCAGTCAAACCTGACGAGGAGCCGCTCACTCTTGTTGAGAAACGTGAAGGTTTGCATGACGTTTATCGGACTTCAAGGTTTGTTGCTTAGCATGAAGTGAAAATAATTCAGTTTTCAACCAGTATTTAGATGGAAATGTAGCAGTCCTGTTTTTTTATGCTGTTCCTGAACTGACATCTGCTGTTAAAGATTTGTGGATATTATTGAAAGATTTAATGCTCTCTTAGCTGCAGCTACCAGAGAATATCTTCTGGGAATAAATTAGAGAGACTTTAAAGGTAAAAAAAAAAAAACTGAAATAACGACAAACGGAGGAAGAACCGGCTCTGTAAGCAGATTTTAAAATGACCTCTGAGAAACATTTGGGAGGGGTTAACGTGAGGAACAAGAGGCCAAATCTGCAGGACCCCCCCATGCACACACACAGATACACGAGCAGCTAATCTCCTCGCGAATCTCCATCCCTGCTCCGGGCGTCCTGACATTTTCCTGTTTACAGTCTGAGTGATGCAATCTGTGACGTCCGACTCCAGTTTGACGTTCCCAGGACGCACACTCTCCGGGATGAACCAAATAACTTCCACTGACCCCCCCTCCACACACACACCGTTTCAGACGGAATACATCAAACGGTAAAACAAAATAAAGATGATACGTTCAGGTATTCAGGGAGAAAACTACGGTGGCCCTGAAGTGAAAATCACTTCAGAAAATCATACAGCAAAAAACATTTTTAAAGATTACAAAAAATATTAAAAAACAATATCACATTTTAGAAAAACTGAAAGACAGAATCCAAAAAGTAAGAAAAGAAAATAAATGTCAGAAAACAATATTAATTTCTGGAAAACAAATTTAAATTCTTATAGACAAATGAAAGCTTTTTCAGAAAAAAAAAATATTTTTTTAAAGACAAAATGAAATACTAAAAACATAAGAAAAAAAACATTTCAGAAAACTGAAATTAAAATAAAATGCTTTAAAAAGCATTTCAGAAAGAATTCAATTCATTTCCTGATAACAAAATTAAATACTAAAAATGAAAAAAGATAAATATATTTAGAAAATAAAATAAAATTCCTGAATGCAAAATGAAATTGAAAAAGGAAAAAGAAAATAATTTCACAAAGATTAAAACAAACTTTCTGAAAAACAAAATTAAATACATAAAAAAAAAAAACATTTTGGAAAATTAAAAATTATTCCCAGAAGAAAAAATAACATTTTCTAAGCTGATAAATAAGAAATCAGAAAAGGTAGGTACTACGGGACATTTCTGACTGGATGATGATTTCCATTATCGCTTTTAGCCAATCAGCTTTCATTTCAACTCATGGACAAGTGTCATTGTCCAATCAGAGATGTCCATAAGTACCTACACTTCTGGTTTCTCATCGTGTTTTTTTTTTACATTTCATTTTGTCTCGTGGAAATGTTTTATTTTCCAAAAAGTTTTTTAGTTTTTAAGTATTTCCCAATTTTTTAGGAAATTCCTTTTGTTTTCTGAAATTTTTTATTTTATTTTTGGTTTTACATTTTGATTTCTGAAATATAATTTGTTTTATAATATTTTCTATGTTTTATTTGATTTTTTTGTGATCTTGAAAATGTTTATTGATACAATTTGCTCTTCATAGCCACCGTAAGAAACTCTGAATGCTGTTTTTCTGCTTTAAGATAACTTAAAATGAATATTTTAGTTAAAACACATGCAAAAAAAGCATGATTTTTTTTACTCTATTTTCTGACGCTCTGTGTTTATATTGTGTGGAAATGTGTCCTGTGAACATGAAAAGTCTCACCTTTTAACCCTTTTAACACCTGAGGCAAAATCTTTAACAAAGTGTAACTTTTCAACTGTTAACACGATAATTCCAGCAGATTCAGAATCTGATGGAATTACGTTGATCGTGTTAACATTTAAAAACTAACAGTAAATCAAAGACACTGCAGGTCCGATAACATCAGTTTATGAGTCTTCTCACCTTCTGATCTTCAAACTCTTTGCGAAGCTTGATGTAGTTTGTGAGCGCTCTCATGGCGATGGGAAGTTTTCCGATAACTTTCAGGTCGATGGGCCTTTTGTGAGCAGAAGTGATGAACTTGTTCATCCACCAGTAGGTGGATTTGGACAACAGGTTGACGAAGGGCTGCAGGAATCGAACCCCGAGGTCCTGGAGGTCTTCGGGAGGCTTCACCTCCGTGGGAGAGGCGAAACACATGTAGCGCTGCAAAGACACGGAGAGTTTGTGTTTTTTAATAAATGTCCTCCAGGAGCAAAGAGAGAAAACAAACCGGCAGGTTTCCTCATTTCTGTTTTTGCAATAAATAATAACTGGAACATGTGGTTCTGCTAGAAAGGCTGCTCCTATAAGACAATTCATCTTCCCTGTGATTTGACTGTTTAACATCACCATGGCAACATGGCACTCAACCGTCACCCACCCTACATGGTTCCTTTAAAATACATAACAATCCACAGAGAGACCTGAGAGTAAAGATG
Source organism: Oryzias javanicus (assembly GCA_003999625.1). NCBI lineage: Eukaryota > Metazoa > Chordata > Actinopteri > Beloniformes > Adrianichthyidae > Oryzias > Oryzias javanicus. The sequence goes on from CM012442.1 coordinate 30,206,897, forward strand.
AGACGCAGCTCGTTAGCGTTTAGGAAACAATGACGAAAACGAGTAAAAAACCCACAAATTATCCGTTTTTGTTCACAAATCAAAACACCAAAACCTGAACAATTATGAAGCAAACGGATGATTGGAAATGTAAACTTATATATGCTATAGTACAAGGGTGTCAAAGGCAGAGTCTGGGCCGTATGGAGTTCCATTTGTGCCAAAAATATGTTTTTGCGTCCACTGTCTATATCTTTGGTCTATTGCAGGGGTCGGCAACCTGCAAAGAGCCATTTGGGCTCGTTTTCTTCTGATCCAAACCCAGAAGGAACCGCATTGACTTACGTTAGCCTTTAATAAATTTGGATGTGCATTCATAACCTAGTTTTTGTTTTTTTAAGAAATATGAATGTCTACTTTTGTCACGAACAAAAGCAAAAAAATACATAAAAATGAACTAGCATCTCTCAGAAAGGGATTTTTTTTCACGTTTTTAACTTTAGTTGCAAAAAAGCAAGTAATTACTAGCTGAACTTCAAATTAGCATAACATTTCTCTGTAAATTAAATCAGCCAAAAAATTTAACATGTTGCTGAAATAAAAAAGCTAAACTCAAAATTAGTCTAAAACCCCCAGTAGATAACAAATTAACTAAAAATGTTAGGATATTGCTAAAATATTAGCTAAAATATAAACTAATTAGAGTCCAAATCTGTAAAAAAAAAAAAGCTAGCTTGTTTCTTAAATACTAGCTGAACTCCAAAATAGCCTAAAATTCCTCAGTAAACTTATGTAGTCAAAAACGTTAGCATGTTGCTAAAATAGAAGCTAAATTCTAAATTGTCTACAAAAAAAAGGCAGATAGAAAAAAATAGCTGAAAACATCAACATTTTACTAAAATATTAGCTAAACTCTAAATTATCCTAAAAACCCCACTAGAAAACAAATTAGCCAAAAACGTTAGCATGTTGCTAAAATAGAAGCTAAATTCTAAATTGTCTACAAAAAAAACGGCAGAAAAAAAATAGCTGAAAACATCAACATTTTACTAAAATATTAGCTAAACTCTAAATTATCCTAAAAACCCCACTAGAAAACAAATTAGCAAAAACGTTAGCATGTTGCTAAAATAGAAGCTAAATTCTAAATTGTCTACAAAAAAAAACGGCAGATAGAAAAAATAGCTGAAAACATCAACATTTTACTAAAATATTAGCTAAACTCTAAATTATCCTAAAAACCCCACTACAAAACAAATTAGCCAAAAACGTTAGCATGTTGCTAAAATAGAAGCTAAATTCTAAATTGTCTACAAAAAAAAATGTCAGATAAAAAAAATAGCTGAAAACATCAACATTTTACTAAAATAATAGCTAAACTCTAAATTATCCTAAAAACCCCACTACAAAACAAATTAGCCAAAAACGTTAGCATGTTGCTAAAATAGAAGCTAAATTCTAAATTGTCTACAAAAAAAACAGCAGATAGAAAAAAATAGCTGAAAACATCAACATTTTACTAAAATATTAGCTAAACTCTAAATTATCCTAAAAACCCCACTAAAAAACGAATTAGCCAAAAATGTTAGCATGTTGCTAAAATAGAAGCTAAATTCTAAATTGTCTACAAAAAAAAAAACGTCAGATAAAAAAAAATAGCTGAAAACATCAACATTTTACTAAAATATTAGCTAAACTCTAAATTATCCTAAAAACCCCACTAGAAAATAAATAAGCCAAAAACATTAGCATGTTGTTAAAATAATAGCTAATCTACAGTCAGAGAGCCACCATGGAGAGATAAAAGAGCTGCAGGTTGCAGACTCCTGGTCTATTGTCTACTCAACAAGTTTATTGAACATTTGTTCACGTCTGTGCATTACTAAGCAATATTTTTTGCGTGTCCTGTGAAACGACAGGAGCTAACAACGCTAGCAACGGTTGCTAAGGACTTTTCTGACAACAAAATCCAAAGTTTTAAGCATTAAGCTGAAACATCACAAAGCTATCATCAGCGTGGACATGCAGGAGATGTTGCTTTGTAGACATTGAACTTTCATATTATGGGGGAGCCGCAAAATATCGAGTTGGGGGCCGTAAATGTCCGGTTTGAGACCTCTGCTTTAATAAATTATTTTGATTTCAGCTCACAGAGAGACAGTAGGATGGCTAAGGAGAGAAGTAAGTATCACCCCGATTTATGCATGCATAATTCTTGATTTGTGTGTAAGTAATTCTCGATTGATTCTTGACTGGAACTCATAAAATACATTATGTGCAGAAGTACAAAAATTACAAAATTACAGCTTGAAACTAACCAGAAAAGCTGCTTTACCTGCGATAATGCTAGCATGAATGTTTTTTGCTGAATGTAGTTTCTGAAAATGCTGAAGCAATTTTCTTTAACTGTTGAATAACGTTCTGATTATGCTGAATGTTTTGATACAAAAAGTGTCAAAAGTGCACAAAGTTTTTAAAGGATTAAAAAAAAAAATGACCATTCATTTTTAATGAGGCTAGTAAATAAGTATAAATTAAATAAATTGCTTAATTTGCATAAATTGCTTAAAAAGCTTAAAGTGCTTAATATTTTCTGTGCGCTGCGGGGTCACGAGCGCGTGTGGAGGTCAACACAGATAAACAGACTCGAACTGTAAAGCCGGCGTGCTGGTGGACACGGCTATGACCTTTTCTGTCCACATAGTCTCTGAATGTCACGCCATATAACCAGATACCCGGGATGAGGACGGTAAAACGGCGCCAGAAACACAGAGACGACGGCGTTTAAAGTTCACCTCCGCTGCTGATAAGAATCTTCACTGCAGGAGCAGAGATGAAGAGCCGCTGGTCTTCATGCATTAAACTCCTTGATTTTATGGAGTTGCGCTTTTATTTTCTTATTCTTTTGATGCTTTACTTTGAAAAGTTTTACAGACACTCCTGCCTGATAATTACTTTCTTACTCAGGGGACACATTTGCACGGAGGTTTCCCTGATCAGCGTAATTAAACTATCAGATGTTTGTAAACTCGTCGAGCTCGAAGCGCCGCTTAGATTCTCACAGTTTGCAAAGATCTGGTTCATTTGCATTTTACTGTTAAACTTTACTGAGACGTGGGTCCCTGAAGGCATCATAGTTCATCTACACCAGGGGTGTCAAACTCAATCACACAAGGGGCCAAAATACCAAAACACAGCTTAGGTCACAGGGCGAACAGGATAAACAGAACACACTCAAACAAAATTTTAAAACTTTAAAACCATAACTTTTTTACATAGTTATGAACTAGATATTACCAGCGATAATGCAAGTCTGAATGCTGTAAGCTGAATTAGGCTGCTGAAGATGCTCGTGCTGATAGCTGAAATCACTGAAGCTGATAGCTAGCTAAAATGTTGGTTAAATGCCAAATTGACCTAAAAAAACTTACATTAGCCAAAACAACTAGCATCTAAATATTAGCTAAACTGCAAAACAGCCTGCAAAAATATTCAAGTCTAAATTAGCTAAAACAACTTGTATGTAGCTGAAATATCAGTCAAACTCCGACATGGCCTAATATTTTTTCAAAAGTCTAAATTTGCCAAAATAGCTAACATATAGCTGAAATGTTAGCTACACTTCAAAATAGCTAAAACATTTTTAAAAAGCCTAAATTATCCAAAATAGCTAGCATGTAGCTGAGAAATTAGCTAAACTCAAAATAGCCTAAAAAACTTTTCTAAAAGCCTAAATCAGCCAAAGCAGCTAGCATGTAGCTGAAACGTTAGCCAAACTCCGACATGGCCTAATATTTTTAAGTCTAAATTTGCCAAAATAGCTAGCATGTAGCTGAAATGTTAGCTACACTCCAGAATAGCTTTAACAGTTTTAAAAAGCCTAAATTAGCCAAAGCATGTGCAATTAGCATTATGCTGAAATTAGCCAAACTAAAGCAGCTAGTATGTATCTGAAATATTAGCCAAACTCCAACATAGCCTAATATTTTTCAAAAGTCTAAATTTGCCAAAATAGCTAGCATGTAGCTGAAATGTTAGCTACACTACAAAATAGCTTAAACATTTTTAAAAAAAACCTAAATTAGCCAAAGCAGCTAGCATAGCTGGAATGATAGATAAACTCCAAAGCAGCCTAAAACAATATTTAGTAAATGCTAAAATAGTCCAAAAACTAGCAGAATGCCAATTTCTATAACTTTAAAACTGCAACTTTTTACCATAATTATGAATAATAAAAAGGCAGGATTATTATTATTGTTATGATTCCAGAATAAATCAACGTAAACCTTAAATAACTTTCAATATTTTACCCTCCATAAAAATATATCGCAAGAAAACATCGGGCCGTTAATAACAATAAAATAAAATGATCTGGAGGGCCGGATAGAATTACCCGGAGGGCCGGATCCGGCCCCCGGGCCTCGACTTTGACACGTGTGTTCTACACTCACCCTTCCCAGGATGACGTTGACCTCCACAGCCAGCAGGAGGCCGTAGAGCAGCACCAGCAGCCCCGTGATGCAGTAGCGGAGCTGCCGCGGGCCGACGCCGTGCTCCGTGTACTTGGCAAACTTGATGGTCTTCATGGTGAAGGCGAGCACCCAGTAGATGAGCAGGGCTGAGGAGATTTCAGCGGGGATTAGAGCAGACCGAACGGCGTTCCCGCTGCACGTCCGCACAGACTCATAAACATATTTGACCTCATTTGTTTCCCTTTTGCAAACAGTTAAATGGATCCTCTTAATCCCTCAGATTATTCATATTTCAGATTACCAGCGATGCGGGGCAGGGATACAAATTTAAAGAGGCAATGATCTTTCTGTAAATACAGAACTTTTAAAGAGGCGTTCAACACGAAAAGGTCGCAGTGAACTTCAGCGAAATCTATTCCGTCATTAACGTTGACTGACGCCACGCCTACGGCCTGCGGCTTCCCACCTGGTAGTCGGTGAAATCAGAGTAGGAGAGCGTGCTCGCTGACGAGGTAATGAGGCGTGAGGAGGAAACGCTCAGCGGGACGAGAGGCCACGCGCCGGGACGGACAGCCAGTGGAGGCGCATCCACTTAGCAACCACGATCCTTTGCAGGAGCTCAGTGTTGGGAGAACTTCACACTTTTAAAACATGTGAATGTTTACGCAAAGAGGCGGAGCCGCTGTGACCTTGAGGTCCTCGTGAAGATTCCTAAACCGAAATTCCCAGCGAAGCTTCATTCGGTTATTCTGTAACAGTGCCAGAACCGCAGGGACGGATCATGGTTTTAAGAAGGATCAAGACCTCCAAAAGATGAAACATAGAAATATTTGTATTAGATATTTAAATGAAGAACTTCGGGTGGGGGTGGGGGGTGGGGTCATTGCTGTCGACTGTATCAGAGAACTGGACAGAGTTACCTCATTCACAGATTATGGTTTATTCCGGCTCCAACCAAATTAAGTCGATCCAGTCGGCGATTTTTCTCAACACGGACGCCGCCATGTTGGAACCAGACATCATTAGTAGACAGGGATTAGTCCAAGCGCTCTCACCAATCAGGAGTGAGCTTGTTGGAAGGCCACACCCCCTTAAGCGAGCTACATGGAATCTGACAATCAAATGTTTTTTAATGTTAGACGTGGAGGTCAGCAGACTCCACCTACTTCTATTCAGGTCAGTTTGTAACTTGAATAATTTAAACTACATTTAAAAAAAGAGAATTATCAAGAAGATGTTAAAAATGTATCAGAACCAGAATTATTCTGACCAATAGAACGACTGAGTAACAGCTGTTCACTTCTCTGTGGAAGTCTATGGGAATTTGGCTTCTTGGAGCCACTTCCTGGAGCTTCAGGGGGGTGGGGCTACTCAGTCCAGTTCTCAGATACAGTCAGTGGTCTGTGCAGTCTGACCCCCCCCCTGGTTCCTTTGATCTGGGGGTGTCCCATGCTGACGTCCTGCGTGATCATGAGTGGGTCGGTCGCTGGCGAGGAAAGATCCCAGCATGAAGCCAAGTTTCCATTTCTGATTCTATTCTGAGTTTTATTTAAAAAAATCATTTTATGCTTTATTATGTTAGGAGGGGGGGGTGTTCTGTGTGTTTTATAAATTCCTTTTTAATTGTTTTAATCCTGTAAAGCACTTTGAGTTACTGTCGTATGAAAAGTATTTTATAAATAAAGTTTGATTTAACTCAGAGAAAGTTACAGAATATGAGGACTACAAATGAAAGAGAGCAGACGCAGCTGCAGAAATCCTTTATAGTTATTTGAAGTGTTCAGTCAGTGGGCGGAGCTTGAATTAAAAATGCTCCTTTAATTACAAATATCCATTAAAACAAATAAACAAAAAAAAACAAACACAGCTGTGAAAATCCTGAAGATAATCTGTTGAAAATCTATTCTTTCAAACATTCTCAGTTTCTTTGGTTCTGCAGCTCCGTGCAGCATCAGGAGTTTCTAAGCCTCATCCTGGATCGTAATGATTTATTCATGTTGTCACGAGACTCGATGACAATTTGACGCCGCAGAAGTTCTCTGACCTCTGTTTGTAACCAGGAGTAACCTCAGTGAAGACAGGAAGCGTGGAGGATCAGCTTACCCATCAGCAGTTTGGGGAAGTTGGAGGTCTCGATGTTGTGATAGTAGACGATGGAGGTGATGCCCGCCATGAAGGCCAGAGCTGCAGGCATGTACAGGTGGAGGTGGAAGGACTGGCTGAACCTGGCAACGAACATCACATCAAGACGAAAAGGTCAGAACCAAACGGGACGTCTACGTTTACTGAACACTCTAAAATGACATTTTTAAGACCATAAGTTTTAACATAATTATGTTATAATTATATATATATTGATTAGATTATATATACATACATATATACACACATATACACATATGACAGACAGACAGACAGACAGATAGATAGATAGATAGATAGATAGATAGATAGATAGATAGATAGATAGATAGATAGATAGATAGATAGATAGATAGATAGATAGATAGATAGATAGATAGATAGATAGATAGATAGATAGATAGATAGATAGATAGATAGATAGATAGATAGATGGATAGCATTACCTGCAATAATATTAGCTGAATTTGCCTGCAGAATTTGCTAGTGTTGATAGTTAAAGATGCTGAAATTGATAGTCAAAAACACTGAAGCTGAAAATGCTGAAGCTCACAGCTAAAAATGGTGAAGCTAATAGCTAAAATTGCTGAAGTTGACAGCTGAAATCAGAAAAGCTAATAGACGAAAATGCTGAAGCTAATAGCTAAAAATGTTGAAGCTAATAGCTAAAAATGTTGAAGCTAATAGCTAAAATTGCTGAAGTCGACAGCTGAAATCAAAAAAGCTAATAGACGAAAATGCTGAAGCTAATAGCTAAAAATGTTGAAGCTAATAGCTAAAAATGTTGAAGCTAATAGCTAAAAATGTTGAAGCTAATAGCTAAAATTGCTGAAGTCGACAGCTGAAATCAGAAAAGCTCATTGATGAAAAAGCTGAAGCTGATAGTCAGCCAATATATTAACTAAATGCCAAATTCTGAAAAACTTTTAAAACAAAATTTAGGTTAACCAAAACAGTTAGCATGTAGCTGAAAAAAATAGCTGAACTTCCATATAGCCTGAAAAACAGAAAAAAGCTTAGATTAGCCAAAACAGCTAGCATGTAAATATTACCCTAACTCCAAAACAGCCTTAAAAAAAAAAAAAAAATTTTGAACTCTTAAATTAGCTTAAATTAACATAAACCTTATACAATTTTCATTATTTTATCCTCCTTAAAAATATATTATGTCAAATTATACAAGCTAGAAATGAGCACAAGATAACATCGGGCTGTCAACAATAAAATAAAATGATCTGGAGGGCCAAGAATAAATACCCGGAGGGCCGGATCCGGCCCCCGGGCCTTGACTTTGACGTGCTTTAGGAGAAACGTTCCTGTTTGGACAGCGACTAACGTGTTTCCAAACAGCTATCACGGATCATGTTCCTTAAGTCTCACTTCTCCTGTTCGGGATTGATCTGATCTTTGCCTGACCGTCAGTCCACACGTCGACGTGTTTGAGACGTCTGAGCGAATTAAACGCTGAGCTGGTTTGACCTTTGACCCCAGATCTGGCTCTGCTGATCCTTTCCTCCCCAAACAAGTCGGTTCTGTTTCTTCGTTTTCACGCCTCCATGAGCGTCTACGGAACCAACTTCTCCTGGCGGATTCACATGTGTTTTCCCCACACGCCAGGCGCCATGTGCCGACACGCAGCCCAGAGCAAACGATTCACCAGCATCCAGATGGAAGGAAAAGTTCTGCAGAGATCAGCGGTCGTCTCTGCGGGGAACCGACGCTCTCCCCTGCAGGAACCGTGCTGACTCTCTAATTCACCTTCAGTTTGATGAAGGAGGAAGCTTAGAGGCCTGAAGGTTGTTCTCCTCAATGAGGGCGGAGCCAAAACATTCTGTTAGTCTTCCTACGACACGACTGTAACTTTATGGCTGAAGGCGGAATAAATGCAGCCGTTTCCGACCATCTTCTTTCATCGTATTTTTTTGACTCTTTTGACTTTTAGGGTCCAGTTTGGCTCCGAAGTGTCTCAGTCAAGTTTAGAAGATTTAAAAATTTGAATCCAACTTATTTAGTATGATTCACATGTTGGTCGTCTGTCCCACTTCCTGTTCTCTGGCTCGTCTTGGCTGTGGACCTCGCCCCACCTGTCCCCCGTCCTATCTGGTTAGATAAGATAATTCCTCTTTAGTAGTCCTGGTAAAACGCCTGTCCGTCCTGGAAGAGGATCTCTCCTTCATCCCTTCTTTATTTCCTGAATCAGGTTTTTTAGGAGTTTTTCTTCTCGGAGAAGGAGGATCTAAGGAATAACCGGTAAAGAGTGGAAGCGTCTTTATTATCCTAATAAATCCTAATGGAAACACTAAAACATCAGGATTCTCTGCTGTAAAACAGCAGCGACCGGATTTTCTCATTTACTAAATCAAGTAGAGTCACTAAAACGTTCCCCTTTACATAATCTCCATCACATGGGAAATTATTATCATTTATAACATAAAAAGTTTTTACCGTAAAATTCACAAAATGAGACACAAACAGAAAAATCAAAAACGTATGGAGAGAAAACAGACTCACTCTGATTGGTGCGTGCATAATTCTTGATTTGTGCATGACTTTGGATTTGTGCGTGTGTGATTCTTGATTTGTGCATAAATTTAGATTTGTGCGTGCATAATTCTTGATTTGTAACTAATATAATACATTTTTTGCAAAAGTAAAAAAATTACAAAAATTAAAAAAATACAAAGTGCAATTTACACATGCACAAATCAAAATTACAACAGCCTGAAACTAATTACTCAAATATATATTTTAAAATACGCACGGATCACCTCTTACGCACGCAGCCTAAGTTACGCACAAATCTACTGTGAGACTCTTTTCACTCTTTTCATTAATATAAAAAGTCTTACCGCTGCAGCTCGAAGCGCCCTTTTCTAGAAATATTCTTATTTTTATAAGTATAAGTGCTTTAAAAGCGCATATTAAGACTTTTTATATTAATTATTGGGTATATATTTTTAAGAAAGTGGGAAAATGTCTAGTTTAACCAGATGTTATTCACAATCGAAGTTTAAAACGGCTCACAAGAAAACTATGATGAACGAGCATTCTGGTAATACTTGAACGCATCACTCACGGACGAATTTGTGAGACGTGAAAAGAGTCTCACGGTAGATTTGTGCGTAACTTCGGCTGTGTGTGTGTGTAAGAGGTGATCCGTGCGTATTTTGAAAATATATTTTTGAGTAATTAGTTTCAGGCTGTTGTAATTTTGATTTGTGCATGTGTAAATTGCACTTTGTACTTTTTTAATTTTTGTAATTTTTTTACTTTTGCAAAAAATGTATTATATTAGTTACAAATCAAGAATTATGCATGCACAAATCCAAATTTATGCACAAATCAAGATCACACACGCACAAATCCAAAGTCATGCACGAATCAAGAATTATGCACGCACCAATCATATATACGCACGCACAGATCCTAATTTACGCACAAATCAAGAATTATGCACGCACAAATCATAGTGAGTCTATTTTCTCTCCATAATAACGAAAGAAAACCAGAAGCTCCTGCAGCTGTAAGCGGAAAAAATCAGAAAGATTGATGAACCACACAGCAAATGAATGCAGGTCTACAAGAAAATACTTCATTTGAACTGAAGGTTTGAACAAATTAAGCAGAATTGATCAAAAAATGTGCAATAAAAATAAACGCTGGTAAAACAGATTATTCTAAAAAAAAACTGTAAAGTTAAACTCATCCAAATCCTTTCATCAAACAAAATTCTAAACATCCTGATGAGGAGGAAACAACTAAAGAAAGTAGTTTGTTAAATATATGATGGATCAACACTCGAGCAGTTAATGACGAAACTCCAGCAGGAGACATAAACCCTTCAGAGCAAAAACTCATTTCCATCCTCATTAAAATCAGAAAGACGTCTTTGAAAATGTGAATAAATAAAAACGAAGAGACGGAAGTCATGCAGAGATCACTGATGTGAAAACCAGACACTTTAGTTAAACGGGAAACCAAATGTTTCTGCACCAACTAAATCAAACATAATTATTCCAAACCAGCGATCTTCATCAAATCACAGCCTTCAAAATAATCCATAAAAGTTTAAAATAAAAATAGATTTATTGTAAGTATAGAACAAACAGCAGCTCGACAGAATAAAACTGGAAGAAACCAACAACTCCTCTGAAGGATATGGAACCTTCCACTGCCGACAGTGTGGAGTCCCACAAGGCTCATAACTGGGGTCCAGGCTGTTTATGATGAACAAAAATAATATTTGGGATGAAAGAACTGAGAAGTGACCTTCGCTGACCTCCACTGGAGAACCTTTAGAATTCGGACACAGTATGACTCAAACTATCCCTCGACTTAAACCAGATCCAAACCAACAATCTGAATCACAGCGTCTTTGGTTTCAGTTGAAGGTTAAACTGGAAAATATATTTTAAAATCAGGACAAAAACAGCAGAAATAAAATCTTTCTTGAACCAAAAGTCTGTTCTTTCTTTGACCCTCACAGCATTTAGTTACTGATGACGGACCGATCAGAACCAACGTTTTACTCCAATTCCGCATCATCCCAAACTGTTTCTGGGAGCCGTTCGGTTTCAGAGTCTCCATGAAAAAAAATCAACGATTATTTCTGTCAAAGGAGAAACTTTCCTGATCTGGATGTGGAATAAATGTGGGATGAATTCCACTGTTACATGACAGGACATTTATGTGTTTGTTCACTTCAAAATACATAGAAATAGATGCGTTATTTCATGAATCCTCTGCTAACTTTTGCGAATTTCTTCTTCTTTTCATGCATTAACCCCTTGACGATTGAACTGTGTAAAAGAGAAATCCACTGACGGTTTCGCTGCCATGACAACGTTAAATGAAGGGAAGTTTGGAGCAGTTTGAGACGTACCAGCGTCCGCAGGCATCGTTTTTTTCTCATTTCTTCTTCTATGGTTACGGGGGGAATATATATGAGTTATAGCTGCTCCCTATCAGGCATGAAAAGGGACTGAAGCTGTGATTGTGGATGAGACTGTGAGACTGGAAAACTGTTTCTGATCTGCAGCAGAAGATCTAAAAAACATGAGAACGTGTTTTTCTCTGTGTTTCTTACTGAATGTGTGTGTAAAGAGTTTAGAGTGAAATGTTTGACTTCCTGTCAACATGTAGTGGGAGGGCGGTCAGCGTTTGCTCATCAGATTTTCTGTCACACATGACGAACAGTGAGAGTCACGTCTTCAGACAACCGTCAGATGTCTGCGCAGACCCCAGCACGCTCTGACTGCAGCGCGTGCAGAAAGCAGCTGCAGCCGTCGCGCGGTTGCTGAGTAAATTCGGTTAAAAGGAGACGTTCAGTCGTGAAAGCGGCGCCGTCGTTCTGCATCACGCTCGCCGACCGGCCTCAGTATTAGGCGTGTTTGAGTTGACTTGAGCCTCGCCTGCTTCGTCGGCGAGACTAAGCTGCTGCAGGAGGGGGCGGAGAAAGGCGCCTGAGATGAAGGTGGACGACCAGACTGTACGAGAACGAGGAGTTGGGGGTTGTCCTCAACATTCGGCTGAATTTTAATATTCCACTCCTCCTAGTATGATCTGTGCTGTTATGTCTTTTATAGTATTTTTTACATCTCTTAGAGTAAAACAGATAAAAAAATAGCTGCGGGATTCATTACATGTGCACAGTCCCAAATAAACAGATAAAATAAATATTAAAGTTCATTTTAAAGACAACTATAACACACATAACCACAGATTATGTAAAATCTTGTATATTTTTTCATCAGTGATTCACTACCTTCCAGAAAGCGTAAAAAAATACACATATTTCCTTCATTTAGCGCCAGTTATTTCACAACAAACTACAAAAACTTTCAGGACACCGTTTCCCACAATGCATTGTTTTGTAGTCATCAAGGCGGCTTGCAGCCAGCGCAGTACCTATTTTCTGGTGGCTTAGGTAGGCACCTTGAACCCGCCCCTTTCTCGCGATACTTCATATCAAATGTGACGTCGGTGACAGAAACTACCCAGCATGCACCGCAAACCAGGCGATCTGCAGCGCCGCGTCCGCCTGCATGATCTCAAACACACCTATTACTTCCAGCTGCTCAGCGCCGTGTGGACACGACCTCCGATCAGCCAATCACACGGATGAATTGGAAAATTTCCGTTTCAAAACTTTTGGCCCTGTTGTAGAGTGTTGGGGCGGGGCTAACACCAAGGGCCAATCAAAATCGATGAGGGTGGTAACTTCAGTCCTGGTGCATTCACTGACTCTAAGAACTTTGATAGTTAAGGTCAGAAAATTACTATATTGTCTGTAAAATCAGCAAAAGAAAAAGATTTTCAAGACAATAAAGAAAAGATTTGAAACTGAAAAAACTGAAATTTTTAATTTTAAAACCTAAAAAACAGAAAATAATTAAGTTTATTTTAGAATAGCAAAAAGTTAAATTGTTTTATTTTGGATTCAAATAATATTGGCACCAATTTAGCTCCATAGAATCAGAGCTGACCTTCACTCGATTCATCTTTTGTGGTTCTGCTTACAGCAGATCTTTTAGATTTTCCAGAAAACTCAAAAATGCTCAACAACATATTTTATTTAAAAAAAAAAATCTCCCCAACATGAAGCCATCATGATTATCTGAGGATGTTCTCCAGGTTCAAGGGAACACTTCACCATAAATGATTTGAATCTGGTTAAGTAATCAACCATCTGGAGAGCAGACGACGATCGCTCTCCTGTGGCTTCTTCAGCGGATCAGAGGCGGAGCTTACACACTTGTGCGTGTTCAGGGCACTGATGTTGAATAGTGGTTGGGGGGGCGTTAAGGTTGATTGGATTCCCCCGTTTCATTAGGGAGGGACAACACTGTTTGATTAGATGATGACGGCCCCTTGAGGAGCTGCTGCCGGCCAGGAAAATCCCGCAGAGTGAAGCAGCAGAACCGACTCGAGGAGCTCGTCGGGCTTTCTCGGGGCAAACGCCGAGACGTCCGGGAAAGCTACACACTGAGGTGGAACTTATCCATCAGTGGAACCGCCGCGAATAGTCGACTAATCCACGACTAATGTCAGAGTCGATTAGTCGTTACTTTATATTTTATGGAGTTAGAGAGTAGTAAAGTTGAACAAAGTTGTGAGCGTTACTATGGTGTGAATGCTTAGTAATCAATCAGACTGTAACTGCACACTCCTCCTCCTTTCTGTACATTTTTCGTCACGTAAAAACTCAATCACACGTTCAGCAAGTTCAGCAAATGTTTTTGACTAATTTAGTTGACTGAGAAATTTTGGAATACTTCAGAGTTTAGCTCGTATTTAAGCAATGTGTTAGCTTTTGGCTAATTTGGCATCTACTACGTTTTTTTATGCTAATTTGAAATTTAGCTAATATTTGATCCAAATGCTAATGTTTTTGCCTATTTTCTTATATACTGAGTTTTTATTGACTAAGTTAGAGATTAGCTTCTACTTTAGCAATAGGCTAAGGTTCTTGAATAATTTAGATTATTGAGGAATTTGAGGCTATTTTGGAATTTAGCTAGTATTTAAGCAATGCGTTAGTTTTTTGGCTAATTTGGCATTTATTAAGTTTTTTTATGCTAATTTGGGGTTTAGCTAATATTTAATCAACAAGCTAACGTTTTTGATTAATTTAGTTGACTGAGACATTTTTGAATATTTCAGAGTTTAGCTTGTATTTAAGCAATGTGCTAGCTTTTGGCAATTTTGGTATCTACTATGTTTTTTTAATGCTAATTTGAAGTTAAGCTTATATTTGAGCCAAATGCTAACATTTTTGCCTATTTTCTTATATACCGAGGTTTTATTGACTAATTTAGAGATTAGCTTTTACTTTAGCAATAGGCTAACGTTCTTGAATAATTTAGATTATTGAGGAATTTGAGGCAATTTTGGAATTTAGCTAGTATTTAAGCAATGCGTTAGTTTTTTGGCTAATTTGGCATTTATTAAGTTTTTTATGCTAATTTGGAGTTTAGCTAATATTTTAGCAACAAGCTAACGTTTTTGACTAATTTAGTTGACTGAAAAATTTTAGAATATTTCAGAGTTTAGCTTGCATTTAAGCAATGTGTTAGCATTTGCTAATTTGGTATCTACTATGATTTTTATGCTAATTTGAAGTTTAGCAAATATTTGAGCCAAATGCAAGAGTTTTTGCCTGTTTCCTTACATATCGAGCTTTTATTGGCTAATTTAGATATTAGCTTCTCTTTTAGCAATAGGCTAACATTCTTGAATAATTTAGATTAGTGAAGACTTTGAGGCTACTTTGGATTTTAGCTAGTATTTAAGCCATGTTTTATGTTTTGGCTAATTTGGCATCTAAAAAATAAGATACATTAAAAGGTAAGGTTATATTGTATTGTATTTTTGTATTTATAAACAGGGAATTGTTTGCCTTTCTGGATAGAGACATAAGGGAAAGGCTTACATGCACTTATTAAATTCAAGTTGCGACTTTTTCTTTACAAAGAGAGATTGTATTGGTTTTTTTTTATTCTCGTTTCGCTTTTGTAATATTTTTACGTTTGAAATAAAAATCTAAATCTACTGAGTTTTTTTATACTAATTTGAAATTTAGCTAATATTTTTTTTTTAATGTAAAGGTTTTTGGCTAATTTGTTATCTACTGAGGTTGTATAGGCAAATTTAGAGTTTAGCTAATATTTTTGCATTTTTTTTATTAATTTAGTTTAATGAGGAATTTAGGCCATTTTGGAATTTAGCTAGTATTTAAGCAATGCTTTAGCTTTTTGGCTATTTTGGCATTTACTAAGTTTTTTAATGCTACTTTGGAGTTTAGCTAATATTTTAGCAACAAGCTAACGTTTTTGACTAATTTAGTTTAATGAGGAATTCGTGGCTACTTCGGAGTTTAGTAAGTAGTTCAGCAACATGCTAGCTTTTTTGGCTAATTTGACATTTACTGAGTTTTTTAATGCTAATTTGGAGTTAAGCTCATATTTAAGCTACACGCTAGCAATTTTACTATCAAAGATTTAAAAAATTAGGTCAACTTCAGCACTCTTCTTTGTCTTTTATCGAGATTCCCAGTCTTTTAGCAAATTTAACATTTCGCAATTAACTTTTGCATTTTTTACACTTTATTGTTTCACCATTTCCAGCAATAAGCTTCAGCATCTTCAGCGACTTCTTTCTAGTTCAAACTATCATCTTCATTGTTTTTATTTTTAGTTAGTTTAACGCTAACGATGGTTAAAATGTGTCTTTTACATCCTTTTTGCACATGACTCGATTAGTCGAATAATCGGAAAAAATAGTCGGTGATTCGTGGACTTCGTCAGCAGGCCTACCCATCAGAGACGATGCCCTCGGCGATCTCGCAGACCAGGACGAAGAGCAGGACGAAGGTGAGGATCCAGCGCAGGTTGTGTCCGGGGAAGTGCAGCCAGGTGCTGTGGTGGATGTGCACCTTGGAGCTCTGGCTGCCCCAACCTGCACCGGGAAAAGGAAAAACACAATTGAAGGATTGTCAAGAGACAAACTCCAGGGGTGGCAGCTGGCCAGAATTTGCCCCAGGGGGGCAGGAAGACTCTGTTATCATCCCTTTAATCACATTCTGGGTATTCTTGGCATCCAGAGAGCTGCCAGTCTGGACTGCTTCTTAACTTGGACAGATGTTGGCATCAGAACAAACTGTGATGCAACAGAGTCACTCTGTTAGTAACGTTCAGCAAACCTCAGCTGATAAAGAGTTACGTAAGACGTTCCTCGGAGTGCTGGCAGCTCCTCCTCACACATGCTCATTCACTCGCTCGCAGAAAACGTGTGAAATAAAAGGGACTCGAACTGTAATCGTAAAACAGAGACAGTCGCTGTTGCAGGGGTGAATCATCTGCAGCCAGAAGCTTCTCCTTCTGCAGAGAGGACCCCCCCCCCCCCTCTCTCTCTGAGTTTAACATCTCCTCAGCTCAGGATGTCAGAGGACGTCCTGCAGCTTCTTCTCCTGATCAAACTCCAGTTAAGGTTCAGGTTTGACACTAAAACATTAAAAAATGTAATAAAAATAGCTGAAATGAGCGACATTTGATGTCTTAAAATAAACATTTGAAGATTTAGAGCCCCCCCACATCCTCAGACGGTTATGCTGACTCATGTTTAGGGTGTCCCATTTCCTCTGAGGATCCATCCGACTCCTAATTTTACTTGACTCCCAATTTAGATATTTCTGACACGATAAAGCTTTTTATTTTGAGATGAAAGATGCTAAATCTTCAGTTGTAAAGCAGAAAAAGCAGCTTCAACACATTAAAAAAAATCACTAAAACCGTGAAAGTTGAAACTTCAGAGTAAAATAGCAGACAGATCCTGATGGGACTGCAGCATCACAGAGAAATCCTGATTCTGATTCTGTTTCTGCTGAGGTTTAGAGATGAAGAAACTCCTGATTTTAGGCTGAAAGGATTTTCAATTTAAGGCTCTGGAAGTCTGAGAGGGAAAACAGTCAGGGAGGTAAAAGCAAGGGCAGATAGAGAACAGACACACGTGTGCGCGCGCGTGCCAACACTCACCGATGAAGAGAATGGGGAAGGTGATGAAGAGGAGGAAGACGTGCGGGACCACGTTGAGAGCATCGAGGAAGCAGCCGTTGTTCAGGACGCCTCCGTCCACGTTGTAGGCCGCCGAGTTGTTCTCGTTCCCGCAGAACGCCAGAGACATGGTGGAACCGGGGCTCTGCGGGAGACAGCGAGGATGAGGAGGAGGAGGAAGAGGAGGACCGGAGGAGCCGCAAAAATACCGTCCTCTCAGAGCATTTCGCCTCCTTTTGTCCTCAGAACATCCTGGTAATTCCAATTCCCAAAGTGTCCTCCTTTCCTTCCTCCCCAATCCAGCTCCTCGGGATGAGCTCCGCGCGCGCGGAGGGGAGTCAGAGGGAGGCGGGTCGTGAGGAGGAGCGGGTCAGAGGCGGCCAGAGTCCCCCCTCTCCGTCCATCCCGTCCGCCTGCAAACTGAGGACGTCCTGCAGGGCGCCGCTCGCGCTCGGCTCGCGCGCGCGCAGCGCCGCTCCTCTGGAATGCACGCGGGCATGCTCACATGGCGGGAGGAGGAGCGGCTCCCGCAGATCCCGCTATTCCTGTCTCCAGAGGCGACCTTGGCGGAGCAGAGGGGACGGACGTGCCGGAGGAGCCGGTGGCGCGAGCGCAGCAGCAGGTAGGGGGAGAAGCGGGGGGGGGGAGCAGTAAATAATGTGTGTGTGTGTGTGTGTGGGGGGGGGGGGGTGCTGTCATAGAGGAACGTGAGAAGCATGCATCCGAAGCGCGCGTGCCCCATTGACACGTCACGTCACTCATGTTCACCTGAATTACACCTGAATCCTCAGATGGAATGTAGCAGTCACGTGATCGAGGGGGGTTGGTGACAGTTTGACAGACAGACCGGGGGAGGGAGGGGGGGGATTTTCATAATCCGTCTGTCATCGTTTGATGGGGACTAACATCGTGAACGTTATAGGAACCGTCAGGATTCGGTTTACCGGAAGAGAAATCCCGGAGGAAATCGATAAACCGTTTCTGACGTCAGGAGGGAAAGAAAAATGTGTTGTTGTTTTTTTTTTCCCTTCGATCAGTTCATGTTGTGATCCATATGAAACACGGTGGTGGTGGTGTGATGGTTTGGGAGGTTTGGTGCACTGTAAAATGTGAACTATTATTTAAAAAGCTCTGTAAGTTATTTAAAAATATCAGTTTTTAAGACGAGTAAACCATTAACACAAAATTTTAATTCGATTCGTTTGATGTAATGTCTTGTTTATTTTAGTGTAGCTTCAAGAATGAATTTCTTTAAAACCAAAACATCTGCTGTTTACCAAAAATCCTCCATCTGTTCGTGACTGAAGCTCCTGTTCTGAAAAAACAAACATCTAAAGAAGCAGCGCGCCATTTTACAAGCCTTTAGGGGCGGGGCTTAAAGAGACAGTACAGGTGAACTGCGGAATTACAAGAAAACTCCTATAAAATGTTTGTTTTTTTTCAGTTAATCCATTGTAGTTCACTTGTAAGTCTTAAGATTTTATACTTTTACTTTTTTGAGTTCTTGAATAAAGATTTTTTTTCTTAATCTTTAATATTAGAAAGCTCACCTATAAACACGTGATCACAATAGAACAACAGTAATAGAACTGAATAATAGTAGAATCAGAGATGTGAGGTCTAAAGAGGCTAAAACACAAATATAGATATAAATAAATACCCCCCCTCCCCGCTTTCCTCCTCGCGCGCGCTTTTCTGAGTGAAAACGCGCTGGACTGTTTGCGTGAGTATCATCAGAGTGCGCGGCTGTTAGCGGCGCAGGATGAATCATTCATGTTTGAGTGATGGAGGAGGGGGGGGGGGGTCCCCCATCTGCCGCGCGGACCAACATCTCCTTTAAAAGCGCTTTTCACCTCCCGCGGTTCCATCAATCATGATGTCAAAAACACCACTAAATAGATAAATAAATAAAAGCGCGCGCTCACCGGTTTGTACCGCGGGATCATGGTTGCCGCCTCGGTCCTCTGACTTCCACGCTCCCTCCGGATCCGTCACATCCGTTATTTTTGGACAGCACAAGAACCGGAACCGTCTCGTGCGTCTGGAGCGCGTCCGGAGTTCTGAGTTTGAGCGCGCGGCTGCGGGCAGGCAGCGGGGCCGTTTGCGTGATGACAGGGAGCTGTCCGCGGTGCTGAACCCCGGGCACGGAGGGGGCGGAGGAAGAGGAGGAGGAGGAGGAGGAGGAGGAGGCGCAGACCCTCCAGCTCCGTCAGGGACCCGAGCAGGTGGTCATGGAGTCAAACCCGCAGCCTCCCAGCAGCAGCAGAGGGGATGAACGCGCGCTGAGCCGTTATATAACGAGGACGCGCGTGATCCATCACAAGCCGTCCCGCACGCGCGCGCTTTTCCTCTGAATTCTACCTCAAATCTACAAACATCACTGAGAGGATTTATAGCAGATTTCTGAGGATCTTTCTGATCCGTTCAGCGTGTATGGAGCTCACTTGGAGCCAAAATTATTTGAACTCCAAATAAAACAAATAAAAAAATATTCGTGTTTGGCCAAAAATGTCCAAAACTTTTTGCTATTCTAAAATAAACTCACCATATTTTCCAGGGTAAAAGTCTCTGTTCTTTCATAGTTTATCCATGTGTGTAACTAACTCAGGACTGACTAATTTATGAAATATTTTTAAATATATAAATTTGTTATTTTTCCACTAGCAACCAGTTGCTAACGACCACATGAGAGCGCTGTATTTTCTTCTGACAGTGCCAGAAGAAGTAGTTAGAAGAGAATCTGATTGTTTTCTTCTAAAATGTTGATATTTTTCTCATTTGCATTGAAAAATTATTTTTATTTTCCATAGTAAATAGAAAATTGCGACTCAAATATTGTTTTTCTTCTTCTTGATTAGACGCTTTTTGCTCCTGCAATTTATATTCCGATTTATAATACAGTAATTATTTTCAGCTTCAAATGTTCTGTTTTTTAGGTTTTAAAATGTCAATTTCAAAACTTTTTATTTTCTGCTTTAAATCGTTTTTCGCTTTCATGTCTTTGTGTTTGGTTTAGAATCTGAAAAATTCAGTTTAAACAGTTTTGGCGCGTTGGGGGTCGGGGGGGTTGGGCTAACACAAAGGACCAAATGACACCGATGATGGTAGTAACTTCAGTCTCGGTGATGAAATTTTCAGATTCAAAACAATTAAAAAAAAAAAAGATTTGAAAGTAAAAAAAAAAGTTGCAACTGAAAAAAAGTTTTAAAATTGAAATGTTGAATTTTGAAAAATAAAAAAACATTTGAAGCTGAAAATAATTAAGTTTATTTTAGAATAGCAAAAAGTTTCAGACATTTTAATTTTTTTTTTTTTTTGGCCAAACACCAATATTTTTCTTTTTTTTATTATTTGGGTTTTAAATGATATTGGTCTCAAGTTAGCTCCGTACATGAGGAGCATCAGCAGCATCTAAGATGGATTTATGATTGTTTAAAACCTTTCAAAATAAAACACAGAAATCTAAAGATTTCAAATTAGTTACTTCAAAATTAAGGCAAAAATGTGAAGATAGATTATTATTAAACTGAACTCTGACGCTGACATTAACAGAATGAACATTAAACCTTTTTCAAGCATTAAATTCGTGACATTTACTTTCAGGTATAATCAGTCGGACCGGTTGCAGAGCTGATGTGAGAGGAAGAATGTGAGACACCGGCATCATGCTGCTGCCTTTTCAAAGGTGCAACAAAAGCTGCGATGAATCAGCCTCGTCATCTCTCAGAACATTCTCCGCTCTGGATGGACACTTTGGTTTCCATGGAGACGGAGCCAAACAAGCAGCTCCTCTGAACAAAAATGTTTGTTGCTCCAGAAATATTCAAAGTCAAGTCCTCGATTTAGCGTGTTTGCTCCCTCTGAAGGGTCACAGAAACCAGCAGAAGCTTCTTTCTTCTTTGTTCAACCTTTATTAGAAGGATCACAGCTTTCATTTAACCTTTAACAGACTTTTGCAAAGATCAGCGATCTCTGACTGCAACCACTTGTCAGAAACTCAGGCGACAAACTATTGACTGGATGATCCTCCGACATTAACCGAGACGGTGGCGAGGGGATATTGACGGGTGGAGTCGATCTGCGGGACGAGACGCTCAAGCTGAGAGAAGAAAAGTCGAAACGAGCAGACATGAATGAAAGGAGGTCCGGGGCCGATCAATCCAGACTCCTCCAGCTGTGGGTGGACGAGGCTAGAAGAACGTCCTGCAGGAGAAAGAAAGAATCATCTTCTCATTTCAGATGAACGTAAACATCACACATCGACTTCTCTGCACACGAAACACAACAGAACACACTCATGCCGGTACTGTATGGAGCTAAAGTGAGGCCAATATTATATGAAACCAAAAAAAAAAAAACACCTAGAAAAAAAATATTGGTGTTGATCCAAAAAACATGTAAATGTCTGAAACTTGTATCTGTTTCTGAAATAAACGTAATTATTTTCAGCTTCAAATGTTCTGTTTTTTAGGTTTAAAAACTAAATTTCACTATTTCACTTTTTCACTATCTTCTCTACATTTTTCTGGATTTTTTTTCTGGAAATTTCAGGGCCGGGACGGAAATTACCAGCCTCATCGATTTTGATTGGTCCTTTGTGTTAGCCCCGCCCCAAAGCGTCACATTGGTTTTGAAACAGCAATTTTCAGATTTGAAAACGAAACAAATAGTTAAAAGTAAAAAATTTGGATTTCAATTTGAAGAAAAAGTTTTGAAATTTTGAGTTTTTAAACCTAAAAAACAGAACATTTGAAGCTTAAAAATAATTACGTTTATTCAAAAACAGCAAAAAGTTTTGGACATTTTTTATTTGTTTGGGCAAACACCTATAATTTTTCAATTTGTTTTATTTGGGTCTCAAATAATGTCCCAAATTTAGCTCCATAATTTTGAGGATAAACAGGAAAACTCTTTTAGAACGAGGAAAATTTCTAGAGCCAGATCCGTATGGAGCTAAAGTGTTAGTCTTTAATAAACTTAATTATTTTCAGCTTCAGATGTTCCGTTTTTAAGGCTTCAAAACGCAAAATTTTTGTTTAAAAACTTTTGGCCCCAGTGTGGCGTGTAGGTGGGGGGTTAACAAAGGACCAATCAAAATCGATGAAGGTGGTAACTTCAGTCCCGGTGCGGACATTTTCAGATTTGAAACTTAAAAGAAAAGATTTGAAACTGAAAAAAAAGTTTTTAATTTGACATTTTGAAAACTTAAAAAACTGAACATTTAAAGCTGAAAATAATGAAGTTTTTCTTAGAATAGTATAAAGTTACGGACATTTCATATATTTTTTTGTTTGTTTGTTTTATTTGGGTTTCAAATAATATTGGCCCCAATTTAGCTCCATAGATCTGTGTTTCACCTCAGAAAGAGAAACTCTATCAGCTGGCGGACAGAAGCTCATCTCCAGCATTATCTGCTTCTGAGCGTCCCCAAAGATCCAATCAAAGCTTTTCTTTCAGAGTTCTGAACTCAAACTTGATTACTCAGAACATTCCGTTTGCCTTCACTCCATCAGTGACCGATCGCTGCTGTTTCTACACATCAACCTTAAACTCTCTCTTTTACAGCAGATTTGAGTTTATTCTATGAAGTTCAGAAGGTTGTTTTTTTTTCACAAACATAAAACAGGAAATAAAACTGATTTTAAAAGTTTTTTTGTTTCTTCCAGAAAATCGTTTGTTTCCTGGAAGGAGACGTTTCTGCAACTGAGAAGTCTTCTGGATTCCTCCATGTATGCTTGAGCATTTTCTGCAGTTGAAGTTACATTTGTTTAAATGTTTGGGAAGTTTTTTTTGCTTCACAAAAATTCACAATTCCATTTTTTCCTCAGATTTTTCTTCACAATCTCTTCTTGGAAACGTCCAACCGGAAAGTCAACAGTTTGGAAAAGTCTGGACAGCTGGGATTGTTAAAAAGACAACTTTTAGAAGCTAATCCTTGAATTAAAAGAAAAGATTTTTGTGGCTGAAATCATGTCAAAGTTGATCTGAAACATTTTTTTCCAAACCATTTTTAGAAAAAAAAAAAAAGTTTTCTATCAAAGTTGTATTGTTTAAAACCCAAGTTGGCAGAAAT
Source organism: Oryzias javanicus (assembly GCA_003999625.1). NCBI lineage: Eukaryota > Metazoa > Chordata > Actinopteri > Beloniformes > Adrianichthyidae > Oryzias > Oryzias javanicus. The sequence continues at coordinate 30,230,113 of CM012442.1, forward strand.
TTGATGTTAAAATCTTTGTTTTTAATAATTAGAGATTTTGCAAAAATATTTAAAGTGTTGCTTAAATATGAGCTAAACTCCAAATCAGCCCAAAAAAACCTTAAGCTAAAAAAAAAAGCTAGAAATAGGCTCAAATTCCTCAGTAAACAAAATTAGCAATAAATGGTTAGCATTTGGGTAACATATTAGCTAAACTATTTATTAGCATAAAAAAAAACCATTAGATAACAAATTAGCCAAAAAGAAAAGCTAACACGTTGCTTAAATACTTGCTAAACTCAAAAGAAGTCTAAAATTCCTTAGTACACTAAATTAGTATAAATAGTTAGCACTTGGGTAAAATATTAGCTAAACTCTAAATTAGTATAAAAAACCCCAGTAGATGACAAATTGGTCAAAAAAGCTAGCATATTACCTAGCTAAACTCAAAAATAGGCTTAAACTCTTTAGTAAACTAAATTAGCAATAAATTGTTAGCATTTGGGTAAAATATTAGCTAAACTCTAAATTAGCATTAAAAACCCCATTCGATGACAAATTAACCAAAAGGCTAGTATATTGCTTAAATACTAGCTAAACTCGGAAATAGACTTCAATTCTTTAGTAAACTAAATAAGAAATAAATGTTTAGCATTTGGGTAAAATTTTAGCTAAACTCTAAATTAGCATAAAACAAACCCATTAGATGACAAAGTAACCAAAAAGCTAGCTTATTGCTTAAACTTGAGCTCAACTCCAAAATAATCTCAAATTCCTCAATAGACTAAATTAGCATAAATGGTTAACATTTGGGTAAAATATTAGCTAAACTATCAATTAGCATTAAAAATCCTATTAGATAACAAGTTAGCCAAATAAAAGCTAGCATATTGCTTAAACTCTAGCTAAACTCCAAAATAGCCTTAAATTCCTCAGTAAACTCAATGAGCTAAAAACGTTAGTTAGCCTGTTGCTAAAAGCTAAGCTCTAAATTAGCCTAAAAAAGTTAGCATGTTGCTAAAATATTAAGTAAACTCCAAATTTTTTCTATCAAAGTTGTATTGTTTAAAACCCAAGTTGGCAGAAATTTGATGTTAAAATCTTTGTTTTTTATAATTAGAGATTTTGCAAAACTATTTTATGTGTTGCTTAAATATGAGCTAAACTTCAAATCAGCCCAAAAAACCTTAAGCTAAAAAAAAGCTAGCATAATAGCTTAAACTCTAGCTAAACTGCAAAATAGCCTTAAATTCCTCAGTAAACTAAATGAGCTAAAAACGTTAGCCTGTTGCTAAAAGCTAAGCTCTAAATTAGCCTAAAGAAGTTAGCATGTTGCTAAAATATTAAGTAAACTCCAAATTTTTTCTATCAAAGTTCAACTGTTTAAAACCCAAGTTGGAAGAAATTTGATGTTAAAATCTTTGTTTTTATAATTAGAGATTTTGCAAAAATATTTTATGTTTTGCTTAAATATGAGCTAAACTTCAAATCAGCCCAAAAAACCTTAAGCTAAAAAAAAAAGCTAGCATACTAGCTTAAACTCTAGCTAAACTGTAAAATAGCCTAAAATTCCTCAGTAAACTAAATGTGCTAAAAACGTTAGCCTGTTGCTAAAAGCTAAGCTCTAATTAGCCTAAAAAAGTTAGCATTTTGCTAAAATATTAGGTAAACTCCAAATTTTTTCTATCAAAGTTGCATTGTTTAAAACCCAAGTTGGAGAACTTTGATGTTAAATGAGCTAAAAACTTTAGCCTGTTGCTAAAAGCTAAGCTCTAAATTAGCCTAAAAAAGTTAGCATGTTGCAAAAAATATTAGGTAAACTCCAAATTTTTTGAACATTACTATAAAAGATGAAAACATTTAAAGGTTTGTTCCTAATCTACTTAAAAAATTTGAAGACTTTCTCTTTCATTACTTATAAGACATATTTTGGTCGATATTTCAAAAACTATAACGTTTATGAATCCAAAAATACAAGCAGTAATGTCCTGAACCTTTTGATATCAGGATTGCTTTTTCATCTCATCAAATGTGAGCTTGGTGCTTTGATGTGAACGTCCAGCCAAACAGAAGAAGATAAGGAAATCCAGATCGAAGAGAAACAAAAGAGCGTCACCCTCCGACCGGGGTTTTGTTTTTAAGCCCCGCCCCCTGTTCTACTCCTGCACTGCTTTGACGTATAAAATAGTGTAAGAGTGAGGGATTCGTCTTAAATAGGATTGTGCATTTCAAAATAAAAGTCTGAGGAACCTGATGATGGAGGTTTCAAAGCCAACCTGGACCATGCCTTTACGGGGGGGGGTGTCTGCAGAACATGTGACAGTCTGGAGGAGGGGCATCTATCAGAAGAGCCGCCCCCCTGAACAGAAGCTGGATTCACTGCTGAATGTTTGATGGGCAGATTGTCACATGTCCTCAAAGAGCGGGCCCAAACAAAACCAAGCGCCACACCACACGCCGCCGCCCCTCGTGTGGGAGGAAGAGGAGAGGATGAAGGTGATTACCAGAGGAAGGACTAGTGCTGAAGTACGTAGCCGTGTCTGTACAGAGCTGCGCTGCCTTCAAACGCCTTTCTGTTCACAGTGGGACTGACTGACCCGGACTTACTGCTGCACACACGCACACACCAGCGACCCATGATGCACTGCTGCAGCCGGCGTTTCAACAGACTGTCAATAAATGACTGGAATGCTTACACTTCATCCTCGTAGTCTTTCGGGGGAGAAACTGCGATCACCACATCAATCCAGTCCTGGGAGGGAGATAAAAAAAAATAAATAAATCAGCCATCCTGCACTGAAGAGCACGCCAGCTGCTGGTTTTAAACTGGACCGGTACCCCGCCGCTCGCCCAGGCCCGCGCCAGAGAGTTCTGTCCCTCCGTCAATGAGGCATCGACCAGGATCTTCCCATTTACTGCCATGAGTTCATCCCCCGGAGCGATCCCACCTACAAGCACACATACGTGCACACACAAAGGCATGAGCATATTCACACGTACGTACACACATGCATGTATTCAAGTGCACGTGAACACACACATACATACATACATACATACATGTACTCATGTGCATGTGCAGATACACACACACACTTGCACGCACGTGAACACACTGACATCCAGACACACACACAAAGACAGGAGCATATTCACAGATACACAAGCCCACGTGCACACACACACACAGAATCAAGCATGCAAATGTACAAACATGCATGCATGTACACGTACACAAAAACACGAGTGTATTCACACACACAAATCATTGAGCATAAACAGATTCCTCTTTTAAGAAAAACATCTGATTCCATTAGAGGAAGTCGGCGCGTGTCATTTCCTGTCTGCACTTCCGTGGTTTAGTAAACTGACCGTGTTTGTCGGCGGCTCCGCCCTCATAAACAGACGACACCACCAGCTTCCCCAGAGGAGAGTCAGCCCCCCCCTCCAGAGACAGGTCCAGCTGTCCGGCCTGAAGGACGGCAGACAGGAAGACGTCAGAGCCGGAAAGAGACGTTAAAGATGTGGTGAACGTGCAGATGAAATTACCTTTTTGATCCTCAGCAGCCTCACATCCCGGCCGGCTATCTGCTCCGAGGAGAACTGTGGGAGGTTGAGGAGGAGAACGCAGCGAGGAGAAGGTCAGAGGAGGAGAAACCTAGCAGGTTTTCTGACAATCATCAGATTGAATCCTACTGAGCTCCAACCTGCTTCTATTCTTAACCTGATGGTTTCATCCTCCAGCGGCTTATTCAACAACTAAGAGAAGGGGTCCCCAAACTACGGCCCACGGGCCAAATCTGGCCCACATCCACATTTTGCCCGACCCTCCACATGCTTTCGGAAACGCTTGATTTTTTTCCTCCAATCTTGCTTTTTGATTGTTTGCTAATAATGCTAGAAGAATAGGGATGCTATCAGTGTTTTCTGTTAGTAAAACAGTGTTTTGCTAACAGAAAATACTGTTAGCATCAATCGCAGACGGTACTGCTAACAGAAGGGATCGTTAGCATCAATCGTAGACGGTACTGCTAACAGAAAACACAGTTAGCATCAAATGCAGCAAAACTACTGACAGAAAACACTGTTAGCATCAATCGCAGACGAAATTGCTAACAGAGAACACTATTAGCATCAATCACAGATGGAACTGCTAACAGAAAACATCGTTAGCATCAATTGCAGACGAAATTGCTAACAGAAAACACTGTTAGCATCAATCGCAGACGGTACTGCTAACAGAAAACACCGTTAGCATCAATTGCAGACAAAATTGCTAACAGAGAACACTGTTAGCATCAATCGCAGACGAAATTGTTAACAGAAAACACAGTTAGCATCAATTGCAGCAAAACTACCAACAGAAAACACTGTTAGCATCAATCGCAGACGGAACTGCTAACAGAAAACACTGTTAGCATCAATTGTAGACGAAATTGCTAACAGAAAACACAGTTAGCATCAATTGCAGCAGAACTACCAACAGAAAACACTGTTAGCATCAATCGCAGACGGAACTGCTAACAGAAAACACTGTTAGCATCAATTGTAGACGAAATTGCTAACAGAGAACACTGTTAGCATTAATCGCAGACGAAATTGCTAACAGAAAACACTGTTAGCATCAATCGCAGACGAAATTGCTAACAGAAAACACTGTTAGCATCAATCGCAGACGGAACTGCTAACAGAAAACACTGTTAGCATCAATTGTAGACGAAATTGCTAACAGAGAACACTGTTAGCATCAATCGCAGACGAAATTGCTAACAGAGAACACTGTTAGCATCAATTGCAGACGAAATTGCTAACAGAGAACACTGTTAGCATCAATCGCAGACGAAATTGCTAACAGAAAACATTTTTTCTGTTAGCTTACAAACTGACCTCGGCCCGCATCAGGGAAGAAAAAACCTATGTTGCCCTCACAAGAAAAAGTTTGGGGACCCTTGACCAAAAGAATTCAAATTCTCACCATATCCTAAATGTTTTTATTGTTTCTCACAATGTCATGAATTCCTGTTAATTTCAGAGCTATTTTATGAAGATCTGTCCAGGTTTTCAGCAGAAGTAGACCGGTTCATGTTTCTGTTAACCCTCAGTCTTGATAAAAACAGCTCTTTTTCCAGACTGTACCATGGAGTAGGGGTCGAAGTCCTCCACATACTTCTGAAATCCCTGAGAGAAAAAAAACAAATGTGTTTAAGTTCATTATGACAGCAAACAGTAGAAAAGAGACGCAGAGCAGCGGCAGGTTTCCTTTGACAACCAGGAAACTACGTTCATCAGAATCCTCACACAGAGACAGCCTTCAGTAGATGGAGGTACATCTCCATTCATTCTATTCAATGCTGCACACTGAGAAAACCATCAAACTTCACATGTTCAGAAGTTTGCTGTGACTCAAACACAGCCGGAAAGTTCAGGAGAGCAGAAGAAAAGAGAAGAGACGCATCGGCTGCAATCATGGAAGGAAGTGAAGCTTCCAGCCGAAGAGGCCAAAAGGTACCAAAGTATGGATCCAGTCGGGTTCCGGCAGAGTTTCAGACACCAAACTGACCGTGAAGCTACAAGTGGATCTCGTCTCCCACAACAACCAGAACGTGAAGGGAAACTTTCAATAGAACTTTTTCACGTGACGTCACACATCGCCCGTTTTGTGCAGAGTAGCTTCCGGTCTTTAGAACGGCAAAGCTGTTAAAGCTATTTTAAGTAAATAATAAAAAAAGGTAACCTAAAAAAACTGTAACCGAAATTTGTATATTTATTTTAGAAATGTCCAACCTGGTTGTATTTGTTTTCCCCTTTTAGATTGTTCACAAAAAGTACAAATGTAAGTGTTCCTCCTGCAGAAAGCAGCTCAGCTGCTTCCCCAAATTCCTTTGGATCAGGGGTGTCAAACTCAATCGCACAACGGGCTGAAATCCAAAACGCACCTTAGGTCCAGGGCCGAACAGGATAAACATTTATTGAACACTTTAAAACAAAATTTTTAAAACTTTAAAACCGTAACTTATTAACATAATCATGAACGAGATGTATAGCATTACCACCGATGATGCTAGTGCGAATGCTGTAAGCTGAAGATTCTAAAATTGAGTTGAAAATGCTGACGCTGATGGCGGAAAACGCTGAAGCTGAAATCACTGAAGGTAATAGCTGAAAACACTGAAGTTGATTGCCGAAAATGTTGAAGCTGATAGATGAAAACACTGAAGGTAATAGCTGAAAACACTGAAGCTGATAACTGAAATTGCTGAAGCAGATTGCTGAAAATGCTCAAGCTGATAGCTGAAAATACTGAAGCTAATAGCTGAAAATACTGAAGCTGATTGCTGAAAATGCTGAAGCTGATAGCTGAAAATGCTGAAGCTGATGGCGGAAAACACTGAAGCTGAAATCACTGAAGGTAATAGCTGAAAATGCTGAAGTTGATTGCCGAAAATGTTGAAGCTGATAGATGAAAACACTGAAGGTAATAGCTGAAAACACTGAAGCTGATAACTGAAATTGCTGAAGCAGATGGCTGAAAATGCTGAAGCTGATAGCTGAAAATACTGAAGCTAATAACTGAAAATATTGAAGCTGATTGCTGAAAATGTTGAAGCTGATGGCGGAAAACGCTGAAACTGAAATCACTGAAGGTAATAGCTCAAAATGCTGAAGTTGATTACCAAAAATGTTGGAGCTGATAGATGAAAACACTGAAAATAGATAGATAAAATCACTGAAGGTAATAGCTGAAAACATTGAAGCTGACAACTGAAAATGCTTAAGCTGATGGCTGAAAATGCTTAAGCTAATAGCTGAAAATGCTGAAGCTGATAGCTAAAATATTTGCTAAACTCCAAAACATCCTAAAAAACAAAAGAAAAAAGCCAAGATTTGCCAAAACAACTAGCATGTAGCTGAAATACTAGCTAAACTCCAAAATGGCCAAAAATATCTACGTAAATGCCAAAATAGTCCAAAAAGGTAGCAGAATGTCAATTTTTAAAACTTTTAAACCGTAACTTTTTAACACAATCATGAATAATTAAAAGGCAGGAATAATATTTCTGAATAAATCAACCTAAACCTTAAATAACTATCGATATTTTACCCTCCATAAAAAAAATTGTCAAAATTATACAAGCTAGAAATGACCATAAGATAACATTGAGCCATTAATAACAAAAGAATAAAATGGTCTGGAGGGCCGGATAGAATTACCTGGAGGGCCGGATCCGGCCCCCGGGCTTTGACTTTGACACACGTGCTTTGGATGATATTAAACCAGTCGTGGATTATTTCTCTCTGACGTGCCGGTTAAAGTTAGACAAAGGTTAAGAGTACTTCATTAAACGCTGCTTGTTTGATTATGCAGATAGTTATAATTTTAATCCATGCTAATGTTAGTGCTAGCATTAGCTTTGGCTATGAGACGTGGAGCTGCAGGAGATCAAGAGTAAAAAGTTTCCTAAATTTCCGCTCTCACAAAATCCTTGTAAACAGAGCTTAAGTTAGACAATTCCAGCGTGTCTGACATTAAACTTATCACGGTTGTAATGTTTTCTACTGCGGTCAGTGAGCTGCCGTTAGCTCCGCCGTGGTTCTAACATCACTCCTCTTTGGTTTTTGATCTCCGGGAAAATAAAGGTAAAAAATGATCAAATTAATTGAAAACTTTTGCTAAAAATGAATATTTCCATGTAATGTTATAAAATACGTTCGTCCAGAGTTTCTGTTTTACTTGGCTGCTCTTATTTTGAAAGTTGAAAAAATGTTGCTTGATTTTCACTGAACTAAACCATTCCTATTTTTACAATCATACCCTAAAATATCCCGTAAAACAACAATTAAATTATCCTGGGAAGGGACTAAAATGCAGCGATTTGCATCTTTGCTGAAGGTGTTACATGTGGCCAACAGCTTTTGTCCTGATCGCATTAAAAATACGTGCAAATATCAGCCAAAATGGAACCCGTTAAAATAAAATCTGCTCAATATTTTAATTAAAACCTCAAAACCTATTAAAGGATTTTTCAAATTTGTATTTAGATTTTTGAACAATCTAAGAGGAAATGAAAATATAGTTCAGCAGGACATTCATAAAACAAATATTGTAATTTTTTTCTTTTGAATTTGATACGGTTACCTTTTATTATTTATGTAAAATGTGTCAAACAGCGTTCAGCTGTCAGCTTTGCCGTTCTAAATCTGAAGGTTGTGATTCCAATTTTCGACTGTGAAAAGAGTCCATTCACTAAAATTTTGTGTCTCAATCGTTTCAGGAGGTTTTGATGAATCCAGTAAAGTTCAGGGATTTCTGTCCGTTCAGGAAAACGTGGTTCTCGGTCAGCCTTTGTCAGGTTGACCCTAAAAGGCGCCGGAGGAGAGCGTGGAGACGAATCCGGGAGCAGGAGGAGCAGGAGGGCGTCACTCAGGAGGAGATCCATGCATTTACTTGTCGTTTGTTGTTCGACTTAAATGACGAGTTGAACGGCACCATCCGCTTCAGCATTTCTGGAGGCTGAAACACAAACAAACCCTTAAAGAGCAGCTTCTGGTTGATGCTTCAACCATGACGGAGGAGAACGGGCTGAAGCCATCGCTCCTCCACCAACGAGGAGGTTAGGGTTCAAGTTTGAGCTTTTTTTAGGTACAGCCTGAACTCTACGCCCCCCCCCCCAGACCTCCGGCTGGAGTCTGGAACATCCAGATGATGGAAAACTCTCTCAGATGTCTGATTGATTTATCTGCCTCGTTAGGCGGGGTGACTGGGAGGGGCGGGGCTTGTCGGGCGTGCTCCTTACCAGGCCGTCAGGGCGGTGGGCGGATCGGTGCGGCTCTGGTCGGTGAGTCTGCGACTGCGGCAGCATGACGGGCTTTGACATTACAGGAGCCATCTGTCGCCTCTGGTTGGGAGGGCTGGGAGCCAGCTGCTGTCAGGTCACCCCCCCCCAAAAAAAAAAACAAGAGCTCAAACGTGGAGCCCGAGACACCGGCGCCGTCTTCACCGGACGAGACTCACCAACATGCTGCTCGAAGTGGAAATACGGCTGGCGTGGGAGGTGTTCCTCATCACCTGCGCCCCCCCCCAAGAGCACACATTCAGCATAAGAACCCCCCCTCAGCACACACCGCTGTTCACACCAGAACAAACCACACTCAGGATGGGGGGGGTCACATTGAAACTCATAGAGAGACTCAGGGCTCGTTTACATTACGTTTTTGCGTGCGTTCCGACAACTTGGTTATCGTTTGGGCCTCTCGTTTAGACCAGAACGGCGTTTTAGGGCCCCCAGAACGACAACTTTGGTGAACGCCTTCCAGAGTGGAGCGTTGCGAAACGTTCCCATTCCCACCGCCCTCCCATTCTAGTGTGTACGGTCAGGAACGGTGTCAGGGTGTAAAGCGGATGTGAATGTGGCTGCATTTTCTGTATGCGGAAGCAAATCGGTTTCACCGCTCTCCCGCATGCGCGAACCACACGTCACTTCCGCTAAAGCAGTTTACGGTCTTTGGACGGTAATAACAATAACTAGAAAAGTGCATTACCTCCGATAATGCATGTGTGAATGCATTTTGCAGAATGTGGTTGCTGAAGATGCAAAAGATTTTTCTTTAAGATTAGCTAAAAAAACCTCAAAAGTTAACATACTAGCCAAAAAAGCTAACACGTTGCTAATATGTTAGCTTAACTCCGAATTAGCCCAAAATACCCTAAAAAGTTGCCAAATTAGCCAAAAAAGCTACACGTTGCTAATATGTTAGCTTAACTCCAAATTAGCCCAAAGAAACCTCAAAAGTTGCCAAATTAGCCAAAAAATCTAACATGTTGCTAATATGTTAGCTTAACTCCAAATTAGCCCAAAAAACCTTAAAAGTTGCCAAATTAGCCAAAAAAGCTAACACGTTGCTAATATGCTAACTTAACCCTGAATTAGCACAAAGTTGCTAATATGTTAGCTTAACTCAAAATTATCCCAAAAAAAACTCAAAAGTTGCCAAATTAGCCGAAAAAGCATAAGTGCAGAAAGTTTTATAACTATTTGAAAAATGTTCCCATTGACTTAACATAGGGCTAAAAATTAGCATAAACTGTGCAAAATCGCAAAAACCGTAAAATTTGCGAAAACCAAAAATACTAGCCATAATTTTCTCAACGAGCTGATCGTTTTGATACCAATATTGCACAAGTGTAAAAAGTGCACAAAGTTTTATAACGATTTTAAAAATGTCCATTAATTGTCAATGAGGCTAGTAAACTAGCATAGATTGCATTAAAATCGTTAAGTGTACGAATTTCAAAAGTACAAGCACGAATGTCCTGAACAAGCTGAACGTATTGATACCACTGTTTCATAAGTTGTAAAAGTGCATAAAGTTTCTAAAGGATTTGAAAAATTCCCATTCATTTCCAATGATGCTAGTAATTGGCTCAATTTGCGTAAAAAACGTACATTTTGAGAATACCAAAAACACAGGCATGAATGTACTAAATTTGCAGAACGTTTTGACACCAATATTGCATAAGTTGCAAAAGTGCAGAAATTTTTATAACGATTTGAAAAATGTTCCCATTGAGTTAACATGGGCTAAAAATTGCGCGAAATCGCGAAAACCGTAAAATTTGCGAAAACCGAAAATACAAGCAGTAATGTCCTTAACGAGACAAACGTTTTGATACCAAGATTGCATAAATTGCATGAAGTGTGCTTGAGTTTTTACGTGTCAAAAAACGTACGGAAGAAAACGTAAATAGGTGAAAAACAATAGTGTGAATGCATTGAATGCATTCACACAATAACCTCGTAGGATGTTAATATAGCTCACAAAATTTTTTTCTCATAGTGAAAACATTCACTTATTGTTGAATAAACGAAAGGAAAAAGACACGTTAGGGATAAAGACCTTACAATCTCAAAGTGACTACAACGGACTACAAATGTTTTCTTCTTCTGCAGTTTTACATGACGGCAGTTTCCTCCCCAAGCTAAGAGGAAACAGCGCCACTTCAAAACACTTTATTTTATCCGGTAATCCAAATTCGTTTTTAACGGTAACTCGGTGGCTTTTTTTCCACACAGTAATCCAGTCAGGGGAAGCTCTCGGGTGTTCAGAAAAACGTAAATTCTTGTGATGAAGACGTTTTACTGTTTGGAAATGACTCCGTCGTATAGTGGGCGAAGAGCGGAAGTGACGTGTAGTTCGCGCATACGGAAGAGCGGTGCAACCGATTTGCTTCCGCATACAGAAAATGCAGCCACAAGGCTCTCACAGCGCGCATAGCGGCGTGGCGTGTGAGTTACATCGTTTTCCGTCAGCATTCATTTTAACCGTGAACGCAATATCATTCTGGAACGTCCTGGTGTGTACCCGATATCTTGCTTACCGGGTCAGAGAGCAAAACGCGTTCCCGTTCCAGTGTAAACGAGCCCTCAGAGGAGAAAAGAAACCACTGCAGTCAACAGCTGATGTCTGACCTTTGGACTGGGGGGGTAAGACATTTCACTGGCGTTGGAGGAGTAGAGGCCCCCCCTGGGGAGATACCCGCCGGCCTCCCACTCGCTCCGGTGCTCTGGAGGACTGGGAGGATGCTGGAGGTGAAGGTGCTGGTGGCGGTAGCCACTGTGGGAGGCCTCGGCGTGCTGCGGGGGAGGTGGGGGCGGAGGGGGTGGAGGGGGTGGAGGGGGCGGAGGCGGGGGTGGAGGAGGGCGCGTGGGCTGAGGAGATGAAGGAGGCCAGGCCGCCTGAGAAGCGGGAGGGTAGTGGGAGGACGGCGGCCGTGGCGGCTGGGGGCGGGGCCTGCGCCCCCTGTGAGTCGTAGCTGAGGGGTTGGAGGGTGGAGACGGCGGCCTGCGCCGCTGTGCGGTGAGTCGAGACGAGCCGGGGGGGTGGCTGGGGGCGGTCGGGTTCAGCTTCGGTGACGGCGGTGGGCGGGGCAAGGGCGGCGGCAGCTGGCTGGTGCCGGGGTGAGTGGGGGCCAGTTTTTTCAAAGGGCCCCTCAGGCTCTGATCCACCTGGTCCAGGTTGATGTCGTCCAGGTCGGTGGTGGCCAGATGGAGGCCCCCGGCGAAGCGCTTCACCTTGGGCTCGGAGGCGGGCGATCGCGGCGAGGAGAGCTTCAGGTCACAGCAGAACAAAACGCGACAACGCAACTTTATTTACACCAGCAAGAATGACAAACGAAATGACACTTCCGGATCGCTTGGGATTCTCAGGATTTTCCTGACTGACTTTACATTTTTGATGTGAACTTAGAGAAGAAAACAGGAAGTTTTCCCAAAAGCTTCGATGAAGTCTTAAAATCAGGAACATTCCTTTAGACTAGATCTGCAACCTGCGGCTCCAGATCCACTCGTCTCTTTTATCTCTCCATTTTGACTCCTCGACCGAACATAAAATAAGTCACGGAGACTGCGGACCGTCTGAGTCTGATAATGGCCGCCTAACCAAAACTATCTGAAGAAAACAAATAAACAAATCTCGCAAACTAAGACTACCAAGGTCCAACCCCAAACTAAAATAACAAAACCCAGCAGTGGAAGACTGCTGAGGACAAAGAGGGTTTATAGTCTTGTTATTTAGACCTTGAGTTCGTAATGATAAGTTATTCCATTCTATTCTATTCACCACCTTCTAGGTTTTGATCAGATTCATTCATTCATGTTCGGGGATCAGAATGTGAGGAAAACCAAATGTCCTCCAGAAACTTTCTCATGAAAATCTTCTGATTTTGCTTCTATGGAAACTGAAAAAAGTTGCACGAAAGATTTAAACATTTTTGTGGGACGACTTTCTACTAAATGGAAAATTCGTATCCGGAGAGACCTCCCTCTTTACCTCTGAGGACTCGTTCTCCACACAGGAGATCTGCTCCAGCCGAGTCTGACACAGACGCTCCACCCAGTGCTGCACTTTCTCAGACTCCTCCATGTCTTCCCTCTCCGTCTCTGAAACCTGAGGCCAGCAGTCAAAGAGTCTCACCACCTCAGCTTCACGCGGCAATCAGCAGGCTCCGCCCACTCCACACGCTCTCCTACCTCCTGGACCAGCCGATTGATCTTCAGCTGTTTCTCTCGTTCGTACATCTCCTCTTTCTCTTTGGCCAGCTTCAGCTCGAACTCCATCTCCTTCTTGCTCTTCTTCTGCTCCTGCAACGTGTCCGTGTTGGACGTCTTCTTCTTTTTCTTCTTCTTCTCTCCTTTCTGAGGCGCGGCGTCAATCAATGCAAGTAAAACGCAGACAAACGAACGGCGGATTTCACACAGCACGGCATGCAGCGCCTGGGACGTACTGGAACTGATGAGGTTCTGCTCTCTTCTCACACACACAGCAAACGGATGAAAATACCTTACGAAGCGACGGAAGTTTCCCTTCATAGCGATAAAACCAGCCAAACGCTACAGATGGAGACGAGAATGAGTCATTTATCCGGTTCAAACCCAAAAACCTGCAGGTTTTAAACGCCACATGGTCTTATCATTATGAAAGCAAGACCCTCCAGAGAGGCTGCAGTCCATCTGCGGCATGTCTGCAGACTCATCTGCGCAAGACTGCAGACCCATCTGCGGCACGTCTGCAGACTCTCTGCACAAGACTGCAGACTCGTCTGCGACACGTCTGCGGACTCGTCTGCGGACTCATCTGCGGCACGTCTGCGGACTCGTCTGCGGACTCATCTGCGGACTCATCTGCGGCACGTCTGCAGACTCATCTGCGGACTCATCTGCGGACTCATCTGCGGACTCATCTGCGGACTCGTCTGCGGACTCATCTGCGGACTCATCTGCGGACTCATCTGCGGCACGTCTGCGGACTCATCTGCGACACGTCTGCAGGTTCATCTGCGACACGTCTGCGGACTCATCTGCGAAACGTCTGCGGACTCGTCTGCGGACTCGTCTGCGGACTCATCTGCGAAACGTCTGCGGACTCGTCTGCGGCACGTCTGCGGACTCATCTGCGGCACGTCTGCAGACTCATCTGCGGCACGTCTGCGGACTCGTCTGCGGACTCGTCTGCGGACTCGTCTGTGGACTCGTCTGCGGACTCGTCTGCGGACTCGTCTGCGGACGCATCTGCGGACGCATCTGCGAAACGTCTGCGGACTCATCTGCGGCACGTCTGCAGACTCATCTGCGACACGTCTGCAGGTTCATCTGCGACACGTCTGCGGACTCATCTGCGAAACGTCTGCGGACTCGTCTGCGGACTCATCTGCGGCACGTCTGCAGACTCATCTGCGGCACGTCTGCAGACTCATCTGCGGCACGTCTGCAGACTCATCTGCGGACTCATCTGCGGACTCGTCTGCGGACTCATCTGCGAAACGTCTGCGGACTCGTCTGCGGCATGTCTGCGGACTCGTCTGCAGACTCATCTGCGGCACGTCTGCAAAGTAATCTGCGCAAGACTGCAGACTCGTCTACGGTACAACTGCAGACTCATCTGCGCAAGATTGCAGACTCGTCTGCGGCGCGTCTACAGATACATCTGCGGCCCGTCTGCAGACTCATCTGCGGCCCGTCTGCAGACTCATCTGCGGCACGTTTGCAGAATGTCTGCAGCTTGTTTTCAGCACGCTCTCTCCCTCCCTCCTGCACATCTCCAGCATGCATTGGTTCACAGCAGCTCCACAATCCAGAAACAAACGGCAGCAGCTGCTGGTCTCTGACCACCGCAAGCAGAAGAAACGTTTGAACACTGAGCTGCATTTTGGTTGTCAAAGGAAACCCCACGCTGGTCTCTGAGCACAAACATCCATCTATAGCTGCTGTCACCGCGCAGCTTCATCTGCAGACTCACGTGCTCATCCTCCTCATCTTCATCTGTGAAGGTGGCTTCATCAGGTGGATGGGAGGCGGCAAACACAGCACACAGCAGGTGAGGAACAGAGCATGCGCAGAGAAGAGGCGGGGCAAAAGTCAGGGAAAAGTCCAGAAGACGAAAAATGATCCATGCACTTTAGAGAGAAGAGTCTGCTCATACGAGAACTCCGGGTTTTCGGAGACGGGGCGGCTTTGACCCCCGGCGGGGCAGGTGAGGGGCTCCTCGGACTCTTTGGCCGGCCCTGGGTTCCCCAGTCCTCCTGCCAGTCTCGGTTATGCTTCCTCTCCGAAGCCTCAATCCTGCAGAGGCGGAGGAGACGCTTCAGAGAGTGCACCGCTCTCCATTTCAGAGTTAAAAACAAACATCGGCATACTTCTCCATCTCCTTCTTGTAGCGCTCCTCCTCCTCTGCAGTTTTCTGAGCAATCTCCATTTTTCTCCTGTGAAACACACAAAAAAAAGAGTCTCATCCTGCAGCTGCACATGCAGGGGGGAAACACTCAACTTCAAACGTTCTCTTTCATCCACCGCAGACTTGAAACGTTCAAGAATGTCTTTCATTTCTGCAGCTCAGAAAAGCATCTGGAGTGTCTCTGTAGAGCCGCTCAGCAGAGGAACCACAAACACTCGGAATCAACCAGCAGCTTCCTCGAGAGTCGAGTTGATTATGCCAGACCGCAGTGGATGCAGTTTGTGTTTTCCATGGTAAGAACACAGCAGTGGAAGTTCTCATATCACTTCCATCACCTGTATGGCTGAATCCAAATTCTTCCCTTGAAGGGGCATTTGAAGAAAAAAGGGAATCCAAAATAGTTTTTTTTAAACAAAGGTACTTCCAGTTCTGTATCCCTGTAGGAGGAGAAGCACTTTTCTACATACGAGTGTGCTCTGAAGCACAGAAGTTTATATTTAAATATAAATAATGACTATTAGTTGTAGCATGACCTTTGTAAAGTTAGAAAACTGTTGTTATCTATTTTTCGAGCACTAGCAGCTCTGCGCTAACGTAGCTGACTGGTGAATAATTGTGACAACATTATTCTAACATGTGTTAGTGCCGTCCGAATTTGAGGACACTATCTCTGAGAAAAGAGAAAAGGGGGAGAATAAAGACTCGGCCTATATGAGAGCTGGTTTTAATTTGACTCTTCGGTTCACGATACCGATGCTGCGATAATTGGTAAAAATCGTCTAAAAATCGTCGAATTTTTTAGGAATATATATTACCTTTTATTTTTTAGCTTGAACACAGTCACAGTAAACAATCTGTGTCTTATTTTGTGCAACAAATAATTTACACTTTTGCACAAGTCAGTAATACTATGTTTTTGACAAGAATTGACATCAATTGAATTTGAAATATTTGTAAAATTCAGGGTTAACAGTAGTAAACATGGACAGTAAAGCCACTACTTATTGCAAAATTGTTCTAAACAACAGAAAAAAACTGGCGCCCCCTATCTACCTCCGAAGGAATGTCTCACCAAAGGATAGCAAACATAACAATTTCTAGCCTCTTCAAACAAAAATAAAACATCGATATTTGGTGAAAAATTGAGAATCAATCGCAATATTGATATTTTCTCACACCCCTAAACTGGGGGGAGGGTGAGGTTTCTTTTTAGGGCATCAACGCGCAATTAACTATCCC
The DNA here is from genome assembly GCA_003999625.1 of Oryzias javanicus. NCBI lineage: Eukaryota > Metazoa > Chordata > Actinopteri > Beloniformes > Adrianichthyidae > Oryzias > Oryzias javanicus. Next base: position 30,246,559 of record CM012442.1, read on the forward strand.
AGATTAACATGTTAACATTAATTTACGCAACTTTATTGCACCTGCGGAGCACCATTTCATCACTTTACCGAATTATGCTTCCATTATGGGCAAAACACTTAATCCCCAGGGCCGACTCTGAGCACAGGTAACCTAGGCAACCGCCTAGGGGCCATGTGCTGCAGGGGGTGCCAAATTCCAATGTTTTGGTTTTTTTTTTCAGTTTAACACACTGCTCATTTTGTGTAAAATGTAAAAAAAAAAAAAAAAAATTATAAAATAAATACAATAGACACATACATAAAAACATAAATAAAATAATTAGTTGAAAAGTTAATTTTGTCGTTGTTTTGCAAATAATTAGTTGGTTTTTTTTTTACGTTTTAACACCTGAGGCATCACCGGTGAGGCTTAAACATAAAATCTTTAACATACTGTAACTTTACAACCGTTTCCGATCAATCCAGCAGATTTTGAAGGAGACAAGCTGCTGGAATTATTGTGTTAACAGTTGAAATGTTACTGTAAATCAAATAACATATAAATAAAATAACATAAAACTCAATTTCCAGCCCTAGATTATTTGTGTTCAGTTTTTTCAGCCAAATTCTGAAAAAATATTAATCAACTATAAGTTTGGCAGCATCGAATTTATGTTCAAAGACGCCTGAAAGGAAAACTCGTCAGCTTTTAAACCAAACACCAAAACGATGCTAAAATGAAGGAACGTAAAGAAAATTAATCTATAAAATTTGTCACTTTGGTCTCTTTAAACACTAAATAATGAAGTAAGAGGAGTCCAGCCAGGAGCTGAAATGTCAATAAATCAATATCTCCACTGCAAGAAAGATTGAAACTATTGTTTAGATCTTTAAGTTTTAACTGCAGGTTTTATCTGTTCCATTTAAATATGTTTTGATGATTCGGAAGGAGCAGTCATGGAAACTTTGATCCGTCAAGTTCAACCGCGAAGCTAAACGAGTCCCAAACGTCCCGGCGTGGGGGCGTGTCTTCATTAGAGGCGGTGTTTACTCACTGCCTCTCCTTCTCCTGCTGCTCTTTAAGGATCTTGTTGGTCTCCATTGCCATCCTCTTCTGCTGCATCAGCTCCTGCCTCTGCAGCTCCCTGCGCGCCTCCGCCGCCAGACGCTCCTCAGCCGTCATAAACAGCTCGCTGCCATGAGAGAGAGAGAGAGAGCAGCAGGAGAAGGCAGTGAGGGTCAATGATCAGATCTGTGATCAAAACGGCTGCAATAATGAAGGAAGTGTTGGTATCTGCAGAAGATTGGAGCAGAACCTGCAGAGCAGTTACTTCAGAATAGAACAAAAACATCTGAAATCTACCATAATGCAACAGAGAAGAAGCACTTTCTTCTGATTAGTCCAGAATTGTCATCAGACCCACAGCTTTGAAGCTTTGAGCAGAAACATTAACTAAAGAACACTTTCGAACAAAAAACGTGTTTAAATGTAATATTTGAATAAAACATCCACATTTTCATAACCAGAACATAGTGGAGTCATATATAAACGTCATGAAATGTTCGTATTTACTGGTATTTAGACAAAACAAAATAAAAGCAGTGAGCATCGTGTCTGTATTACCTTTAAAATCCAGGACACTGTATAGTCCTGAACGGTATAGTTTTTTAAAAGTTATGGATTAGGGAGGAAATTCAGACACAATCTTTGTAACAAAATGTTCAGCTCGTTCAGGACATCACTGCTTGTGTTTTTGGGATTCATAAATAGTCTTTGCAAGTAAAATATGCCCCATAAGAAAAGGAAATGAATGACGTCCTCATTAGCAACAAATCATTAAATATTAAAATATATAAATACTAAAAATATATTAAATACTAAATTTATTCATTAGCTATGTTTTAATTTTTCATAATAAAGTTTAGCTAATATTTTAGCAACATGCAAACGTTTATTGGCTTATTTGTTTTCTACTGGAGTTTTTTAAGCTAATTTAGAGATTAGCTATTTTAGCAACATGCAAACGTTTATTGGCTTATTTGTTTTCTACTGGAGTTTTTTAAGCTAATTTAGAGATTGGCTATTTTAGCAACAGGCTAACATTTTTGACAGTTTTAGTTTACTGAGAAATTTTAGGATATTTTGGAGTTTAGCAAGTATTTAACCAATGTACTATCTTTTTTTTTGGCTAATTTGGAATCTACTGAGGTTTTTTTAATGCTAATTTGGATATTATCTTATATTTTTGCAACATGCTAAAATTTTTGGCTAATTTGTTATGTACTATCTTTTTAAAGGCTAATTTAGAGTTTGACTAATATTTTAACAACATGCTAATATTTTTGGCTAATTTGCTATCTACTGGCGGGTTTAAAGGGTAATTTAGAGTTTGTCTATTTTAGCAACAGGCTAACATTTTGACAGTTTTAGTTAAATGAGAAATTTTAGGATATTTTGGAGTTTAGCAAGTATTTAACCAATGTGCTAGCTTTTTTGGCTAATTTGGCAACCACTGAGGTTTTTTTATGCTAATTTGGATATTATCTTGTGTTTTAGCAACGTGCTAACATTTTTGGCTAATTTGTTATCTACTGGCATTTTTAAAGGCTAATTTACAGTTTGGCTATTTTAGCAAAAGGCTAATGTTTTGACAGTTTTAGTTTACTGAGAAATTTTAGGATATTTTGGAGTTTAGCAAGTATTAAACCAATGTGCTAGCTTTTTTTGGCTAATTTTGCATCTACTGAGGTTTTTTTTATGCTAATTTAGGTATTATCTTATATTTTAGCAACATGCTAACATTTTTGGCTAATTTTTCTATCTACTGATGTTTTTTTTTTTGGCTAATTTAGAGTTTGGCTTATATTTTAGCAACATGCTAACATTTATGACTGATTTGTTATTTACTGGTGTTTTTAAAGGCTAATTTAGAGTTTGGCTGTTTTAGCAACATGCTAACATTTCTGGATAATTTGCTATTTACTGGCGTTTTTAAAGGCTAATTTAGAGTTTGGCTTATATTTTAGCAACATGTTAACATTTTTGGCTGATTTGTTATTTACTGGTGTTTTTAAAGGCTAATTTAGAGTTTGTCTATTTTAGCAACAGGCTAACGTTTTGACAGTTTTAGTTTTCTGAGAAATTTTAGGATATTTTGGAGTTTAGCAAGTATTTAACCAATGTGCTAGCTTTTTTGGCTAATTTTGCATCTACTGAGGTTTTTTTATGCTAATTTGGATATTATCTTATGTTTTAGCAACATGCTAAAATTTTGGCTATTATTTTATCTACTGACGTTTTTAAAGGGTAATTTAGAGTTTGGCTATTTTAGCAACAGGCTAACATTTTGACAGTTTTAGTTAAATGAGAAATTTTAGGATATTTTGGAGTTCATCAAGTATTTAACCAATGTGCTAGCTTTTTTGGATAATTTGGCATCCACTGAGGTTTTTTTTATGCTAATTTGGATATTATCTTATATTTTAGCAACATGCTAACATTTCTGGATAATTTGCTATTTACTGGCGTTTTTAAAGGCTAATTTAGAGTTTACCTTATATTTTTGCAACATGCTAACATTTTTGGCTGATTTGTTATTTACTGGTGTTTTTAAAGGCTAATTTAGAGTTTGTTTATTTTAGCAACAGGCTAATATTTTGACAGTTTTAGTTTTCTGAGAAATTTTAGGATATTTTGGAGTTTAGCAAGTATTTAACCAATGTGCTAGCTATTTTTGGCTAATTTTGCATCTACTGAGGTTTTTTATGCTAATTTGGATATTATCTTATGTTTTAGCAACATGCTAACATTTTTGGCTATTTTTTTATCTACTGACGTTTTTAAAGGTTAATTTAGAGTTTGGCTTATATTTTAGCAAAATACTAACATTTTTGGCTAATTTGTTATCTACTGGCGTTTTTAAAGGGTAATTTAGAGTTTGGCTATTTTAGCAACAGGCTAACATTTTGACAGTTTTAGTTTTCTGAGAAATTTTAGGATATTTTGGAGTTTAGCAAGTATTTAACCAATGTGCTAGCTTTTTTGGCTAATTTGGCAACCACTGAGGTTTTTTTATGCTAATTTGGATATTATCTTATATTTTAGCAACATGCTAACATTTTTAGCTAATTTGTTATCTACTGACGTTTTTAAAGGTTAATTTAGAGTTTGGCTTGTATTTTAGCACGGGCTAACGTTTTTGACCAATTTAGCTTACTGAGGAATTTTAGACAAATTTGGAGTTTAGCTCATATTTAAGCAACACGCTAAATATTTTTCCAAACTTGACATGTATTAGGGATTTTTAAGCAGAAATTAAGATGTTTCAGAAATTTAGGCCAACTTCAACACTTTTTCATTGTTCTTTAATGAAATTTCTAGTCTTTTAGCAAATTTAAATTTTTTTCAAATAGCTTTTGCATTTTCAGTAAATTCCTTCAGCAATTAAAGTAAATTGCGTCACATTTCCAGCAAAAAGCTTCAGCGTCTTCAGCAACTACTTTCAGCAAAAAGCCTTCACAACAGCATTATAGCAGGTAATGCAATTTTTCTAGTTCTTCTTGCTGCTGGTGTGTATAGAATCACTTTTCTTTGCTTTTTCTTTTAAATCATAAAAAATAAATTTAAAAAGAAACAAGAGATCTCAAAACACCTGAAAAAGTTAGACAGGTACATGCTCCTCCTATAGGCAGATGCTCCCAAACCCCTCATTTCTTTGATCAACAGAGGAATTTTCATATATATTTAGAAATTCATCCTAAGAACTCCCTTAAACATCGGAAATGTAAAAAAAGCACACCATTTCAGAGGTGAGGATTCATGTACCTCCACTGGAACACCAGGAAGTTACTGTGAAATCATCAGTTTCCTCGTCTCACACTCGGTACTTACGGCTCCCGTCAGAACTGTGATGGTCAGACTTCTGCTGCTCTTCAGGACTTTGACGGCCTGAAACCAGGAGAAACGACACAAACGGACCTCCATGTTACTGAAGGAGGAGCAAGCGTCAAGGAGAACGTGGATCAAAGCTGAGTCACCTCTTTGTGGTCCAGAGCGGTGAAATCCACGCCGTTCACCTCCACGATCTGGTCTCCGGCCTGCAGTCAGACAGGAGAGCGTCAGTTCAGCCCGCTTCAGGTTGCATAGAAGCTCTGAGGCGTTTGGGGGAAACCACCTCCAGGCCGACTTCAGCCGAGAGGGAGCCCGGCTTCACGTTGCTGATGTAGATCCCGGGTTTCTGGGTGGGGCCGCTGGAGATGCTGATGCCCATCCCCTTTTCCCCCACCAGACTGAGGAAGACCTTCTTCTCCTTGATCTCCTTCCCACCAATCGACGCCAGTCCAGCGATGCTGCTCTTCTTCTCCTGGAACAGCAGAGATGAAGAGTGGACAGGAAACCCAGAGACGGAAAAACTCCGGCAGAACGAAGAGGATGTCCTACCCCGGACTCGGACACGAACTGATCCACAAACTGCCATTTGAGGGTTTCCTCTGAGGAGCTGAGGGGAGAAGCACCAGAGACCTCAGGGACGCCCTCTCATGAACTCATGAAGGCACGAAAAACAAAAAACCGACAAACCTTTTGACGGGAATCATACCCACATCTGCAAGACAGTAATAAATTCGTTAAATGATTCAGACAAACGTAACAAAGAAACTTTTCACACAGGAAGGCGGACGCACGGCGAACTTTGAGCGACACGGTTTTGGTCGTCTTGATGAGACTGATGACCTCCTCGTGGATGCAGGACGAGATGGAGTACCCGTTGATGCGGACGATCTCGTCTCCAACCTGGAATCGACACAGAAGCAGATCCGATTCAGACTGACAGTCACGAAGAGTCAAATGATCTCTAAGGAATTTTCTTCATTCATTTGATGCAGGTTTGACCCTTTCCTGACTCCGCCCCCTAAACTCCCTAATTTGCTACAAGTTTGGCTCTCTCATGACTCCGCCCCTAAACTCCCTCATTTGCTACAGGTTTGACTCTCATGACTCCGCCCCCTAAACTCCCTCATTTGCTACAGGTTTGGCTCTCTCATGACTCCGCCCCCTAAACTCCCTCATTTGCTGCAGGTTTGACTCTCTCATGACTCCGCCCCCTAAACTCCCTCATTTCCTGCAGGTTTGACTCTCTTCTGACTCCGCCCCCTACACTCCCTAATTTGCTACAGGTTTGACTCTATTCTGACTCCGCCCTAAACTCCCTAATTTGCTGCAGGTTTGACTCTCTCATGACACCGCCCCTAAACTCCCTCATTTGCTACAGGTTTGGCTCTCTCATGACTCCGCCCCTAAACTCCCTCATTTGCTGCAGGTTTGACTCTCTCTCATGACTCCGCCCCCTAAACTCCCTCATTTGCTGCACGTTTGACTCTCTTCTGACTCCGCCCCCTACACTCCCTAATTTGCTACAGGTTTGACTCTATTCTGACTCCGCCCCTAAACTCCCTAATTTGCTGCAGGTTTGACTCTCTCATGACACCGCCCCCTAAACTCCCTCATTTGCTACAGGTTTGGCTCTCTCATGACTCCGCCCCCTAAACTCCCTCATTTGCTGCAGGTTTGACTCTCTCATGACTCCGCCCCTAAACTCCCTCATTTGCTGCAGGTTTGACTCTCTTCTGACTCCGCCCCTACACTCCCTAATTTGCTACAGGTTTGACTCTATTCTGACTCCGCCCCTAAACTCCCTAATTTGCTGCAGGTTTGACTCTCTCATGACACCGCCCCCTAAACTCCCTCATTTGCTACAGGTTTGACTCTCTCATGACTCCGCCCCCTAAACTCCCTCATTTGCTACAAGTTTGGCTCTCTCATGACTCCGCCCCCTAAACTCCCTCATTTGCTACAGGTTTGACTTTCTCATGACTCCGCCCCCTAAACTCCCTCATTTGCTGCACGTTTGACTCTCTTCTGACTCCGCCCCCTAAACTCCCTCATTTGCTACAGGTTTGGCTCTCTCATGACTCCGCCCCCTAAACTCCCTCATTTGCTACAGGTTTGACTCTCTCATGACTCCGCCCCTAAACTCCCTCATTTGCTACAGGTTTGACCCTCTTCTGACTCCGCCCCCTAAACTCCCTCATTTGCTACAGGTTTGACTCTCTCATGACTCCGCCCCCTAAACTCCCTCATTTGCTGCACGTTTGACTCTCTTCTGACTCCGCCCCCTACACTCCCTAATTTGCTACAGGTTTGACTCTATTCTGACTCCGCCCCTAAACTCCCTAATTTGCTGCAGGTTTGACCCTCTTCTGACTCCGCCCCCTACACTCCCTAATTTGCTACAGGTTTGACTCTCTTCTGACTCCGCCCCTAAACTTCCTAATTTGCTGCAGGTTTGACCCTCTTCTGACTCCGCCCCCTACACTCCCTAATTTGCTACAGGTTTGACTCTATTCTGACTCCGCCCCTAAACTTCCTAATTTGCTGCAGGTTTGGCTCTCTCATGACTACGCCCCCTAAACTCCCTCATTTGCTGCAGGTTTGACTCTCTTCTAACTCCGCCTCCCAAACTCCCTCATTCGCTAAAGTTTAGAGGGCGTTCAGAGGGTCTGCTCCTCCTGTTCTGATGAGAACATTCAGGAACGGGAATGGATGTGAAGGAAGCCGTTCTCCATCTTTGAGCTTCTGTGACCCTGCAGGTCAGACCTAAAGGTCAGACCTGCAGGGTCACATGAGGACCAGTAGAGATCCACAAAAGTGGGAGAAAGGATGTCAGATGCTGTTTCCTCGTTGGTCAGACAGTGGATACTGGAACTTTCCAGTTTGTTCTCAAGAACGAACCAAGAACTCCAGAAGAACTAATTATCCTATAATAATGTTTCTCATGAAGGCCATTATTCTCAATCAATCCTAATAGGGCCACAGATGTGTTGATTAGAGAGCGCTTGAACCTGAGGAGTTTTGTAGATTACCCATAATGCACTTGTAGTAATTAATACTTCATCAATCTGTGATTTTCAAATTTACCAGCAGATTGTGATAATTTTATCTTTAATTACCAGCTGTTTGACTCAAACTGCTAAATCACCAAACGCTGGTCTTTACTCCACCTAGTGGCTCCTGGTGGAATTGTTTCAGGGAATCGGCCCAAAAAAAAGAAAAGAAAAAAAAAGAGTAAAAGTATGAAAATGTACAATAAAACTGATATCTATGTGTTTTTTTAGAGATCTGCTTTCATTTGATGCCTAAAATGTAACTAATGTCGACTTGATTTAAAAGCAGCATCTTTGACATCTTTACTGAACTCACCTGTAGGCCGACGTTATCAGCCTGTCCGTCCTTAACGATCTGCGATATGTAGAGGCCGCAGCCAAACTCCAGGCCTCCGCGTACGCTCAGGCCCAGTCCGTCACGGTGGGTTCGGTCCAGGCGCACCTCCTTCAGCTTCCTGCTCCGTCAGGAACACAGAACACTCCGGTCAGAGGTTTAACCCTCTAGAGAAGGGGTTCTCAGAGTGCAGGAAGAGCTTTAGTGGCCCTCAATAAATCATAAGTGATGGTTATTGAATTTTTTTTCCTCCACATATTCTAGAGGAGGAGGCACAGATTCTGTTGGGTCAATCTGTGTCCCCCGAGGGGCCTCTGGTCACATGTAAGATGGCCCCAGAATCAATCTCTAGCTGGAAGCACAACTGTTGCAGATTTAGCCGGTTGCATAAGTGGAAACTTGTGGAAATTCTTTCAAAAAATGATATTTTTTTTTTTTTTAGAACTATCAGCTTTTAAGCTTTTAAATGTGAATAATCTGTGACTGTTTAGCAGTTAAGTGTGCAAAAGGAGCTTCAAATGGGACAGAGAACGTTAATATTTTTTTTTTTTCTTTCAAGTCAGGATTAACAAGTGTTCAAATTTGTAAAATAAAACCCGTTTACCTCTGGAGAAAGATGACAAATGTTGCGTTTTCATAGTGAATCAGTTGATCAGAGCCGTCGAAATGCAGGTTTTTCTCTGTGACACTCTCTTTCTCAAAATATGGAGAGAAAATAGACTCACTCCGACTTGTGGGTGTGTAATTCCTGATTTGTGCGTAAATTAGGATTTGTCCTAATTCTTGATTTGTAACTCATATAATATGTTTTGTACACAATTAAAAAAATTACAAACTAAAAAAAATACAATTTACACATGCAAAAAGTAACATTACAACAGGTTGAAACTAATTACACATGCAAATCTTTCAAAAATCACGCATGAATCCCCTCTTACGCACATGCAAAACTTCAGTTACGCACAAATCTACGGTGAGACTTCACGTCTCACAAGTTCGTCCATAAGTGATGCATTTACATACTCCTACAACATTCGTTCATCAGAGTTTTCTTATCAGCAATTTTAAACGTAGATAATAACAATAATATTAATTAAAATCTGGTGAAACTTGACTTGTTTTAACAGATATTCCCAATAATCAATATAAGAAAAGTCTAAATAAGCGTTTTCAAAACATTTATCCCTTTAAAAATAAAAATATTTTCCAGAAAAGAGTGCTTCCTTTCTCCACCCCGACAGGGCCTCCGACACGGGGTTCTGTCCCGAGCGCTGGTCACAATCACCGGGGGCATCGGAGGCGGGGCTGGAGCCTTCTAAAAACACAAATCGAGAATACACATCCACAAATCCTAATTGACGCACAAATCAAGAATTATGCACGCAAAGATCGGAGTGAGTCTATTTTCTCTCCATAGAAAAACTTAAAATCTTAAAACGGGGGGTTTGACGAAAATTTCCAGCCAATGATTTCGGTCCAAGTTTCCGATGTTTTTTTTTTTTTTGGGCCGGCTCCAGCAGGAAGAGGGACTTCCGACAATTAATTTTAGAGCGCCATATTTTTTCTTTGTGTCCAGATTCTCTTGAAAACATTTGCCATAGAGGCAACAACTATTCATTAATTGTCTATTGTTCCACACTTCCAGAATAAAGTCACTTTCATAAATTGCATTTCTTATCCTAAGTCAGATAAAGTTGTGGTTGTTTAATGTAGAATATGAGGAAACAGACACAAATATGACAATAAACTGCCAAAAGCCCCAGAAAAAATTGGAGTCATCCACCTTCTTCTAATGCTTTTTGGGACAAAAATATGAATGTTATGAAACAAGTAAATGATGCCAGAGAGAAGGGAAACAAAATCTGGCAGGGGGAACGTACCTTGGCACAACACCGGCATAGAAAGTCTTTAAGTTTGTACAAGAATGTAAGCTGAAAATAGCTCACAGACTCAAATTGGGGATATTTCCAAATAAAACAGTGTTTCAAATCAATGGTATGTTAACTGTACAAATGACACTTGCTCATAGAAGTTGTTAAAAACAACATTTTTCTGTTTATCCATTTTTTTTTTACCAAACTTGGACCCAGTCTAACTTAAAGTTCCTGATTAGGCCCTCCGCCGCTGAAGCTTTGAGAGCCGCTGCTGTAAAGGATGCAGGTTTGAAGCCGCTGGACGTACCGTGACCTCTTGGGGGTGAGCAGGTCGTACTCCACCTGGTGTTTGAGAGGGATCAGAGGTCGGATGGCATCGAACAGCGGGAGGCGCTTGGGTTCGTTGATCACCAGCTTCAGGTCCCCCACCAGCACCGGCAGATCCATCGATCTGAGGAAGAGGAGAGGCGCTTTCACACCTTCATCTTACCCACATAAACGCTTTCATCCTCGGAGCAAAACGCTGTCCCGTTCAAGAGAACTCTGATCTGCACCATGATAAAACTAACCACCCCCACAAAGAAACAAGAAAGACCAGGACTCGGCAGCTCGAGAACGAAGGACTCTCCTCTGAAGACAGGAAAGTCTCATTCTGGAAACAGAAGACGGTAGGAGGAGGAAACGGAGAAACCTTCTCTGAGATTTCCGTCTCCAGTCTTTAATCCGGTTTTTAATCTGAATCCCTTCAAGGGTGATTTAACACCCTCCATGACTGAAAATCTGCTCTAGATCAGAGGGTTTCCAAACTTTGTCTTCTCCATATTATGGAGCTAAATTGGAGCCAATATGATTTCAAATCCAAGAAAAACAACTAGTAAAACCAAATATTTGTGTTTGGCCAAAACAAAGTTTGAAAGTTTATTGCTTTTCTAAAATAAACGTAACTATTTTCAGCTTCAAATGTTCTGTTTTTAGGTCTCAAAACTCAAAATTTTTATTTCAAAACTTTTTTCCACTTTCAACTCGTTTTTTTCTCATTTTTTTAACTTAAAGATTTCAATTTAAAAAATTTTGGCCTCGCAGTAGGGTGTTCGGGGCGGAGCTAACACAAAGGGCCAATCAAATTCAATCAGGGTGGTAACTTCAGGTCTATGGAGCTTAATTGGGGCCAATATTATTGGAAATCCAATAAAACATAAAAAATATTGATGTTTGGCGCCAAAAAAAAAGTAAAATTTCCAAAACTTTTTACTATTCTAAAATAAAGTTAATTATTTTCAGCTTCAAATATTCTGTTTTTTAGGTTTCAAAACTTAAAATTTCAATTTCAAATCTTTTTTTTATTTTCTTTTATTTTGGTGTAAAATTGGAAAATTTTAGTTATTTTGGGACGGGGCTAACACAGAGGACCAATTAAAATCAATCAGGGTGGTAAGTTCAGTCCCGGTGCAGAAATTTTCAGATTGGAAACAGGAAAAATAAAAAATTAAAAAAAAGAGTTGAAAGTGAAATAAAAGTTTTGAAACCTAAAAAACAGAAAATCTGAAGCTGAAAATAGTTACATTTATTTTAGAAAAGCAAAAACTTTCGGACATTTTAAAATTCTTTTTTTTTTTTCCAACTTGTTTCATTTGGGTTTTAATTGGGTTGGCTCCAATTTATCTCCATACATTCCTGATTCTTAAATTTTCAGATTCAAAACCAAAAAAAAAAGTTTTGAGTTCAAAGAGGAAAAAAAAAAGATTTAAAACTGAAAAAAAGATTTGAAATTGAAATTTTGAATATTGAAACTTAAAAATAGAACATTTGAAGCTGAAAATATTTACGTTTTTTTAAGAATAGAAAAAAAGTTTCAGACATTTTTAATTTTTTTTTTTTTTGCCAAACACCAATAATCTTTTCAAGTTGCTTTATTTGGGTTTCAAATAATATTGGACCCAATTTAGCTCCATATTATATCTATTTTCTTATCTGACACGCACCCATTTGTAGGCCAACAAAAGAAGTGGAAACATTTTAGGATCCGTCTAAAATCAAACATTTCAAGTTTTCCAGAAAACCACACAGACTAGAGAAGAGTGGAATAAAAAAATCACACTATATAAAGGTCTGGATCGCATGGCCAGACTAAGAAAAAATAAATAAATAAATCATGCATGTCTGATAGCGTTCAGGGGACCGGGCCGTCTTCCACGGTGCAGCATCACCTGAAGTCCCACCTGCTGACTGAGGAAATCTTCTACTGATGGAGATCGACTGCATCGTAACCATCAGAATAAATGGAGATAAAACCGAATCGAGCTTTTCTCCATCCTCATGTGAAACATCCAATGACGCCGGTCCTGCTGATGGAAAAGATAATTCAAAGTTCACTCTGTGGCGATTCAAAAGGAGACAAAGGGGAAGCAGCAGAGCGGCAAAATAAACGCCCGGTGAATTATTAACGCCTGTCATTTCAGCCTCATTTGCAGGATGGAGATAAATGGAGCTTTTGTTGACAGCTGCCCGAGCTGATCTGAGCACAGAGGAAACTGATCAGGGTCCCGACCGGCGAGGCCCCCTCACAGCACCCCAGAATGCTGAAGAGCTCAGCCTGGAAATACTGAAGATGAATAAATGTAGAACCCCCACAGCAGACTCACTGGTGATACATGCGGAGGACATCGTACAGGTAATCCTTTTCTGCGTCATTTTCAATCAGCAGCTCCACCTGAAAGCAGAAAGCAAACACGGTGACGACCTCCCAGCAGCTCGCGGCCGGACGCTCCACGCCGTGCACGCCCGAGCGGGAGGCGTACACACCTGGTGGCAGCTCAGGTGCAGCAGGACGGTTCTCAGAAAACGCTTCGGCCAGTCGCTGATGCACATTTTCACGCTTTGATTCTCCCCTCGACTGAAGGGAAACCTTCAATCAGTGCGGCCGACGGAGGAGGGGGAGCGTCGGAGTGAGGAGGTCCTGCCTCCTCTCACCCTCAAGGCTCAGGTGGAGAATAATGGAGGACAGTGTCGCCTTACAGGTAAGATATCACCCAACACCTCCTGCTTCCATCAGATGGAGCTGCAGCCTCAAAACTGCACATCAAGGAGGTCAGGGGTCGGACTCCAGGCCTCATTCTGCTTTTAAAAGTCCTGCTTGATCTATTGCTGAATACCTGGATCAGGTGTATGGAGCTAAGATAGTGCCAATACTATTTAAACCCCAAATAAAACAAGTTGAGAAAAATAGTGGTTTTTGGCCAAAAAAAACAATCTAGCTGTTCTAAAATAAATTATTTTCAGCTTCAAATTTTGCTTTTTTTATTTTCAAAACTCAAAATTTCCATTTAAATTTTTTTCTTTTAGTTTCAACTATTTTTTTGGTTTTGAATCGGAAAATTTCAGTTTCAAAACTTTTGGGCCCATTGGGGCGGGGCCAACGCAAAAGGACCAATCAAAATAATGAAAATTAAGGGGCGGGGCTAACACAAAGGACCGATCAAAATCGATGAGGGTGGTAACTTTAGTCTTTGAATCTGAATTTGAAATATCAGGTGTATGGAGCCAACATGGGGCCAATACAATTTGAAACCCAAATAAAACAAGTTCAGAAAAATATTGTTTTTTGGCCAAAAAAAAAACAATCTAGCTGTTCTAAAAGAAATTATTTTCAGCTTCAAATTTTGCTTTTTTTATTTTCAAAACTCAAAATTTCCATTTAAAAATTTTTTTTTTTCCAGTTTCAACTCTTTTTTTCGTTTTGAATGGGAAAGTTTCAGTTTCAAAACTCTTGGGCGCAACGCAAAATGACCAATCAAAATAATCAAAATCAAGGGGTGGGGCTAACACAATCAATCAAAATCGATGAGGGTGGTAACTTTAGTCTTTGAATCTGAATTTTCAAAAATCTAAATGGAGCTAAGATGGGGCCAATACTATTCGAAACCCAAAAAAAAACAAGTTGAGAAAAATATTGGTGTTTGGCCAAAAAAAAATCTATTCCAAAATCTATTTAAAAAAAATTCTAAAGTTAATTATTTTCAGCTTCAAACTTTGTTTTTTATTTTCAAAACTCAAAATTTCCATTTCAAATTTTTTTTTTTTTCAGTTTGAATCGAACAATTTCAGTTTCAAAACTTTTGGCCCCATTGTGGCGCGTTGGGGCGAGGCCAACACAAAAGAACCAATACAAATCATGGGGCGGGGCTAACACAAAGGACCAATCAAAATCAATGAGGGCGGTAAATTTAGTCTTTGAATCTGAATTTGAAAAAATTAGAAACATTGTCAGGTAACCTATAAAACAGTACATCTGAAGCTGATACATAATAAGCTTTCAGAATGGCAAAAAGTTTCGGACATTTTAAAATATTTTTTTGCCACATACCAATAATTTCTCAAGTTTGAGTCAACTTGGGTTTCAAATAATATTGGCGTCAATTGAGCTCCATACAGGTGTGTCTAACCCAGGGGTCGGCAACCTTTAAGAGTAAATTTGGGTTCTTTTCTACTCATCAATACCTAGAGGGAGCCGCATAGAATAGAATAGAATAGAATAGAATAGAATAGAATAGAATAGAATAGAATAGAATAGAATAGAATAGAATAGAATAGAATAGTTTACTATTATGGACTCAAGGACTTCTCCAAGACTATAAAAAAACAAAGAAATTCATACATAAAGGGTCAGCAGTCTTATACTGCTGGGTTTTGTTATTTTAGTTTGGCGATGGATCTTGGTAGTTTGCAGGCTTTGTATATATTTTTCTTCAAGTTGTTTTGTTTAGGGAGCTGTCGACATGGTTGGGTCAGCAGATAAAAGAACCACATGTGGATCTGGAGCCGCAGGTTGCAGACCTCCGGTCCAGCCAATCAGGAGCTTCAAAGACAGGTATAGGTATGGTAACATCAGCAGGCCTCAGAGCCTGGAGTTTAGAGCTTCAGAGGAAGAACGGCTCGATGACGGGTGTGAGGAAACCTTTACGGTCTCATAAACGAGATTAAACTGCAGACTTTGGCACCATAAACACAAAAGGGCGTGCTGTGACGCACTCGAATGCTGTCCACGGACCCCTCAGAGAAACTTCCAGGCCTTTGGGAGAACATCCTCCTCTGTGGGAACCAAAAACCGAGACAGAGGCCACCCAGTGAGGGTCCTCCCCCAACCCTTTTAATGAAGCCCATATCTTCTGCTCAGCTGCTCATTTCTGACTCATTATCTAGCGCAGAGATGGCCTTTGTGCTGCACGCATGGCCGGCTGATCTGAGCCGGGAAAGGCTCCAACATGCAGGTGTCATGTTCCTGCAGCATCTTCAGCCCAGAAAGCCTTTTCAGGAGCGGAGCTCCAACATGTATGAAGAAAAAGCCTTAAAGAATGTCTGAATAAACACAACCCCAAATCAGAAAGAAAAGAAAGTTTTGATGAAAAAAAGGTGAGTTTTTGTGTTTCAAACTGTAATCAGAAATTAGAAACAAAACATTCTCTTATAATTTACTAAAACATAAACATGTAAGGATTTATTTTTATTTAATGGCCGTTTTTATGGTTTTCCTGGTTCTGGCGCAGGCCTGACCATCTCACCTGTGTCACCTGATCCCGCAGAGTGACAGGTGCAGCGGGAGCCCCGACCCGCCAAACAAGAGCGGAGAGAGAGAGAGAGAGAGAGAGAGAGAGAGAGAGAGATCAGAAACTCACCTTGTGCCGAAATTCCTTCGCAACTTTCCGCTCCATCGCTCTCGGTCGGTCAGCAGTTCAGGGACGGACGGGAACCGGCGGAGAACACGGAGAGGAGACGCTGAAGTCAGCCTCGGATTCCCACCCTCCGGCTCCTCCTCCTCCTCTTCCTCCTCCTCCTCCTCCTCCTCCCTCCCGGGGGAGGAGCTGAAGTCAGTCTACGATTCGGAAATTCACGTGTGGAATTAAAGAAACTCATAAAAAAAAATACTAAATGATATTGATCTGTCTAAAGAACTTTTAATATTATGGTTTGATATAAATGATAAAATATATCTACAATCACACAACATTTATTTTATTTTTCTCCACAAACAAATATTTTGGGAAAGAAATGAAGACATATTTTCCAACAACATTTTCTTTAAACACCATCATATTAGAAAATAAATTAGAATAAATCTGCTTGAATAGTATGGAGTCTCGAACCTACAAGGGACAATGAAATAAATAAATATGTCATGAAATACTTAAATGTGCTCTTTTAATCTTTTAATGCCACATTTATTTCAACATTTATTTATTTATTTCAACATTTATTTATTTATTGCCACATTTATTTATTTATTTAATGGTGTATATATTTATTTCATTTTGGCTCTTTCGAGACTCCATAGGATAGAATCCCTTCTCTTGCTAAATTTAACATCCACAAGTATAAATATATGAAGATCCCCCCCAAAATTTAGAATGAAGCTATAGTTGGAATCATTAAAGCTCCTTAAAACACATAAATAAATAAATAAAAATAAATAAATAAATAAATAAATAAATAAATAAATAAATAAATAAATAAAAACAAAATATGATAAACTAAAAAGTTTTTTGTTTATTTTAATTTTAATGATTAATTTTTTGTTGTTTAATGCTGTAATTGCCCCCTCTGTTTGATTATAGTAATGTAAAAACTCAGTTCTATCATTTTATGACATATTTTGTTCTGTAGTGTGTAGTTGTTCAATAATAACAATAATGATAATAATAAAAGACTATTATTTTAAGAGGAAATAGATCAAACACTAGAACTGGATAACAAAATGTAAATTGATATGTGAAATAGTCTATTTGTACTAATATGTCCAGTTAAAATAATAATAACAGGGAAAAAAAGCATCAGAAAAAAATTTGAACTCAAGTGATTTTAATCATCTTCTCCTCCAGATTAAACAGAAAAAACATCTTTAAAGAAAGATTTCTGATTATGTCAATTTCTCAGAGAAGATTTGAAGTTTTGGAATAAAGGATTTCAGTTTAAATTACCATTACTATCGAGGCTCATGGAGTCTTCAGTAACTCACCTTTGTTTTGTTGTTTTCATTAATTCCATTATTTCCAGAAACTTGAAAGTAATAAAAAAAAATCATAATTTAGATATTTGGCTCAGTCTAAGTTCTAAACTTGGAATGAAACCAAAGCTGTAGGTGAACGCTGCTGCACTGGAAATGAAAGGTTTGGATTTTTTGGAATTGAAATGAAATATATATATATTTTTTACGCAATCCAAAATTAAAAAAAAAACCACACAAATATCTATGAATAAACAAACTCAGTTTGAATAATTAGTTATGAATGTATTGAATGAAAAATAAGAGGAAACTAATTTAATTTTAAAACTAGATAAAGAAGCACATTTACATGTTGCATAGATTTAGGGCTCCATCCGCATGTTAATGATCATATATAGCTACTTCCAGTCATAGAACATCTTGTTACATGTACGACACATTGACTCCATTACGTTTACCCCTGGTAATCATCCCATTCATTTATCTTCTTTTTTTTTCATTTGTTTTCATTTTTGTCCTTTAAATCGTTTAAATTTGTCTTCACGACCTTGTGTGATTAAATCAAGACATTCTGCTTTTCATCTCGTGTCTTTGGTTCAGATTTTGAGAAGTCTGTTTTTTTGGTCCATAGACGAATGTTCTGGTTCTCAGAAGGCCTCGCTTCAATTAATGCTTGAAAAGGAGAGAAAGTGAATTAATCTAACTCCACCTCCAAAATGTTTATGCTTTTGCTTATTTTATTTAAAATTAACTTTTATTTAATTATATGCCCAAAATCAATGACTAATTATTTTCTTTTTTCAATAGAAAGTCTAAAATAAAAATAAAGCAACTTTCCCCTTAATTATCTTCGTGAGAAATGACGTCATGACGTTGACGGAGCGACGCTGCTGCCTAGCAACGGTTGCTACCAACGGGAGAGCTTCCTCGAGGCCGTTCAGAAGGAGGCATTCAATTTGTAGCTTTTAACGGGTGAGATCATTTATTTATTTTGTTTGTTTGTCTTTTTCATAAACCGGAAGCTGCTAAATAAAGGAACAGAGTCGGTCGCTGCTAGCAAAAGTGAGTGTTCAAATGTGGGCGTGGTTTCGGGTTTAAACGATAAACATTTCATAAACAATGATAAACTATTTCTCCGAAATGTATTTTTCTCTGTCACATTCTCTACATTATAACTATTATCTTTATTTTTTGGTTTTATTTCCTAAAAAATATATAAATTTAAGCTTGAAAAGTTTTAGTGTGCACGTGGCCTCCCATCTGGCAGTTTTTGTATTGAACTTTATTGACCAAAATGTAAATATACAACACTAGGACTAATTAACAAAACAGAGAAAATAATAAACAATCGAGGGGGGGGGTTACATAAATTAATGCAATAAATCAAAGACATCTGGAGTTTCTTAGAGACTCATTGTTGTTGGAATATGATGATATCTTTAATGAATTGTGGACAATATTTTATTTTATTATTAAATGTACATTTATTTATGTAGGATATTGTCAGAAACATTAGTAAGTTAATTTTAAAAAATGAAATTTAATTTTTTTTTAAATACAAAGTAAATTTTCTGTCTCTGGGAGAAAATCTACTGAAATTCTTCTAATATTTCTGTGTGAACAAACAGATTCTGAATAATCTCCATTGTAATGATATATTTTTAAACATCATTTAGAGTTTTTCAGGGTAAGTTTATTTTAAAAGATACCTATTTTACCATATTTATAATTAAAGTTTAGGAAGGATCATCCAAAAACGTTCCATTTATGGAGCAGATTGATGTTCTCCTTTTGGAATAATCTGTGTATTTTTATGATAGAACCGCGTCTATGAACAAAGCTGATGAATTTAATTAAAAGATGTCTGTTGTTCCAGACGATGCACTTGTGTGGTGGAAATGTGTGTAAATGAGATTTCATTGACCTTACAGAAGGATCAGAGTTTTATGGGAGTTTCTTAACATTTTAGTTAAAATTTAACATAAAGTTAAAGCCTCCAAACAAGAGAAAACTTGAAAAGGTTTAACGTTCCAGATAGAAGTTGGGTTCTTCAGACGTTTTTGGCCCAGTTTATTTTAAAGGTATAATTGAAAGTGTGAAAGACTTGAAAATTGAGTCCGTTTGATTCTTATTTATTCATCCCATCTGACAGAGACACACATTCATTTCTCAGACGAAAACCTGCAAAACAAATTCCCGGAAATGCATCTGGTATTTGCAATAACACTACACTACAGAAATCTATTTAAATACATGGAAAACTTATTGTTGAAATTAACATAGGTTTCAAAATCTTCAAGAATTACTTTTAAATTAAATATTTTTCTTTAACTTGTTTCAAAATAGTAATAATAACAGCTTTATTTATATGGAGCTAGATTGGGGCCAACATTATTTGAAACAAAAAAAAATGGTGTTTGGCCAAAAATATTTTTTTAAATGTTTGACATTCTAAAAAATAAAATAAACGTAAAATAAACGTAATTATTTTCAGCTTCAAATGTTCTGTTTTTTATGTTTCAAAACTCAAAATTTTGATTTAAAATCTTTTTTTTTTCCCTTTCAACTCCTTTTTTTTGCGGTTTGGAATCTGAAAATTTCCGTTTCAAGACTGTTGGACCCGTTGCGACGCGTCGGGGCTCGCACAAAGGACCAATCAAAATCGATGAGGGTGGTAACTTCAGACGCTGAAATTTTCAGATCCGAAACCAAAAAATAAAGAGTTGAAAGTAGAAAAAAAAAAAGTCAGAAAAAAGTTTTGAACTTAAACTTTTAAATGCTAAAAAAAAAAACCATTTGAAGCTCAAAATAATAAAGTTTTCCTTAATAGCAATAAGTTTCAGATGTTTGGCTTTTTTTTTTTTTTGCCCAAACACCAATATGGTTTTCTAGTTGTTTTATTTGGGTTTAAAATAATATTGTCCCCAATTTAGTTCCATAGATTTAAAGTAAACCAAATTAGAAATCTATGATATTTGGTCAAAGTTAAACCTTTACAAGAGTCAAACTCTTTCATCATAGACACATTTTCATTTTTTGTTCCTCCTCTGGTTGTGATGTTTCTTCCCACACAGAAAGTCCCGCCTCAGAAAGGATCATGAGTGAAGATCTTCAGGCCAGCGTCATCTGGAACCACGACTTCCTCAGAAAACCACAGTGAAGGATCTTTCCACTGCCATTTTTCAAAATAAGAGTTCACTGGTTTGTTTCTTCACCTGAGCTTCTGTTTCTGTGATCTGAACAAAGGCTGGACATAAATGAACTCCAGAGGGAGGACCTGCAACACTTCCCTGCGGTTCTCCTGCAACATGCGGACAGTCCGGACCGTGACGGTCTCCAGAGTCTGATCCAGAAGAAAGACGTGCTGGATCAGCAGGTGGAGTTCGAGAGCCAGCAGCACCAGATGCTCCAGAAGGAGGTTTGCTCAGCCTTTTTTTTTTGGACTTGGAGTCCCAGAGTCCGCTTTGAGCCTCCAGTCTGTGTGTGAACAGGTCTCCAGCGCCAAGCTGAGCCTGGAGGAGCTGAGGAAAGAGGTGGTCCGGGACGCGTCCAAAACCGAGAGGCAGAAGACTCAGAAGGCCATCCGGACCCTGGAGTACAAGTGGCACAGAGTGAGCTGGTTCAACATCAGATGAAACATTTTCGTCTTGATTTGAAGTTCTGCTCTCTGTTTCTGTAAATCTGCTCGGTTAAATGATGTTCATCGCATCATCTGTTGAATTTCAAAGATTCGAATCATTTTACTTTAACTCGTTCTTACTAGGGCTGCCACAAACGATTATTTTAATAGTCGACTAATCATCGATTAATTTTTCCGATTAGTCGACTAATCGGATCATGGACAGAGTGGATGTAAAGAAAATCTGAAATATGATTAGCTTTAAAACAAAAAAATCCTAAATAAGCTAAAATCGCTAGCATATAGCTGAAATATTAGCTAAACTCCAAATTAGCCTAAAAAACTGTAAACATTTACAATTAGCAAGCTAACATGTAGCTGAAGTAATAGCAAAACTCCAAATTAGCCTAAAAAACTGTAAAAATCCCAAATTAGCCAAAATAGCTAACATGTATCTGAAATATTAGCTAAATTCAAAATTAGCCTAAAAAAAACTGTAAAAATTCCAAATTAACCAAAATAGGTAGCATGTAGCTGGAATAATAGAAAACTCCAAATTAGCCTAAAAAACTGTAAACATTTAGGATTAGCTAGCTAACATGTAAATGAAATATTAGCTAAACTCCAAATTTGCCTACAAAACTGAAAAAGCCTAAATTAACCAAAATAGCTAGCATGAAGCTAAAATATTAGCTAAACTCCAAAATAGCCTGAAAACCCTTAATAAATGCCAAAATAGTCTAAAAAGCTAGCAGAATGTCATAACTTTCAACTTTACTACAGTCTGACTCCATATATTATAAAGTAACGACTAATCGACTATGAAATTAGTTGTCGACTATTTTAATAGTCGATTAGTCATCGATTAGTCGACTAATCGTGGCAGCCCTAGTTCTTACTTTCCTACACGTGTAAATTAGCACCAAATGCTGTGAAACTTTTTACAACACATCGTTTCATGTTTCATGTCACCAATGTTCTTTTGTGCATTGTCCCTTTTTTAAATAAATAAACTCTTCACTTCTTATCTTATCCTAGTTTTGAATTATTTCTGTTCCAGGCCTCCGTTGACCTGAACGTACAGGTGGCTAAAACCAGAGGTCTGGGGGAGGAGCTACAGACTCTTTATAATGAAAGAACCTCCTTCCAGCAGCTGTGTCACAGAATGAACAAGGTTAGACACCCTCATGCAGGCGCGTTTGTGCATTCTTTGTTGTTATTTGTAGGGTTGGAAGTAGGAACCGTTCTGATGTACGCGGTTCTACCGAAACCGAGAGAAGCTGACGCCAACGACGCCGCATTCCGTTTCATTGAAAGTCTTTTTGTCTTTGGACACGTCAATCACGTAAACGTTTGACGCGGAGGTTCTTAACCTCGCCTCGATATGTGACTCGGGAATGAAAATGTGTTGAATGTTTTTTTATTACTGAAGTACCGAAACTGGCACCGATTAGGAAAAGAAACCGAAACCAAAGAACCGATTTGGCACCGAAAACCCAATCGGTCCCTAACCCTACCCATGTCGAGATGATGTTCAAATGTGTGAAAGTGTGTCTCTGAGTATGAGTGAGTGTGAGAACGCTCTGCAGTGGAATGACTTCCTGTCCCAGGTAAACTCCGCCTCCACCCCTCCTTCTCGGGTTGACCCCAAATGGGAGCAAAGCGGTTTCAGACAACGGATGAAGGAATCGTGTGAATGTGTGTATATACATGTGTGTGTCAATCAGTGTGTGTACCTGTGTGTGTGTGTGAATACCTGTGTTTAAATGTGACTGTATATCTATGTTTGCATACTTGTGTGTGAATGTGTGTATTAATGAAATGAATGAATTGAACTTTATTCATATCCCAAGGGATAAATGTATCTGACATGGCATCCATACACCTAGACCAGTGGTTCTTAACCTGGGTTTGATCGAACCCCAGGGGTTCGATGGGTTGATCTCAGGGGTTCGGCAGTAGGGTTGGGCACCGAAGTTCGGTTCCAAGTAGGAACCGTTATGATTTATGTGTTTCTGCCAAAACTGAAAGAAGCTGCTGCAAACGGTGCAGCATGTCGGTGTCAAATTTCATTTGTTTGTGGACATGTCAATCATCTCTACTCACGTCAGTAGTATGAAATCCCAGCCAGTCTCTTTTATGTTCCTACAATTGTGGGCGGGCTCATATAAAGTCGCTGACTAAGCGAAAACGCGCGCGCGCCGCGCAGCTCTTCCATGTGTGTCTGCATATCACAGTTTGACAAGTGCTGAATCACATTTGCCAATCAGGAACTCATGGGCTCGTGATGTTTTCACGGACCCGATCATCGGACAGAATATTGATCCTATGCGAGTGTTTTTGATTGTTTGTTCCGCGGCGGTGTTGTGTACATGAGTTCGCGCCATCTCCCGTTAAGGAAGGTATTAATGTTCTGGAGACCTGCAGTCAAGGAGTTGTTTCGTCTATTCATGTCAGAAATTAAACCAGAGAAAACCTGAAGACGCCTCATCCTCCTTTATCCGAACACAACGCCGAGAAACGGGCGAGGCGTTCAAGGACCAGAGGAACGTGGGAGACGGCCGTTACACTTGCTGGGAGACAGACGATTACTGCGCAGGGCGCCAAGCTGGAAACCCGGAGCGACTCCCCAGCCCAAGCGCGGGGAGTCGCTTGGGCCGGGGAGAGCTTCAAGATACCAAAACATTTTGGACAATTAGGTGTCTGACGGCTCATTTTGTGTACAAGTAAAAAACTTGTTTCTAGATTTAAAAAAAACAAAAAAATTTCACCAAAGAGGGGTTCACTGAATGCGCAAATGAAACTGGTGGGGTTCAGTACCTCCAACAAGGTTAAGAACCACTGACCTAAACATTTGCAAACACACATATTCCTATGAACATAATATAAGTAATACACACCTACAGTATCTACAATAACTATATACTGTACAATAACTACATTTACATATAAGCCGATTTAAAAATGTAAACATTTAAACAGCAGCATACTGTAGTATACGTATAGCGTACAGTAGTATACTTTTGTACTACAGTAGCTGTTTGTGAAAGAAGGTTGAACGCCGTAGACAAGCGCTCGCCGTTTATGAACGGAGCGCGCTGCTGTGTTGTAGGAACTCCGGGACGTCAGGAAGAAGATCAGAGAGGAGACGACCGTGTGCGCCGCTGCTGACCACGAAAGGTGACCCGACGCTTTCGGCTCACTTCAGTAGGATCAGCGGAACGCGACGCTCACATTTCTGCCGCACTTCTCAAGGGTGGAGGTCCAGTCCAAGATGGCCGTCACGCAGGAGCTGGCGGGGGAGGCGCTGACCCAAACCAAGGCAGAGATCCTGAAACTCAACCGGGTGATCGTGCTGGAGCTGGAACGCCGAGACTTCATGGCCATGAAGAGCGGCGGGAGGGCCGGTCCGGACAGCAGCTGCAGGATCACGCCACGGAAGTGTAAGACGCAGAGTCCAGAACCAGAACCAGAACCACACGTTTATCTAATGTGGATAAAGGGAATTTCCTTTCAAATGTACAGCTTTGATCTGCTGACATGTGGAAATGAAGACGTTCCAGCAGCTTCATGAATCCGTGATCCTCTTTTGGATTTTTTTTATTCCAGTTCCTACGAGGACGAAGCAGAAAATGGGGGATTCGGGGGTGGCGTCCCAGGACGCTCTGACAGAAGCCTGGGAGAAGATTCAGGCAGCGACAGGAGTCGAGGACCTGGACGTCCTGGTCAACGACTTCATCCAAAGTAAACAAGAGTTTCTACTCAAACAGACCTGCATGAGTTCTGATTGGTTGTTAATCTTCTAAAGAAGCTTCAGTTTTAGTTTCTTAAATCCAGTTATGTGGATCTCATGTTGGTTTTTCTTTGAACAGACGAGCAGAAAATCTTTGAACAGAACAGTTTTCTGAACAACCAACAAGCTAAAGTCATGGCCCTCAAGGAGTCGAGCAGCGAGGTGAGTCTCTCTCTGTATGACGGGGTTTAGCTTAGCTTAGCTTAGCTTAGCTTAGCTTAGCTTAGCTTTGCAACCCAGGGATCACGCCATTTATGTTAGTGACTAAATTGATCGTGATATCCACATAGAGAGAGGGGAAATCTTTACTTAAACCTCAAAAATATTTAACGGAAAGGAAAAGAAACGAAGAAACAGAAAGAAAGGCAAAGACAAAAAGCTGAGCGTAGGCACTGCAGGTGTGTGTGTGTGTGTGGGGGAGGGGTCTCACACGTGCAGCAGCGCAAGAGCTGAACAGGGAGCGACAACATAAACACAAAACGTAAAGGAGAAAATACTGGAACCATTTGACTTTTATTGAGAGTATAAAGGAAGAGAATCTGCTGGAAATAATTCTACAACCAACCAGTGCAGACACCTGAGAACTGAGAGAACCTTCTCTAAAACAGAGCATCCTCAAAGCTGAGACTCTTTTGTCTTTCTTAATGTTATTGTTGATAAAAGTCTTTATTGGTTTTGCACACTTTCATTTGTATTCTGGTTGTGTTGTTCATTTCAAATGGAAAAAAAAGCTTAAAATGTAAAGAGTTAAAAACTGAATCGTTTAGTTGGTGTTTTTTCATTTATTTTGTACATTCTATCTATAGCATATATATAATATACACTTTATGCAATTAAAAACATGTTTACATTAGTTATGGATTTTATGCAAAATCCCACAGTAGTTGACAATGAATTAAATAAAGACAAAAACAACCTAAAAATCAATTTGGTAGCAGAAAGAGCCGCTGTTTTCAGAGAGCTAATGCAAAAGATCTGAATCTCTGAGAAGAGCCAGAATTCACTACTGTGGTGAGAAACAAGGAGAGATTGTTGTTTTTACTTTGCCTGAAACTTTTGCAAGTATTCTAAAAATAATAATAATAATAATAATAATAAGACTGATTATTTAGAGGTTTTTAGAAGATTTTTTAAAATTATTCTTTAATTATAATAAAGGTACAGGTACAAGGTTTAACTTGAGCAAATTGACAGCAATGATATTTGCAGGGGGGGGCGCGAAAGGATAAGTTCTTCATGGGGGGCGTAAGAGAAAATAATTGAGAAACACTGGTTTAGCAATAGCAGTTGGATTAATTTTGGTTTTGATTTTAGTTTATTATAGCTTATCTTAGTCTAGTTTATTTTATCTTAGTTTAGTTTAGTTTAGTTTAGTTTAGTTTAGTTTAGTTTAGTTTAGTTTAGTTTAGTTTAGTTTAGTTTAGTTTAGTTTAGTTTAGTTTAGTTTAGTTTAGTTTAGCTTAGCTTATCTTAGTTTAGTTTGGTTTGGTTTGGTTCGGGTTCGGTTTCAGTTCAGTTCAGTTCAGTTTAGTTTAGTTAAGTTTAGTTTAGTTTAGTTTAGTTCGGTTTGGTTTGGTTTAGTTTAGTTTATCGATAGCAATTGGATTAATCTTTGTTTGAGTCTAGTTTAGCTTATCTTAGTTTAGTTTAGTTTAGTTTAGTTTAGTTTAGTTTAGTTTAGTTTAGTTTAGTTTAGTTTAGTTTAGTTTAGTTTAGTTTAGTTTGGTTTGGTTTGGTTTGGTTTGGTTTGGTTTGGTTTGGTTTGGTTTGGTTTGGTTTGGTTCGGTTCGGTTCGGTTCGGTTCGGTTCAGTTCAGTTCAGTTCAGTTTAGTTTAGTTTAGTTTAGTTTAGTTTAGTTTAGCTTATCTTAGTTTGGTTTGGTTTGGTTTGGTTTGGTTTGGTTCGGGTTCGGTTTCGGTTCAGTTCAGTTCAGTTCAGTTCAGTTTAGTTTAGTTTAGTTTAGTTTAGTTTAGTTTAGTTTAGTTTAGTTTAGCTTATCTTAGTTTGGTTTGGTTTGGTTTGGTTTGGTTTGGTTCGGTTCGGTTCGGTTCAGTTTAGTTTAGTTTAGTTAGTTTAGTTTAGTTTAGTTTAGTTTAGTTTAGTTTAGTTTAGCTTATCTTAGTTTGGTTTGGTTTGGTTTGGTTCGGGTTCGGTTGCGGTTCAGTTCAGTTCAGTTCAGTTTAGTTTAGTTAAGTTTAGTTTAGTTTAGTTTAGTTTAGTTTAGTTTAGTTTAGTTTGGTTTGGTTTGGTTTAGTTTAGTTTATCGATAGCAATTGGATTAATCTTTGTTTGAGTCTAGTTTAGTTTAGTTTAGTTTAGTTTAGTTTAGTTTAGTTTAGTTTAGTTTAGTTTAGTTTAGTTTAGTTTAGTTTGGTTTGGTTTGGTTTGGTTTTGTTTGGTTTGGTTTGGTTCGGTTCGGTTCGGTTCGGTTCGGTTCGGTTCGGTTTGGTTTGGTTTAGTTTAGTTTAGTTTAGTTTGGTTCAGTTTGGTTCAGTTCGGTTCGGTTTGGTTTAGTTTAGTTTATCGATAGCAATTGGATTAATCTTTGTTTGAGTCTAGTTTAGTTTAGCTTATTTTATCTTAGTTTAGTTTACCTTAGTTTATCTTAACTTAGCTTATCTTATCTTAGCTTAGCTTTGTTTCGTTTCGTTTAGCGATCACAATTGTATTAATCTTGGTTTTGATCTTAGTTTAACTTAGTTAAGTTTAAATGTCAGTTTAAGGTTTGGTTTAGTTGAGTTTGGTTCATTGTTGTCTGCTAACTTGAACTTTGAAGAAAACCTTCTTTATATCAGGCTTTTTATAGCCAGGAGCTTCATTTGAAGCTGGAACCCTGAGAACCAGCAGATGGAACGAGAGCAGAAGTACCTGAAGGCTTTTCTTGTGCGTCTCCACAGATCCAAGCAGAGATCGATTCCCTTCGAGCTGAACATGAGCAGCAGAAAGAAGCTCTTTCTGTTTCACAGAAGAAGACTGAAGAACAATGGAGGAGGGTTGAATCTCAAATCGAGGAGTGTGAACACAAATGCATCACCATCACCAACATCAGAGAGGAATTCCAGAAAGGTGTGAGGCTTCTCCAGTAAAGTCCATCTGCTCACAGAAACTGCTTTGATCAGACGCGGCTTCTCCTGACTTCCTGTTTCAGAGTTGCACAGCATTCCCTTCACATCCCTGTGGAAGGAGCTGGAGATCCCGGAGGACGACACGACAACGCTCATAAGCCTCCTGGAGCAGATCACCAGCTGCCTGCTGACCGCACAGGTCCTCCAGAAGTTCAAGGTCAGGATTCTGATGATGTCAGAGACGCCAACGCGGGGAGGCATCAGGATTCGAAAATGGCTTTTCTGTCTCAACAGAAACAAGAGAAAAATGCCACGCCTTCAAAGAAAAAACGTCCCGTGGTTTAACCCGCCGCTTTAAGGTTTGAGTTGGAACGTAAAAGTCTGAAATTGTGTCTGTCAGAGGAAGTTAAACATCTGCTGGATGTGTCTGTGTAGCTCCTCAGGATGGAGGTGAGAGGAGGAGCGATCAGAGGAGGAGCGATCAGAGGAGGAGCAGTCAGAGGAGGAGCTGTGCACTGCAGGGCCTCAGTGGAATAAAACACCACATTTACTCTGCAAGCGTCACTTGTGATTTTTTATTTGTGAATCCATCTGCTTTTGAGTAAAAGAAATGTCATTTTAAATAACGTTTATCAAATCTGCCCCTCAAAAACCGGAGATAACCAGAAAACCATCATCGAGGGAAACTTGAAACATTCAAACAAACTGAATCTTAGTTTCCTCGATGGGTAAAGATTTATTTTTCTAAACTATAAAAGTATATTTCAATTCTGTGTGAATGCTGATGTTTGAGGCAGGTCTGAAGATGCTTTAAAGAGTTTGATTTTTTTATCACAAATTCCTTTGAACTGATTTTAAAAGTAATCAGTGTCTGTTTGACAGAGTTTACCTTAAATGGTAAACAGGGATACAAAAGTCACAACTGCTAAGACTGCAGTCACTCTAAATGCTAAATTAGTTCAAACTTTTTCCATAATAAATGTTTGAACGCTAAAACATTAAATAATGCTAATAAAAAAGCACAAAACAGTATGTAGCTTTGTAAGACTCAGTTTCCAAGGTTAATACTTTATTTAAATGTATTTAGTAACGAACTATTTGATTATTTTCTGAATGTTTTGTGTAAATCACTTTATATTGGCTGAATTATAAAAAGTTTGAGTTTCTGAATGATTTAAAACTTTTTTTAAAGAGCATCGAGTTACTTTTGAAAAAAATTTCTATAAACAACATATAAAAATAAATAAAATTAATAAATAAAAATATGAATGTGTACACACAGTCACAGCACAGAAGCATCAGAAACACTGAAAAAACTATAAGCTGCAGCAATAATTAAAAAAAAGACATTTTCCAAAATATTTGTTGGAATTTAACTACTTTATATTTAATAAACCAAGTTTTTGTCAAAATTCACTAAAATTTTGTACACCTACTGAGACTAACCTCCCAAAATGAAAAAAATCAATTTTCAAATAATTGCTTAAATGTATGAATACATTTATGTATAAATATATTAATTAAATATATCGCTGTAAATATTTTTTAAGGTTAAGATTTAATATACAAGATAATTCATGCAGGTTATGTCATAATTACATAAAAACTCAAAGACATCTTTTCTATGATTGTAACTCGGTTCATATTTTTTGGAGCGATTTATACGATTGGATTTCAACAAAAAAACAAATTCCTTTATTTAGCTATATTAATATTCAAGTTGGTTGTAAAAGACTTTTTTTTAAATAAGCCATAACCTTTTGTTTTTCAGAAACGATTTGAATCTTTTATGTCAGTCCCTTCAAGGACTAGAAAATCAAAATGTTTTGAAACTTTTAGATAATTTATTTAATCTACTGTCCTTTTCCTTCCTATTTATTTATAATGTTAGATTGTTTAATACATTACAATTATTTTATTTTATATATTATTTTACAGAATGTTTTATTCTTTTATTGGTGGCTGAGACTTTAACACTTTATGTTTCCCTTTGTTTTTGTAATTTTATTTGTGACACGTAATGTTAAATGTGTTGAAACGACGTTGAAACAGCCTGCCACCAGGGGGCGACATAAACTCGGCTTTCTTTCATGCGAAGAAGAAGAAAAGGGGGGGGGAAAGGGGCGGTCCGACTGGATTTTAAACAGCAACGCCGCCGCTTAACGTTTACCGGACAAAAACAGGGACTTTGACCGGTACGTCGTCACAAATCCACGCGGGAATAACCGAAGATCGTTTTTCTGTCGCGCTTTTATTACCGTTTATGCGCTTTAATTGTCCTGAAAAACGTTTTAGCGGTTCTGTTCTTTCCTGGAACGGAGGACGGACAAACATGGAAGTTAATCTTTTTCCCCCACAGACCGCAGAAAACAACAGTTTTTTTTTTTTTAACGCTTTTCTTATAAACGAGTCTGTAAGTCTGACTGACGAGGCGCTGGACTGAAACTTTGTGAATGAAAGTTATGAAAATGAGTGAAAACGCCCCCTTCCGGTCGTATCCATAGCAACACAAACTCCGCTTCATTCTGTTCTTGTTTATCTGCTTTTTTAAGAGACTCATTAAAAGGAGAGTAAATGCTTTTACGGCGTACACAAACATTTGTTTTCTGATTTTTTTAGTCTTTCTTTTTAGAATGTGAATATTAAGAGTTTGGAATCCAGAAAAGACATCTTTGTTTTCTGTTTTTCAGAGATTTTTCCAGAATGGGATCTCCAGCGAAACGTGCAACACCACGCAGGCAAGAGAAACAGTCAGTGGAACCGTCATTGATGAATTTATACGCTGAAATCCATCAGAAATTAATGTGTTTGCTTTCCTAAATGGAAGAACTGATCAGTGAAGATCAGTTTGAAGTGAAATCTTTCGGTCCCACAGATCCAGCGCCCGCGGCTCCGGTCACGAGGACGAATCCCCTCTGCCGCCGGTCCAGGAGCGGCTGGCGTACCTCCGTCCTTCCAGAGAACTGCTGGAGTTCTACCGGCAGAAGATCGCTCAGTACGATGGTGAAAACGAGGACCTGCTGCGGATGCTGGAGAAGCACAGGAGCATCATCGACGACCAGGTGAGGGCTCCGACCGTCATTCACCGAGACTCCTCTGGGAGTCTAATAGGGCTGCCACAAACGATTATTTTAATAGTCGACTAATCATCGATTAATTTTTCCGATTAGTCGACTAATCGGATCATGGACAAAGTGGATGTAAAGAAAATCTGAAATATGATTAGCTTTAAAACAAAAAAATCCTAAATAAGCTAAAATCGCTAGCATATAGCTGAAATATTAGCTAAACTCCAAATTAGTCTAAAAAACTGTAAAAATTCCAAATTAGCCAAAATAGCTAGCATGTTGCTGAAGTAATAGCAAAACTCCAAATTAGCCTAAAAAACTGTAAAAAAAAATCCCAAATTAGCTAAAATAGTGAAATATTAGCTAAACTCCAAATTAGCCTAAAAAACTGTAAACAATTACAATTAGCAAGCTAACATGTATCTGAAATATTAGCTAAACTCAAAATTAGCCTAAAAAAAAACTGTAAAAATTCCAAATTAGCCAAAATAGGTAGCATGTAGCTGGAATAATAGAAAACTCAAAATTAGCCTAAAAAACTGTAAACATTTAGAATTAGCTAGCTAACATGTAAATGAAATATTAGCTAAACTCCAAATTTGCCTACAAAACTGAAAAAATCCTAAATTAGCCAAAAGAGCTAATATGTAGCTGAAATATTATCTTAATTCCAAATTAACCTAAAAAACTGAAAAAGCCTAAATTAGCCAAAATAGCTAGCATGAAGCTAAAATATTAGCTAAACTCCAAAATAGCCTGAAAACCCTTAATAAATGCCAAAATAGTCTAAAAAGCTAGCAGAATGTCATTATAACTTTTAACTTTACTACAGTCTGACTCCACATATTATAAAGTAACGACTAATCGACTATGAAATTAGTTGTCGACTATTTTAATAGTCGATTAGTCATCGATTAGTCGACTAATCGTGGCAGCCCTAGAGTCTAACAAGGACCTCCTGTCGTCTCGTCCTCCAGCACAAACTGCAGTGGGAGTTACGTCAGCGTGAAGGAGAGATCACCGAGCTGCAGAACGCTCTGAGCGACATGCAGGTCTACCTCTTCCAAGAGAGGGAGCAGTCTCTGCGACTGTACGCAGAAAACGACCGGCTGAAGATCAGGTAGGAGAGGGGGGTCAAATTCAGTCACACAGGGGGCCGAAAATCCAAAGCACACCTGAGGTTGCGGGTCGAAGAGTGCAAACATTTATTAAACACACTAAAACTACATTTTTAAAACTTTA
The DNA here is from genome assembly GCA_003999625.1 of Oryzias javanicus. Classification (NCBI taxonomy): domain Eukaryota; kingdom Metazoa; phylum Chordata; class Actinopteri; order Beloniformes; family Adrianichthyidae; genus Oryzias; species Oryzias javanicus. The sequence goes on from CM012442.1 coordinate 30,278,452, forward strand.
AAACCGTATGTTTTTAATGCAACTAGGGCTGCCACAAACGATTATTTTAATAGTCGACTAATCACCGATTATTTTTTCCAATTAGTCGACTAATCGGGTCATGCGCAAACTTGATGTAAAGATGCTGAAGTTGATAACCAGCTGAAATATTAATTAAATGCCAAATTAGCCTAAAAAATAAAAAGAGCCAAAGTTAACCAAAATAGCTAGCATGCTGCTGAAATATTAGCTAAACTCAAAAATTAGCCTAAAAACAGAAAAATCCTAAATTAACCAAAATAGCTATGTCGCTGAAATATAGTTAAACTTAAAAATAGCTTAAAACTAAAAAAAGAAACCTTAAGTTAGCCAAAACAGCAAGCATGTAGATTAAATATTAGCTAAACTCCATAAAAGGCCAAAGAAACTTATTAAATGCCAATATAGTCCAAAAAGCTGGCAGAATGCTATTATAACTTTTAACTTTACTACACTCTGACTTCATACAATATAAAGTAACGATTAATCGACTATTAAATTAGTTGTCGACTATTTTAATAGTCGATTAGTCATCGATTAGTCGACTAATCGTGGCAGCCCTAAATGCAACTATAAGCCTAAAAGAATAAAATTAAAAGAAACTTAGCTAGCATGCTGCTGAAAAAAATAAATTACAAAATAGCCTAAAAAACTGAAAAAGACTAAATAAGCTAAAACAGCTAGCATGTAGCTAAAATATTAGCTTAACTCCAAAACAGCTTAGAAACTTAAAAAACAACTAAATTAGCCAAAAAAGCTAGCATGTAGCTGAAACACTAACTAAACACCAAAAATCACCTAAAAAGCTGAAAAGGCCTAAATTAGCCAAAACAGCTAGCATGTAGCTGAAATATTAGCTAAACTCTAAAATAGCTTAAACAAATCTTAGTAAATACCAAAAGAACAAAAAGCTAGCCGAATATCAGTTTTTCAAACTTGAAAACTGCAACCTTTTTACGTAAACATAAATAGTTATAATTATCCCAGAATTGCTCTCCATAAAATCAATTTTGTCAAATTTTATGCAAGATAGAAATAAGCGCAAGATAACATCGGACCGTTACTAACAATAAAATGAAAGGATCTGGAGGGCCGGATCCGGCCCCCCGGATGAACGGCGTCATCCAGCTGCTGCAATCAGGGGTCGGTCTTCTCCACACCTGTAGATTAGGGGTTCATGTTTACCGCATCATAAATGTAGCTGGACCAGATTTTCAAAGGTCAACGTTTGGCTAGACCACACATCTCACTGGAGGGTAAAAGCAAAAACTTTCAACCAAAGACGATGTGAAAGGGAAATGATCATTTCACAGTTTTGGATCGGTGTCACACAGTCTGATCCAACACAGAAGTTCATAAATCTGCATCAGAATGTAAGATGACGCATTATAATCTCTGACTCAAATCACTATGACACAGATAGTTGTAGTACAAATACTTTGTTACTTTGTTTGGACTAGCATTTGCTTAAAAAAAAAATACAGCACTGGATTGTGGGTAAGTGCTGCTACTGAAAGCCTGTCGTCTGGAGCAGCCGGTGCCGTTCCTTTAAGTCGACAGGTATGCTTGACTCCCACTTTATTTTGAAGGGTTATAAAAGGAAGTTGGAGTTTCTGGAGAACATCTGGGCCCGGGCCGGAGCAGAACTCTGTTTTTTATTACAGGCCGGCATCAGAACCCTTTGCTGCGACTTCTAAAACCACATCACAGAGTATAAACCCTTCCAGGTTTAGGAAAGTTTTGGTTCCGTTTGTTGGATCCATTGACTGTATAATAGAGAACTGGACTGAGTGGCTTCCCCTGACCCTTAGACTTCTACAGAGAAATAAACAGCTGTTAGAGTAACACTGTTACTCTGTCGTTCTATTGGTCAGAACAACCATTCGTTCTCTGAAACCATTTTAACATCGTCTTGATAATTCTCTTTTTAATATTTTTTCTGTAGTTCAAGTTCTGAACTGACCAATCAGATGCCTCAATAAAAGTGGGCGGCGCCTGCTGCTTTTAAAACCTTCGATTGACAGATTACGTGTAAATCGCTTTCAAGTGGAAGGGGTGTGGCTTTCCAACAAGCTCACTCCTGATTGGTTTGACTAGTTACCATAGAAACTTTGACTCTGTCCGACTCGAGCCAATCACTGCTTACTGACAACGTCTGGCTCCAACATGTCGACGTCCGTATCAAGGTAAATGGCGACTGAATCGACTTTATTTGGTTGGAGCCGGAAAAAAAACACTTTTTATAGTTGTTGTCACTGGTTCCGGTTCTCTGATACAGTCGGTGGTTGGACCGGTTTATCATCAGCATAAAAACAGTTCCTACGCGCTCTGAAACGCCCCTTTTCCGATCTATCACCTGATTGTTTTTCAGAGAGTTGGAGGACAGGAAGAAGATCCAACACCTCCTCGGGCTCGTGGGTCCTGATGCAGGAGAGGTCACATACTTTCACCGAGAACCTCCTCACAAGGTGTGTTGCTCACATGACTGAAGCATCCAAACATCCAGAATTCACCTTTGGTGTGTTTGCTGAGTAAGCGTTCAGTCAGAAGTCTTTTTACTGCATTATGTGTAACTAAACTTTTAATATTTTAATATAGTAATTTTCCAAAAAGAATTCAAGTTTAGCCTACCCAATATATTAGCAACATGCAAACGTTTTTGGCTAATTTGTTGTTTAATAGGGATTTTTTTTTAGGCTAAATTAGAGTTTAGCTTCTGTTTTAGCAACATGCTGAGGCTTTTTTTTTACTAATTTAGTTTATTGAGGAATTTTAGGCTATTTCAGAGTTTAGCTAGTATTTAAAGAATGCTTTTTGGCTAATGTGGCATCTACTAAGGTTTGTTATGCTAATTTGGAATTTAGCTATTATTTTAGCAACATTTGTGGCTAATTTCTTATTGACTGGGTTTTTTATAAGGCTAATTTAGACTTTAGTTTCTATTTTAGCAACTAGCTAACATTTTTGACTAATTTAGTTTACTGAAGAATTTTAGGGAGTTTTAGAGTTTAGCTTGTGTTAAAACAATGTTCTAGCTGTGTTTTTTTGGCTAATTTGGCATCTACTGATGTTTTTTTATTCTAATTTATAGTTTAGCTTCTATTTTAGCAACAAGCTAACATTTTTGACTAATTTAGACTAATACTAATTCAGCTAGTATTTAAGCATCGAGCTAGCTTTTTGGCTAATTTGGAATCAAGGTTTTTTGGGTTAATTTGGAGTTTAGCTCATATTAAAGCAGTAAAGTAAAGATTTCTGCAAAATATTTAACTACAAATTTATGAGAAATGTGGGTCAACTTTAGCACTTTTTCATAGTTCTTTAGAAAATGTAACATTTTGCAAATAGATTTTTGCATTTTAAGCAAATGTTAAAGTAAATTGCATCACCATTTCTTGTAAAAAGCTTCAGCAGCAAAAAGCATTTAGGATAGCATTATCGTTGGTAATGCAATGTTTCTAGTTTTCATTGGAGTTGGTCTGTGAGTGGATTGCAGTTGCAGTATTTAGGAAAAGGTGCAGGAACTGTTGCGGCCGTTGAGGATGTCTGCTTCTCAAACAGCCTCCCAGTGCCAACTGGTTCTGAACCCGTTTGGATCTTTGTGTTCAGGTCACCGTCACGCAGAAACGGTCCGATTCTGCCGCTGAAGACGAGCTAAACCTCAGACCAACAAAGATCAGACCAGCAGCCTCCAGAAAAGGTTTATTTATTTATTTGTATTCTACTGTTTCTATTTATATTCTACATTCATTTTGATTTCCATCTGAGCAGAAAGCAACAAGAGGAGTAAAGCAGCAGATGGAGAGAGCGTGGACACTTTGGAGAAGTACAAGAACGACAACCAGACTCTGCTGCTGCAGGTCAGAGGGCGGAGCCTGAAGGCGGCGTCTCTTGCTCCTCCTCCCTATAAGTGAAGCAGACGTTTTGGTTTGGAGCTGCCTGGAGCGTCTCATGTTGTTGTGGTGGGACTCTCGTCTCCAGGTGGAGGCGCTCCAGGCTCAGTTGGAGGAGCAGACTCGTCTCGCCAAAGAGCAGGTGGAGGCTCTGCTGGAGGACCGGAAAGTCAAAACGGAGGAGGCTCAGGCGCAGCAGCGGAGGGACCAGGAGCGCATCGCCGCTCTCAGTGACAAGTCCGTGGAAATGAGTGCTTGCAGCTGAAATATTAGCTAAACTCCAAATTACCCTAAAAAAAACCTTCTAAATGCCAAAACTGACAATTCCTGTGTTACCCTCCTGGCTCTTGACGCTGCTTTCATGACCCGTCAGGCTCCAGCGGACTCAGAACCTGCTGCATGAGAGCACGCGGGACTTCCTGCAGCTCAAGTTTGAGAGCCGGGCGCACGAGAAGAGCTGGATGGCCGAAAAGGACGGGCTCCTGCGGAAGCTGGACTCCTGCCAGCAGCGTCCGAAGAAGGCCGGGTCTGCCGGGCCTGAGCCGGGGAGGGCGTGGCAGCCCGGCGGCAGCACGGCCCGGCTCCGCCCCCAACCACAGCGAGAGGCGGAGCAGATGCACAGGGAGGAGCTGAAGGTGGGTCTCCTGCAGCTCTGAGCGTTCCTGTAGGCCGGAGGAGAGCCGACGGTTTTCCTTCTTCACAGGAGGAACTGAAGCAAGCTCAGCGCCTGGCTGAGATGTACCGAGAGCAGTGCATCGCCATGGAAACCGAACTGTCCCAGATCAGGGAGGAAGGGGACGTGGGCAGAGAGATATTCCAGGTTTGTTCGTCTGCAGCAGAGCGCTCTGAACTTTTCCCGTTGTCCTCATTTGCTGGTTTGTCCACGCTCAGGAACGCTCGGAGAAAATGGCAAAGCGTCTGCAGGTGATGACTCAGCGCTACGAGGCTTCGGAAAAGAGGCGGGTCATGGAGGTGGAGGGCTTCAAGACGGATCTGAAGCAGCTCAGGCAGAAGCTCAAGGATGTGGAGAAACAGCTGATCAAGGTTTGAGCTGCGTCACCTGAAGGCCTTTTCTCACCTGGGCTGGAATTCACTCGGGTTCACTTTGTTCTCAGGTCACTTTAAATATCGGGCCCGACCAGGACCTGGCCATCCTGCACGAGGTCCGTCAGAGCAACTCCAGAACCAAGAAGCTTCAGGAGGAGCTGATGAGGCTTAAGGCCAAAATCTACGGACTGGAGAATGAGCTGCGGTTCACCTGAGCGCTTTATCAAGTTGTGTTAGTTTGTTTATATATTTTAGTTGAATCCTGACATTTTTAAATTAAAAAACACAATAAAAGTTCTTTAATATTGATTCAGATCAGTCTTTTCTATCTAGATCATGGGTAGAAACTCAACTGCAAAAGGGTCAAAAACCAAAACACACCTTAGGTCGTTGGTTGAGTGGGATTAACATTTATTAAACACTCTAAAACTAAGTTTGTAAAACTTTAAAAACTTTTTATATACATATGAACTATATATACAGCATTCCCTGCAATAATGCCAGTATGAATGCTGTGAGCTGCTATATTTTAGAATTTGTTTACTTCTGATTCTATTCAATTTTCTTTCTTTTTTCTTGTAACTTCTTTCTTTTTTTTCTGTCCTAATAACCTTTTCCCAGGTCATAGTTGTAAATAAGAATACTGTTCTTAAGATGTCCTGCCTGGATAAATAAAGGTTAAATCAAAATAAATAAATGAATGCATTTATCTGCTGAAGATGCTGAAGCTGGTAGCTAACTAATATTTTAACAAAATGCCAAATTAGCCTAAAAACTACAAACAAAAACCTAGGTTAGCCAAAACAGCTAGTATTTAGCTGAAAAAATAGCTAAACTCCAAAACAAATGAAAAAAGCTTAATTTAGCCAAAACTTCTAGCATGTAGCTAAAATATAAGATAACCTCTAAAGCCTAAAAAAATCATAGTAAATTCCAAAATAATCCAAAACGTTGTCAAATTTTCATATTTTGATAATAATTGTGTAATAACTTCTTGAAGCTGTTACATAAAACCAGAAGCAGTGAAAATAATAATAATTTGTAATTAATATATTTTTGTTTGCAATTTTAAATAAATGTTATTTAATTGTTGATGTAAATAATTTGTTCAAAAACATAACAGGATTGTATTGTGTTGTTAAGTTCATTTATCATTTTTTTTCTTTTTTAACAGCTTTTTCGAAAACATAAAATAAATGAGGACACCTAAAATTGTATTCATCTCTTTCTAAAATACATTTTTACAAATCTGAACGTTATCGATAAAGTTTCTGACAAAAAACAATACAGCTTTCATGTGAATAATAAATTAATCTTCATACCCCAATGAAAAAACCCAACATCGACACATTGTGTACCTTTTGTAAATGTTAACAAGAAACAGTGACTCGTCTATTTCCGATTTTTTCAATCTTTTCAGCAAATCTTCTGTGATTTCTTTTGTTAAAAGTTTTCTCGCTCCTTTTCTTTACTTTGGAAGCATGTTTTGTTTGACTTCCACCATCAAAAATAATTTGCCGTTTCAATTTTTAATCAATTTATTAATTTTTCTTGCTCAATTTTACATCCACAAAAGTTTTCTTTATTTCTGGTGGAGGCCAAACTTAATATTGAATTAATCAGTTCCCCAAAAAATAACAAACACAAAATGTCTTGAAATGTGTTTTCAATATAAAAATGTAAAAATTCAAACTAAGATTTTAGTATCCTACTTTTATTTACTCACTGTATGACGTTTTTTTTTTTTTTTAAATGTTTTCTACCCTTACATTTTTTTATACTGTTTGTATGTATGAACAATGTATCTTAATGGCTATTTTGTACTAAAACTGATGTTAATTTTAAAGTTTATTCTTAAAAAGGAGCATAAACTTTTTTTAAAAAATCAATTTGCCTGTTCAGTTCAGATGTAAACACTTTAAAATATATTTTTTAATTACAGATGAATAATGAGTTACATACGCATTCACACATTAACATTACAGAGAGAGGTTATTTAAGTTCAAACGATAAACATATTTAAACTAAACATTTAGCTAAACAAAGGAGCAAAAAGTTGATTAAAATGTGTTAAAAGTAAAAAAATAAAGCTAATAAATCTCTTGGAGTAAAGGTCAGAGTGTAGGATTCAACCCGGAAGTGGTTCTCTGCCGTTAGCAGCAGCGACGGATGCCGCGGCGGGTCAAACGCGACACGAGGGGGCGCGCGGGTGCGGAGCGGCTGTCACCTCGCCTCAGGTCCTGACCCGGTTCTCGGTTCCTCTGCTGTCACATTCGGAAGCTCCGGTGTATAACACGGCCGGTCTCGCGCGCGCGCGCCGTTTCCACGCACGTGCCTGAAGCCATGCAGAGGTTTGGGTGTCTGAGGATCTGCCGGCGGCTGCTGAGATCCAGCTGTGAGGGGTCAGCGAACCCCCCCTGCAGGAGTTACAGCCCCGTGAGTACAGCAGAGCTGCTCGAGGACTTTGGCGGGCTTTATTCATCATGTGTTGTGTTGAGCCATCAGCTGCTCTGAAGCTGAACTTCATGTTCTGAGAACAAAGTCTGTGTGAGTTCAGTGTGTTAATGATCAACCCCACCATGCTGCCCCCCACCCCACCCCGGGTCACTCCCTCCCCAGGACTGCGGCTCCTTTGGCCTTCTCTTCGACATAGATGGCGTTCTGGTCAGAGGCGGGACGCCCATCCCTGCAGCCAAACGCGTCTTCAGGAACCTGGTGGACCGCAGGGGCCAGTACAAGGTCCCTGTGGTGTTCGTCACCAACGCCGGGAACTGCATGAGGCAGGCCAAAGCGGAACATCTGTCCCATCTGCTGGAGGTGGAGGTAACGTCCATCATCATCATCATCAGTAGCTTTGTTTCTCTGCTTTGCTCTGACCTCACCTGCTTGCTGATGCAGGTGTCTCCAGACCAGGTGATGCTGTCCCACAGTCCTTTGAGAGCGTTCTCCCAGTTCCACAAAAAGCACGTTCTGGTGTCAGGTCAGGGTCCTGTCGAGGACGTGGCGCACAAGTATCCTCCTCCGGAGTTCTCTGACTGTTTGGTTTTTGGTTGAAGTTTATTCTCAAAGAAAGCCGACTTTAACTCGTGAACCCCCAGCTTGGGCTTTGAGGATATCGTTACCATAGATACGCTCAGAGAAGCGTACCCGGTCCTGGATGTTGTGGACCAGAGCAGACGGCCCAAGGACTCTGTAAGTGGAACTGAAATCCTCTGGTCTCGTCTCAGACGGGTTAGACGCTGACTGTGAACGTTGTCTTTCAGATTCCTCCCACTAGAGGCTTACGGCCAATAGAAGGTCAGTTTATTACACATGTGAAATTAACCGTTTCTGTATAAGTGAAATGAAAAGACTGCTAAAAATCATAGTGTTACATGGATTCTCTAAAGGAGAAGTTCTAACCAAAATGTTCAGATCATTAACATTGTAAACATTGTTCTGCCTCTTCCGGAGATTGGCCACTAGGTGGCGATCACGCTAGAGCAATACACTTTATTCCAGAAGAAGAAGAAAGTAGGAGCAAGAAACTGTATTTTAGACCAGAGTCCCTAAATATGGCCCGTGGGCCGAATCTGGCCCACATTCATATTTTGCCCGGCCCCCCACACACCATCAAAGACAAATGATTTATTCTTTATTTATTTTTCCCAGTCTGGCTTTTAGATTGTTTGCTAATACGGCTGGACAAATAGGGTTTTGCTAACAGAAAATACTGTTAGCATCAATCGCGGAAATAACTGCTAACAGAAAATACTGTTAGCATAAATTGCGGAAAGAACTGCTAACAAAAAATACTGTTAGCATCAATTGCAGAAAGAACTGCTAACAGAAAATACTGTTAGCATCAATTGCGGAAATAACTGTTAACAGAAAATACTGTTAGCATCAATCGCGGAAAGAACTGCTAACAAAAAATACTGTTAGCATCAATCGCGGAAAGAACTGCTAACAGAAAATACTGTTAGCATCAATTGCGGAAAAAACTGCTAACAGAAAATACTGTTAGCATCAGTCGCAGACGGAACTGCTAACAAAAAAAAATGTTAGCATTAATTGCGGAAAGAACTGCTAACAGAAAACAGTGTTATCATTAGCTTTCCTATGGGAATTTCCATTAAACGTTAGCATCAAGCTAGCAGAATATAGCTTTATGTGCTGAATCGATTTATATTTTTATGAATCGGTTATAGATCTGTTCATCTTAAATCGATTTCATCAACCCAGCCCGAGTTTCTGTGGAGACCAGCTGTTCTCCATTCTGGATCTTCTGATCTGCAGCCGTTGTTTTGTTCGGAGAGCCAATCCGGTGGGAGACCAATCTCCAGCTTATCGTTGACGTTCTTCTGACAAACGGAGACCCAGACCGACCCTGGAGTACGGCCCAGCACCCCCACATCCCGGTTCTGGCCTGCAACATGGACCTGCTGTGGATGGCGGAGGCGAAGAACCCGAGGTCCAGCAGGACGTTTGGAACTCTGGTTCTCAGTTCGGTGGAGTCTTCTCTCACGGGTTTTTCCTCCGTTGCAGGTTTGGCCACGGCATGTTCCTGGTGTGCTTGGAGAACATGTACCAGAAGGTCACGGGCCGCGAGCTGAAGTACGAAGCGCTGATCGGTAAACCCAGCGTGGTGACCTACAACTACGCCGAGCTTCTGATCCGACAGCAGGCGGAGAAGCTTGGATGGAGTGGACCGGTGAAGAGGCTGTATGCCATAGGGTACGACCGGTGTCTTCTCGAGGTCTTTAACCCTTTAGCACCGGAGCTCCAGGGTTCATGTTGCTTGATTTACTGTAACTTTTCAGCCGTTAACACAATCTGCATAATTTCAGTAGATTCTGAAGAAGAAAAGTGTCTTTTCATGTTTCTGAGGCTTCAAAGGCGTAAGAGGCTTTGAAGATTCAGTGGCTTTTTGAAGTTTCAAAAGCTTCGAAGGCTTTTGAGGCTTCAGATGTTACTAAGGCTTCAGAAACTTTAAAGGGTTTGAGGCTTCAGGGGCTTTTCAGGTTTCAGAAGATTCAAAAGGCTTTGAAGCTTCATTGACTTTTTTTTAGGTTTCTGAAGCTTTAAAGGCTTCTGGGGCTTTAGGGGTTTTTTATATTTTTTGGGGGGGTTCTGAAGCTTCAAATGCTTTGAAGCTTTTGAGGCTTCAGATATTTCTGAGGCTTGTGAAATGTCAAAGGGTTTAGGTTTCCGGGGCTTTTTAAGGTTTCTGAAACTTTAAAGGCTTTTTAAGCTTTAGGGTTTTTTTTTATATTTTTTTTTTGGGGGGGGGTTCTGAAGCTTCAAATCCTTTGAAGCTTTTGAGGCTTCAGATATTTCTGAGGCTTGTGAAATGTCAAAGGGTTTAGGTTTCCGGGGCTTTTTAAGGTTTCTGAAACTTTAAAGGCTTTTTAAGCTTTAGGGGTTTTTTTTAATATTTTTTTTTTGGGGGGGTTCTGAATCTTCAAATCCTTTGAAGCTTTTGAGGCTTCAGATATTTCTGAGGCTTGTGAAATGTCAAAGGGTTTAGGTTCAGGGGCTTTTTAAGGTTTCTGAAACTTTAAAGGCTTCAAGGGCTTTTAAAGTTTCTGAAGCCTCAGAGATTTTGAAGCTTTAGTGGTTTTTTAAGGTTTCTGAAACTTCAAAGGCTTTGAAGCTTCAGGGATATTTGTGGTTTCTGAAGCTTCAAAAAGCTTTTGAGGTTTCAAGGGCTTTTAAAGTTTCTGAAGCTTCAGAGATTTTGCAGCTTCAGTGGCTTTTTGAGGTTTCTGAAGCTTCAAAGGCTTTTGAGGCTTCAGGGGATTTTCAGGTTTCTGAGGCTCTGAAGATTCAGTGGCTTTTTGAAGTTTCTGAAGCTCCAAATACTTTTGAGGCTTCAGATGTTTCTGAGGCTTCAGAAACTTCAAAGGATTTGAGGCTTCTGGAGCTTTTAAGGTTTCAGAAGCTTCAAAAGGCTGTTGTTTCTTTTTTTTTTTCTTTTCTTTTTAGTCTGCTTTGAAGCTTCAGTTACTTTGAGGTTTCTGAAGCTTTAAATGCTTCTGGGGTTTCAGGGTTTTTTGGGGGGGTTTCCTGAAGCTTCAAATGCTTCGAGGCTTTGTAGGTTGTTGAATCTTAAATGTCTAGAAGGTTCTGGGGCTTTTTAAGGTTTCTGAAACTTTAAAGGTTTAAAAGCTTCAGGGATATTTGTGGTTTCTGAAGCTTCAAAAGGCTTCTGAGGCTTCAAGGGCTTTTAAAGTTTCTGAAGCTTCAGAGATTTTGAAGCTTCAGTGGTTTTTTTGAGGTTTCTGAAGCTTGAAAGGCTTTGAGGCTTTAGGGGGTTTTCAAGTTTCTGAGGCTTTGAAGATTCAGTGGCTTTTAGAAGTTTCTGAAGCTCCAAATACTTTTGAGGCTTCAGATGTTTCTGAGGCTTCAGAAACTTCAAAGAATTTGAGGCTTCTGGAGCTTTTGAGGCTTCAGAAGCTTCAAAAGGCGGATTTTTAATTTTTCTTTTTTTTTTTTGTTTGTTTGTTTTTGGTTTGCTTTGAAGCTTCAGTGACTTTGAGGTTTCTGAAGCTTTAAATGCTTCTGGGGTTTCAGGGTTTTTTTGGTTTTTTTTGAAGCTTCAAATGCTTCGAGGCTTTGTTGGTTGTTGAAGCTTAAATGCCTGGAAGGTTCTGGGGATTTTTTGAGGTTTTTGAAGCTTCAAATGTTTGAGGCTTCTGTGGCTATTTGTAGTTTCTGAAGCTTCAATTGTATCCGAGGATCTTTTGATTTCCAAAGCTTTTGAATCTTTGGAAATCGAAGCCTAAAGGCCATAGATTGTGTCATCTTCTCTGCAGCAGACATGGCGTTCTCCTGCCACTTTTCTCCTTCAGAATCTACTGGAATTACGCTGATCATATTTACAGTTAAAAGGTTACAGTATGTTAAAGATTTAGTGTTTAAGCGTCAGGTGTTGAAGGGTTAAGGAAAACAAAACCTGGTTTCCTGAAGGAGAAAAACTTTCTTACCTCTTTCCCGTCTTCCAGTGATAACCCCATGTCGGACGTTTACGGTGCCAACCTCTACGATCAGTACCTTCAGGCCCACCGCCACGCCAAAGCTCAGAGGCGGACTGACGGAGGAGGAGGGGCAGAAGTGGGCGGAGCTGCGGACGGGTCGGAGGTGGAGCTTCCTGAGGGCTGCAGCTCCATCCTGGTCTGTACTGGAGTGTACAGCAGAGACCAGCAGGAGGCGCCCTCCGACGCCTTCCACGGCCACCGGGACTTCCGCTTCGACCCGGGCCTCCTGCGACCGTCCTTCGTGGTCCACGACGTGAAGGAGGCGCTGGAGCTGGTGTTCCAGCGGGAGGGGCGGCCGCTGGAGTAGCCAGCGCCTCCAGGAGCAAACCTCCTGTTTACCAGAGCAGAGAACCCCAACGAGCAGTTTTAGTTACAGGAATCAGGAATCAGTGATGAACTGCAGAACTTTTATTGGTTTTTTATCTCACAGAGAGGAATCCGGACTCAGATTTGTAACAAACATTATCCTGCAGTCAAATGTTTAAACTAAGAAAATGCCCAGAAAGACGTTAAAAAAGGCACAAAAGTGAGGTGAAGATGCACAGACTGGTCATAGAACAGTCTGTGAGGCTTTATAGATGACATTAATGTAACTTCTGAAGAGAAGAATGTTCTGTTTACGTCATTCAAGAACAACCCGTGCAATATGAGGCACTTTATTGTGAAGGGACAGAAGCGTTTCTGCTGCAAAAGAGGGAAAAATTCAGAATTACTGTAAAAGTTACCGGTCTAAAAAAAGAACTTCCATGTACAGAGATCTCCACTGCAGTTAATATGTTCAGCAACAGTCAGGAATATTAAAAAAAAAAAAAAAAAGCACACAAGCTTTTCAAAATAAAAGCTTAAATACTGTTCTCCACTCTCCTCAGCTCGCTCTGCACCCACACTTTTTGTCTGAGGGGGGTCTGACGTGGACGGGGAGGGTGCCGCCCTTTAACGGCGGCGCGCTCTGCGGGGCCTCCTCCGCCGCCATGCCGGCGCCGTTGCGAGCGATGAGCTCCCGAGCCATCAGGAAGAAGGCGGCGTCCACGTTCTGAGCCTCCACGGCGGAAGTTTCCAGAGCCGCCAGCACGCTGTTGTCCTCCGCCAGCGTGCACGCGTCCTCAAACAGCACCTGTCGCTGCAGGTGCAGGTCCGACTTGTTTCCTGCAGCACAGAATGCGGATTAAGATTTAAGATTAAATCTCAACCCTTATATATTTATGGAAAAAAACTAACAAAAACCAAAGAAAAAAAAAAAAGAGTGAGTTAAAGCCCCTAATTTTCTCAGGTTTACTTTTAATAATTTCTCTAAATTTTTTATGTTTTTTATTCTAGAAAATTATTACGTTTTCTAACTGCAAAAATGTGCCTCAATTTTTAACTGTTCTAGAAAACACGTCCTTTAAGGGTGGAGCGACTCTGGATTCGGTCTCAGTTTGAGTGTTTTAGGGCAGAAATGCTGCTTACGTCTGCAAACGTTAAAAAAGCACGCACATTTCAGCTTCAAAAGCTGTCGGCTTTTTCTTGTTCTTTTTCTCATTGAGTTGTGTTTTAATGCTTTTCTCTGAACGTCAAATAAAAAAAAAAATTGGTCAGAATCTCAGGATTAGCTCTGAAGTGAAGGCTGTGTCTGTTTTTACTGACTTATTGTTCTCTGTTGTGTATTTTGAAATACATTTTTGAGTTGTTCTGCCATTTGTCAAATCAGTAAAAGTGAAAAGATTTTCCTCCTCATCCATCTGTTTCTGTTTCTGTTCCTTGATCAGAAATTTTGCTAAATCAAGTTCTAATTTGTTTACATATTTTTATTTTCATTTATGGTTTATTAAAAATTATTTTTTATTTTTTAAAGAAAAAACTATTTGACAAAACATGATTGCAACCCTTTCAAAATAAAAGAATGCTTTTGTAACCAGAGTTTTTTTCGGGGGGTTCCTTTTCCTGAGCTTCTGCAGGTCTGTTGGGACCATAAAGATTGGAAAACCCAAATAAAATAAATTAAAACAAATATTTGTGTTTGGCCAAAAAAAAAAGGAAAATGTCCAAATATAAACTTAATTATTTTCAGCTTCAAATATTCTGTTTTTCAGGTTTTAAAACTCAAAATTTCAATTTCAAAACTTTTTTTATTCACTTGCAACCATTTTTCTTTCAATTGCGAATCTGAACATTTTAGTTTCAAAATTTTGGCGCGTTGGGGCGGGGCTAACATGAAGAACCAATCCAAATTGATGAGGGTGGTAACTTCGATCCCGGTGCTTTCACTGAATCTGAGAACTGTTATAATTACGGTCAGAAGATGGTTGTATTGTCTGTATTATCATAGTCAAAAGTTAATCCGGGAATAAAAAACAGAGTTTTATTGCATCCAGAACGCCATCTTATTGTGTTACAGAAAGACATTGAAAACATTCTCATACTCATGCTTGGATAAAATGCCTAAAACTCTACTGGAAATTTCAGTTATCTCCTGTAGCCTAGTGGCTATAGTGCGCTTGCACTGAAAATAAGTTTATTTTAGAATAGCAAAAAGTTTGGGACATTTACATTTTTTGGCCAATTTTTTGACTTTTTTTTTTTTTTTTTTTTGAGTTTCAAATGTTATTTGGCTCCTCGCAGTTCTGCCTCATACCTACGAGAACCAGAACCACGCTGGCAGCCCCGTACTGCTGCACCTCCCTGATCCAGTGAGGAACCGACTCAAAGGTGCCGCGCCGGCTGATGTCGTAGGCCACCATGGCTCCGTGAGCGCTGCGGTAATAGCTCTGCGTTATGGTGCGGAAGCGCTCCTGACCGGCCGTGTCCCAGACCTGCATCTGCAAAAAAACAACAAAAAACACAGATTGGGATTCTGATAAAACTCTTGGGGGAAGGAGAACTCGTCGTCTGCTCAACCGGACCCTGAGATGTGGAAAAGGTCATAGGTGAAATCTGCATTTAAAGGGTAAAGTTGGGGTGAAGTGGCGCCACGTGTGGCTCTTTTACCCTTCCACTGTGACTCTGGGGTTAAAGAAAAATAAAAAGCTACAATTTTAAACAGTAATGTTAAAAGTAAGTGAATCACAAGTTCAACGTAAACATTTTAACAGATTTTTGAACCACAAAAAAAACAATTTGAGGCCAGATTTTCAATTATTGACAAATTAAAAGATTTTAGGAGGAACTTATGGTTTGGAAAATACACTAATACACTAACTATATTTGAAAATTCATGCAAATTTTTGAAATATTCAGAATTATTTTTATGATTCTACGCAATTTTTTGCTTTTTTTTTCCAATGCAATTCCTCAAATTTTTTGCACACTTTGAAACTTATGCCATTTTGGTATCAAAGCTATCATGTTAACGACATCATTGCTACTGATAGGCTAATTTTGAGTGCAGCTAACATTTTAGCGTCATGCTAACATTTTGGATAATTTAGCATCTAATGAGTTTTTTTTAAGCTAATTGTGAGTTAAGCTAGCATTTTAACAATGTGCTAACTTTTTTGGCAATTAGTAAGGTTTTTTGAGCTAATTCTGAGTTTAGCTAGTATTGAAGAACTGTTCTAGCTTTTTTGGCTAAGTTAGCATCTACTAAGGATTTTTGGACTTATTTTGAAGGTAAGCTAACATTTGAGCAAAATGCTCACTTTTTTGGCTATATTTGGCATTTACTAATGTTTTGGGCTAATTCTCCCTGACCAAAAATAAGTATACTTCAAGTATATTTTTTAAAGTATACTTAAGTATAAAAAAAGTATTCTGGAAGTTTACTACCAAGTAAACTTCTCTGTACTAAATTGGCCCACTTTTAGTTTATAAAAAGTAAACTTAGAAGTATACTTAAAGTAAACGTTCTGGTATACTTCTAGTTTACTGGCAATAAACTTTAAGTTTACTCCAAGTTTATTATAAGTACGCTTATGAAAGTATACTTAAAATAACCTTAATGGTATACTTTTAGTTAATTACCTTGTATTTACACCAAATCTGACTTCTTGCTACAAACCTACAAAATAGATGAACATATCTTCTATGAAGAATATTAAAATAATTCAGCTACTGTCAAAAAGAAAAAAATACTTGTACACCAATAGCTACAATGAAATATATCTTGACAAAATGTTTAAGGCTAAATTCATTTAGAATTTTAGTGTAATTCTGAGTATAAACAATATACTTAACATGAACTTGTAGTTTATCTCTAAGTCCATAAAAAGTATACTTAAAGTATACTATGTTAAGTTTAGTTTAAAAAAAGTATACTTAAAATAAACTTCTTTTTGGTAAGGGCTGATTTCATACCTTCACGCATTTTTAAATTTTACAGAATTCTTTCAGTTTTTGAAGAATTTCTTCAAATTCTTCAAAAACTTTGAGCTCTTTAGAAATTTTAGCAGTATGAAAATAGCTTTATCATTTTCAGCAAATCCCAGTAAATTTCTCCAGCACCTTTAGCAAATCTACTTAAATTTGAAAACTTTCTCATTAATTTCCTGATAATTTGCTGAATATTTCTAAAACTATAACGTTTATGAATCCCTAAAATACAAGCAGTGAACAGTTTGATGCCAAGATTGCTGAAATTGTGATTGTGGCAAAAAACATACAGAAAGGAAGAGAATCACTGTAACATAAACCTGTAATATACCACTGTAATATAACATAAATACTAATCAGTACCCTGTTTTTCTAAAGGGTGAGTGAAGACTTTATGGGTCCTACTCAGTTGTTGTCTGTAAGAAATGACCCGAATGGCTCTTTAAGTAATATAAGTTGCAGACCCCTGTCCCAGCAGGTCAGGGCCCTTCAGAACAGCATCAGGTCTAAACATGAACACCCACCTTCACCCTCTTCCCGTCGATATCCATGGTCCGAACGGTGAAATCCACCCCGATGGTGTTCTGCTGCTTCTCCATGAAGATGCCGGACTTGAAGCTCTGGACCAGGCAGGTTTTCCCCACGTCCGAATCCCCGACCAGGATGATCTTGAACAGAAAGTCGAAGGCGTCTTCGCTCTCTGAGGACGGAGGCTGCATGGTGACAGAAACGGCGTCTTTTTTTAAAGCTCTGCGCCTCTATGGGCGCCTTCTGTTGAGTCAACAGTGACTATTTACACAACGGACGGTCACATCCTCCAAAAGAAGAGGAGAATCCCGTTTACGAGAGCCTTTAACGCCTGGAGCGTTTTCCTAAAACAGCCTCCAAGGCAGAAGACTGAGGACTGCTGCTTTCCCTCTGAAGCATTTTAAAGTCTAGAGAGTGATAGAAATCCGGGTTCTTTATCAGCCTCAGTCCTCCGCCTGTGTGTTCGCCCTCTGGACTCTCTAGAACTTCTCACTTTCATTCTGCGATAGACACGCCCACTACCTGTGTTTGCAGGTGTGACCTCCAGCTGCACCACTGCATCCTAGAGCTTCAGGTTTCTGTTCAGGAGGAAATACCTGGAAAAGGAGCAAATAAAAGTCAGTGAATTATTCATTACCCGTTAAACTGGTTAAACATTTCCACGTCACCATAAATCAGAGGACCAGAAGAGATGGAGTTCATTTATCTGATCAGCTCAGTCAGGAGAGTGTTGGTGGGAGGGCAGATGTTTCCTCTCAAAGCGGACGTCTGTGAGATGCTAGCGCAGACGGCGCCCGCAGCTCTGATCTGGACCCTCCACCCCCCCCACACACATCGTCATCTCAGCCCACAGAGGATCCAGCTGGACGCCAGACAATGGCGGCGTGTGAGGGGCGCTCTATCTTTAGCTGCTGAGCAGCAGCGGTTTCTGCTGCATCACCGGACCTCAGAGGAGCTTTGTGGACCAGAAATAACAGCTGTGAATGTGCAGCTTTCATTCAAACGGATCAAGTTCAGAGTCTGGAGGAAAGAAAACACGTTCAGGACTTTGAAAAGATTTTTATTTTTTCTATTTACAAACAAAATAATAGAAAAAAACATCAAAGTGAAATCAAACATTTGCTTTACATCCAGAAAAACTGATCCTGACAGCAGCTCTGTGTGACGCCGCACAGATGGCTTCTGAAGCTTTTGAGGCTTCGAAGAGTCATGAGGCTTCAGTTTATGAGGGTTCAGATATTTCTGGGGATTTTGAGGCATTTGAGGTTTCTGAAACTTTAAAGCCTTCGAGGATTCTGGAGATTTTGAGGTCTCTGGAGCTTCAAAGGCTTCAGAGGCTTTTTGAAGTTTCTGAAACTTCAGAGGCTTCAGATGTTTCTGAGGCTTCTGATGTGTATGAAGCTTCAAAGGCTTTGATACTTCAGTGACTATTCGAGATTTAGGAAGCTCCAGACTTTGACGCTTCTGGGGATTTTGAAGTTTCTGAAGCTTCAAAGGCTTCAGAAGTTTTTGAGGTTACTGAAGCTTCAAAGGCTTCAAAGCTTCGAGAGATTTTGAAGTTTTTGAAGCTTCTGTGACTTGAGGTTTCTGGAGCACCAAAAGCTATAAGGGGTCAAGAGGTTTTGAGGTTTTTGAGGTTTCAAAGACTTCAGAGGCTTTGAAGATTCAGTGGCTTTTTGAGGTTTTCTTGAGCTTCAAAGGCTTTTGAGGCTTCGGACGTTTCTGAGGCTTCCGAAACCTCAAAGGGTTTAAAGCTTCAGTGACTTCTAGAGGCTACTGAAGCTTCAAATGCTTTAAGGATTTTGAAGCTTCAAAGGATTCTGAGACTTCTGAAGTTTT
Source organism: Oryzias javanicus (assembly GCA_003999625.1). Taxonomy (NCBI): domain Eukaryota; kingdom Metazoa; phylum Chordata; class Actinopteri; order Beloniformes; family Adrianichthyidae; genus Oryzias; species Oryzias javanicus. The sequence goes on from CM012442.1 coordinate 30,297,083, forward strand.
TGAGGCTTCTGAAGCTTCAAATGCTTCGGAGGCTTCAGAGGCTTTTTGAGGTATCTGAAGTGTCAGAGGTGTTTGGAGGTTTTTGAAACTTCAAATGCTGCTATGCTTCAGGGGTTTTGAGGTTACTGAAGCTTCAAGGGCTTCTGAAGTTTTTGAGGCTTCTGAAGCTTCAAATACTTCGGAGGCTTCAGAGGCTATTTGAGGTATCTGAAGTGTCAGAGGCGTTTGGAGGTTTTTGAAACTTCAAATGCTCCTATGCTTCAGTGGTTTTGAGGTCTCTGGAGCTTCAAAGGCTTCAGAGGCTTTTTGAAGTTTCTGAAACTCCAGAGGCTTTTGAGGTTTCAGATGTTTCTGAGGCTTCAAATGTGTATGAAGCTTCAAAAGGCTTTAAATACTTCAGTGACTATTCGAGATTTTGGAAGCTCCAGACTTTGAGGCTTCAGGGGATTTTGAAGTTTCTGAAGCTTCAAAGGCTTCAGAAGTTTTTGAGGTTACTGAAGCTTCAAAGGCTTCGAAGCTTCAAAAGATTTTGAGGTTTTTGAGGTTTCAAAGACTTCAGAGAGGCTTAAGATTCAGTGCTTTTGGAGTTTCTTCTTGAGCTTCAAGGCTTTTGAGGTGTTCAAGCTGTTTCTGAGGTTCTGAAAACTTCAAAGGGCTTTATTTCAGTGACTTCTTGAGGCTACTGAAGCTTCAAATGCTTTAAGGCTTTTGAGGTTTTTTAAGCTTCAAAGGATTCTGAAGTTTTCGAGGCTTCTGAAGCTTCAAATGCTTTAAGGCTTTTGAGGTTTTTTAAGCTTCAAAGGATTCTGAAGTTTTCGAGGCTTCTGAAGCTTCAAATGCTTCGGAGGCTTCAGAGGCTTTTTGAGGTATCTGAAGTGTCAGAGGTGTTTGGAGGTTTTTGAAACTTCAAATGCTGCTATGCTTCAGGGGTTTTGAGGTTTCTGAAGCTTCAAATGCTTTAAGGCTTTTGAGGTTTCTGAAGCTTCAAAGGATTCTGAGACTTCTGAAGTTTTTGAGGCTTCTAAAGCTTCAAATGCTTCAGAGGCTTTTTGAGGTATATGAAGTGTCAGAGGTGTTCGGAGGTTTCAGAAACTTAAAATGCTGATATGCTTCAGGGGTTTTGAGGTTTCTGAAGCTTCAGAAGTGTCCGAGGCGCTTTTAATTTCCAAAGCTTTTGAAGCTTTAGAGGCCCCCGAGGGCCACGGGTCGTGTCATCTTCTCTGCAGCAGACGTGGCGTGCTCCCTGCGCTCGACCATCTTAAAGCGGCGCGGTGACCCTGCTGGGCGTTTCTGTGGACAGGCGTCTTCTTCTGCAGGTTTTCAGGAGGAGGGACGTGGATGGGCTTCCAGGGAATGGGGTTGTAGAAGCTGGGAGCTGGGATGAGTCTGTCATAGGGACCTTAAAGGAAACAAACTTCCTGTAAACATCCAGACTAACAAACCGCGGCTTCATCTCAGTTCTGTAGCTCTAACACTGGATAAAGTGACAGGATTCTCTCCTTCAGGTGATCTTACTCGTCTGGTGATGAGGTGATTTGGGACTTGCTTTGCTTTTCTCATTGGCTTTAGTCAGCCACTCCTTAAACTTCTCCTCGGCCCTCCTGCGGCGCTCTTCCTCCTGCTCCTCCTTCAGAGCTGCTATTTCCTGTTAGATCATCAAATGCATTAAGATTTTTTTTCACATTTTCAAAAAAAAAAGACTTGACGATGTCTCATTACCTTCTCTTTCTTTTCCTTCTCTAGTTTTTCTTGGTTCTTCTTCTGCAGCCAGAGGTTATACTTTTGCTGAGCTTTCTGCTGAACCTCCCTCTGTTTCTTCTGCTCCTTCTGCATCTTCTCCTCCTCTGTTCTGTCTTTCACCAGCTGCTCCTGCTTCCTCTACGCAAAAGAACAGAATGACTGCAGCTCTCATCCTCGTGTCACGACAATCACTTTTTTTTTTTTTTTTTACCTGTTTTCTTTTCACTTCCAGCCATTCTTGGATCTTCTCTTCCATGACAATCTTTTTCTGTTCTTGTACCTTCTCCAGCTGTTCCTCTTTTTCCTTTAGGATGCGTTCCTGGGATACAGGAGGATGAGAAGTGAAAGAAAGCAGAAAAAGGAGGAAGTAAGAACTGTACCAAGAAACGTACTTCTTCTGCTTTCTTTTCCAGTTTGACTCGATCCTCTTTAGCTTTGCTTAACAGCCATGATTCCCAGGCGGTGAGAGAGGCTGCAGACGGCCCGGCTGCAGACGGCCCGGCTGCAGACGGCTCCAGAAGAGATTTAGGAAGCTCACATCTGTAGAAGACACAGAAAAAGATTCAGTTAGGCTTACACCTCTGTAACTAACCCATCACCTTCAACGATCAGAACAGTGAGATGATTCCTGAGTTCTTTCTGAGTTCCTCTCATCCACATCAGCATAGAAGTGGAAGAAAAACAGACCAGATGTTCCATCCAGGAGAACCTAAATCATCTGAACTCTACAGGCAGCTGACACTATCTTTAAAGCAGGAGTGTCAAACTCAATTGTACAAGGGGCCAAAATCTAAAATACACCATAGGTCACGGGCCAAACGGGGAGAAACTTTTATTTAGCACTCAAAAACTAATTTATCTAGTCCTTAAATCATAACTTTATAACATGATTAAGAACTAGATATACAGAATGAACTGTGATAATGCTAGTGTGAATGCTGTAAACTGAATTTGGTCGCTCAAGATGATAGCTGAAATCACTGAAGTTGATAGCCAGCTAAAATTTTGGCTAAATGCTAAATCAGCCTATAAAAAATAAAACTACGTTAGCCAAAACAGCTAGCATTTAGCTAAAAAAAAAAAAAAACAACCTTCAAAATAGCGTAAAAAAAAGTGAAAAAAGCCTAAATTAGCCAAAACAGCCATCTTAGATAGCTTAAGCTTATCTTAAATATTAGTTAAATGCCAAATCGCCTAAAAATTTTTTTTTAAAAAAACAGCCCAAGTTAACCAAAACAGCTAGAATGTAGCTGAAATATTAGCTAAACTCCAAAATTGCCCAAAAAAGCCTAAATCAGCCAAAATATCTAGCATGCAACTGAAATATTAGCTAAACTCCAAAGTTGTCTAAACAAATGAAAAAAAGCCCCAAATTAGCCAAAACAGCTAGGATGTAGCAGAAATATTAGCTTAACTCTAAAAATAGCATAAAAAAATCTTAGTAAATGCCAAAATAGTCCTAAAGCTGGCATAATGTGAATTTTTTAAACTTTAAAGCTGCAACTTCTTAACATAATTATGAATAATACAAAGGCTGGAATATTATTCCAGAATAAATAAACTTAAACCTGAAATAACTTTCAATAGTTTTTCTCCATAAAAATATATTCTGTCAAAATTATAAAAGTTAGAATTCATTGCAAGATAACGTCGGGCCATTAATAACATTATACTATATAATACTAAATATTATACTATAACATAATACTAAATAATAATAATAATACAACAAAAATATAAACACAACACTTTTGTTTTTGCTCCCATTTTTCATGAGATGGATTTAAAGATCTCAAATTCATTCCAGATACACAATATTAGCATTTCTCTCAAACATTGTTCACAAATCTGTCAGGGAATCTCAACTACAAGCTCGTCGTCCTCATCGGGGTCTTTGACTCCAGATCGTCGTAGTAACAGACTTGAGAGGGCAAATGCTCACATTCACAAAAAAAACCCTGCACATTTCAGGGTGGCCTTTTATTGTTGGCAGTCTAAGGCACACCTGTGCACTATTCATGATGTCAGATCAGCATCTTGATGAGGCACACCTGTGAGGTGGGATGGATTATCTCAGTGAAGCAGAAGAGCTCACTATTACACATTTAGACAGATTTGTGAGCAATGTTTGAGAGAAACGGTAATATTTTGAATATTTAATATTATGTATCTTTAAGTCCATCTCATGAAAAATGGGAGCAAAAACAAAAGTGTTGTTTTTTTTATTTTTATTGAGTGTAATAATAATAATAAATAAAATGATCTGGAGAGCCGGATATAATCATCCAGCGGGCCAGATCCGGCCCCCGGGCCTTGACTTTGACACATGTGCTCTAAAAAGTCCCTAAAAACAAGAAACCCCTTTTGGATTCTATCAAAGTCCAGATGAAGAAGAAACCACCATGGAACAAAAGTTCTGGGTTCTGGGAGGCCCAAAAGGAAACAAACTGTTTCATGAAAACCAAAGAAACTCAAAGGAGCAGAAAACAGAATCAAAGTGTAGAGTTTACACTCATTCTGGTCTCACCGCTGCTGGTCCAACCCTCAGAACCAGAACCAGTACCTGTCTGCAGACAGCTGAACCGGGCTGGAGTCCGGCTCCTCTCCGTCGCTGTCAAAGCTGTCGTGGTAGATGGGAGACAGCAGAGAAAACGTGTCCTCGTCTCCGGAGTCCTCGCCGGTCAGCTCCGTCGTTGTTCGGTTGATCTTAACGGGGGTTGAGCTGAACCCCCCCGATACCGACACCGGAGAGTTCGGCATCCTCCGTCCGGTCTGTAGAACCGGATTTCTGCTCTAAACGGATAGAGATAACGTTCTGAAATGTCTCCAGAACCAGCGGGAAACGCAGAACGACTCTTGCTAAGCTAGGCTAACGCTAGCAAACAGTTAGCAATAGCACCAGCTCGTCTTTTCGCGCCACACAGATGAATTTGTGATATTTACAGAATGATTAATCTGTTAAAAAGCTTGAGTCCTAATCTGTAAATACAGCTGCCGACGAAAAATAGAAACTTTTTTTGTAAAAAATAAAACTTTGTTTTTCTGCGATAGGCCACGCCCCCAAGAGCTGAGGCACGCCGTCCCCGTTTCCATGGAGACAGCTGACGCCATTAGTTTTTGTTTTGTGAAGTCAGGTAAAATTAAGAGTAGTATTTATGTTAAGAATAGTAAATTACAATTTTTTTAAGCACATTATTAAAGTAGAAATATATTTTAAAAAAATACTTTTTGTTTATTTACAGTCATAAATAACTAAAATGTAGTTTATTTATTTACAAAGATTAAAGAAAACACTCTAATACAACCTCCCCAACTCATATGGTTTTTATAGTATTTTTCTTAATTTCTGTCTTTATATATATTTTAATTTTATATTTTACTGTAAATAAAACTATGACTTTAATTAAATATATCATTGTTTTGGATGCTCTGCTCATAATTTCTGTTCTTTGCAGTTCTTGTTGATCCCACAGTTGTTGTCCTGTTTTTCTCCCTCACTTTGCATTCTGGGCTTAATTGGGGCCCAAAGGCGGTTCGTGCGCCGGGTCACGCTTTCACACCGACACGCCACATTTGGAGTGTTTGCATCAACAGCCGGCTCTGCATGTTTGCTCAAAACACTGATGCATTCTGGGTGGGTTAATGACAAATCTATTTCACCTTAATTACCGCAGGACATGACTTTAAAGTTCTCCTAATTCTCTCGGGGTTAAATTTTAACGTGGGGCCGGTCAGATTATTCTGGGTGAGATTAACCTTGTAGGTGATTTATGTAAAGATCTACCTGCGGCGACGTCGATGACCTTCTTGTCTCACCTGGAACGTCACACCTGTTCACCAAAGAATGATTTAAAAAAGAAATTCTATGACAGAAGGTTCTGAGAATCATTTCATTAATTTTATTTTCATCTAAACTAAGATCCTTTTAGCAGTTATATATTAACAACTGAGGTGTCGTGTGTGATGCTTAAACACAAAATCTTTAACATATTGTAACTTTCAACCGTTAACACGATCAATGTAATTCCAGCAGATTATGCTGTTTAACTCCTTCAGAATCTACTGGAATTACGTTGATCAGGTTAAAAATTAAAACATTTTAGTAAATCAAAGAATATAAATACCAATTTTAAAGGGTTAAAAGACAATCCCTGAACTTGCAGATCTATGGAGCAAATTTAGGGCCAATATTATGTGAAACTCAAATAAAACTAATTGACAAAAATATTTCTGTTTGGCCAAAATAAAATTTAAATTTCCAAAACTGTTTGCTATTGTAAAATAAATGTAATTATTATTATTATAATTATTGTTATTATTTTTTAAAAACTGTTTTTTAGTTTAATTTTGTTTTCATTTTCAAATTTGTTTTCAGTTTCTCATCTGAAAATTTTTGGGCTTGCTGTGGCGCGTTGGGACGGGGCTAAAACAAAGGACCAATCAAAATCGATGAGGGTGTCATTCCAGTCCTGGTGCTGACATTTTTAGATTTGAAGCTGAAAAAAAAAAGATTTGAAACTGAAAAACTGTTTGAAATCAAAATTTTGAGACCTGAAAAGAGAACATCTGAAGCTGAAAATAATGAGGCTTTGTTAGAATAGCAAAAAGTTTCAGTCGTTTTAACTTTCTTTAGCCGGACATTAATATTTTTTTCAAGTTGTTTTATTTTGATTTTAAATGCCCCAGTTTAGCTCCATACGGATCCTGTTGTTGCCAGTTCCGAAAACCTGTTGGGGTGTTCTGTAAATCACCCCCACCTGTCACTGCTTAGATGCAATTTTGTACAGAGTGTTAGATTCCCGTGAGGATCAGATAGTTCGGATTGAAGCGGCTCCAGCAGCCGCTCAGTGAGTGCCTGTGGTTCAGTGTCACACCAGCTTGTGGGATTCCAGATCCGGACTCGGTTGCGTCTTCCAGCATCAGGAAGTCTCATTCAGCTGGACGCTCCGCAGCGGTCAGAGCCGCCGCCGGGCCCACCTCCTGCTATGGCGGCTGGGGAACTTCAGACTCCGCTGAAGGGCAGGAGTCGACGGGGGTCCCGGAGTCTTCCTCCAGAGCGAAGATCCCAGAGGAAACCCGGCAAAAAGCTCCAAGTCATCGTCTGTGTGCTGCTGGTGGAGTTGTGCGAAAGGTTCACTTTCTTTGGGATCGTTTGCAACATGATTCTCTTCTGCACCGTGAAGCTCGGCTACGATAACCACCTGGCAGCTACGGTGAACCTGTGCTTCATCGGAGCCAGCACCCTGACCCCTGTGCTGGTGGGCTGGTTCGCAGAAACCGTCCTGGGTAGAACCAAAGTGCTGTACTTATGCGCTCTTCTTCATTTCTTTGGTAAGAGAAGTTCCGACAAACATCACTGGACGTGACAACCTGATCCAAAAACCTGTGACTAAACCAGGGGTCTGCAACCTTTAACAGTAAAATTTTCAAATTTTCAATTTTCTACTGATCAAAACCTTTAGGAAATTTGGATTTGCATTAATTAATTTCTTTTTTTAAATAATAAATAAGAATTATGTCTATTTTTTGGTTCGAACAAAAGCAAAAATATTTTAAAAAGCCTATCATCTTTCAAAATGTTAATTTTATTTTACGTTTGATGGAAGATCAAATGACTTATTTTTTAAAAGATGCTCTGTGCTACTCTGGGTAGATACAGTAGTATCCAGTGTTTTGTAGCAGAAGATAATATGTGCTTTTAACTCACAAAAGATGATTTTTTTACCAAAGTTTTGTATATATAATCTGTTTATTCTGGAGCTAGCGGTCAGAAATCAAGACGTCTTCAGGTCAACAGGGATGTAAAATCCTACATAATTTATGTGCATTTCAGTCATCAATATATAAATTGAATTAAATTATCCTCACTTTAATTAATTTTAAAATACTTTTAATGGTTTATAAATGTTTTTATGGTCTTGGGCCTTCTTATTTGAGTGACCTGCTTTTAAAGTATGAACCCTCGCGGACCCTGAGGTCCTCTGGCACCGGCCTGTTAGTTGTTCCTAGGGTGAGGACCAAAACACATGGTGAGGCCTCGTTCTGCCATTACGGTCCTCACCTCTGGAACAGTCTGCCGGAGAACCTCAGGGCCGCAGAGACCGTAGAGGTTTTGGCCCTGTCCACACGTAGCCGGGTATTTCTACAAACGCATATTTGCCGACCTCCGTTTTATAAAAACGGTTGCGTCCACACGTGATCGTTTTCAAAATAATTCCGTCCACACGTCCCCGCATACTTGCGCTGCTGGGCGATGTAATGAGCATGCCAGAATAGTAGTTGGCAGTGTTTTCCTAAAAGTCAGTGAAAATCTCCGAGCAAGAGGAAGCAATATTTGTTGTAAAATAGCCGACTGCAAAGCGCTTATTCTCCTTTGTTCCTCGACAAGAAGCAGTAATTGTGTTTGTAAAAAAAGCAAGTATGAAGCATCTGTACCAGCGTAATAATTAACACACTCCTCGGGTCCATGCTGAACACTGTAAACAGCGGCGCATCTATGACGTGATGCACTAAAACGTAGATCTCCGGTTATGCATGTCCACACGCAGACGCGAAAACGGAGTTTTCCAAAATCTTCACTTTAGCCGGAGTTTTCCAAAAGCTCAGTTTTCAGTGACTTAAATCTTCGGTTACGTGTGGACGATAGGCCGAAACGGATAAAAATATATGCGTTTTAGCAGATACCCGGCTACGTGTGGACAGGGCATAAGAAGAGGCTCAAGACCCACTTTTTTAACCTGACTTTTAGTTGATCTTATCCGCATATGTACTCTTTTAGTCTTAATATATTATTTTATCTGTATATTTTTCTATATATTCCATTTTATCTCATAAATTTATAACTATTTTTAATTTTATGCTTTGAATGCATTTTATATATTTCATTTATGTATTTTACTATGGTTTTAACCCCGGTGTTTCCTGTGGGGATCTATCATGCCAGGGCTTGCAGGCTTGGTTTGGGGTCATTGCCGTTGTTGTCCCCCCTGCTGGGGCGGCTGGAGTCCTGCACTGCAGCCTCACCGCTGCGGAGTGGACTCCACTGCTGTCCCGATCTGGGGGGGGGCACTGTGGCGATGTTCCTCTGACCGAGCTGCTCCTGGTATGATAGAATCCCCCATACTGTTCCCTCACAGCAGAGCCAAGCCTTATGTTATGTTATTTTACAACTTTTATTCTCAAGTTATTTTTCATAAGTTTCATTGTGTGTGGGATTATGGGTTGTATGGAACAATGAGGGGAGGGTGAAGGGTGGGTTTGGTTTTTATTGTATATGTTTGTTTTTCTCATACTTCAAGTATGAGAAGCGCTTTTTATAAATAAAGTTTGATTTGATTTGATTTAAAAAAAATTATTTTATTTTCCATTTTTTTGTTCTTTTTTCCCTCTTTGTCCTCAGCAGTCTTACACTACTGAGTTTTGTTATTTTACTTTGGGGGTTGGACTTTGGTAGTCTTAGTTTGCGAGCTTTGTTTATTTGTTTTCCTTAGGTAGTTTTGGTCATACAGACTTGAGCATGTCGACCTGGCTGGGTCAGCAGTATCCCTGACTTATTTTATGATGGAGAGAGTCTCGTGTGGCTCTGGAGCTGCAGGTTGCACACCCCTGGACTAACCCATTAACCTCGAAGCTCGGTCATCCTGTTTCTTCTGCTCGCCGCGCTCCTCTTTAGGTACGGTCATGCTCCCCGTGGTGGCGTTCCCCTTTGAAGATTTCTACATCGACACTCATCACATGGTTCACAGGCTGGCGCCGCGCGAGCAGCAGATCCTGTTCTACCTCGGCCTCCTGGCTGCTGCGCTGGGCATCGGCGGCATCCGGGCCGTTCTCTGCCCCATGGGAGCCTACAGCCTGCAGGCCTACGACCAACACCAGCTGCTGTCCTTCTTCAACTGGTGGGTGGCGTGGACGTCCACGGAAACCACCTCACCTCATAGTTTCTTCCGGGTCACTTTCATCAGATCTTCATTCAATAAGACCACTAATTAAAAAAAAAAAAAAAAAAATCTCCATATTTTTTCAAAATTCTCAAATTTTGTTAAATTTAAAAACACATTCAGAGTTCTGAAATTGGTCCTGATCTCCAGGAAGTTCTCCACATGATTGAAGGAGCTCCAATGTTCAGGGAGAAACGGGTCAGAACCAGAACATCCTCACAACGGTTACAATCCACGGGAATGTGACGGCTGTGTAGCGCCTCCATGAGGCTGAAGTACCAGAAATGTTTGAATGTGAATGTTTTAGTCCACATATGAATTCATTGACAAATTTACAAAAAGGATAAAAAAAATAATCACTTTAAATATGATATTAAGAGCGACTAAAGACGATCCGGTCAATCTTCTGACTCTTGACTTGCAGTTTTTAGTAAAAATGTTTATTAACTTGATTTGAAAGTTCCTCACAGATGCAGATGTAAACACACACAAAAAAAACACTTAATGATTCCATTGTCCTTTTCCATCTTCATATACCAGGGGTCTGCAGCCTGGGGCTCCAGAGCTGCTTGTGACCTTCCATTGTGGCTCTCTGGTTCAAGAAAAATACATTTTTATTTTCTATAAACTAACAAAACTGAGCTTAAACATTTAGACATCAGACTTTTGTGTATGGAGTCTCGAAAGAGCCAAAATGAAATAAATATATACACCATAAAATAAATAAATAAATGTGGCATTAAAATATTAAAAGAGCACATTTAAGTATTTCATTACATATTTATTTATTTCATTGTCCCTTACTCAGAATTAAGGCAAACTGGATTATCAGATTTCTATTTTTGAACAATATTTAACTGTATCTTATGGGTTGAGAAATACAGTGAGAGTCACAATTAGCTCCAATTGATTTTTTGAGTTTGATTCATTTATTTTTGACAGAGATCTGCCACAAATGGTAAAATAAACTTTTTTTTTTAAATCACTGCATTGAGCAGATTCTATGCAACACAAGCTGTCTTTTATTTTGAAAGGAAATCATGTTAACCTCTGTCAAAAGTTATAAACTGTTTCCTATTTAAAAAAAAAAAAAGTCATTATATTTATGCTTTATTCACACAAAATAAGTTACATTTTATTTATCATAATGGTAGCATTGACATAAATACAAATTGGTGTCTTATTTTCTAAAGGATGAAGTCAGCCTTTGTGGTTCCTGCTGGGTTTTGGTCCGTGTAAAATTGACCCAAATGGGTCTGTAAGTGTTTAAGTTGCAGACCCCTGTTAGAGACGGGCTGATCTGAATGGTTTGATCATCAGTTTTGGACGAGAACTTCAGAGAAGAAAAGCTTAATCATAAAAGGAGAAGCTGATGGTTGAGAAATAGTGCAGTAGAAGATGCTATTTAAAATTGTTTGCAAGTTTGACCCGCCTAACATGGAAACTGCAAACATCTGAGAAGGGTTTGATGTTCTGCTCTGCTGGGTTCAGGTTCTACTGGTTGGTGAACCTGAATTCCACGGTGGTGTTTCTGGGCATCGCCTACATCCAGCAGTCTGTGGCTCAGAACCTGGGCTTCCTCATCCCCTTCACCTCGGTGCTCCTGGCTCTCATCGCCATCCACATGACGCGCAGCAAGCTCACCTTCAAACCCAGAAAAGGTGACCGAAGGCCTTCCCCCCTGACCCCGAAGCATGCTGCAACTCCTGCAAATCTATGGAGCTACATTAGGGTCAATATTATGTGAAACCCAAATTAAACAACCTGGAAAAATTTAGTAAAATAAAGTAAAATGTCAGAAACTTTTTGATATTCTAAAAAGCTTAATTATTTACAGCTTCAAATGTTCTGTTTTTTAGGTTTATAAGTTTCAATTTCAAAACAGTTTTTCAGTTTAAAATCTTTTTTTTTGGTTTTGAATCTTAAAATTTCAGCACCGGGACTGAAGTTACCACCCTGACTGATCTTGATTGGTCCTTTCTGTTGTCCCCACCCCAACGCGCCACAACGGGGCCAAAAGTTTTTAAACTTCTGAAACTTCAGATTCTAAACCGAAAAAAAAGGATTGAAAGTAAGAAATATTTTTGAAACCGAAAAAAAGTTTTGAAATATAAGTTTTCAGATTTGAAATTGAAAAGAAGAGTTTGAAGTTGAAAGTGAAAAAAAGGATTTGAAACTGAAAAAGTTTTGAAATTGAAACTTTCAGATTTGAAACAAAAAAAAAGAGTTGAAAGGGAAAAAAAGGATTTGAAACTGAAAAATGTTTTGAAACTGAAAATTTCAGATTAAAAACTAAAAAAGTTTTGAAACTGAAGAAAAAGAGTCGAAAGTGAAAAAAACACATTTGAAACTGAAAAAAATGTTTTGAAACTGAAAAAAAATTTGAAACTGAAATTTTCATATTTGAAACTGAAAAAGAGTTGATAGTAAAAATAAAAAGATTTGAAACTGAAATATCGTTTTGAAATTGAAACGTTGAGTTTTGAAACCTAAAAAACAGAATGTCTAAACCTGAAAATAATTAAGTTTATTTTAGAATAACAAAATGTTTCTGACTTTTTTTTTTTGGCCAAAATACCAATATTCTTTTTAATTTTTTTTATTTGGGTTTCAAATAATATTGGCCCCCAGTTCGCTCCATACAGAGCTGACATCGTTCCCCTCTTCTGTGTGTCTCAGGAGGATCTTTGCTGACCACACTGGGAGTCTTTCTGAACTCCCTGAAGATGTGCTGCCTCCACCGTCGCCACCTGAGCGGGGAAGTGGTGTCTTGGCTGGACCGGGCCAAGGAGAACAACGGTGGTCGGTACAGCGAGATCCATGTGGAGAACGTCAAAGTCCTGACGAAGCTCTTCCCTCTCTACGGGCTGCAGCTGCTGTACAGGGCCTGCGTCACACAGATCCCCTCAGGTTTCTACATTCAGGCCATGAACTCCAACCTCCACCTGGACGTCCTGCTGCTGCCCATCGGCGCCATGAACGTGATCAGCATCCTGCCTCTGCTGCTCTTGGCCCCGCTGGTTGAGTTGGTGACCACCTGCTTCGTCTCGACGGGGAAATCTCCTCTGGCTCCTCATAAGCTCATAAGTACGGCTGAGCTCGCTGTTCTACTCCAATCCAAACTGTCAGCATCTTCTTCTAAAGGTTCTGGCGTGTCTTTCACTCCCTGTCTCCTCCTGACACCAGAACCCTCTCTCATCCCCCACCCCCGTCCATCCATCCTCCCCTTCCAGCTCTGGGACACGCGTGTGCCGCCCTGTCTGTCCTGGGGGCTGGTGTGTCGGAGATGTGGAGGAGGCTCCACCCCCTGGTGGAGCAGACGCTGTCTGGGAAGGTTCTGCAGGTGTCGTCCATGCCGTGCTTCCACCTGGCGCCTCAGTACGTCCTGCTGGGCGTGGCAGAGGCCCTCGTCACCCCCGCGTGTGCGTGTCTGAGCATCCACGGTGGCGTTTTCCTCCTGACGTCCTTCATAACTACCTGTCCTCTTTGACAGGTTCCCTCATTTCCTTCCAGCTGACCCCGAACCACATCAGAGGAATCTCTCTGCATTTCCTCACTCTGTCCTACGGAGGGGGCTGTTTTCTTGGAGCCTTCATCCTCCAGTTGGTGCACGCCATCTCAGGTAGTGCTGCCACAAACGATTACTTCAACAGTCGACTAATCACTGATTATTTTTTCCAATTAGTTGAGTAATCGGGTCATACACAAGGTGGATGTAAAATACACATCTCAACCATCAATAGCTTTAAACTAACTAAAAACTGGATTTATAGCATTACCTGTGATGATGCTAGTGGGAATGCTGTAAGCTGAAGATGCGACAATAGCTGATGCTGAAATTGATAGATGAAAACGATGAAGCTGATAGCCAGCTAAAATACTAGTTAAATGCAAAATTAGTCTAAAAACTGAAAAAAGACTAAGTAACTCCAAAATAGCCTAAAGAACAAAAAAGGCCTAAATTTGCCAAAATAGCTAGCATGTAGCTGAAATATTAGCTGCACTTCATAATAGACTTATTAACAGAAAGAAATTGCAAATTAGCAAAAAACAGCTTGCATGTTGCTGAAATATTACCCAAACTCAAACTTAGCCTAAATAACCAAAAAATGCCTAAATTAGCCAAAAATAACTAGTAGCTGAAAAATTAGCAAAACTCCAAACAAGCCTGAAAAACTGAAAAGAGCCTAAGTTGGTCAAAATTGCTAGCATGTAGCTGAAATATTAGCTAAACTCCAAAACAGCCTAAAAAATTAAAAACCCTCAGTTAGAAAAAAACAGCTAGCATGTAGCTGAAATATTAGCTAAACTCCAAAGTAGCCTAAAGAACAAAAAAGACCTAAATTAGCCAAAATAGCTAGCATGTACCTGAAAAATTAGCTAAACTCCAAACAAGCCTGATAAACTGAAAAGAGCCTAAGTAAGTCAAAATTCCTAGCTGAAATATTATCTAAACTCCAAAACAGCCTAAAAAATTAAAAACCCTCGTTAGAAAAAAACAGCTAGCATGTAGCTGAAATATTAGCTAAACTCCAAAGTAGCCTAAAGAACAAAAAAGGCCTAAATTAGCCAAAATAGCTAGCATGTACCTGAAAAATTAGCTAAACTCCAAACAAGCCTAAAAAACTGAAAAAAGCCTAAGTTTGCCAAAAGAGCTTGCATGTTGCTAAAATATTAGCTAAACTCCAAAATAGCTTAATAATAAAAAACTAAAATCGTGAAATAGCAAGAAATAGCTAGCATGTAGCTGAAATATTAGCTAACCTCCAAACTAGCCTAAAAAACCTTATATAAACCTCATAAACCTTAAACAAAATATATACTAATCGACTATTAAACTAATTGTCAACTATTTTAACAGTTGAATAGTCGTCAGTTAGTTAAATAACCGTAGGTGCAGCAGAAACCAAACTGCAGGTTATGTTGTCTTCTTAACCTGAATAACTAACGATAAAATATTTTCTCCAACAGGCGACTTCTACCCAAATTCACTTCAAGATGGGAATCTGGAGGGGTTCTTCTTCATCCTGGCCACTCTGATGGCTGTGAACACCCTGCTGTTCTGGAGAGTGTCATGCAGGTACAGCCTCCTGGGGGAAACCCAAACTATCAAGTGAAATAAATGGGAGCTGGAGTCGGACGTCCCGCCTTGTGTGCAGGTACGAGGACCTGAGCCAGCGAGGAGAGGCCCTGACCTGCAGCCCTCTGACTGAGAAGCTGCGGCGCTACAAAGCCACTCTGCGCTTCTACGACGCCATCGAGCCCGCCGTGTGACTGCGTCCCTTGCTGCTAGTGGCGCTGCACTGCCACAATCTGGAAGTTTTTACATCCATAATTCAAAATAATGTGCAATTCTCAACTGACAATTCAATTTGCAATGTAAACATGCAATTTAGAATTCAATATGAAAAATTCAAACAAATAGAATTTTGAATAAAAGCCAAATCAATTGCATTTTAAATTGCCACAATTCAAATGAAAAGGTATTTTGTGTTTTACAATTCAGCATTAAAATGTGACATTTTTATGTCTTTGTTTGCTTTAAATTCGTTTTCAATCTGTGGGTTTTTGTCACGTGGTTGAGTGGAAGTTTTTTCAGCTGTAATTCAACCAAAAACCTAAAAATCCCAAAGCAACAACAGAATAAAAACTTTATTTAAAAACATGCACATAACATTACTCTGGAGGCGATTCGATTCATGAATCAAGCTCAACGATTCTTACTCTTTTATTTCATGTTTGTTGTGTGTGTCTTTTCATTTGATGTATAAAAATGAAAATTATGTGTATTAAATCACCATCATTAACTTTTTTTTATTTAATGCCAATTTTAAACAATTAATGACACATTTATTTATTTATTTATTTCATATTAAATTTATTTATTTCAAATTGGCTCTTTTAACTCACAATGGAAATTAAATACATAAATATGTCAAGAAATACTTAAATGTGCTATTCTAATATTTTAATGCCACATTTATTTATTTATTGCCACTTTTAAATAATTAATGGCACATTTATTTATTTATTTAATGGTGTATATAATTTATTTCATTTTGGCTCTTTCGAGACTCCATACATGTAATGCCTTTTTTTAGAAAAGGAGATCAGAATCAACAAAACTGATAAAGATTTAGATAGAAAGAAATGGTATTTGTCACTTTAAACTTCTTTTTTTTAATTTTCTGGTTAAGTTTAGCAAGACATAAACAACATAAAAAACATGAACATCACTGTTTTGTTGGATCATTTAAAGTATCCTTGTGAAGTTTTTATCCAAGATCCCACAACCTAAATGTCTAAAAAATACATTTTTTATGTTGTTCCGAAGTCTTCGTTTGCAAAATCTCCTCTGAGTCTGAGAATCTCCTCTTTTTTACTGTTAAAATGAAAAAGAAATAACTTGTTGAACTTCAAACATAGAAACTTTGAGACAAAAAAACTTTTCCATCTGATCTTTCGGCGCCTCAACAAGCCATAAAGAAGAACATTAGAAGTGAAGAAATTAAAGAAGATTATTTGAGCAAAGTTATGGTGTGCAGGTCCTATTGGTCCAGGTGATGTTTTGAAGTTAAACCTGGACTTCAAGTCCCCTTTTAGATGCCATGATTCCACCTTCATACGGCCTTTTGCTCGATGATGGGGCATTACGCGGTCAGAACCCCCTTAAACCAGGGCTAGGGGAACCAGGACAAATTCAGGCCCGACTCAGACGACTGGAGATGTTCACGTTCTTCTTTCATTATTTTTTGACCATCACAAGGAAGCAAAATCTCAAACAGAAAACAATTACTTCCTGTTTGTTTTTAACTTTCTAGTCTTGAGGGTTCTGCAGAATACAGCTGTTTTTTCTGAATAAAAAGGTCATAAAAATACAACTTTCATTACTAATTTATAAAATCATTGAATGATTTCATTTCCTGTTTGTCAAACAGGACAAAGTGTGTTAATCAAATTGGGTGCTCATCTTCTCCTTCAGGATTTTGAGGAACCTTCAGGTTGCAGATCTTCAGTTTTGCCCCCAAATCAACAGAAAAACCGGGATAGAGCGGCTTGGTGAAGGTGGTCTGGGTCTGGTGCAGCAGTATCACCGTTTTGGGGTCTAAAATACTGTAAAAACTCAGCCTGCCTTCCGCGTACTCCAGATGAACGCCGACTCGGTTGCGGGCCGCCGCAGGAATCCCACCTCTGTGGAGTTTATCGTGCCAGAACGTGCAGCCAGAGGGAGAGCAGATTAACTTCCAGGATAGGTTGTTGTGACCGAAACAGCATTGGCTCCCCGAGCCCTTTCTCTGTATCCCGATGTACGACACCGCCACCTCCACCACGCCGCCATCCCACATCACCTCCCAGTAGGAGCTTTCTCTGAGGCCCCTCTGGCACAGAACCTGGTAAAAGTAGGTGAATCTGTCTGGGTGATCAGAGCCCAGAAAACCGACTTCTTTCTTTTTGAAATGGAAAGACAAACGGGAGCTGTGTTCAAATCCAACTCCAAGTCAGCATCTGTGGGAAAACCAGACGTTCAGTCGTCACCCGGTGGAGCCTTGGTTCCGAATGTCCAACTTACTCACACTTGGACGAGGCACAGATCCCTTTTCTTGAGACGTCCTGGTGCCGCTTCCCAGGAATCTCCAGAAACATCTCCAGAAACAGGACGACAGCATAGAGCCCAAAAACAATCACACTTACACTCTTTTTGGTCACGTTGATGGAATAAAACATCTTTCTCTTTAGTGCACGTGTTTTTTAGCTTCTCCTTGCACGCAGAAACAAACTCTTCTAAAGAGTCGGGCCTTTCTTCAGAACCTTTGAAGGTCGGGAGGTCGGTGAGAGCCTGAAACCCCTGCAGAGCAGAAGCCTTCAGAAGAAGCGTTTGGAAACCAATCACAAAAACAATCAATCAATCACCTGAAAAAACTGAATGGGATCGTCCGTTTGAGAAAGCTGGGACAGTTTGTGCTGCACCCCCTTCAGCCTGTTCTCGTCCCGTTCCAGCTGTCCACGACGACTCCAGGTCCAGTCCAGACCAGCTTTCTCCAGCTGGCCCACCGTCTCCCTCATCTCCATGCACTTCCTGTACAGATACTGCGGGTACCAGCGGATGTGCTCGGCGCATTGTTGCTCAAAGTCGTCACACGCCTCCCAGGCAGCATCCTGGAGGGAAAAACAAAGCAGCTCAGCTCAAATTAAATTAAGATCCTCCTCCAGATCCTCCAGTTTCTCCAGTCTGCCAACATGAACTTTGAACTCAGAACACGACGACATACTTGACCCTTAGATCACATTGAAGGGTGTAGGTGCCATTTTTTTGGGAGTTTAAGATGGCATTAGAAATGTATTTGGTTTTAATGATTTCATGTATATTTTGTTGTGTAACATTTTAATTGGTTTGACCACCAGAGGGCGCAACTCTGTTATTTAATGTCCATTTTACTTGTCGAAGAAGAAGAAGAAGTTCTGTCTTCAAACTTTTAGTCAGTAAAGAGCAGATGGACAACGACAGAGCGACACGGGCGTTTTACCGTCTTGGAACATTTTCCATGCGTGTAAACCAGAACTTTATTTTTGTCCTTCTTTGAAGAGGTTAAAGAATTAGAACCAAAAGGAACTGAACAATGAAAACAAAACAAAACCTTTACAAAGGGTTTTAATGTAATTGCGGTAGGAAGTGGGGACAGTGGGGAGGAAAAAGATTGGAAGAAACCACTGACTGCATATTACAGGGGTGTCAAACTCAATCACACGAGGGGCAAAATCCAAACCACACTTTAGGTCGTGGGCCGAACAGGATAAACATTTTTTTGAACACACTAAAAAAACATTTTAAAAACTTTAAAACCATAACTTTTTAATATAGTCATGAACTAGATATATAGTATTATCTGCGATAATGCTAGTGTGAATGCTGTAGATGCTGAACTTGATAGCTAGAAATGCTGAAGCTGATAGTTGAAACCGCTGAAGTTAATAGCTAATATCACTAAAGGTAATCACTGAGAACACTGAAGCTAATAGCCAGCTAAAATATTAGCAAAATGCCAAATTAGCCTAAAAAACAAAGCAAACAAAAAAAACTTGTTACTCAAACAGCTAGCATGTAGCTGAAAAAATCGCTAAACTTCAAAATAGCCTAAAAAAGTCTAAATTAGCCAAAACATTTAGCCTTTAGCTGAAATATTTGCAAAACCGAAATGGACTGAAAAAAAACCAGAAAAAAATATTATCTTTTATTACGTATCAGAAATATTAGCTAAACTACAAAGCAGGCTAAAAAAAGGGAGAAAAAAAAGACTTAATTTTCCTAAACAGCTAGCATGTAGCTGAAACATGAGCTAAACTTCAAAACAACCTAAAAAGCAACAAGAAAAAAAGCAAAATTAGCCAAAACATCTAATTTTTAGCTGAAATATTAGCTAAACTCCAAAATATACTAAAAAACGGAAAAAAGTTTAAATTAGTGAAAACAGCTAGCACGTCGTTGAAATATTAGCTAAACACAAAAAAGCCGGAATTATCCAAAACATCTTGTATGTAGCTAAAATATTAACTAAACTTCAAAGTATCCTAAAAATAGTCCAAAAGCTAGAACAATATTAATTTTTGAAACTTTAAAACCAGTTTTTAACATAATTATAATAAAAAGGCAGGAATATTATTCCAGAATAAATCATTTCAACCTTAAATAACTTTCAATACTTTTCCCACCATAAAAATATATTTTGTCAAAATTATACAAGGTAGAAATAAGTCCAAGATAACATCGGACCGTTAATAACAATAAATAAAATGATCTGGAGGACCGGATAGAATTACCCGGCGGGCCGGATCCGGCCCCCGGGCCTCGACTTTGACACGTTGTATTTTAGAACTGGGCTTAGTGACTCCTCCCCCCCTGGCGTTCTAAACAGGAAGTGGCTCCAAGAAGCCAAAATCCTGTAGTCTTCTATAGAGAATGCTGTTGTTCAGTCATTGTATTGGTCAGAATAACCGTTCTTAGTCTGGTATATATTTTTTTAAATCTTCTTGATTATCCTCGTTTCATATTTTTTCTGCAGCTCAAGTTATAAACTGGCCAATCAGATGACTCATTAAAAGTGGGTGGAGTCTACTGGTCCTCCCGTCCAACGTTTAAAACATTTGAAAAGAAGCCTGCTTTCAAGGGTAGGGGTGTGGCCTTGCAACAAACTCGCTCCTGATTGGTGAGAGTGGTTACCATAGAAACACTTGTTCAAATCAACTCGGACCGATCACTGCTCACTGACGACATCTGGTTCCAACAAGCCGGCGTCCATATTTGTGTGGAGCTGGAAGTTGGGGACGTCGATAGAGCTCCGTTCTCACAGCAGCTTTAGCGCTCCTTCTCATAAACATCTGCTTCACATTCATCTTCAGAATGAGGAGAATGTTGGCTGAACATTTCTCAATACTTTCTCCCTCCTATCCAGTTCTGAAAACCACGCCCAGTCGGTTTCTGAGGAGGAAGATCACGAAGGAAGAAAGGCAGCAGTCAGCCAGGAATGTCCTGGATTACTCACCCTGATCGAGTCTGCTGCTTTTTTCAGCTCCATCATTTCACCCACAGATACCTTCACTCTGTTCTCAGTTTCCTGTCGTTTAATTCTTATTAGTCTCTGTCGAAGCAAACATCCAGAACTTTAGAGGAAAATCGAGCGGATCCTCGGATCTGGACAGATCTACCTGCTTTGCCGCCATTTCCTCTTTGATCAGATGTTCTCCGTGACCTTTGTGGAAGCCTGGACCAAGCTGTGCTTCTTCAGCTGCGCCGCGTCTAAATGAGGCTGCAGGTGAGTCTGGCAGTAAGAAGCCAAGCAAACCAGGCAGTACATTTCCGCTTTCTTCTTCCTGCCCTTGCAGATGTCACACGGGACATCTCCTGGTCCGGCGTAGGCGTCATCATCTTCATCAGCAGCAGCACTTCTCCTCTTGTAGTCGTCCACTAAGCCCGCCAGGACGATGTTCTTGTGCAGGACAGGCCTGGAGCTGAAAGTCCTCCTGCACTGAGGGCAGCTGCCAACCTTTAACTTCCAGAACGTTTCGATGCATCCTCTACAGAAGCTGTGTCCACAGACGGTGGTCACTGGTTCCTCCAGCAGCTGGAGGCAGATGGAGCAGTCCAGCAGGTCGGAGCTGCAAGCCATGCTCCCCTGCACGAAAGTAACTTTCTGTTTCCTGGGAAGGCAAAGTTTTTGGCTGCTTGTTCTGGGGGCTGACCTGACCCTCATCAGCTCTTAAAGGGGAACGCTCAAAATCCTGAAGTCTAAACGTGACTCGCTTCTCTGCGTCATATCAGACAGAAACGTCCAGATTGAATCAAACTTCTCAGAAGAATCTTGAAGAACATGAAGAGGGAGTTTTTATTTTACTGCTGCACTCTCTTAGCTCTATTTGTCTGAAATGTGCAAAAGACAAGAACAACCAAACTCACTTTATTTCATCTCAACACAGACTCAGGTCACAGTCTTTGTTCCTCTCACAATACTTGATGATGCATCTCCACAGACGCTCCATCAATCAATACATCAAATATTCAACTATCTTCGTGGAGATACGATACAGTTCATGTAAATGGAAATCTAGATAGTTGTGTGAATGTTTAGTGAGCTTTCACACAACAGTGATTCTCCTGCTCCCTGCCATACATTTTTTAGCACGTAATCACACTTTCAGCTATTTCAGCAATCTTGGTACCCAAACATTCAGCTCGTTCAGGACATTACTGGTTGTATTTTTGATGTTCATGAACTTTATAGTTTTTGAAATATTTAGCAAAATATGCCCTACAGGAAATGAACGAGAAAATTTAAGTACAGATTAGCAACAAACCTTTAAATACATTTATGGGCTGTTTTCATCTTTCATAGTAATATAAAAAAAAAATTGAGTTTACGTAATATTTTAGCAACATGCTAACGGTTGACTAATTAAGACAGTTGTCTATGTTGTTAGCTTCTTTATTTTCATTGTGAGAACAGGAAGTGCACCCAAGACAGCAGGGCGCAGTAAGGAGCCTTTTTTTTTTTTTTTTTTTTTTTTGAACACTCATTGAGAAATTACTGCAACACTCCCACTTAATTTTTCAATAACATTAAGGCACTTTTACAATCAAATTATGTTACTGAGACTTGCGCTTTTCGCTTCAGAACTTTTAACCCTGTCTTTTTCAAACAGAAAAAACTTTCAAAATTATTTTAAGTTTCTTTTCTTTTTCACATAGAATTTTTTGTTCCTTTTTAACATAATAAACAAACAAACACAGTGCCTTGTTTACAACAGAACTACATTCAGCATAGTCCGCAAAACTCAAACTTCTGCCTTGTAAGAGGCTTGGTAAAGATATCTGCCTTCATTTCTTCTGCTGGGCAGTATTGCAGTTTTATTTGTCCATTCTGCACACATTCACGGATGTAGTGATAACGAATGTCAATGTGCCTGGTTCTTGAATGATCCACTGGATTCTTTGCGATTGCAATTGTTCCTTGGTTGTCCTCCAGGATCACTGAAGGTGTATCATCCATTTCCAGGTCCAACAGTCTATTTTTTTTAAAGGATAATTTGATGTTTAGCTAATATTTTAGCAATATGCTAGCTGTTTTGGCTAATTTTAACAATATTTTAGCAACATGCTAAAATATTTTCCAATATTTTAACAATATGCTAAATGTCTTAATATTTTAGCAATATGCTAAAATATTGGCAAATTAGACTTTCTGATTTTTGGGATAATTTGGGATAAATTTAGATTTTTTCAATCTATTTAGGATAATTTAGCTCGTTCAGGACATTACTGGTTGTATTTTCGATGTTCATAAACTTTACAGTTTTTGAAATATTTAGCAAAATATGTCCTACAGGAAATGAACGAGAAAGTCTTCAAATTTCTAAATTTTCAATTACAATTACAACAAACTTTAAATATATTCATGGCATGTTTTCATCTTTCATAGTATTTAAAAAAAAAAATTGAGTTCACGTAATATTTTAACAACAGCTTAATGTTTTGACTAATTAAGACAGTCGTCTATTTTTTTAAAGAAACTTGATGTTTAGCTAAGTATTTTAGCAACATGCTAGCTGTTTTGGCTAATTTTAACAATATTTTAGCAACATGCTAAAATATTTTCCAATATTTTAGCAATATGCTAAATGTCTTAATATTTTAGCAATATGCTAAAATATTGGCAAATTACACTTCCTGTTTTTTGGGATAATTTGGAGTTAACAAATGTCTTAGCATTATGATAGCTGTTTTGGAAAAAATTGAGATTTTTTCAATTTATTTAGGATAATTTAGCTTGTTCAGGACATTACTGGTTGTATTTTCGATGTTCATAAACTTTATAGTTTTTGAAATATTTAGCAAAATATGTCCTACAGGAAATGAACAAGAAAGTCTTAAAATTTCTAAATTTCAATTACAGATTAGCAGCAAACCTTTAAATATGGGCTATGTTTTCATCTTTTATAGTAATTTCCAAAAAATTGGAGTTTACGTAATATTTTAGCAACATGCTAATGGTTTTGACTAATTAAGACAGTCGCCTTTTTTTTTTTTTAAAGGATAACTTGATGTTTAGCTAATATTTTAGCAATATGCTAGCTGTTTTGGCTAATTTTAACAATATTTTAGCAATATGCTAAATGTCTTAATATTTTAGCAATATGCTAAAATATTGGCAAATTACACTTCCTGTTTTTTGGGATAATTTGGAGTTAACAAATGTCTTAGCATTATGATAGCTGTTTTGGAAAAAAATTGAGATTTTTTCAAATTATTTAGGATAATTTAGCTTGTTCAGGACATTACTGGTTGTATTTTCGATGTTCATAAACTTTATAGTTTTTGAAATATTTAGCAAAATATGTCCTACAGGAAATGAACGAGAAAGTCTTAAAATTTCTAAATTTCAATTACAGATTAGCAACAAACCTTTAAATATGGGCTATGTTTTCATCTTTTATAGTAATTTCCAAAAAATTGGAGTTTACGTAATATTTTAGCAACATGCTAACGTTTTTGACTAAATAAGACATTTTTCTATTTTTTTTTAGGATAATTTGATGTTTAGCTAATATTTTAGCAATATGCTAGCTGTTTTAACTAATTTTAATAATATTTTAGCAACATACTAAAATATTTTTCAATATTTTAGCAATATGCTAAAATATTTTAGCAGTATGCTAAAATATTGGCAAAATTAGACTTCCTGTTTTTTGGGATAATTTGGGGTTAACTAATGTTTTAGCTTTATGCTAGCTGTTTTGGCAAAATTTTTAGATTTTTTTCAGTTTGTTTAGGATAAATTGAAGTTTAGTAAATATTTTAAGAAAATGCTAGCTGTTTTGGCAAAATTAGACTTTTTTCAGGTTAATTTGGCATTTAGCTAATATTTTAGCATGTTTTTGGCTTCAGGATTTTCAGCTATAAGCTCTAGCATCTTCAGCTGTCAGATTTGGCTTACAGCATTCACTCTTACTTACTGCAGGTAATGCCTTATATCTAGTTTATTTGGTGTTTTTAACTTATTAATGAAAATTTATTTTAACAGATATTTTTTTTTTGTTTTGTTATTTGAACCAACAAAACCAAAATTTCGTTAACAAAACAGCATCAAACATTCACACCTCCATTTAGGTCTTTTAGGTCGTTTTGTTCTTTGTGGTAAAAAAATAAATAAAAAATAATAATTGTCATACAGTATATTAGTAAACACACATCCTTCAACCAGTTGGAATTGACCCGACTTGGTAGAACAGGCTTGTAATTGGACACCTTTTTAAGGCAGACGTAGACACAACAGGAAGAGAAACGGACATGAGTTTGAAATACAACCTATATTTACTTCCTGATTGGTTTTATCTTACTTAATAACATGGTAATAGAAAATGTTTCCCAATCAAGAATAATTGTTGCAACCAATCAAGTTGGAAGCTACACATTGGACAAATCCAAACACCAAAAAATATTTCAATAATGAATAAAGCCAAACATATTGTTGAGTAAGTACATTCTTTATTGTTCATTAGTGCTGCCACATGTTACTTACTGTGTTAATGCATTGGGTAATGACTTTAAAAGTGCTCTAAATCTAATATTTCATCCACAAAAACTCACCATAAGAAAGATACACAAAGTAGGACACTTTGAACACACAAATCCATTATTCTTCAAGTCTAAATTATCAAAATGTTTGGATCTTGTAGATCTCCACACAGCATATTTTTTATATAAAGCCAGTAAAAGCTATTTAACATAAAATATCCAAACATTTTTTTCAGAAAGAGAAGGGGGATGTTTTATGAAGGGATCTGGCATCTTTAAACAACAAATAGATTCCTGGATTCATGGTGTCTAGACTTAATATTATCTGAATTCATGGTGAATTCATAGATCAGGGGTCTGTAACCTGCGGCTCCAGAGCCACATGCGGCTCTTTTATCTCTCCATAGAGACTCTCTGGCTGAAGATTAGCTAATTATTTTAGCAACATGCTAACGTTTTTTGGCTAATTTTGGTTTTTTCTAGTGGGGGTTTTAGGATAAGTTTACTAAAGTTTAGCTAATATTTTATAAAATTGCTGACTGTTTTCAGCTTCTTTTTGTAACTCTAACTGATTTTTTGTGTGTGAAATTTAGAATTTAGCTTCTATTTTAGCAACATGCTAATGTTTTACTGAGGAATTTTAGACAATTTTGGAGTTCAGCTAGTAATTAAGCAACAAGTTAGCTTTTTTTTTGGCAGATTTGGCCTCTAAGTTTTTTATGCTAATTTGGAGTTTAGCTGATATTTTAGCATATGCTAAATTTTTAGCTAATTAATCTACTGTTTTCTAATGGTTTAGGTTTTTAGGCTAATTTTGAGTTTAGCTTTGATTTTCAAGCAAGCATGCTAATATTTTGGCTGATTTTAATTTACAAAGAAATTTTATGTTCATTTGAAGTTAAGCTAGTAATTAAACAACAAGCTAGCTTTTTTTTTGGCAGATTTGGCCTCTAATTAGTTTTTAATGCTAATTTGGAGTTTAGCTGATATTTTAGCAATATGCTAAAATTTTTAGCTAATCTGTTATCTACTGGAGGTTTTAGGATAATTTTGAGTTTAGCTTTAATTTCAGCAACATGCTAATATTTTTGGCTGATTTAATTTACAGAGAAATTTTATGTTCATTTGAAGTTCAGCTAGTAATTAAGCAACAAGCTAGCTTTTTTTGGCAGATTTGGCCTCTAATTAGTTTTTTATGCTAATTTGGAGTTTAGCTGATATGTTAGCAATATGCTAACATTTTTAGCTAATTTGTTATCTACTGGAGGTTTTAGGCTAATTTTGAGTTTAGCTTTGATTTCAGCAACATGCTAATATTTTTGGGTGATTTAATTTACAGAGAAATTTTATGTTCATTTGAAGTTCAGCTAGTAATTAAACAACAAGCTAGCTTTTTTTTGGCCTCTAATTATTTTTTATGCCAATTTGGAGTTTAGCTGATATTTTAGCAATATGCTAAAATTTTTAGCTAATCTGTTATCTACTGGAGGTTTTAGGCTAATTTTGAGTTTAGCTTTAATTTCAGCAACATGCTAATATTTTTGGCTGATTTAATTTACAGAGAAATGTTATGCTAGTTTGAAGTTCAGCTAGTAATTAAGCAACGAGCTAGCTTTTTTGCTACTAAAGTTAAAAACGTTAAAAAAAAAATCTCTTTTTAAGAGATGCTAGTTTATTCATTTATTTGTTTTTTGCTTTTGTTTGTGACAAAAGCAGACATTCATATTTATTTAAAAAAAACAAAAAGAAGGTTATGAATAAAAATTCAAATTTCTTAAAGGCTAACGTAAGTCAATGCGGCTCCTTCTGGATTTGGATCAGTAGAAAATGAGCCCAAATGGCTCTTTTACTGTTAAAGGTTGCCGACCTCTGGTCTAGATGTAATATTATCTGGATTCATGGTTATCTGGACATAATATTATCAGTAATCATGGTCATCCCGAATTAATGTCATTTGGATTCGTGGCATCTGGACTTAACATAATCTCGACCTTCACAAAACATCTCAAGAAAGCAAGAAATTAAGTCCAGATATCAATACTCAACTTCAAGTCGTGTGGGATTAAGTTAATCTCCTAACACTGATGCTCCACTATAGAACCGCTCAGTCAGCTTTAACCTTTTATTCTGTTGCTAGGATCCTAACCGACGCCCCCCTGGAGACCATGAATCCAGGGTACAGAGGCTGGGAGAAGACAGCCTGGACCCTGTGAAGGAGCTCCATGTGACCAGACTCAGACACATTGAAGAAAGCCAGACGTCCCGCCATGTGGTTCAGATACACCCCCACCCTGGAGGAACAGGGGCCGCAGGCTTTAGTTTTGACGTCGTTGTGCCAAAACATGCAGCCGGATGTCGAAAGAGAAAGGCTCCAGGACTGATCCGTGCATCCAAAAGAGCTTTCCTGCAGCTCTGGACCCTTATAGCAGACGGCAACCTCCACCCTGGGCCCCCTCCATTCCACCTCCCAGTAGCAGACCCCACGCAAACCCTCGCAACACAGCACCTGATCGTATTTGGTAAATCTCTCATCGTGGGGCGGGTACTTCTGGACTTTCTTGATCCAGGATACCTTTTTGTTTCCCTCAGAGAGCAGCAGGTTCTCGAATGCTGTGTTCGGATCCAGGTTGAGACTGCAGGAATCTGAGAGGAGAAAAAGAAAATCTCTGATTCTCACGGAAGCACCAGGAACAGATGCTGCACCAAAGACTCACATATGGAAAACTCCTGCCTCGTTTTTGGCTCCAGATCGATGTTAACTGGACAGAAAACGCAGGAGTCAGAAGATTCAGATTTTCACTTGAGTCTATGAAACCCTGTGAGGTCTTACTGTGCTCAGACATTTCTTCAGCAGCCTGCGTCAGGGTTCTGGTTTTCTCTCTCAGGTCTGACGTGATTTTTGTCAGGAAGTCAAAGGCAGAGTTTTGGATGACGACATCAGAGGACACTTCAGGATCTGGGAGGTCCAGGACGGATCTGCAGCGCTGAGAAGAACACGAAATAGATTCCAGCTTAGAGACGATCGGCCTCAGTTCCACCACCAAGCCTTCTCTCTGAAGAAATACAGGAATTCTTTCCTTTTCTCCTCATATTTTTGTTTAAAAATTCATGAATTTAAGATTGTTTCCCCCCTCCTCCACCAAGATCGATGCTTTAGCATCATAAATCTGAGCGAACAAGACCTCATCGCTCAGCTTTCTGAATCAGAAAGTAATCATTACTCATACTTCTGCCAGCGTAACATAAGGACATCAATGCTTTGAGGTTAATTTTGAGTTTGGCTAATATTTTAGCACAATGCTAACGTTTTTGGCTAGTTTGGCATCAAATTATTATTATTATTATTATTATTTTTTTTTTGGGGGGGGGGGCTATTCTGACTTAAGCTAGTATTTTGGCTGATTTAACATTCACTGGGGTTTTTAGGGTTAATTCTGAGTTAAGCTAATATTTTAGAAACATGCTAGCTTTTTTGGCTAATCTGCCATCTGCTGGGATTTTTTGGGCTAATTCTGATATATTCTAATATTGAGCAAGATGCTAGCCTTTTAGGTTAAGTTGGCTTTGGCTAATTCCGAGTTAAGCTAGTATTTTAGTAACCTGCTAGTTTTTTTTGTTTGTTTGTTTTTGTTAATTTGGCATTTATTGAGGTTTTTTTGGGCTAATTTCGAGTTAAGGTAATATTTTAGCAACGTGCTAGCTTTTTTGGCTAATTTGCCATCAACTGGGATTTTTTGGGCTAATTCTGATATATTCTAATATTGAGCAACGTGCTAGCCTTTTAGTTTAAGTTGGCTTTCTACTGAGGTTAAGCAAGTATTTTAGTAACCTGGTAGTTTTTTTTTTTTTGCTAGTATTGTGGTTTTTTGGGCTAATTTTGAATTAAGCTGATATTTTAGCTGATATTTTAGCAGCGCATTAGCTTTTTTGGCTAATTTGCCATCAAATTGCATCTTTTCGGCTAGTTCTTAGTTAAGCTAATATTTTAGCAAAGTACGAGCTTTTGTGGGTAATTTGACATCTACTGTGCTTTTTATGGCAAGTAACCTGTTAGTTTTTTTTTTTTTTTTTGGTTAATTTATAATCTATTGTGTTTTTTTGTGCTAATTTTTAGTTAAGCTAATATTTTAGCAACATCTTAGCGTATTTTGGCTAATTTGACTTCTACTGATGTTTTTTGGGCTGTTCGTGAGTTTAGCCAATATTTAAGCAACGCGTTATCTTTTTTGGCATAGTTTGGCATCTACCGGTACTGAAAGTTTTTGGGCTAATTCTGAGTTTAGCAAGTATTTTAGCAACGCGTTAGCTTTTTTGGCTAATTTGCCATTAAATTGCATTTTTTGAGCTAGTTCTGATTTAAGTTAATATTTTAGCAAAGTTCTAGTTTTTTAGGGGTAAATATGCATTTACTGGGGTTTTTTGCAAGTAACTTGCTAGTTTTTTTGGCCCATTTAACCTCTATTGTGGTTTTTTAGGCTAGTTTTGAGTTAAGCTAGTATTTAGCAACGTTTTAGCATATCTTGGCTAATTTGGCTTCTACTGATGTTTTTGAGCTATTCTTGAGCCAATACTTTAGCAATTTCAAGACAGCGCATTGAACTTTGATTTATCTTTGATTTTTGAGTTTTGCTAACACATTTGTCATGGAAGGAATCCCACATCAATAAATGGTTGGAGTCATCTGGACCCCAAAGACAGCGTGTTAGTTTTTTTTGATAATTTTGCATCTACAGAGATTTTGGGTTAGTTAACAGTTTATATCTTTACAAATTTTTCAATTTTAGAGAAGTTTTACAATTTTTCAAGAAACTCTCCAATTTTTTTGCACTTGATGCAATTTTTGCAACTCTGAGACATTCAGCAATTTTAGCAGTATGGAACTAGCTTTAGCATTTTTAGCAAATCCCTTCAGCAATTACACAACATACAGCAAAAAGCATTCACAGTAGATAATGCAACTTTCTCTACTTTTAATCTTAATTTTCTTTCTATATGTTCTCAATCATGAGAAAAATGCCACAACAACATGTTAAAAACAGCTTTCATTTAGTTGAGGTGTACCTGGAGGAACTGAATGTGGTCGTCAGTGAGCGACAGCTGCTTCAGCTCCTCCTCTCTTCTCCTCAGATCCCCGATCTCCTCCTGGATTCGATCCATCAGAGCTTCAGCTCGGCTGGTGGCAGCTTTCTCCTGATCTCTGATCAGCTCCCTCACAGCAGAACGCCTCCTCTCAGCCATCGAGACGATCTCAGCATGGGCCTTCTCGTTCTGATCAAGAGCTGCATCTTTGGAGCGCTGATGGGGACGACAGAAGATCTGTCATGATTTGCTGCGGAATAAACACCTCTGATCTGTCGTAAAATACTCACCTGCAGTGACTTCATTTGCTGCTTCAGCTGCTGCAGCTGCTTCTGCTTCTCCTGAACTCCATGCTGGTATTTTTGCTTCTTCTTTCCAAATTGTTGCTAAAAGTAAAAAATATTGTTGTTGTCAGTCTGCACATGGAATATCAAAGACGCCAACCTTCAACCAGATCTGTTCTCACTTGTTTGAGTTTCCTCTCTGATGCAGCAGACACAGTGTCATGGCCTCGGTGTTCATCCATCACACACAGCAGACAGACACACTGGTTGTCGCTGCGGCAGTACACCTCCAGCAGCTTGTCGTGTTTGGAGCAGATGTTGTCTTGGATGGAGACGGACACGTCCACCAGCTTGTGCCGTTTGAAAGCAGCAGACTCGTAGTGAGGCTGCAGGTGTGTGGCGCAGTATGAAGCCAGACACACCAGGCAGGACTTGACAGCTTTCAGCTTCCTGACGGAGCAGAAATCACACTCCACCTCTCCTGGACTGACCTCATCCTTACCTGGAGGGGGTGCTGGTTCTGTTTCGGCCATGTTTGCCAACAGATCAACCAGCACCAAGTTCCTCTGCAGCTCAGGTCTGGGAGAGAATGTGTGTCTGCACTGGGGACAGCTGTACACGCCTCCCCGGTCCTCCTGGTCCCAGTAACTACCAACACAGTCCATGCAGTAGCTGTGTCCGCACTGCAGAGTCGTAGGGTTCTTCAGCACCTCCAGGCAGACCGTGCAGGACAGAGAGTCTGGGAGTCCGCTTCTCCCTGCCATCTTCTACAGCACTGCCAGTTTCACTTTCTCTGAAATCAAAACTTAGAGTTGGGAGGGACTTCCTGTCCTCCAGATTCCCAGAAACAGGATCACCAGTTTCCTTTTCATGCTCACTCATCAGCTCTGAACAAAAACAAGCTTGTTAGTGATGCAACCTTTACACAAAGGTGAACACACCTGAGCTGTCTGAAATAGAAAACATGAACAAGATGAAATGATCTTTAAGTAAAACAGACATAAATTCTACAGTTGCTAAAATCCAATGCGGTCGTGTAGTTAATGCTGCGCATGCAGACAGTCTTTTATGGGCGAATTCTAATGTACCCCATGCCTTTTTGACAGCAATCACTTTCTTGTGCATTGTTGTTGTATTGCATTGTATTGTATTAAATCATATTATATTTTATTATCAAGTCGGCATGCCTCAAAAACCTATTTCAAAAACAATTTTAGCTATAAAATCTATGAGATCCAGTTTTTTCTTTCCTTTATTATCAAAAACTAAAAATCAATTGATTACAGGGCTTTTACAGCTTTTAATGCTCAGTGGTTGGTGGTATTTTTTTTTCTTTTACTTGTTTTATAATACTTGTGTGTATTTTATTGCTGACTGTTCTTTGTAATTTTATGCTGGTTTTAATTTTGTTCTTAATTTCACTGATTTTATATTTTTCTTATTATGTCTTTCATTTATTGTTGCGCACTTTGGTACAGCTAAAGAAGTTGTAAAGTCCTATTTAAATAAAGCTTCATTTATTAATTCATTCAAAAATAAAAGAGTACCCATATTAAACAGTTATCAACAAATGCAAATATTTTTTTAAGAATTAGATTCAACATTAAATATAATTTATGCTCTATTTTTGAGAACATTTTTTAAACCGTAAAAATGTATTTTGTGACTGTAAATTTATTTTTGCAGGATTTCTATTGTGGTCTTTTAACAGTAAAACAATATATCTGTATTTATATAAACTAAAATTTAATTTGTTTTTTTATAGAAAGACAAACATAATAATCCTTTATTAATAAATTAGTGACTTTATGATATTTGATTCAGAAATCTTATTTAATTACTGAAATTAATTCTGTAAATCCCTTCAGAATCACGAAAAATAACTCTTATTTTATCTGTTTATGTGAATTAATTTTTTTATTTTTATTTTAAAATACTGGATTTTTTTCTATTTTTCTTTTTTTTTTAATGTTTTTATTCTGTTGTTTAGTAAGTAAAAAAAAAAAAAAATACGATTTTAGCACTTCTCGCGAGACGTCGAGGGTCCATGTGTTTTATAGACGAGAACACATTAGAGCGCGAGACCCCTGGTATCTATGGTAACTTCAGCTGCGTTTGAGAGCGTCGGAATCGGCACCTCCTCTTGTAGGAGAGTGGAGTTTGTTTTGTTTTGGGTTTTTTTTTTCCGGTCTCGTGCTGCTTTGAACGAGACTTTCTCTCGGCATGGAGCTTCCCGACGCTGTTAGGAAACGTTTGGATGATTTTTCCCGTAACGTCCTTTTCGATCAGAGTCGCACGGAGCAGTGTCCCAAAGACACCGGGACGTCTTTCCCTCAGGGTAAACCGAACACGCTCCCGCCGTTAGCCGTGACGTTAGCGCTGCTTGGATGAAGCTCCGGTCTCCATCAGTTTCAGAGTTTTGATTGATCCATGTTGTGAGCTGAAGGTTTGCTCCTGTCGTCCTCAGAACGGGTTCAGTCCAGCCTGCTGCTCCAGATGTCTTTGTACTTCAACATGTGGTTCTTCCCCTGGTGGTGGATCTGCGAAACGATCATGCTTCACCTGAAGGTGAGGCTGAAACCATCTCACCTCTAGCAGAAATGAGAAACAGCTCAAATGCATAAAAGCTGTTCATGTTTGTTCATTTTCTGAGTTTTTCTACTATTGTTGACGTGAACAGTTCAATGTCGTCAGGAAACCAGTGTTCTGTGTCTTTCTCAGTATCCTGCCCTACCAGACTATTACAAGTTCATCCTGGTGACAGTTCTGCTGCTGATGACGCTGATCGAGGTCATCAGACTTTACCTGGGTTACGCTGGGAACCTCCAGGAGAAGGTGGGACATCTAAACCTTTTTCAATTTCTATTTTACTAAACCAGACAACGTTTAATGGAAAAAGAATCATTTGGGTTTGTTTAATACTGATCAATAGTTAGGTAATAGTCTCACTTTAGCCTTAAAGAAATTTGGATTTCCATTCACACCCTTCTGGGTTTTTTTTTTTAAATAATAAATATGAATTATGTCTATTTCTTGGCATGAGCAAAAGTAAAAATATGAAAAGAACCTAACATCTCTCAAAATGTGATTATGATTTTTTTTAACACTTTACAGAATCTCAAATGACAGATTTTCAAAATAAAAGATGCTCTGTATCACTGCAGTTCTGGACAGCTAGTAACCATTATTGTGCAGCATAATATGTGCTTTTAATTTATAAAAGATCAACGTTTTTAAAGAGGTTTTGTTTTTTCCATATAAAATCTGTGCGTTCTAGAGGTAGCGTTGAGCAAACAAGACGTCTTCAGGTCAACATGGATATAAAAACCCACAAAATGTATCATCTACATCAGGGGTGGGCAATTGTTTTGACTCGTGGGCCACAAAGGGTTCTAAAATTTGGCATAAGGGCCGGACAAGGAGCAGATGGAAGGAGAGATTGGTAATCAACCTCATAAACTAAAAAAATAATATGAATTTAGAGAAAAACATGCTTTAATTTGGATTCAAATTCACAAATATTCATTTAAAAACAGAAAATTGGGAGTTTTAATTTCTAATTTTTATTTTTTCTCTTTTGGGTGATCCAATGGGTTGATGTTCTTCAGAGGAAAATGTGAACTCAAAGAAATGCTGCATTTATGGGTGTAGGAATAATCCGAAAGATCACCATCTGACTCAGAAGGAACACACACAACGTCAGAGAAACAACACCATTCATGGGAAGAAACCAGAAATACAATGAAAATAAAACAATAATTAGGATTTTTTAATCAATGTATTTTAATTTGGAGGGCCAGATTAAGTAGCTTAAGGGGCCGCATGTGGCCCCTGGGCCGTAGTTTGCCCACCCCTGATCTACATGCACATCAGTCATCAATCTAAATGAAATAAATGCTAATGAAGTAATCCTTACTGTTTTATCTTCTTTTGTATTTATTTAGGGTTTTTTCCCCTCTTTGTCTTCAGCAGTGTTGAACTGCTGGGTTTTGTTATTTTAGTTTGGAGTTGGACCTTGGTAGTCTTAGTTTGCGGGCTTTGTTTATTTGTTTTCTTTAGGTAGTTTTGTTTAGGCAGCCATTAGCAGGAAGCTGCTGACTCCAACAACTCCCCGACTTATTTTATGTTTGGTCAAGGAGTCCCCATGGAGAGATGAAAAAGCCACAGGTTGACCCCTTCACTAAACTGATTACTTAAAGAACGAAAGAGGAGAATAATTATTATTATGACGTCTTCTTGTATAAATAACAGCAGATCCAAACTCTGTTGGGTTGATGATTTTTGCGAGTGCCGATGGAAGGGACTGTCGCGGTCTTGAACGCACCCCGGCAGGTGATCTCCGTGTCTTGCAGGTTCCAGAGCTGGCGGGTTTCTGGCTGCTCAGCATCCTCCTGCAGTTTCCTCTGGTCCTCTTCCAGCTCTTCAACGAAGCTCTGCTCATCCAGCCGCTGGAGAGGGCGGTCCACCTGGTCCTCGGCTGTTTCGTCCTCACGCAGGTACAACTCCACACGCCGAAGTTCCGACGAGCCCGTCTCTGAGCGCAGGTTCTGCTCCAGGCTCTCACAGGCTTCGTGGCGCTGCGGGACATGGTCAGACACACGGGGAGCCAGTTTCACCTCCGACAGTTTGACTGACGTCTGAAGCTTCGCACCACGGACCCGAAACCGACCCGCCTCCGGTTCTACAAGCATTACTGTACCTATTTATTTTTGTATGTCTTGTAAGTAAATAAAGTGCCTTTCATGCTACTGGTCTCTTTCCTCACATCCGGATGTGAACCGGCTCCAAACCTGGTTCTGAAGACCACGAAGGTCACGCCAGCGTGGTTCTGATTGAACCAGTGCGTCTGAACGTTTTCAAAACCACAAGTTTATTTTTGCTGCCATTGAAGCTGTAAACTTGGCTTTTGCGGCGTCACAGAGAAAGTCTCCACCCACTGATGGGTCGTCATGGCGGTTTTGGTTCTTAGTGACACCTGAACTGTGATGGATCTGTTGAAAATAGGTAACAGTTTAGATAAAAACAACTGAAGCTGAAGGCCTCTACTGGTCTTTGTGGGGGGGTGGAGGGCTCTGGGGGTCTCTAGGAAGACGCCGACTGAACCTGTTGGACGAACGCAGAAGATCTGTCAGTGAGGGAGGGGTTGTGATTGCTTTTCAGACGACACCTTTACCTGAGGGGGGGCATGAAGGGCGGAACCGGTGCTGAAGCACAAAGATGAGCCTCTTTTCGGTGACCTCTGTGGTTCAGGCCAGAGGTGAGAGGCTGGTGGGGGCGGAGCTGCTGCCGCAGTGGGGGGAGGAGGAAGGTCTTCAGGTGGAGCACCTGGGTGGAGCACCTCCACCGCGGTCGCTCTGCCGCCGGGTAGCCTGGTTATCAAAGGAAGCTGATCACTACAGCCAGGCGCTGACCGTGCTGACCCTGAGTCCGACCTCACCCGAGCAAAGCGGCGTGGGGGCGGGGACGGCGGGGGTGGCTTTGGTCTTCGGGCTGACGGCGCTTCTCTGACCTCGGGCCTGAAAATGCAGAGCGGTTTTGGTTGTGTGGAGTTCTGCAGAGCTGCTGGGTCGACACATCTTTACCTGAACGGGCCCGCTCCTCCGCCGGGGGGGCGCTCCGCTGAGGTCAGCCACAGGAGGCGGGGTCAGCTGCACAGACATTAGGACACTCTTTAGGAAAGATGACATCTCCGGACAGTTGAATGTGAAACCTCTCCGGCTCAGACCTGCCATCTCCGGGAGCGCTCTCTGACCGTGGGACCGTGAAGATCGGACTCTTGCCGAGAAGGATCAGGTCCGGTTCTAGAGCCCTCTCTGACCGTGGGACCACGAAGATCAGACTCTTGCCGAGAAGGATCAGGTCCGGTTCTAGACCGCTCTCTGACCGTGGGACCGTGAAGATTGGACTCTTGCCGAGAAGGATCAGGTCCGGTTCTAGACCGCTCTCTGACCATGGGACAGTGAAGATCGGACTCTTGCCGAGTACGATCAGGTCCGGTTCTGGAGCCTTCTCTGACCGGTGGACCACGAAGATCGAACTCCTGCCGAGGAATAGGTCTCATTTCCAGAAAACAAGAAACGGCTTGGGTCCAATCAAACTTACGGGGTTTGGATTTTGCTGGCGGCTCCTCGTCCTTCTGCCCGATTTCATCCGGTTCCTCTGCCTCCGAGTCTTCAGGTGCTTCTTCCTCCTAACATTTCGCTGTGAGAACAGTGATGTCATCGCGTGGTCGGTCTGTGGTTCAAACATCTGTCCTCTCACAGAAAGCAGACCTTTTCTCTCTGGACTCCCTCGGGAAGAGCCGCTTCTGTCTGACTCAGCAGATGAACTGGCGGTCCGTCTGAGTCGGAGCTGTCGGATCCACTGGTGCTGTGGAAGCAGAGAGAACTGATCACACAAGAGGATCACTGGATCCGTTTCATGACGGACTGTGTTTTACTGTACTTGGTTTCCAGGTCAGAAAGAGATATGCTGCCGTTAGTTCCCAGATCTTTGCTTTTTCTTCCTCTGGCCTTCTTCTTCAACAGCGTTTCCACTTCTGTGGAGCAGAAAATGACCTGGAAACAAAAAGAGGCTCAACGGGAGAAAAGCTGCAGTGCGTCTATCCCACATCAGGAGATCAGTGTTATTCACTGAAGTTCTGTGACTGTTCCACAGTGACTCTTTCTGGGGTTAATTGTAAAATGTTGGTTCCTCAGAACTGTGAGATGTTCCATGAGTTCTTTCCGAGTTCCTCTCATCAGCAGAGAAGTGGAAGACAAAGAGACAAGATATTCCAAAAACTGAGATAAGGGAACTAGAGGCAGCATCAAAGTCTGTCAGAACTCCAGAGAAGATCTGCTGATATCTGTCAGTCATTAAAGTCCACAGAAATGAACAGAAATGTTCTAAACTGTGGGGAACAAGAGAACAAAGAGAAGCGGAGAACTTTCGGCCTCTGAAAAGACCCTTAAAAACAAGGAGAACCTTCTGGGTTGTGGGAGCAGAAGTCTAAGCAAGGATGCTCAGACTTCCCTCTCCCCGGTCACTTCCTCCAACTCCTCTGGGGGACCCGGGGTGTTCCCAGACCAGCCGAGAGATGTAGTCTCTCCAGGGTGTTCTTGGTCTTCCCCAAGGGCTCCACCCAGTGCCCGGAACACCTCTCCAGGAAGCCGTCCAGGAGGCATCTGGCCCAGATCCCCGAGCCACCTGAACTAGCTCATCTGGATGTGGAGGAGAAGTGACTCTACTCCGAGCTCTCTCCGGGTGACCAGGCTTCTCACCTTATCTCTAAGGGAGCGCCCACCCACAGAGAGAGGGCAAACTACCTTTCTCCGGTCGAGAACCATGGCCTCAGACTTAGCGGCTCTGACCCTCATCCCAGCCGCTTCACACTTGGCTGCAAATCACTCCAATGCATGCTGGAGGTCCTGGCTCGATGACGCTGACAGAACACCATCATCTGCAAAGAGCAGAGGAAATCCTGTGTTCCCCAAACCAGATCCCCTCCGGCCTCTGACTGTGCCTTGAAATTCTGTCTATCAAGATTTTGAACAGAACTGGTGATAGCCCTGCTGAAGTCCAACATGCACCGGGAACAGGTCTGACTTACTACCGGCTATGTAAACCGAGCTCATACAGAGACCAGACAGCCCTCAGTAAGGCTCCCCGGACCCCGTACTCCCAGAGCACTCTCCACAGGACACCACGGAGAACGCAGTCAAACGCCTTCTCCAAATCCACAAAACACATGAACTGGATGGGCGAACTTCAACAAACCCTCCAACACCCTGGAGAGGGTGTAGAGGTGGTCCACCGTTCTACGACCTGGACGCAAACCGCACTGTTGTTCTTGGATCTGAGGTTCAACTATCTGACAGACTCTCCTCTCCAGTACCCTGGCATAGACTTTTCCAGAGAGGATGAGGAGTGTGATTCCCCCTCAAGTCCCCACACACCACCCGGTCCCTCTTCTTGAAAAGGGGAACCCAGTCTGCCAGTCCAGTGGTACGGTTCCCGTCTGTCACACAACGCCACAGAGACCTGCCAGCCAAGACACTCTCATAGCGTCCAGAGACTCCAGACTCGGGGTGAACCTCATTCACCCCCCGAAGTCTTACCACTGAGGAGCTTTTGATTGCCTCAATGACCTCAGCTTTGGTGATGGACAGCTTCACCCTCACCTTTGCTGAATCTGGGTCACAGAAGTCCAGCAGTGTGTCACAAAAATAAAAGCCCAGAGACTTCAGGTCTCGCGTGGTGAAGTGCGTTCCCTTCCTGTCTCCTGAAGTGAAGAAGATAACATCTGATGAAGCACACCCACACCAGTACAAAGGCCACCTCCAGAAAGTCTGCTCACCCAGAGTGGATCCTCCGAAGGAAGTCTCCATGGTGTAGCTGTTCTGGATGCCCAGCCTCCACATGAAGATCCGTCCAGTTCCCTCTTTGCTCCTCTGCACCCGGAATTTGCAGCTCTGGAAAGAGAACTGAGACGGAAGGGAGATGTTTCCATCTTTGGGTGGTAGAGAGGAAGGACAACGCCCTCAGCTGTTCAGGAGGAACTCACCTTGCTGCCTGCATTCTTACTCATCATCAAAGGAAAGACTCTCTCCTGGAGTTGGTCTCGTCGGCCGCTGCATCCGTACATGAAGGCGTTGTTTTTGCGGTTGTGTCCATGGAAGTCACAATACAGAAGCACTTCCATCTCTGCTCTGAGTCTGGGGGCGGAGTTTGAACCATAGTTACGGGGGGGGGGGGGGGGGGGGTTGTCAAAGGAGCTGGGGCTCATGGGAGTTCAGGAACTCTCACCTCTCCACCATGTTTTTGGTGTGCCACACACAGGGAAAGGAGTCTCGGAGTCCAGATCTGTATTTCCTGTTCAGGTCTCTGCCTGCCAGAGAGCAGCGGTAGTTTCCCACCACCACGCCGTCCGGGTTCAGCATAGGCACCACCTGCAGGGACAGGGCCTTTCAGAATAAAGGCCTTTCATGGTGGCAGCACAGAACAACCTTTTCTCCTTGGTGCAGTGGTAGGGCAGTCGTCTCAGGATCGGAAGCGTGGGTTCGATTCCTTGCCCGACCATGTGTCGAAGTGTCCTTGGGCAAGACACTGAACCCCAAATTGCCTCTGGTGGGAGGTTGGCGCCGGTGTTCGGCAGCGGAGCCACCACCAGTGTATGAATGTATGTGTGAATGGGTGAATGGGTCTGTGACTGTGAAGCGCTTTGGGCCCTCGAAGGAGGGTAGAAAGCGCTATACAAGTATACACCATTTACCTTGAAGACAAAGTTATCTCTGAGAACTTGGGCGTCCTCCGAGTCCCCGAGCAGAAAGTCCAGAAAGCCCTCCATCACCCAGGACGCGTTGGTCTCCCCGGGGTGCACGCGGGCCGTCACCACCACGGCCTTCTTGTGAGCGCCCTCCCGCCCGCTACTGGACTCGGACGTGATGGTCAAAACGTACACAGCGTTTCCGGCAAGGCTGTGGCACAAAACCCGCACTTTACAGTACGAGGCGGCGGTGGGAGGAATCTGCCTCAGGTAGCGCTGCAGGTGAGAGTAGGTGTACGGGTAGCAGTGGGCCAGGTAGCAGGTGTCGGACTCGTAGGGGAACTGGAGAGTCCAGGTGAGTGAGTATGAGGTTGCAGCGTCTCCGCTGGTCTGTTCAGGATCCTGAACACAGAGAAGATTTGATGCATGGAGGCGGTTCCCGCTCCTCAGGGCTCCAAAATGGACCCTCAGCTATTCCTGCTGATGAATCCAGGTTTTACAGCAGAACATTTTCTGTCTTTCAGATAAGAATGTTCCATCAAATGTGGACCTCTCCATTTCTGAGGATCTGTTATACGGAGCTGAGTGACCTCTGACCTGACTGCCGTTCTGGTAGTATTGGATGTTGGCGCCAGCGCGGCGCCACCCCTCGCCCCTCTCCTTGGCGGCCCTCTCCGAGTACAACAGCGGCTTCATGCCGTGGCAGTACAGACTGCTTCTCTTCATCAGGTTGATGATGGTGAAGCGGTAGGTGGCTCCGGCCCTCATCTTCCTCACGCGGAAGTAGAACCACTGCGTGTGCTTGGTGGTGTACAGGTCCGGGCGCAGCGTCAGCTGGTAGTCATGGAGACCCCTGAGTGGGACAGACGCAGGAAGATGAGACCGGGAACGCCGTGGAAACACATTCGTCCGCCGGGCAACTCACACTCTGACTGCTTTGAGAAGGTTCCCGCTCTCAAAGCGGGACTCGAACTCCAGGGTGAAGTTTGAGGGGTCGTCACAGGGGTTGGGGCTCTTAATCGGCTCTCTGCTGCCCCCCACAGAGCCGCTGAAGTAGGGATGCTTGGTGGCTTAAAAGATTCTGAGTTATAGGATGTGGTTCGGTAGAAACTCACTACAAACCCTGAAGACAGAAACTTCTGAAGGGAACCTGAAGAGAACCTCCTCACGCCTTCAGGCCTGCAGGACATTTACCGGGGTCGCTGCAGAACACCAGCTTGGCCTGCTCTCCTGCAGCTGCCTCAGGCCTCTCCTCCAACCCGGTGGGCTCGTAGAAAGGCTCGTGCTGGGGGGGGTCCCACTCTGCAAACACATAGAGTACTTGTGTCAAAGTCAAGGCCCGGGGGCCGGATCCGGCCCTCCGGGTAAATCTATCCAACCCTCCAGATCATTTCAGTATAATGTTATAAATGGCACAATGTTATCTTGAGCTCATTTTCAACTTCTATAATTTTGACAAAATATATTTTTAGGAAAAGTAAAATAATTAAAATTCAATACATAAAAAATAATAAGTTATTGAAAGTTGAGTCATTCTGAAATAATATTCCTGTCTTTTTATTATTCATCATTATATTAAAGTTATGGTTTTGAAATTTAAAAAAATTGTCATTCTGCTATCCTTTTGGACTATTTTAGCATTTACTAAGATTTTTTGGCTATTTTGGAGTTTAGCTAATATTTCAGCAACATGCTAGCTGTTTCGGCTGATTTTGGCTTTTTCCATTTTTCAGGCTATTTTGGCGTTTAGCTATTTTCTTAGCTACATCCTTGCTGGTTTGGCAATTTAAAAAAAAAGTTTTTTTAGTTCATTTTGGAGTTTATCTCAAATTTCAGATGCACACACTAGCAGTTTTTGCTAATTTAGACTTTTTAAAAATTCTTTAGGCTAATTTGGAGTTTAGCTAATATTTCAGCTAGATGCAAGCTGTTTCAGCTAATTTAGTCTTTTTCCGTTTTTCAGGCTATTTTGAAGTTTAGCTATTTTCTCAGCTACATCCTAGCTGTTTTGGCCATTTTTTTTTTTTTAATGTTTTTTTAGTCCGTTTTGGAGTTTAGCTAAAATTTTAGATACATGCTAGCAGTTTTTGCTAATTTAGGCTTTTTTTTTATTCTTTAGGCTGTTTTGGAGTTTAGCTAATATTTCAGCTACATGCTACCTATTTTGGGTAGTTAGGCTTTTTCTGTTTTTTTAGGCCATTTTGATGTTTGGCCAATTTTTCAGGCTACAGGTACTGTTTTCGACAAATGTTTCAACTTCAGCATTTTCAACTATCAGATTCAGCATTTATAGTTATCAGTTTCAGCATTTTTAGCTATCAGCTTCAGCGTTTCTAGTTATCAATTTTAGCATCTTCAGCTATCAGCACTAGCATCTTTAGCTGCCAAATTCATCTTACAGCATTATTGCATTTAATGCTATACATTTTGTTAATAATAATATTAAAAAGTTATGGTTTGAAAGTTTGAAAAAATTATTTTTAGTGTGTTCAATAAATGTTTATCCTGTTTGGTGAGCGACTAAAGGTGTGTTTTGGATTTTGGTCCCCTGAGCGATTGGGTTCGATTCCCCTGGCATGGAGGATTATTCAGCCTCTTGCTGTTCCAGAGGAAGCTACTGGAAATGAAGGAACCTATGTGCTCGATGACATCACTGATGACCTCCCGCTCCACGGGCCAGCGGGGCAGGGAGACTGCCGACAGGTCCACCAGGTCCAGCGGAGCTCTGAGGCCCACAACAGGCCGGCCCCCGACAAAGCTGATGACCAGCTGGCGGGAGCGCAGGCTCTGGTGGAGGTCTACAGTCACTGTGGAGCAAGACACAAACCTTTCACTGCACTTTCATGGATGAGTCAGTCACTGTTCATGATGCACTGAAGGTTATGTGGGAGGAGCCAAGCAGACATCTTCAGTAACAATGAAAAACGTACGCTGTCGCCTCTTCTCCAGGTTCTCCTCATCTTCTTCTGCGTTTGGATCAAACTCGTCCAGCTGGAAGTTCTTCAACAAGTTCCTGATGGCGGAGGCAGTGAAGGCCGATGTTTGGGTTCTCTGACCAGAATGACCAAAATTAAGTTAAACATTCTACAAACTTAAGTTTTCTTTGGGTTCAGAACACAAAAATGTGTTAAAATCACACAAATAATTTGAAATAAAATGTCTCTGCTTCTGATGTTTCATTTTCCAGACAAAAATGGAGGAATTTATGCCAAAAACAAACACAATTCTGCAACTGGTTATGTAAAGATTTATCAATAAATTAAATTTGTGACATTTGTATATTTCTCTTTCATGGTGATCCTGATCCTGATCTCAATCCTAATCCTTATGAGAGGACATAATTTGCTTTCAAATCGAAACATTTCAGTTTTGTTTAAAAGTAATTTTTCTTTTAGGGTTTTGCAGAAAACGTCATTTTCCTTTGAATTCTCCTTCTTTTTCTTCTGAAAACATCATCTCTTTTTCATCCATTATTGATTTTTCGGGTCTAACTGATCATATTTGGAACACCCGTGAAGTTACATTTGTTTTTTCCAGATAAGAATAGTTTAGAAACTCCGTATTCATCCTTAACATTTCCATCAAGATGGAAATCATTTCTGATGAGATCAAAGGAATCTGCCGCTCTTTTTTCCCGCTAATCCTCCTCCTTTCATCTGCGCCGCTCGCGCGCCTCTAAACGTCATTCCTCCGGTGTCGGTTCAGACTCACCGCGGTCATTTCTGACGGAACCTTTGTGGGTCAAAGACGAGAAAAAAAATGTGCCGCTGGTGACCCGGAAGGCCGCGTTGCCCAGCAACCCGCCGCTTAAAAACACTGGTTGCCTTGGAGACGGAAACCGGAAGTGGGTCAGTGAAAGTTTTTTTTTTTTTTTTTCTAAAGCAGGTTGGTCTGATAAAATCACGAAGTAAAAGAGAATAAATTTAAATAGAAGCAGGAAGTTAGAACAGTCATTTGCTTCAAACTAAAATAAACATTAAATCTCAGTTTAAAAAAAATAATCAGTTTAATAAACAAAAAGCTTTTCTGAGTAAAAACCTGTTTTCAAAAACTGTTGATCTGTCTGATGACAAAGAGACGAGGAGTGATCACACGTAAAGAAAGAAAGCGAGTTGGGGGGATTGTTTGAAGTTTTTGGTTTGTGGACCTGAAGGGATGAAGAGTACAGGGTTCAAAGGTCAACATACAGGCTGAAAACATGAAGAAAAACTCTAAAATTGACAGGAAGTCAAAGCGCAGAGGACAAGTTTGTTTTGTTTGTTTTGTTCCGTCAAAGTCCTCAACAATAGGCTTTTGAACTTGATCAATATACTCGAGTCAGACTAAAATGGAACAATTCAAGTTTGTAATAAATGCAAAAAGGAAACTATACTTGCAGTACACTTTTTGCTGCAGAGTTTTTAGCAAATTTCAAATGTTTTTATTCAAATGTGCCAAAAAGGAAAGAAAAAAATCATCTGAAGGAGAGGAAATAAAAGGCTGTAGAATCAGCTGTCAGATCCAGATGACAATTTCAACTTTTGAATTTTTGTTGGCCCTTTAACTCAACCTCAACCAAACGATGGGGCACATTTTGAAAATATGTTTTAAAGATAGTGATTGTGTGTATTACTCCCTGAGGTACGGAGCTCCTAAACAGCACATCTCAGGTTTTAAGTCACAGAATCATGGACCCTTTAACTCATCTTACGCAAAATCTCTTAGCAGAGTTGAATTTCTTGTTTCTATTTTGCCAACCAGTCAATGAGCTCCTTTTATGTCTGAATCCTTTTTCATGACAACCGGAGCAGTTTTGTTTAGTGTTGCATCTCTGAAGCTATGAATAAAAAATTAATTTAAACCTGGAAGAAACAAAAAA
Organism: Oryzias javanicus; assembly: GCA_003999625.1. Classification (NCBI taxonomy): domain Eukaryota; kingdom Metazoa; phylum Chordata; class Actinopteri; order Beloniformes; family Adrianichthyidae; genus Oryzias; species Oryzias javanicus. Next base: position 30,341,292 of record CM012442.1, read on the forward strand.
GCAGGACATCATCTGCATAAAAACGATAGGAAATGTGGCTAAATATGGAAGTTTTTTAGAAAAGTTCCTTTAAATCAGGGGTGTCAAACATGGAGGGTTTAATCGGGCCCATTCATGAACAGAAAAACATATGAGGATGTTGAGAGAAAAAAAAAAGCAAGTTTCTAGCCCTTTTCTGTGGCGAATTATGGTTCTTTGAAGAAATGACCGTCATGTGCAATTCCATACTAGTGGGAGCAACACCGGCAAACAAGAGCTCAAAAACGAAACACAATAAGAAATGTAATAATAAGTGATTAAGCTACGAGGTTGGTTAAGGCATCTTTTTCTCAAATGAGAAAAAAAAAAAACAAAGCTACAGATAACAAGTTTACTTTAGATTATTTTACTATTATGTTAGTTGTCCGCAGGACCCCTGGGCTGCATGGCGTCCCGGGCAAAACATGATTTGGAGATTTCCATTGTAAAAGGAAGATAAAAAAAAAACTAGATCGCCAAAAAAATTCTTCTTTTTCAACCTAAAACAAGAATATTTTTTAGCCGAAATGGGTGTGGGGTGAAATTCCAAGTAATTGAATGTAAATAAATGGACACACCTCAGCTTTGGTTCTGTTTTTTTTCCATCTTCTTTCCTTTTTTTGACCTTAAATCTGTCCATGGGGGCTATGCTTTTTCATCCTTTAAGTTTTAAAGAAGCACCAATAACGAAAACACCGCCCCCTCCCCCGCCTGAGGAGTCTCTGGTCACACGCAAGATGGCGTCAGAATTAATCTGTAGCCGGAAGTGGAAATCGTATCTTTATGCAGGTGCGTGCGCGGAAATTTCCTAAACTTTAGGAAACCCTTTCAAAATGAACTATCAGCTTTTAAGCTTTTGAATGTGAATAAACTGTAACTGTTTTACTCTCCGTAAATCAGCTGATCGGAGCTCCGAAAGGCCGTTTTTTTCCTCTGGGACAGTGTGTGTCACGGAGAAGAAAACAGCAAAAAAAGGTTTATAAAAGAGAAGGAAGGGGAAAAAAGGTTTAAAAGTTTAAACCAATATTTTTTTTCCGACTATTAATTTTCAGGCGCCATATTTCTTTTTTCTGTAGCCAGATTCTCTTGCCCCGCCCTCCCACCTAACCTAGACTGGGCCACATCAGAACAGGAGATGCACCACACAGGGCAAAAATGATTGTTGGGACTTATTTGTTTATTTTGAGATCTGGTGCGGGAAGTGGGTTTGTTCTGTAAAGAAAAGAAAGAAAAACCGGAAGTGTTTTATTTTGAAAGTACTTGTGTTTCCTGTACACTCTGCTTAACGACAAAGTGTAAGAAATGAATGAGTTATTGAAACGGCACGTTCAAGCAGCGATTTTTTCTTTTCTTCTATGCTAAATAAAAACAAACTATGATTGATGAAAGAAACACTCAAGGCCTCCTTCATCTTCCCAGAAGCGTTCACGAAGTAACAATGATTGACTTATTTTATAAATGTTTTTCTTATTACCTTCTTTTTTAATTTGACACAAAATGAGTGGTGTGTCAAAACTGTAGAAGCAAACAAAAGAAAATTTTAACACATCATTACAATTTGGTGCCCCGCCATTAGATGGCACCTTAGGCAACCGCCTAGGTCGCCTATTCCCAGTACCGCCCCTGCTAGTCCAGCCCACTTGAATGTGGCCCCCAAACTAAAATGAGTTTAAATAAAAAAATTAAATATTTCTTTAAAAACGCTTTCGTTAATAAAGAATCAACAGAAGCTGAAAACTTGACATTTTTTTAATAACTTTATACAAAATATACAAGTTCAAGAACATTTTCTCCCTTTTCCACCCACAGTTTCATTTCTGTACATGTCTGTAAAAAGGCTCCATAAAATAAAGCTCCCTGCAGAGCAGCAGGCCGTGCACGTCTCCACGGGTTTGTACAAAACCATAAAACAAAAAGGGAACCGGACTTTTGGCACATCTACATCCAACGACGGAGCTGCTGCTTCTCTAGACTAAAATGTTGACGGTTGTGCATCAAAGTGCAGCGCGGCGTCTCCGTTACGTGATGTTCATCTTCCGTTTCTTGAGGCGTTCCCGCCAATCTTCAGGCAGAGCCTCGAAGTTTGCGTTCTTCGAAGCTTTCCCCCTGAAAGGCAGAAGTTTTAGGTTAGAGGAGGAACGGTTACGGATCAGACGGGAGGCCGGCGGCGCTCACGTCAGCAGCTGCTGATGCTTCCACTCCTCGATGCTCTTCTTGTTGAGCAGATCTCGGTCTTCATCGCTGGAGCTGCTCTTCTCCTCTTCGTCCAGCTCCTTCTGGATGCTCTGCCACTTCTTCACCAGCGAAGGCATTTTGGTTTTACTCTTCTTGGTCTGGACAGATTGAGGTCAGGTGAGTCTCCGGTTTAAAGACAGACGGACGCGCTCGGGGACTCGCGCTCACCTTCTCCTTCTTTGGTTTCTTGATCTTTTCCACCGGCGGAGCTTTTGGTCCAGGAAGTTCAAAGGGCGGATTGGATGGAGGCAGCGGTGGCTGAGGAGGTAAAGCCGGGACAGGAGGAAGAGGAGGCTCACAGGGGAGCAGAGGTGCGGCGATGGCTGGCACGCCCCAGTAGGCCGTGGCGGGAATCAGAGGCACTGCAGACGCAAGCGAAACGTGAGGAGAACCCAAGTTTCACTCTTTCTAAAATGAGTTTGTTTAAATAATTATTAACAATCAGAAAATATTTAAAGTAGGACCAGGAGTCAATTAAAAAAATTAACTAATCACAAATCTGGAAAAGATTAATCGTGATAATTACCACTCATTTTTTTAGTTAGAGTATTTTCCAGCCACTTATGATCTGCAAGTGATCCCAATATGAAATCACACACAAACATATATATTTAGAACATTTATTTTTAACTCTATGGGCCTAAAACCTAGTTTTTGTCTCCTTTTGAATTTACTTCTATGTTTTCAATTTTACAGACCACCTGCTTTCTTATTTGATATCATTTTAATCATCACAACTTCACCTACTCCCTTTATTTTGTCATCTTTCCATGTTGCATTCACACACTAGCACGTCAATATTTACAGCCCTAATTAACAATGAATGACAATGAATGACAAAAGTCTTCAAATATCTAAATTTTAAGTATCTTAGCAACAGGTTGTTAAATATATTCATGGGCTGTGTTTTAATTTTTTTAGAGTAATTGAAAGAAAAAAAAAAACTTTCTAATATATTAGCAACATGCTAACGTTTTTAGCTAATTTGCTTTTGACTGGGGTTTCTGAAGCCAATTAAGAGTTTAGCTAATATTTTAGCAACATGCTAAAGTTTTTGGCTAATTTACTGAAGAATTTTAGGCTATTTTTTAGTTCAGCTAGTAATTAAGCAATGTGCTAGCTTTTTGGGCTAATTTGGCATCAACAGAGATTTTAACGTTAGTTTGGAGTTTAGCTAATATTTTAGCAACATACTTTTTGGTTAATGTGTTATCTACTGAGGTTTTTATAGGCTATTTAACGTTTAGCTAATACTTTAGCAGGATAACATTCTTAACCAATTTAGTTTAGTGAAGAAATTATGGCTATTTTGGAGTTTAGCTAAGCTATGAGCTAGCCATTTTTTGGCTAATTTGGAGTTTAGCTCATATTTAAGCAACACACTAAATATTGTTGCAAAGTTGGAATATACTAAGGATTTTTAAGCTATTTTGCTAAAAATTGTTTTAGAAATTTAGATAAACTTCTGCACTCTTTCAGAATTCTTTAATTAAATTCCCAGTCTTTTAGCAAATTTAACATTTTTGCAAATAGCTTTTGTATTTTCAGCAACTGTTTCAGCAAATCTCTTTATCAGTTAAAGTAAATTTCATCACCATTTCCATCAAAAAGTTTCAGAATCTTGAGCGACTGCTTTCAGCTTAAACACCAGCATTATCACAGGAAATGCAACTTTTCTAGTTTAAAGTCCATCTTTGGGAGAAGAAATGGAAAAAGCTCAGACAGATCATGGCGTCAGTGGTTCAGGTGCTTTTACCTGCACTAGGAACTGGCTGTGTGTAGAGGATGGGACTGCTGCCGATGGTGATGGATTTACCCATCTGCCCCGCTTTACGTTTCTGCCCCCTCCCCAGAGGACTCAGGTCCATGTCCTGAAACGGGAAGGAAGCACGTTCAAGCACCGACAGCGCACCGTACACGCTACTGCGATCCGGTTCTGGAAGGACGTCTTGTTGGGTCACATATCAAAGAATATGAAAACGGATTCTGGACTTAATAACTCTCTCATTCATTTTGGCCGAATATCATTTTCACAACTGTAAACTCTTTGGACAAAAAAAACGTTTTTTTTATTGTATTTTTTTCTGATTTGAATTATATATTAATAATATCCGAAACTCTGAGAAACAAAAAACAATCAAAATCTTGTTTGTATGTGAAAGATTTGATATTTTGACGTGAAAAATAAAACTAATGCCCCTAACTTATTTTTATTTTTTTTTTGTATTTAAATGTTCCTTTATTGAATATCTGTAAATCCCAAAAATGTTCAATAAAGTTTTTTTTTAAAATACTGTGACCCATTCAAGCCCCGCCCACCTTTAGGCCGGCGGCGCCGCACACCAGCAGAGACCTCCCGTCTTCCTCCGTTCCGGGCGCCGGAGGCTCCTCGTCGTTCTCGTCGTCCATCTCCATCTCCACCTCCATGATCTCTCCATCGCTGTCCGGAGGGGGAGGAGGGGGAGGCGGGGAGTCTGGGGGGAGCGGCGGAGGAGGGGGGTAGCTGGAGGGTGGAGGGGGGCTGGTGGGCAGCGGCGGCTGGGACGGGGACCAGAAGGCGGTGGTGGCGGGCTGAGGAGGCGGCGGAGGATCGGCAGCAGGAAAAGCGGGAGGTTCTGGGAAGATTTGGGAAAAAAACGTTAAAAACCCGGAAAAAAAGGCGAGCCGACGGACGAAAACATCCACACACCTGCAGCTACCGCAGCCGATTCGGGCGCTTTGGCGTCCCCCGGCGTCTGCGTTGGGGCGGCGTCCTCCTCCTTGTCCTCCTCTGTCGGGAACTCCCACTGGGAGGCGCCGGTCCGGTCCCTCACATAGAAATAGCGCCTGTGCTCTCTAGAGATGGAACAACAGAGAAGGAGACGGGAGTCTCAGCTGCCGTTTCTGACTCCTGCTGAGGAGCATGAAGCCCTGGAGACAGAGGAGGGGAAGCAGGCGTGGCCACAAACTGTCAGCGTCCAGAACGAGGGCCCAATGAGCGGTTCTGGACAGGGAACCCACCTGCTTCTCAAGAACAACTAAAGCACAACTAATCATCTCTAGGTCCTGACAGTAGATGTCGTGTTTGTTCTGTTTCAGACCTCCCAGACAGCAGGGAGGAAGCTCCTCCCACATCATCATCATCACCATCATCATCATCAGTTCATTTACATCAGAATAATAGAAAAAAAAAAATCAGAAAGACAGATGAAATAAGAGTTGGTCTGACCTGCTGGGCTCCCGTCATTTGCTCCATCTTCACCTTTTATTTGGTGGCGGACACTCGTTGCTCCCAAGGCATCGCTCTGCTGCTTTGCATTCTGGGAATTGCAGTCCTGTAAAGGGCAAAGCTGTCCCTCGAATCCAACCCTTCTAAGATACACCCCCTCCCAATTTCTCCTTACTGAGCCCGGTCTACAAATGCCCCCCACACAACAGGGGGCTCAGGAGTCCGTTAACGGGACACGGAGCGGGACGTTTGAACAAAAACACAAAACCCCCAGAGTTCTGGTTCTGGTACGTTTTTCTGATCCATTCGGACTGGTGACGATTCTCCCCAAGTCATGTTATAAAGTCAGTAACCTCGGCACTGGGGGGGCTGTAGTCACACCGTAAGACTTTTGGGGGGCGAGGGAGGTATAGATGTGAAAGGTAAGGAGCGCGTACCTGTCCCAGTGGCAGGACCAGCCTTTAGGAGTGGCGTTAAGTTCATAATATTTTATGTGTTCCGCAGCTTCCTGCAGCCTGCGGCGAAGATAGACCCCATTCAGAGCGCCCTCCCTCCAGTCAGCGATACGAGTCTGCAACCACAAGAGGAGACCAGAGGAGGAGTGAGGAGGAGGAGCAGGACACAGGAGACCGAGAGGAGTGAGGAGGAGGTGCAGCAGCAGCAGTCAAGAGGTGATTAAGAGTAATGAGGAGACAGGAGGAGGAGGAGATGCAGGAAAGAAGAGACAAAGAGTGAGGAGTAGAGGAGGTGAAGTGGAGGAGCTGCAGGAAACGGGAGAAAAAAAGGAATGAGGAGACAGGAGGAGGAGCTGGGGGGAAAAGAAGACAAAGAGGAGACATGAGGAGGAGCTGTAGGGAAAAGGAGACAAAGAGGAGACAGGAGGAGGAGCTGCAGGAAAGAAGAGACAGAGTGAGGAGAAGAGGAGGTGAAGTGGAGGAGCTGCAGGAAACTGGGGAAAAAAAGGAATGAGGAGACAGGAGAAGGAGCAGCAGGGAAAAGGAGACAGAAGTGAGGAGGAGGAGCTGAAGGAAAAGGAGAGATGACGAGTAAAGAGACAGGAGGAGGAGCTGGGGGAAAAGAAGACAAAGAGGAGAGAGGAGGAGGAGATGTAGGGAAAAGGAGACAAAGAGGAGACAGGAGGAGGAGCTGTAGGGAAAAGGAGATGAAGAGGAGACAGGAGGAGGAGCTGTAGGGAAAAGGAGACAAAGAGGAGACAGGAGGAGGAGCTGTAGGGAAAAGGAGATGAAGAGGAGACAGGAGGAGGAGCTGTAGGGAAAAGGAGATGAAGAGGAGACAGGAGGAGGAGCTGCAGGAAAGAAGAGACAGAGTGAGGAGAAGAGGAGGTGAAGTGGAGGAGCTGCAGGAAACTGGGGAAAAAAAGGAATGAGGAGACAGGAGAAGGAGCAGCAGGGAAAAGGAGACAGAAGTGAGGAGGAGGAGCTGAAGGAAAGAGGAGATGACGAGTAAAAATGAGACAGGAGGAGGAGCTGGGGGGAAAAGAAGACAAAGAGGAGAGAGGAGGAGGAGATGTAGGGAAAAGGAGACAAAGAGGAGACAGGAGGAGGAGCTGTAGGGAAAAGGAGACAAAGAGGAGACAGGAGGAGGAGCTGGGGGGAAAGAAGAGACAAAGAAAAGTGAGGAAAAGCTGCAAGCAAGAGGAGGTGAATTGGAGTGCAGGAAACAGGAGAAAAAAGGAATGAGGAGACAGGACGAGGAGCAGCAGGGAAAAGGAGACAGAGAAGTGAGGAGGAGGAGCCGAAGGAAAGAGGGGATGAAGAGTAAAAAGGAGACAGGAGAAGGAGTTGGAGGGAAAAGGAGACAAAGAGGAGACATGAGGAGGAGATGTAGGGAAAAGGAGACAAACAGGAGACAGGAGGAGGAGATGTAGGGAAAAGGAGACAAACAGGAGACAGGAGGAGGAGCTGTAGGGAATAGGAGATGAAGAGGAGACAGGAGGAGGAGCTGGGGGGAAAAGGAGACAAAGAGGAGACATGAGGAGGAGCTGAGGAGGAAAAGAAGACAAAGAGGAGAGAGGAGGAGGAGATGTAGGGAAAAGGAGACAAAGAGGAGACATGAGGAGGAGCTGTAGGGAAAAAGAGACAGAAGTGAGGAGGAGGAGCTGTAGGGAAAAGGAGATGAAGAGTAAAAAGGAGACAGGAGGAGGAGTTTGAGGGAAAAGGAGATTAAGAGGAGACAGAAAAAGGAGCTGGGGGGTAAAGGGAGGTAAAGAGGAGTGAGGAGGAGCTGCGGGTAAAAATAAAACAAAGAGGAGCTTCAAGAAACAGGAGACGAAGAGGAGTGAGGAGGAGGAGCTGCAGTGACAGAGTGAATACGACAGCTTCATGATGGATTCAGACGAGTATTTTTAAGTATTTTAATGAACGGTTGAATATTTCATGGCGTCTGCAGCTGCACCAGAATCCTCGTCTCACCTCAGTTTGCAGCAGCAGCAGGTGAAAGTTTGAAATGGTCTTCTTGTTAATCCCCAGAAACTCCATCTTGCTGGTTAAAGTGTTCGCCAGTTCTCCGATCTGAAACTGCGTTTCAACCACGTTAACACTAAACAACAAGAATCGCTTCAGGTCACGCCGACAGGTGAGCAGCTCACCTTCAGCTCCGGCGTCTCCACCTCCTCTTTGATGGACGGTTTGGAGGCGGTTTTGTCCTCAGAACCGTCGGATTCCTTCTTCTCTTCTTCCACAAGACCTTCTAAAACTTTAGGCGGAGCTACGAAAACAACGTTCCCATTAACTCCAGGTGTGAGTCTGAGAACGTGACAGTCTGCAGGTTGTACCTGCACAGACACTCACCTGTCTCCGTGCCGTCCGGCGGCTCCGAGCTCCTGCTGTTGGAGTCCGGGCTGGCGGCGGAGGGAAAGACGCTCTTCCAGCGGTTCTTCTTCAGCGCAACGCCTTTGGACCCGGCCGCCTCCTGGCTGGCCTCTGAGCACGGGCTGGAGCCTCCCGCGCTGGCGTCGCCCTCCTCCAGCGCCCGCAGCTCCGCCTGAGGGGCAGGAGAGAAAACGCCTTTGTCACTTCCTGTTTGGGCTTTTCCTTTAAGGGTTAACCACAGCCAATCAGCTTCATCCATTCAACTCTGTTTTCTGGATCCTCCAACACGTTGTTGTTCCCTTCATCTATTAACACTAAAACAGCCAAAAATACAAGAATAAATAAAAGAATAAACAAATTCACATGACCGCAGTATAGTGAGTTTTACAGCTCTAATAGGTTCAGATTTAAACAAGTAAAGATTTTAAGACATGTTTAAAATATTTATTGGGGTACAGTAAAACCTAGTTTTGTTTACTATTTTTCCATCCATCCGTCCATCTTCTTCCCTTCACTCCTTAAAAACAAGGAGAACCTTCTAGGGTGCTGTTTACATTACAACGTTTTCGCGTGCATTCCGACAACTTGGTTATCGTTTGGGCTCTCGTTAGACCAGAACGGCGTTTTAGGGCCCCCAGAACGACAACTTTGGAGAACGCCTTCCAGAGTGGAGCGTTGCGAAACGTTCCCGTTCCCACCGCCCTCCCATTCTAGTGTGTACGGTCAGGAACGGTGTCAGGGTGTAAAGCGCAGTACTTCTCCTATTGTTCTTTTCCATCCGGTGGGAGTAGGGTTGGGCACCGAAGTTCGGTTCCAAGTAGGAACCGTTATGATTTGCGCGGTTCTACCGAAACCGAAAGATGCGGCTGCAAACGGTGCCGGATTTCGGTTCCAAATTTCATTGAAGTTTCATTTGTCTGTGTACATGTCAATCACTTGTAGTACTCCCTTCTGATTTTTTATGATTCAGCCTATCTATTTACTTTCTTGTTGTTGTGAGATGAGTGTGTGCTCCAACTTCTGCATCTCAGCTTGTTACGAAGCTGGGGGTATGGAGTCTCGAAAGAGCCAAAATGAAATAAATATATACACCATTAAATAAATAAATAAATGTGGCAATAAATAAATAAATGTTGAAATAAATAAATAAATGTTGAAATAAATGTGGCATTAAAAGATTAAAAGAGCACATTTAAGTATTTCATGACATATTTATTTATTTCATTGCCCAGTGTGGGTCAAAAGAGCCAAATTGAAATAAATATATTTAATATGAAATAAATAAATAATGTGGCATTAATAAATAAATGTGGCAATAAATAAATAAATGTTGAAATAAATAAATAAATGTTGAAATAAATGTGGCATTAAAATATTAAAAGAGCACATTTAAGTATTTCATGACATATTTATTTATTTCATTGTCCCTTGTAGGTTAAAAGAGCAAATTGAAAAAAATATATTTAATATGAAATAAATAAATAAATGTGGCATTAAATAAATAAATGTTGCAATAAATAAATAAATGTTTAATAAATGTGGCATTAAAATATTAAAAGAGCACATTTAAGTATTTCATGACATATTTATTTATTTCATTGTCCCTTGTGGGTCAAAAGAGCCAAATTGAAATTATTTCTTTAAATTTATTTCAACATTTATTTATTTATTTCAACATTTATTTATTTATTGCCACATTTATTTATTTAATGCCACATTTATTTATTTATTTAATGGTGTATATATTTATTTCATTTTGGCTCTTTCGAGACTCCATACATAGGGGGGGGGGGTGTGCATGTGAGGAGCAGCGCGCTCTGAGAGGAGCGAGAGAGAGAGCGCGTGCTGCGGAGAGAGAGAAAAAGGAGAGAGAAAGGAAAGGGGAGGGGCGCGCGCGCACGTTAGCGTGCGGAGAGCTGTTCTCGAGTTTGTCTGCAAGTTAAAGTAATAAAAGTTCAGTTCCTCTACAATAGCTAAGTGTAATTATTCGGCTTCGCATGATCCAAAGAAGGGAAGTGAACCCCGGAGGAAAAGCAACCTTCGGCCCTGGAGAAGATCTCCCCTGCTCCTCGACTACGGGAAATAGAGCAGGAACGGTTCAACATTGTGCGCACATAGCGCATAGCGGCGTGGCGTGTGAATTACATCGTTTTCCGTCAGCATTCGTTTTAACCGTGAACGCAATATCATTCTGGAACGTCCTGGTGTGTACCCGATATCTTGCTTACCGGGTCAGAGAGCAAAACGCGTTCCCGTTCCAGCCCTAGGTCGCGGGGGAGGCATTCTAAACAAGGACGCTCCGACTTCCCTCTCCCCGGTCTCTTCCTCCAGCTCCCGTAGGGGGACTCTGAGGCGTTCCCAGGCCAACTGAAAGATGAAGTCTCTCCAGCGTGTCCTGGGTGTTCCCGGGGCATCCGCCCAGTGGGACATGTCCGGAAAACCTCTCCAGGGAGGCATCCGGACCAGACGCCCGATCCACCTCAACTGGCTCCTCTGGATGTAGCGGCTCTACTCTGAGCTCTCCAGAGGAACCGAGGTTCTCACTTTATCTCTAAAAGTGCCTTCACGGGCGCGGTCTGAGGTGAACTGAAGCCCCACGGTGCAAAGTTCTGCCAGCAGCTCGATTTGAGCTGCAAGGCATGAATTAGGAACAGGCAAAATATAAATACCTGAAGTTTGACAGGTCGCTGCGTCGCATCTGACAATCTGGAACTTTTCAGTGACTCAATCAGCAGGTAGAACACTAGTCCTAGCGAGCATTTTTGTCCAAAACTTTCATCTTTTTCATTAACACGTTTCAGCAGCAGGTTCTCAGAACTCATCCGACTCCTTTGGGATGAAGGCGGGATAGACTCTGGACCAGGGGTCACCAACGTGATGCCCGCGGGCACCAGGTAGCCCTCAAGGACCCCACAAGGTGCCCTCAGGGCTCTTTTTTAAAAATAGTGAAACTCACTTGTGAGCTGCATCTAAAATTAAATGTTATTCTGTTGCTTTTTTTTTTCAAATTACACTTTAATTGCATAGATTTAAAAATGAAAATATCTTAAAAATATGTTCATGATTCGTGAACTTTAGATAGATTTAGGTGACCTCTGACCTAATCCACTTCAAAGATCATTCATTTTGTTAAAATACTGAAGATTTGGTCATTAGTTATAATTTGAAAAGATTTGTTTTAAAAATGTCTAAGTTGATTTTTCTTTAATCTTACATAATTGATAAACATTGAACAACGTAGTGAAAATAGGGAAACTTTTCCCATGAAATGTTGTGATGTGCTGAATTTTGTTATTTGTTTCCTAGCTTGTTGTTATTATTGATAATTATGCTGAGAAATCATTGTCTTTACATAGAGAAATATCATTATTCATTATTAATAATGTATAACAACAACTAAATTGGTTGTTTCAAAATGGTAGCCCTTCACATGACTCAGTATCCGTGAAGTAGCCCTCCGTTTTATAAATGTTGGGGACCCCTGCTCTGGACTGATCGTCGGCTTTCGCTCCCGCGCTGGAGCTCGCTCGCTCAATATGCCGGCAGACAGAGTGCCGCTGCTCGGAGGCTGACGGCTCGGGTTTTATCGAGACATTTAAGAAAAGGAAAAACGTCTCCTAATTTTACCCCCCCTCCTCAGATTAATATGAGACCATGAGTCTTCATGCTCTCTCACAGAGACACAGAAACACAGTGGAAGCGGCTGTCATACAGACACAGCTCTATGTACCGGGAACATCTTTTAAGACTAATCATAACCCAAACATGGAGACATGATTACCGATGTTTTTGCAGAACTTTTCACAATAAATAAACTTGATTCCTCAACATTCATTCTAAGTGAGACATCCACAGAGCTGATAGCTCCTCCCACATGCAGCTGCGGTGTGAGAAAGATGGGCGGGGCATACATATTTGTAGCGTGAAATTGCATTCGGTGTGAAAGCACCTTAAGAGAGCGCCCAGCCAGCCTCTGGAAGACGCTCATTTCACTCATTTCAGGCGCTTGCAGTCAAGATCTCATTCTTGCAGTCATGACCCAGAGCTCATGACCATAGGTGAGTACTGGAACAAAAACTGACCGGTTAATTAAGAGATTTGCTTTCTGGCTCAGCTCTCTTTTCACTACAACTGAAGAGATCAACCACGATAAAGTGGTGATTGACAGAGGGATGCAATATGTTAAAAAAATACTTTATAAAATCTGCCAATATCTGTTTTCTAAATTAATAAACTTTCATCTGAATTATTCAGATAATTTAATAATTCAAAAATAAAATATTTCTATTTTCCTCTAATTATTAATCATATTCCAGCTATCAGCATTAATGTGAAATCAAAGTGATCGTGTGGTTGGAGCTTTCAATGAGTTTAAATCCTGATTCAGAGCTACTGTGATCCATACAGAATAATCCAAAGTGGTACAAAGGTGAAGCGTAAAGAAACAACATGACGGAGAACTCAGGACTAACATGCAGAAAACTTTAGAGTAGGGGTGTAACGGATCACAGAACATCTGTGGTCCGTACGGATCAGAGGCTACGGTTCTGGACACGTGTGTACAGCGGACCAGAGATTCTTCAGCTGAGTAGCACCATAACTGATCAGAAATGCTGTTTTCAGAGTAAATACTTTCAACTCTTGGTGTTTGTTCATTTGAAAAGTAGAAAAACTTCAACAGATTATAAAGTTACTGTACAGTCAGGAGTTCTGAAGTTTCAGGAGCCGATTCAGACCAAAACAAACGATTCCCGTTTGAATAATCAACAATCACCCACCTTCTTTCTCTCTAGAGCCAGTTCCAGCTCCACCGTGTCTTCCTCTGGCTCGTCTTCATCCGCCTCTGGGTTTTCTCCCGGTGGTTTTTTTATGGCGAGATCCTTCTGGACGGCGGGGGCCGGCTCCGACTCCCGGAGGGGCGTGGAGGGAGACCCTACGGGCTTCGGGGCTTCGTCCGGATCCGGACTGTTTTCCGGTTCGTCCAGACCTTTCAGCAGTTTTTTCCTCCACTTCTCTTCTGCTTCTTTTACTTCCGACGGGATCAGAGGAGCCAGAAGAGACGCAGCCACTCCTTTGTGCTCCTCCTCCTCATTTGTGAGGGCCACCACGCTCTCCATGACCTCCTGTTGCACAGAAAACACTTCAGAGGAGCAGAAACACCGACGAGCGGACGTCAACCAAACTGACCTTTGTTTTGGTCTCTTTCACCACAGGTGGAGCCGCTGTTGAAGCCACGTATGTTGTATGTGCCGTGCCTTTGCCGTTGACACTAGAAACATGCGAAACGACTTGTAAGTGCACAGCTAGAATATGATCTGGGTTAATAAAAAGCAGCCATCTTCTCATCTCACCTGTTGGAATAATTTCCCAGGTTTTGCACCTGATCGGCGAGATAATGCGGCAGCTCCCAGGAAACCTCGTTGGTCAGAGTGTTCCAGTAATAGTAGCAGCCGGAGTTCTCGTCCCAAACCTCCTGCCAGTCTCCCATCTCAACTCCCACTGGGGTAAAAACAAAGTTCATTTGAGGTTTACCAAAATAAGTTATTTTTAGGTAGGGCTGGGCGATAAAACGATAATTATTGATATCGCGATAGAACATTTTTTCAATAGAAGAATGAGTCTATCGCGATAACTTTTATTTTGAAGGGTTCGCAAATAACACTTGCTAGCGAACAGTTTCTCCTATTTCACGAGTAAAAGTTAGAGAGTTAGTCTCCGCAGGGCGAGTAAGTGTTTGTATCTAATTATTGTGTTTATTATCTCTCATTTCGGTCATTTTTTGGACTCCACTCCGCGTCCTTCGTCTCCATGAAAGGTAAACAAACGCGCACGAGCCGACTTCTACCAGCAACCCCCGCTGCAGCTGCGTACCATCGTGCCCCGCGCTTTATTACAATCATTCTCTGTCCACGCCGAATGCATTTGGGGTCAAATTAATTTACTGTACACTGTATTAGTTTTAACAAGCATCAGATTTGATGCTTTCGGTCATCAGAAAGTCTGTTGCTCTGAAGCCCCGCTGAGTGTGGAAGAAACTTCCGTGAAAACTTTTCTGGAACTCTTCGTGAAGAACGCGGATACAGAGAGATTAGGGCTGGGCGATAAAACGATAATTATTGATATCGCGATAGAACATTTTTTCGATAGAAGAATGAGTCTATCGCGATAAACTTTTATTTTGAAGGGTCCGCAAATAACACTTGCCAGCGAACAGTTTCTCCTATTTGACGAGTAAAAGTTACAGAGTTAGTCGCCAGTAAGTGTTTGTATCTAATTATTGTGTTTATTAGCTCTCATTTCTGTCATTTTTTGGACTCCACTCCGCGTCCTTCGTCTGCATGAAAGGTAAACAAACGCGCACGAGCCGACTTCTACCAGCAACCCCCGCTGCAGCTGCGCACTTCGCGCCCCGCGCTTTATTACAATCAATTCTCTGTCCAAGCTGAATGCATTTGGCGTCAAATTAATTTACCGTACACTGTATTATTTTTAAAAAGCGTCAGATTTGATGCTTTCGGTCATCAGAAAGTCTGTCGCTCTGAAGCCCCGCTGAGTGTGGAAGAAGCTTCCGTCAAAACTTTTCTCGAACTCTTCGTGAAGAACGCGGATACAGAGAGATTGATTTATTTTGAAGACCTGAATAAAAACATCGGTACACATCTCCGTGTCGGAGTTCAGGAGACCTTCCAGTGAGGAGCGGCCGCTGTCGCACTCCTGCACGCAGCTGGCAAGAGCCGACAGGGGAAAGTAAAGCTACTATGGCAAGCCGCTATGGTCAAAAATCACCAGAAAAACGCGGGTATGGCAGTGCGTCACCTGGACATGTACTATAGTTAATAATACTTATTTAACATATTTAAATGTTGCCACAGTTGGTTTCAATACAACAATTAATACCAAAAATAATGAAAGTTTAATTTCAAAATTGCAGCTTAATTTGGTGGGATAGCATATTAAGCATTCCTTTCTCTCTCTAGACATGTACATGTAATCAGAAAATACATGTTTTGTTTATGTTCAAAGCTCAAAATTTGTGCATTAATGCTTTTAAGTACTTTTTGTTTTCAAACATATATTTTTAACTTTTCAAAAAAGTAATTTTAGACTTTTATCTTCATTATTCTTGTTGTTTTTTTTACTTGTTACTGATCCAAAAAATGATCCGAACTGTGATCTTAAAGCCGTGACACGATTACACCTCTACTAAATACAACAAAAATAATCTGTAGTACATCAATACATTTTTGTTTTGTGAATTTATTTGTAGACTTAATGCTTTGTTTTTTAATGGAACTGAAGAAACAGTTTAGTATCTATTTCATAAACTTTTGAAACTTGAAAGCTTTTACTTTAATTTTCAGCTTAGTTCATTTATATATATATTCTTGATTATTAAAAAAGTAGTTGCATAATTTCCATTGGATCTGTTATGCTTAGTGTGATAGGAAATAAATATTTAAATGTAAACAACCTGCTGATGAATTTACATTTAATTTTTGAGCCACAAAGTGTTCAAATACAGTTATTTGGTTTATATCGTGATCAATATCGTTATCGCGCAATATGTAAAAAGCTATATCGTGATATAAAAAATCCCATATCGCCCAGCCCTACGAGAGATTGATTTATTTTGAAGAGCTGAATAAAAACAACGGTACACATCTCCGTGTCGGAGTTCAAGAGACCTTCCAGTGAGGAGCGGCCGCTGTCGCACTCCTGCACCCAGCTGGCAAGAGCCGACAGGGAGATCTATGGGAAGCCCTTAGGGTCAAAATTCACCAGAAAAAACGCGGGTATGGCAGTGCGTCACCTGGACATGTGCTATGGTTAATAATACTTATTTGACATATTTAAATGTTGCCACAGTTAGTTTCAATACAACAATTTATACCAAAAATGATGAAAGTTGAATTTCAAAATTGCAGTTTAATTTGGTGGGATAGCATATGAAGCATTCCTGTCTCTCTCCAGACGTGTACATGTAATCAGAAAATACATGTTTTGTTTATGTTCAAAGCTCAAAATTTGTGTGTTAATGCTTTTAAGTACTTTTTAAAAAATATATATTTTTAACTTTTAAAAAAAAAGTATTTTTAGGCTTTTATCTTCTTTTTTTCTTGTTGTTTTTTTACTTGTTACTGATCTGAAAAATGATCCAAACTGTGACCTTAAAGCCGTCACACGATCCGAGCCGTGTGTTTTGTGATCTGTTACACCCCTACTGACTAAATACAACAAAAATAATTTGTAGTATATTAATACACTTTTATTATATGAACCCTGAAAGCATTAGAATTTATTTGTAGACTTAATGCTTTGTTTTTAATGGAACTTAAGAAACAGTTTAGTAGTCTAATATAAATAAATATAGTCAAATATAGTGATTTGGTTTATATCGTGATCAATATCGTTATCGCGCAATATGTAAAAAGCTATATCGTGATATAAAAATCCCACATCGCCCAGCCCTATTTTCAGGAATACAAAAGGTTTTAAACAACACGAGAAGACAGAAAAAGCAATCTATTGTGCAAGAGGCTAAACACTACGAAAGTCTCTAGATGTTGATTTTTTTTCTTTTAAAATCAGCCAAAATATTTCCTTAAGTCACAGAACTGAAGTCCTAAATACTGGAATCGTACCTCCAGCCAGTGAGTTTTGCGTATCGTATTCAAAGTTTTGCTGCTGATCGTCGGTGGCTGACGGCTGCGCTTTGGCTTCAGGTTTAGGCGGCACAGACGCAGGAGGAGCTGCTGCCTCTTCTGAACTCGGCTGAGTTGTGATTGCATCGATCTCCTACAGAAATATTAAAAAACAAAAACAAACCCATCATGAGGTTAAGGGTGAACATAAAGACCGTCAATTAAAATTACGTCACATTATTTTTTACTTTTTTCCCCTGCATAAAACGGTTATACGAGGTTAACTGTCTGCTTTGGTCTGGCTGGACATCTCCCTTTCATTTAACATTGATGACACTTTAACAAATCTTAAATCTACAAGTGGTTTTCTCTGCTGCAAGAAGCTGGAAAAAATAAGCTAAACTTCAAAATTGTCTAAAAACTGAAGAAAAACAGCTAGCTGAAATATTAGCTAAACTAAAAAATAGCCTAAATAAATATCAGTAAATGCCAAAATAGTCCAAAAAGCTACCAGAATGTCAATTTTTAAAACTTTAAAAATGTAAGTTTTGAACATAATTATAAATTATAAAAAGGCAGAAATATTATTCCAGAATAAATCAACTTAAATCTTGAATAACTTTCAATATTTTACTCTCCATAAAAATATATTTTGTCAAAATTATACAAATTAGAAAGTAATGCAAGATAATATTGAGCCATTAATAACAATAAAATAAAATGATCTGGAGGCCAGAGTATAGTTTCCCGGAAGGCCGGATCCTGCCTTGATTTCCTGTAAAGGATTTCTGTCTCAACAAGCAGCTTTTATTTTTTTGTATTTAGTTTTTCCAACTCAACAAAAAACACAAATACATTCCAAAGGCTTTAAAAAATTTTTTTTAAAATAACTGAATAATTAAAATACTCACAGCCATGAAATTTGCCAGGGTGCTGTCAATGTCAGCTGGTTGGTTGTGTTGAGAATTTGCAGCTGAACGGTGAGAATCTCCAGCATCTTCTTCCTCACTGTCCTCATAGGCTCCAAGGAGGGTCAGACCCTCTACATGGACAAGAAAAAACAAACTTAAGACCTTCACACAGCATGGAGAAGACCCCGCCCACCACGCCATGAACTCACGGGTGGCCTTCACTGTTGGAGCGTTTGGGTTCGTTCGTCTTCCAAATCTGTGTCCGTCTCCATCCTGTTCATCTGCACAGAAAATGGTCATAAAGATACATTTTTTTTTTTTTTTTTAAACTGTGTCCATCAGCAAAAGGTTTATGGTTCAAATTCAGACTTCCTGTTTGGAGCGTGTTCTCATTTAAGTGTTTTATTGGCGAATCTCTGGGTTTCCCCTTTAGTAAGTGCTGTGGGAGATGGTGGGATAGGCTCCAGCAACCAAGAACTAACACAGGGTGAAAATGATTAATTGAGTGTTTCATTCATCTCCTCTCAAGATGTTCAACTGTGTGTAGAAAGTTCAATAGTTTCTCAGTGTTTTTAATATCTGCATCATAACTGTAGATATTTGCTACATAACTGAAAAAATGTTTCCCTCAAAGTTTATAAAAATGTTTGTTGTTTTATACGGTTGTAGGACCACAGAAACAAATGAATTCAGGTCAGTGGAGTTAGCTTAAAATTATTTATGTGCTAAACATTTACTAACAATACATCAGTTACGCTTTCCTGCTATGAAACGGAATGGGGACAAAGAAATAAGAATATTAACTTTTTACATAAAAGGTGAAGCCAAAATTAACACAAATGCAGACACACACAACAGTTCTATAAATCACATAACCCTGAAATGCAGAGAAATGTCCTGGACGCCCCGGTTTGACAAGAACCGAAAATTACGACTTAGCCGCTAGCTTAGCATAAAGGCCTCACCAGATGCTAATATTACTTTAAGGTAAACAACGTTCAAACTTACCATTCATTTATAAGTACATTTGCTTAAAATAATTATCTGTCACTAATATAATATAAATAAAGTAGCCACTATTTGGAACAGTTTGTTTGCGGTTCGACAACGAAGGATTAACTGTTAGCTAACATGCTCGCATGCTAACGTGCTGAGAAAACTACCATCGGATCCCGAAGGCGCTTCTTCCCTTTCTCCGACATTCGCACCGCGGTTACCGGGAGGGGAAAGTTGCAGGATCGTCCTTCGTCCCACGGCTGCGCCTGCGAGGCGACCTTTCTTGCCCATCCTCGGCTCGTTGGCTGCCTGAGTTCGTCTCGCACCCGCCGCTCGAAGCCGACACAAAGAAGAGGCGTCACTTCCGGTCCCTGTCAACAACTTCCGGGTCGCAGTTCAGTGACGGTAGAGCGGCGAAGAGGTTGTTTATGAGCCTCTCAGGACGATATAATCAAACAAATGAGGTATTTGAGTCAGATATTTGGGTTCGGAACCGAGTTTAGTTTCCTTCCTGTCTTGTTGGGTGCAGTTCATGGAAGATCCCAGAGTTCCTCTGGGTTTTGGAGCGGAGATCCCCTCAGATGAATGAGCTGAAGGAGTCCCCGGGGAGGCAGCAGTCCACCGGGAGGACACCCTGTCCCGGCCCGGATGCCATGGGGGGCGCGATGGGCCCGCTCCTGCTTTGGCTGCAGGACGTGGCGGCCGTAACTCTCCTGAAGGCCCGGAGGACCATCTTCCAGGCCGCCATCCTGTTCTGCATCCTCTGCCTGCTCCTGTGGGTCTCCATATTCCTCTATGGGAGCTTCTATTACTCCTACATGCCCTCCGTGAGCTTCTCCACACCGGTGCACTTCTACTACTCCTCCGACTGCAGCGGTCCGGGGCTTTGCTCCTTCCCCACAGCCAACATCTCCTTCATGAGGAACGACAGAGACCAGGTCATGGCCAACGGCCAACCTTATCGAGTGTCTTTGGAGCTGGAGATGCCGGAGTCTCCTGTGAACGAGCAGCTGGGCATGTTCATGGTCAAGATGTTTTGTTACACCAGGGGTGGGGGGATTGTTTCCTCGGTGGGGCGATCTGCGATGCTGCATTACCGTTCTGGCCTCCTTCAGACTCTGAGCACTTTCTTCTTCTCTCCTCTCCTGCTGACCGGCATGGCTGAGCAGAAGCAGCTCATCGAGGTGGAGCTCTTCTCCGAGTACAAGACAAACGCTTACCAACCCACCGTCGGCGCCGTCATCGAGATCCACTCCAAACAGGTGCAGATCTATTCGTCTCGCCTGCGCATCCATGCCTACTTCACGGGCATCCGGTACGTCATGTACAACTTCCCGGTAACGTCCGCCGTGATCGGCGTGGCCACCAACTTCACCTTCCTGAGCGTCGTAGCGCTGATGGGATACCTGCAGTTCGTATGGGGGGGGCTCTGGCCTCCCGATCAGGTGAAGGTCAAGGTCGTGCTGGGAGACAACACTCGCATCCAAAAGAGGAAGGAGGAGGTCCGGAAGCGCATGGAGAAGGAAAACTCTCTGAAGGATCTGAGCTCTCCTGCGGTGATCGAATGTTTAGGGGACGTCCGGGGGAACGGCGCCGACGTTCCTGAAGCACGAGATCCGAGAAGCGAGGAAGAGGAGCCGCAGGACGAGGAGGCGGACAGTTCGAGCGGACGCCCCGCAGGTCAGCCCGGAGACATGGAGCTGAGGCACAGACCGGGACCCTGGATGAGCCTCTGAACCACCAGAGGAGCCGTCAGCAGCTGAGGCGTTTCCAGAGAACGTCCCTCAACAACTAAGATCCAAATTACACGAAAAACTACCTTTTTTTTCTTGTTTAGTTTGCACAGATTTTGTTATCTTGCTGCACATTACAGTGAGCTCCAGTCAAATTGTTTGCAGTTATCTTGTCTTTTGGCTCTGGCTGTCATTATTCATAATCAGTTGGTTCTGCTGGTGTTCGCTCTAACCTCTGAAATCTCCTCAGAGGAGTTTCATTTGTAGAATCTCCTCAGTAGAAGTCTCTGACCCCGAAGGACATTTACAGCAAAAACTTTTACTTTTCCTTCTGTCTCAGTGAAACTGGGGACCTAATACCATTAAAAAAGTGTTTGACGCTTTGAAAAAGTTTAGCTAAAAATGCACTCTGCTCTTATTTTTATATAGATTCTATTGTTTCCATGACAACTAAGCAAGCTGGGTTTTAGTTGAGGATTTGAAATCCTCTGTGTGTAAGAACTGTGTGTCTTTCCTCATATCGTAGAGTTCTGTGTTTGAAAAACAAAAGTTTGTAAATGCGCCTGACGCTCCCTGATGTTTCCTCGGACACAGATCGGCGTGTTTGACCAAAGATGTGATTCGACATGACGAGGGTCGGGAAAGACTTTATTTATGCACGGAAAAATAAAATAAGCAAAAAGTTTTACGCTTCTGTCTCTCTGTGTTTGATCACAATAAATTATTTCAATTGTCAAATTTACTTTTGCAGGAAATTAGCATAAAGTTTAACAAGAAAAAATACCATATTTGCACATTTCACCACATTTCTTTCGCCACAAACTTTGGCCAATCAAAAATCAACGCTCAGTAAATATTTACAAAGCAATAGTTTTTACAAAATATCTGCCTTTAGCTTCTTATAAAAAGTTTATAGACTTTAACAGAGTTTTACAGCAAATTTCTGCTTCACATTCTGATTTGTTTTTACAGAAAAACAGTTCCTAGTTTTGCCAAAAAAAATGTGAATTTTTTTTTTTAAATCTTACATGAAAAAGTATTTAAAATATTGCTAAATATTAAAAAAGAGACAAAAAAATCTGTGAGGAAACAAAAAAGCCAGGCTTCCTTTTTAAGAAAGTTCCATGTTCTGAAGTCTGGAAACTACGGTGGCCCCGACATCCAAATTACATCAACAAACTCGATGCAAAAACATTGAAGATCAGTTTAAAAAAAAAAGCAAAACAAACATAAAACAGCATCACATTTTAGACACTGACACAAAATTCCAGAAACCAAAATGTAAAAAAACTAATAAAACATGTAAACTGATTGGATGATGAGATCCAGAATGTCAAATAACTTTCAGATGAAATGATGGACAGTCTACAGCATACACATATGAAAAAGAATCCATATATATGTAAACACCTGTCCACTTTATACAAATGTATATACACGTATATGCATGTACACTTACATATATGCACTAATCCCCTCACATCCACAATAGCCCCTCATTTATTTATGATTATATAGTCATTAAATATTTTTGACCTGTATTGAATTTTGAATAGCCTTATTGATGAACTATTTTTGATTTTGTCAGATAAACTCTTCCACATTCTTGCACCACAAAAAGAAATGCAGAATTATGTTCTTCTGGTACGAGCTATATTTATTCTAAATCTAAATTGTCCTCTTAGGGAGTACCCTCCATCTCTACTCGTAAACAGTTTTTGAATGTTGTTAGGCAGCATTATTGCAGGTCATTCACGAGGTCCCCCCATGTGGTTCTGGGGTTTTTGCTCACCGTTCTTTAACCCCACTAGAAGAGATTTCGCAAGGAGCCCCAGATGAAGGGAGAATACAAAAAGTTTCTCTCTCATTTTTTCGCAGGGTGTGCCTCAAGGTTCCATCTTGGGCCCGGTATTGTTCTCTCTATACATAAATGATGTAGCCGAAGCTATCGTGGCTTCTTGGATACATCTCTATGCGGATGATACCATGATTTACTCATCTGGCCCTTCATTTCACGCTGCAGAATCCACCCTTCAACTCAGCCTCACCTCTGCCAAGAAGTCTAAATGGATTGTATCCAACCAATCCAAATTGTTCTCAATCTAACCTTCTGGTAAAATAAAGGTAAAATGAAACAAAAATTAAATTTTCAGTGGTCTTGTATGTCTTCCATTTCCTAATAATTGTTGATTTCTTCACACCAAGTTGCTTACCTATTGCAGATTCAGTCTTCTCAGCCTGATGCAGGTCAGCAATTTGGTTTCTGGTGTCCTTCGACAGCTCTTTGGTCTTGGCCAAAGTAGAGTTTTGAGTTTTAAACAGGTTCTATTAATACAAATGATGAGTGGAAGACAGATGATCCTCTTACAGAAGAAGTTACAGACACAAATCTGGCTTATTTAACAAATATTTATTTTCCACCATAATTTGCAAATAAAATCTTTAAAAATTAGATTTTTTTTCTCACTTTGTCTGTCATACCTGAAGTATACCTATGATGAAAATGACAGGCCTCTCTCATCTTTTTACGTGGGAAATTTTGCGCAATTGGTGGGTGGCTGAATACTTTCTTGCCTCACTGTGTAAGGAAAGTGGGCGGGGTTAACAAAAAACCTCAGTTCAAAAGTTTAATTTTGCAGATTCTTCTACAAATGAAGAAGCCGAACAATAAATAAAACGGTTTCTCTGGAGTTAAAACAACCAGAAAAGCCAGAGTTAAAAAAAAAAGTGTTTTAATTTGTCCCTTGCAGCTCTGACCAGGGTGGGAGGGGCAGAAGGGGAGATTCAGGGTCGTGTGGCGGGCCAATGAGGGTAGGGCCCTCAAGCCATTCAACGCCATTTAATTTGTCTTCCACCCCCTTTTTAAACATTTTTAAGAATTAAAAACTATCTTTCTTTTATAAAAAAGAAAAACAATTCTCTTAATGACTCGATTTTTTTGTTTTGTCAGGAAATTGTACAACAAAAGACTTTCCAAAATACATAATAATTTGCTTTATTTGCAATAAAATCCCATAAAAACAGAAAACTGGTTTAGTTATAAGTGTTAACATTTACTATAGAAATAACCTGTTTGCTGCTTCCATAAAGTACAATATTCCATTTTCAAAGAAAGGATTCAGAAAGCCTCAAATCTGATACAGAAGGAATATATTTAATCTGCAGAACATTTCCTGCTTCTCTGGGGAACCACGGGCGGCTTTTATTTTCTCTTTCAAACCCAAAGCTTATGGCAATGATATTAAGGCCCATTAGCAGTCTTTATCCAAAGCCACAGCGCAGTTTTATCAGATAAATTATGCATCCGTCTCAATGAGGCACTCTGCGGCTGACGTCATCCATCACATGGATTCAAACGGGTTTTTTTTTACTATCTTTGTTTTTAGGCGTAAATGTCTTTTTACTGCAGAGTCACATTTATGCCTCAGAGAAACTTCCAGTTGAGAATAATCTTCTGGATTTGTTAAAATGTTGCTTTAAAAATCTGTTTTGATAAAAATTACTGTTCTGTTGGTCAAATTTAATTAAAAAAACAACAATTATTATAATGTAAAATAGAAGAAGCAGGCCAAACAATGAACTGACCGTCTCGTTCTCATGAATCAGACGTTTGTTTTGAGTGACGAGCTTCATAAACGTCTCCATCGGGATCCCTGCCACGCCCCTCCGTGGAGCCGGGGGGGGCCCCCATCCGAGGGGCCGCTCAGGTGTTCTGCTGATCCTCCAGCTCCTCAGGTGGAGCTTCGCTCACGGCTTTGGTCCCGTCTTCCTCCTTCTCGTCGTCCGGACTGTCCGCCCAGCGCCCCACTCTCCTGACCCCCTCGCCCACCGCGGGGGCGTTGATGCAGGGGTTGTGGTCGTAGATGACCAGCTTTAACCCCTCCATGTGAGAGAGGCTGGGGAATTGTCGTATTTTGTTGCGATCCACGTCGATCACGGCCAGAAAGGGCATCTCCATCAGCACCGGGGGGAAGTCGGTCAGCTGGTTCCCGGCCAGCCAGACGCTCCGCAGCTCCTCCAGCCGCCGCAGCTCCCCGGGCAAACTGCGGATCAGGTTGTAGCCGAGGTGTAGCGTTTTCAGATTGGTGAGCTCACACACCACCTGAGGGAAATCAGTGAAGCAGTTTGTTTCCAGCCACAAAGTGTTCAGCTCCTTCAGCTCCTTCAGTTCTCCGGGCAGGTGATGCAGCCTGTTGTTACCCAGGTAGAGGATGTTGAGCTGTGGCAGCCGGCAAATAGCCGGCGGGAACTCCTCGAAGCAGTTGAAGTCCAGAGCCAAGAGCTGCAGCTTCCTCAGACCCTGCAGCTCGAGCGGCAAGCTGCTCAGGTGGTTGTCGCTCAGGTAGAGCTTCACCAGCTCCTGGAAGACGCAGGCGGCGGCGGGCAGGCACCGCAGCTGACGGCCGCTCAGGTCCAGGGTCCTGTCCAGCGGCATCTCCTTCAGGTCCCCCACCAGGAAGCGCTGGCAGCGCTCAGAGGGGATGAAGGCGATGGCGCCTCGCATGGCGTTCCCCATCGTCTTCAGACTTGCAGATTCCAGCAGAACCTCAGAGAATCCGACAAAATAAATCTATCAAATGTGCAAAAGTAGCATCACATAAACAAACAGGATGATGGTAAAAGTAATAACAGACAGAAATCCTGTCAATCTGGAGGAAAAACTTACTTGGCGTCCCGTCCTGAAGGATGTTCATCCAACTTCATGCTGTTGTTCTGCGAGCGGCGAGGAGCTCGGCGGCGCAGAGCTCTGCCCCGACTCTCACGGCTATGGCAACCCACAGCTCTCTCCACCCCATTTGTGCCTAATGACTTTCCCCTTTTTCTCCAGGGGAGGGGGGAGGGGGGGGGGCAGGATGGCATGAGAGAAGAAGAAGAAGAAGAAGAAGAAGAAGAAGAAGTGCTTTCTGATGAAAGTGTGCCAGAGGTCATTTACATTCTGCTCTGATCGGCCTGAATGCAGCTGCGCTCCGGCGCCAGCAGGCTCCGCTGGTGCGGGTCGCTCTGACCCGCAAGGAAGGAAGGAAGGAAGGAAGGAAGGAAGGAAGGAAGGAAGGAAGGAAGGAAGGAGATCCTAAATGAAAGGATGTTTCTCTTTAAATGTCTTATTAATAAAGATGGGCCATTTTCTGTTTGGCAAAAGTTCAAAAGCGTTTCTTGTTTGGCTTTTTGGTGAGAGCATAACTGAAGGAACTTCATGTCACTTCATGGTGGAGGTGTGACCGACCTGCTGCTATCTGCCAGACCTTCATTACAGCTATTTTCCAGCTTGATAAATGGAAGGAATTTCATTTAGCGTGTCCGACGCGGCCGTAGATAACCCTCATCTGCCTTCACTCACTGTTTTATCCTCACACCCACTTACAGAGAGATGTGGTGTGTGTGTGGGGGGGGGGGGGGGGGGGGGGGGGGTTTGCTGCTGAAGACACGACTTATGTCATCCTGTCTGGAAGAACACAAGCTATGCTTTTTAGTCGCTTGTGTTTCATGTTAGTGCAAATGTTTTATTCCCCACCAAGTTACACTTTTATTTTTTTTTAAAGATCCATTTTCATTTACTCTTCACTTCGAACAGTCGTCCCTCCACGCCTGCATTTATTTACAATTTAAAAAATATATATATTATGTTTTTGCTTTTAAGCTGATGCTAAATTAACTAATGTAGTAATGAATTATCAGTCAAATGAAATGGATCTTTCACTTCATTCAGTTAGAATAGAATAGAATAGAATAGAATAGAATAGAATAGAATAGAATAGAATAGAATAGAATATTTCAACAAATCATGTCAATTTGACATCTAAAGATCAAACAAGTGGATTAATGGAAACCTCAGAACTAAACTTTTATCTCAAATAAAAGTGTGATAAAAACTGTTAAAAAACACAATAGCTATGTTACATCTGTTAGTAAAAGTAACTCAAAAAAGAAACAAATATAAACAAACTAATATATTTAAAACTTCCCACCTCCTAAGGCTGAAGAAATCCATTAAAAAACCTTTTCTGGTATATATCCTTCTGAAGAATTGCTCAGAAAATGGTTTGGAATTCCTGAAAATTGTTAATTGTTTATAATGAGGATATTGAATCATTTTTTTATTGTAATGCCTTTTGTGACAATGTAAATTAAAGGCTCTTCCCCAAGATTCCATGTTTAGGAGATGTCTTTATTAAAGATGTCATTTTTGAGGTTTAGTTTGAAAAAAACAAAAATTCTTCAAATGTTATAATTCTATTTATAAAAATGTTAATTCCTTAAAACCAAAGCATCTTTTTTTCACATTTCATAAAGAGCTGCTTACTTTTTCATCTGTAAACTTTGTAGAAAATAAAACCTGCTATGAAACAAACGCCAAAATATCATATGAATTTTGCAGCTTTTTGAAAACCCCTAATTTAATATTATGTATAAGCTGCAGGGGGAAAAAATCATTTTTTTGAATGTATGCATGTAAAAGTTATAATTAATAATTAGCTGGGGGGAAGAAAACATCATCATAAACCTTATACATTGGAATGATGAAAATCTGGACTTTCTAAATATTGATTGTGATTTCAAAATACTTAATACATATCTCATCACCATGGGGGGGGGGGTAGAGCATTCAGCACCTCTGCCCCACAACTCTGGAACTCCCTCCCTTCTGATCTTCAAAATATGGACTCACTTTCTCAATTCTCCAAACACCTGAAAACTTTCCTCTTTCCCAGTGCATTCAACC
This sequence comes from Oryzias javanicus, assembly GCA_003999625.1. Lineage (NCBI taxonomy): Eukaryota > Metazoa > Chordata > Actinopteri > Beloniformes > Adrianichthyidae > Oryzias > Oryzias javanicus. The sequence continues at coordinate 30,368,587 of CM012442.1, forward strand.
TTTAATTTTAGCTTTTGACTTACTGTTATTTAATGGTTTCGTTTTTATGCCATTGCTGTGTTTTTATGCTTTTATTTATGTACTGTGAGGCGACCTTGAGTGCCAAGAAAGGCGCCATATAAATAAAATGTATAATTGTAAATTCTTAAAGGTGAAATCTCGCACTAAATGATTTTTAAACTGTCTTAAACTATTTTCCAAGTTTTTACATTACATGAAACACAACAATGTCCAATGTATTTTTGTTTCAGTTAAACTCTTGAAATAAAGCTCTTTGTTTTTGTTTTTAATATATATTTGTGGATTTTGTTTTCATGTTTGTCTTCTCTTGCTTTTGTCTCATAATACTGATGTTATTGTTGCTGTTTGTTTGTGAAATGTTTGAATAAAGAATGAATTTAAAGTTTTGTCCCTTTATTTTATTTAAATTTATCTTTCTTATTGTTTGTTTCTGCGCACTCTTACTTGTATTATTGACGCTTATATTTATCTGAATCTGATCTAATTGTAATTTTTTTAAACATCTTATTCAATTGACAGTGACAGTGTCACAGAAAAAAGCTTAGTTTTAAACATTTAGGTTTAATGATGTTTAATAAAAAAAAAAAATAATAATAATTATCATAGCATTTTATTTAAATCTGCACAAGAAAATAAGATTACCAGACAAAAACTATTTACAAAAGTCCAACCAGTTCCATCCAAATGTGTCCTGGATGGTTATTTTTAAAGTCTCGTTTGGTTCCTGCTGCTCCGGAAGTGCTGCACGGGTCGCGGGGTCAAAGGGTAAAGGTTACACCTCTTTGCTCTGAAACTACACACAGCCATCTTGGATCTAACGAAGCGAAGGGAAATTGATGCGGTGAGGGGATTTCACTTCTTTTTTCCCCCCTTTTGAACGCGTTTACTCTCGGTGTGGTGTCGTAGCTGGGGGGCTCTGGAGACTGACCCACCCCCCCGTGAGCCGGCAGCGGCAGGTTAGCGCGCAGCTGCCCGTAAATGAGCGTCAAAGCTGAGCCGAGGAACTGGACATCAGAGTGGATGTTCGCGAGCAGAGAAGCTCCGTGCAGCCTCCCGGTTCTCCGTTACTTTGCTGCTGAGTTAACGCGGTTTGTTTTCGGAGGATTTTCGCGCCTCTCTCTGTACTTTAGAGACGCGTTAGCGGACCGGAGTCAGAGAAGAAACGTCGGTGCCTCCGGAGTCACGTAGCGAAGCGGCTACCTCTGCCCACTGAGCGCTAATGTTTGCTAACTAGCCTGTTAGCATAGCTAGCATAGTTAATGCTATTAGTGAGTACAGCGCTGCGAGTTTCCTGTTATTGGAGCTTCAGAGGCAGATTAAAACTCTGCAAGTAACCCACCAGAACCGTGAGATGGTCCATAAATTCATTTCATCAGCAGATTAGTGGAAGAAAAGGAGACCGGATCATCAGGACTTTCTGAGAAGCTGAGATAGGGGAACCAGAACCAGAATCCAAGTCTGTCAGAACTCCAGAGCAGATCTGCTGATATTTATCAGTCAGTAGAGTCCAGAGAAATTAGCAGAAATGTTCTGAACTGTGAGGAACAAAGAGAAGCTGAGAACTTAAACCCAAAGAGAACCTTCTGGTTATTCTATCAAAGTCCCTGATGAAGAAGAAGACTCCACGGAATGGAAGTTCTGGGAGGTCCAACAGGATATGAGCTTCAGTCATGAAGACCAGAGAAGCTCCCATAAACAGAACCAGAGTGCAGTTTACTCATTCACGTCTCTCTGGTGCTGCTCGACTCCAGTTTGTGAACTTAGTGCACGCTTTTTGTTGTATTTTAGTCCAGGTTAGTTGAGCTGTTCTGACCTTTGTGTTGATTTAAATGGGAGATCAACACAAACCCGGAGTTCAAATCTCCAGCTGTCTTCTGGACTGGACGGTGTCCGTTTTAAATGTTGTGGGTTTTTTGCAGCTCAGTTTCAGACAAAAGGATTCTTGACGTCTTCAGTGAATGCCGGATTTGTTCAAACCTTCGTAAATAAACTTAGTTGTCATTTTTATATAGTTGGTATCGTGTGAGGTTTACAGTTCTGCTCTGAAAATTTTTTGACCCAAAGTACATCCCGGCTAATTGGATCACGAGTCAACCGAGTGAACACTGGAAAGCTGAGGCTGGGAAACGCAGAATAAAACTTTATTGATCACATTGGTGATGACAAACAGATTTAGGTGAAATGTTTCAGGACGTTCTGTGGACCAAACCGGCTTGTGAAACAGCCAAAGCCTCCAGTTGGTTCTGTTGGGACGTTTTTACTATTGAATGTTTATCAGCAACGTTCAAACTTTTCCAATTATAATAACTTAAGTAAGCCGAGCTTTAATGGGACGTTTGTGTTTGGGTCGTCAGTAGAGGACGTTATTGTTCTTCACGCCACACGCTGTGAGCGTCTTCTTTCATCATTCAGGATATATATGTAGATATATATACATATGAAGATTTAGACGTGTGAGAACTGTTATTTAAGCTGTGTGCTCTATCCTGTAGGGCTGCCACGATTAGTCGCCTAATCGACGATTAATCAACTGTTAAATTATTCGTCAAATAATTTAATAGGCGATTAGTCGTTACTTTCTATTATAAAGAGTCATAGTGTAGTAAAGTTAAAAGTTATAATGGTATTCTTTTAGCTTTTTTGACTGTTTTGACATTCATTCAAGTTTTTCAGGCTATTTTGGAGTTTAGCTAATATTTCAGCTACATGCTACTAGGGCTGCCACGATTAGTCGACTAATCGACGACTAATCGACTATTAAAATAATCGACAACTAATTTAATAGTCGATTAGTCGTTATTTTATATTGTATGAAGTCAGACTGTAGTAAAGTTGAAAGTTATGATAGCATTTTGCTAGCTTTTTGGAATATTTTGGCATTTATTAAGGTTTTTTATGCTATTTTGGAGTTTAGCTAATATTTCAGCAGCATGCTAGCTATTTAGGCTAACTTTAGCTTTTTTACGTTTTTTAGGCAACTTTTGAGTTTAGCTTATATTTCAGCTATATGCTAGCTGTTTTGGCTAATATAGGATTTTTCCGTTTTTTTAAGGCTAATGTAGAATTTAGCTAATATTTCAGCAGCATGCTAGCTATTTAGGCTAACTTTGGCTCTTTTTATTTTTTGGTAAATTTGGCATTTAACTAATATTTTAGCTGGTTATCAACTTCAGCATCTTTACATCCACTTTGGCCATGAACAGATTAGTCGACTAATCGGAAAAAATAATCGGTGATTAGTCGACTATTAAAATAATCGTTTGTGGCAGCCCTACATGCTAGCTGTTTTGTCTAACTTAGGCTAATATTTAACTTAACTAATATTTTATCTGGCTATCATTTTCAGCGATTTCAGCTATCAATTTCAGTATTTTCAGTTATCAGCTTCAGTGTTTTTAGTTATCAACTTCAGCATCTTCAGCTGCTAAATTCAGCTTACAGCATTCACACTAGCATCACTGCAGGTTATGCTATATATCTAGTTTTTAGTTAGTTTAAAGCTAATGATGGTTAAGATTTGTGTTTTATATCCAGCTTGATCCGATTAGTCGACTAATCGGAAAAAATAATCGGCGATTAGTCGACTATTAAAGTAATCGTTTGTGGCAGCCCTACTGTCCCGTAAGATTTGGTTTCTGCCTGAATGATAGCAGAAAATGTACAGATTGACGGTTTAAATGAAGTTTTGTGTCTTAAAGCTTCCTCTTCTCCTCTTTAGGTGACGAAGGCATGTTTGGTGCTAGAAAAAAATTTTCGGACTTCCCCGAAATAGTCGACAATGACTTTTCCGATGACAGCATGTACTACAGCCAGCCGTCAATGTTCCCACATCGGTCGGACAAAGACGTGAGTTCTGCTTCTGCACCCATTTCCTGCCAATCGCAGAGACCGCTAACCCTCCGCCGTTTCCCCCACAGATGCTGTCTTCTCCTTCGCCATCGTCGTCAAGCCAGCTGTCGCAGCTCGGCGCCAGTTTGTACGGTCCACAAAGTAGGTCTCAGCGGTCCGCGGAGCACTCTGCGTTTGGGACGGTCCCGCCTGACCTGTCTGTCGCCGCAGGTGCGATTGGCTTCTCGGTCAGAGGCATGGGGAACAGCACGCCGCAGCTGAACCGAAATCTAACGCAAGGCACGCAGCTACCAAGTCATATCACGCCGACGACCGGCGTCCCCAGCATGTCCCTGCACACCCCCCCGTCACCGAGCAGGTTTGACGCCTCATGAAGTTTCAGGTGCTCCCCGCAGAGCCAATCCAAATGAAACGGCCGTTTCCACAGGGGGACGTTACCCATCAACTCCAGAAACCTGCTGAACCACTCCCAGGTGGGTCAGGCCATCGGCATCGGCACCAGGACCAACAGCATGAGCAGCTCGGGGCTGGGCAGCCCCAACCGCAGCTCCCCCAGCATCATCTGCATGCCCAAGCAGCAGCCGGCGCGCCAGCCCTTCACCATCAACAGGTGCCGGTTCCGGGCGCCGTCTGTCCGTCCGTCCGTCCGCTGGCAGAGACGCTGACCGTCTGCTTCTGTCTGTGCAGCATGTCGGGATTCGGAATGAACCGGAACCAGGCGTACGGCATGAACCACTCACTATCCAGCAACATCTTCAACGGCACAGGTTTGGCTCCTCCCCTTCTCCTGTCACAGCAGCATGGAGGCGGCGTGGACGAATCTCTGCTGTTCTGCGACCAAACAGGATGTCAGAATTGATCTGTTTGAAATTCAGTCACAAAACGTGACAAATGCTTCCCATTTTTATCTTCCAGACGGGGAGAATCTAACGGGACTGGATCTGTCGGACTTCCCTGCGTTGGCGGACCGGAGTCGGAGGGAAGGGACCGGGAATCCCACGCCGGTGCTGAACCCGCTGGCGGGGCGGGCTCCTTACGGTAAACCGCAACATTTTCCCTTTGGGTTGGGACGGCGCCACGTCGCCTCCTAGAATCAACTGTTGGAAAACTCAACCTTTTGGTGTCTTATTTTGAAAAACCGTCAAGTTGGCATGGTAACAAAGCCGTCAACGGAACAGACACAGGATTTCTCCATCCATAACGAAGACTTCCCTGCACTGCCCGGGCCAAACTTTAAGGACCCCTCATTGAACAATGATGAGAGTAAAAGTGTAAGTGGGGCCGCAGAGGGCCCCAGGGCCCGAGGTGTTTTTGAGTCCGCGTGAGCGCAGAAGCTCCTGAACGTTCTCCCGTTTCTGCCTTCAGAACCTCAACTCCACCAGTAAGAGCACATCCAGCACCGACGGGCCCAAGTTCCCCGGAGACAAAACGGCGTCGGCGCAGAACAACAACCTGAAGAAAGGGATCCAGGTGTTGCCCGACGGTGAGACCCGAATCATTTCTCTATTAGATATTAATCACGCGGCTCGGTTAAGGCGGGTCTAAACTCTGAATGTTCCCGCAGGTCGGGTGACCAACATTCCCGCAGGCATGGTGACGGACCAGTTCGGCATGATCGGTCTGCTGACCTTCATCCGGGCTGCGGAGACGGATCCGGGGATGGTCCATCTGGCGCTTGGCAGTGACCTCACAACCCTGGGACTCAATCTAAACTCCCCAGAGTAAGACCGCCACCCCACCTTGCACGCCGTCTGCACTGTCTGGTCAGCTCAGTTTGTTATTTTCTTTACATCACAGTCCTGCACATTAAACCGTCGCGGGAGAACAGGAGAAACATAATTATCAAATAGATATAAATAATGCTATATTAATAATGAATAATAATAATGTAATAATGCTAGCGTGAAAGCTGAATTTGGCTGCTAAAAATGCTGAAATTGATAGCTTAAAACGCTAAAGCTGATAGCAAGCTACAAAATTATGGAGTCTCGAAAGAGCCAAATTGAAATAAATATATACACCATTAAATAAATAAATAAATGTGGCATTAAATAAATAAATATTGAAATAAATAAATAAATATTGAAATAAATAAATAAATGTTGAAATAAATAAATAAATATTGAAATAAATAAATGTGGCATTAAAATATTAAAAGAACACATTTAAGTATTTCATGACATATTTATTTATTTCATTGTCCCTTGTAGGTTCAAAGAGCCAAATTGAAATAAATCAATTTAATATGAAATAAATAAATAAATATGGCATTAAATAAATAAATATTGAAATAGATAAATAAATGTTGAAATAAATAAATAAAATACATGAAAAATAGCTAAACTTCAAAATATCTTAAAAAAACAAAACCAAAAAAAAGCTTAAATTAGCCAAAACAGCTGGCATTTAAATATTAGCCTAACTCCAAAACAGCCTAAAATTTTTAAGAAGAAAAGCCTAAATTAACCAAAACAGCTAGCATGTCGCTGAAATATTAGCTAAACTCCAAAATAGTCTAAAAGAATCGTAGTAAATGCCTAAATAGTCCAAAAAGCTAGAAGAATGCCAAATTTGAAAACTTTAAAACTGTAACTTTTAACATAATTATGAATAATAAAAAGGCAGGAATATTATTCTAGAATAAATCACCTGAAAACTTCAATAACTTTCAATATTTTACTTTCCAAAAAAACATATTTTTTGCTTCATCGTTCCGTGTAAATAAACCTTTTTTAATGTCTGATGTTTCCAGTGAAAAACGTTTAATAACAACCAATAAATCCTGTTTGTTACCATGGAAACCAATCCAATCCTGTGTGAACAAACACCTTCATTCACCAACACACACACACAGACAGGAAGTCTCAGGTCCCCCCTGAGGGTCCAATCGCTTTCTACGTCCAGATGACTCTGTGCTCTCATGTTCCATATGTTCTCATTTCAGCGCCTTTCTCAAAAAAGCCAAACGTCTTTTTTCCTGTTTTATAAAATCTATCATATCATAGAGATCATGGCAAAGTTCTGGATGTTTTTCTTACTTCAGACTGACCAGATGTTCTGATAAACGGGTCGTTTTCTTCTTTCAAAGCTGACGTTCTGTTCATGTTCTGCTTCCTTTACAGAAACTTGTACCCCAAATTCGCGTCTCCGTGGGCCTCTGCGCCGTGCCGACCTCAGGACATCGGTGAGAACTGACAGTAAAATCCAAACGTTCTCATGCTTCTGGTTCCTTTTTTTGCCTCACATGTCCCACGTGAATCAATGAGGGTTTATTTAAAGTCCCCCTGCAATGAAAATCCTGTTTTCTGAATTTTTAACAAGTTTGTGGCATTTTACTTATGAAAGAGAACAAATGTAATAAGAAATCATTTTGTTTTTTTTAAATCAATCCAACAGTCTTGGACAGACTCTGTTCTTCCTGAATGATCTTCTTTCTGCTGCACTAAACCCTCATCTGGTCCGGCTAGCGCAGGGGTGGGCAATTGTTTTGACTCGTGGGCCACAAAGGGTTCTAAAATTTGGCATAAGGGCCGGACAAGGAGTAGATGGAAGGAGAGATATGGTAATCAACCTCATAAACTAAAAAAATAATATGAAATTTAGAGAAAAACATGCTTTAATTTGGATTCAAATTCACATATATTCATTTAAAAACAGAAAATTTTGGAGTTTTAATTTCTAAATTTTGATTTTTGTTCTCTTTTGGGTGATCCAATGGGTTGATGTTCTTCAGAGGAAAATGTGAACTCAAAGAAATGCTGCATTTATGTGGTGTAGGAATAATCCGAAAGATCACCATCTGACTCAGAAAGGAACACACACGAACGTCAGAGAAACAACACCATTCATGGGAAGAAACCAGAAATACAATGAAAATAAAACAATAATTAGGATTTTTGATTCAATGTATTTTAATTTGGAGGGCCAGATTAAGTAGCTTAAGGGGCCGCATGTGGCCCCCGGGCCGTAGTTTGCCCACCCCTGGGCTAGCGTGTCTAGTTCAGGTTCTGGAGAAGAGAAGATCTTCACATTGACTGCAGTCCAATGAGCCGCCGTTCACATTTCTCTGGTCCAATCAGCATCACTGGATTTTTGGTGTGAGTTTCATCCAATACTTACGGTAGCAGGGCTGAGAACGCTGGAAAATCTCCAGCAGACTCCACGGAGCTTCTTGATGTGACCACGGAAATGTGAACGGCGGCTCATTTGACCAAAAGGATTGTAAATGAATGAAAGAGCATTTGGATGTTAGCTTTCATTATTTTCTGCTCTGAGAAACCAATGATTGAATGTATTGATCACATCAACGTCAATAATGAGCTAAAAGAGTTTTTGGTGAACTGGAAGGAGAAAGAATCAGGATTTTGGAGGAAGTTCTGTCCATGAAGATCTGAGCTGACATCCGGATCAGAACCATCGGGTGGACATGACCAAAACTGCTGGATGTTTTTATTAAGCAGCGGGAAAGATTTACGCTAGCGAGACACAGAGTTATCATAATCAGACAGAAGGGGGTAAGGGGCGGGGCTACTAAAAGCCACGCCCCCTCAGGAGATTTTGGAAACGGAGGTTTCAGATCAACACGAAAAAGAGCTTTTTAAGACATTTAGGTTGTAGGATTTTGGTTTAAAACTTCATAATCAGAATTAAACACTAAATAAAAACAATTTTCATACGGGACTCTAACATGTGACTGTATTGACTGTTTTTTTTTTTTTTTTTACCACAACCTTCAACTCCAGACTTCCACGTCCCGTCAGAGTACTTGACTAACATCCACATACGGGATAAGGTACGTCGGCGCTCCTCTGCAGCTCCAAAGCCAAACGTTGCCTGCAGAGATGAAGGTCTTCTCTCCTTCTGCTTCCAGCTGGCTTCCATCAAGTTGGCTCGATACGGAGAGGACCTGCTCTTCTACCTGTACTACATGAACGGCGGCGATCTGCTTCAGATTCTGGCTGCAGTGGAGCTGTGAGTTTTTCTACTTCCTGTTACGGTTTTCAAAGTTTAAGCATCCAGACATGCTTTTATTTTGAAATAATATGAATAGCTCAAAAGAGCTGTGAAAAGATCTGTCTGCGCCCTCCGCATCAGAGGGTAGTGGGCGGGGTAACTGCAGCCCCAAAGGCGCCGTGGCGTCACGCCGTCTCTGCTTTCTGTCACGCTCCAGCTTTAACCGGGACTGGCGGTACCACAAAGAGGAGCGGGTTTGGATCACGAGGGCGCCCGGCATGGAGCCCACGCTCAAGACCAACGCCTACGAGCGCGGCACCTACTACTTCTTCGACTGTCTGAACTGGAGGAAGGTGGCGAAGGTAAGAGGCCACGCCCACCCTCTCCCGCCTGTGGGTGCAGTCACTGACTTCTGCTGCATCTCCAAGGAGTTCCATCTGGAGTACGACAAGCTGGAGGAGAGGCCTCACGTGCCCACCACCTTCAACTACAATCCAGCCCAGCAGGCCTTCTGAGGCCCAGCCGGAGGACACGCCGCGTCCAGCGGGGGCGCCGCCGGCGGCTTTTTTATCCCTCCAGGGGTCACCGCTGAAACTGTCCTGCCTTTCTGAATGAACATGCTGCCCAAAAAACATCCACACGTGTTCCGTTTTTAATCCTTCTGTCCCCGTCTCTTTGTCTCGTTTCGCCCGGGCTCCGCGTTATGTTTACGTCTGCCAATCCGTGTCCTCCTGGGGTGGGGTGGGGGGGCGGGGTTACGGTGCGGGACAGAGCGAAGGCGTGGCCTCACGATCACAGCAGTGTTAGGAGGCCGGGTCGTAAAACCACCGCGCTCGTTCGTTTCTTTGCTCTCCACACTCCTCTGCTTTCAAGCCCCGCCCCTCGCGCGCCTCCCATTTCTGCAGCGGAAAAACACGGACACAAATCCGGGAAAGGACTCCGAGGAAGATCCTCGCCGGCTGAGAGCCACGTCAAACACTTTTCAGTCTTTGTTACGATTTTGTAAGAACTGTGTACATTTTGTTCCTTTTATCACAAATTAGTATCTGTATGTATGTGTACATATGATTGCTATATATATATGTATGAATATATATATATATATATATGACATTATTTTGGAAGAAATGCAGATTTTTGACCTTGTTCCTCCTTTTTTATGAGGTGAGCATGGAAGAAATGTGATTGTAACTGATCTTGTTCTCTGGGGCAAACGGGGCACTTTAATCACGAGGATTATGGATGAAACAGCTTAAAGGCCCCGCCTCCCGGACCCCCCGGAGGCGGACGTGGGGAAGGAGCCAGAGTTTAGCGATCCAAAGTACAGGAGAGGAACGTGTTTAACTTCAGGCTGTCAACAGCAATATTCCATACGAACAGGAAGCAGCGAGAAACTCCCAGCATTCCGTGTTTTTGGAAGTTAAATCCTCCTTTTCTTTGTATTAAAGCAGAAGCTTTCCTGATCTCCGTGTGCTGATCTTCCTTTTTTTTTGGGTCAATGAGAGAGCAAGAGGAGCCAGCAAATGTTTAATGTACAGCAGGTTAGAATGAACCATTCCAGACGATCAACATGATCATGAATTCACTGAACCGAAGCACCAAATTATTCTCATTAAAAAAGACAAAAACATCTAAAACTGCAAGTTGGAGCTTCTGTAGAAAAATAAACCGTCTGAGAGCGAACCTGGAGGATCCGTGGCTCCTCATTTGGCCGACGCCTCGGCGGCGCCGTCAGACGAGCCTTTGGCCGCTTCCTCTGAGAACGAGAACATTAGCGCGTTAGAGCTCATCGCTCACGACCCCGTCGGAGATTTTGAATTATTTAGGAGCTCTATTAATGAAACCTTTGTCCTTCTTCTCCTGGGTTTCTTCAGCCGCCGTCTTGTCAGCTCTGAAGAAAATTCTGGCGCTGCTCAGAGAGAAGTAGAGCAGCTCGAACTCCTGCGGTGAGAAGGACAGAACCTCAGAAAGCTCTTCTCAGGCGTGGACGAGCTGACGCCTCACCTGCAGGTAGACGTCCAGCCTCTTCTGGGTGAGGTTCATGGTTTGAAGCAGCTTCTCGTCCTGACTGGCAGACTGAACGTTCTGCTCTTTCACCACCGCGCTCATCTCCTTCTTGTACTTGTCTCGCACGGCCTGGAACCAGTGCAGAGAGTCGAACTCCAGGTACTGGTCCAACAGCTTCAGGATGTACGCCACGCCTGAGAGGAGCACATCAGAGTTCAGGTTCTGGAGGTCAAAGCTGAAGGCAGAGTCACAGTTCAGGTGAAGTTCATGTTTCTGTCTCCAGGAAGTTCCAATACTTTTATTCTGAAAGTCTGAGTTTTGGAGGTTTTCTTTTCGGTTGATCGATTAAAAAGATCTCAGAGAAACCAACGCGACCCAAAGTCAGAGACTCTTCAGGTCTGATTACCCCACACTGGTCCATTAGAACCTGAACGCAGAATTCTAGACCTCCTGGTTGTTAATGGGACCAACTGACAAACAGAACTGGTTCAACTGTCAGACTGCCTGGCAAGGAGCACCCCCTGCTGGAGGTCTTATAGCAGAGTCATAACCAAAGTGGTCTAGGTCCAATAAACTCTCAAATTTCTGACCTTTATGGATCACCGTTCACTGAATCAATACCACGACTCCACGATTACGTATTCAGGAAGTTGACCTCAAACGAGGGGTGTGGGGTGACGGGTTAGGGATAGACTCCTGCAGACCTTCATAGACTCCTGCAGACCTTCATAGACTCCTGCAGACCTTCAAAGACTCCTGTAGACCTTTATAGACTCCTGCAGACCTTCATAGACTCCTGCAGACATTCATAGACTCCTGCAGACCTTCATAGACTCCCGCAGACCTTCATAGACTCCCGCAGACCTTCATAGACTCCCGCAGACCTTCATAGACTCCCGCAGACCTTCATAGACTCCCGCAGACCTTCATAGACTCCCGCAGACCTTCATAGACTCCTGCAGACCTTCATAGACCTCTGCAGACCTTCATAGACCTCTGCAGACCTTCATAGACTCCTGCAGACCTCTATAGACTCCTGCAGATCTTTATAGACTCCTGCAGACCTTCATAGACTCCTGCAGACCTCTAAAGACTCCTGCAGATCTTTATAGACTCCTGCAGACCTCTATAGACTCCTGCAGACCTCTAAAGACTCCTGCAGATCTTCATAGACTCCTGCAGACCTTCATAGACTCCTGCAGACCTTTATAGACTCCTGCAGACCTCTAAAGACTCCTGCAGACCTTTATAGACTCTTGCAGACCTTTATAGACTCCTGCAGACCTTCAAAGACTCCTGCAGACCTTTATAGACTCCTACTGACTCCTGCAGACCTTTATAGACTCCTACAGACTCCTGCAGACCACTACTGACTCTTGCAGACTCCTGCAGACCCCTACAGAGTTTCTAGACCTCTCCAGATCCCTACAGAATTCCTAGAGACCCTTACAGACCCCTAGCACAGACTCCTTCCTGCAGACCCCTACACACTCACCCATAGCAAAGCCATCGTCTGTGAAAGCAGCTCCACTCTTGTTCTTCTTGTTCAGCTTCTCCTTGCAGCTGATGGAGTGCTCCACAAAGTTGACAGTCTGCGAGGGAGAGAGCCGTTAGTGACCAACTCAGCTTTTGAAGGCGGCTGAGGCTGCAGGACTGACCAGCGGAGGAACGATCATGTAGAAGTTCCTCAGGTGCATGTTCTTGGCGCTGCGGAACTCTGGAGCAAACACGGTCACCAGCATCTGGAAGTACTCCGTCCCTCTGCAGAGTTACTGGTCAAATCACTCAAGACGGAGTCGAAGACGCTGGAGGGGAAAGCGAACAACAGAGCTGACATCTCCAGCCGTGAGGATGCAGCGCCCTCTGCTGGAGCTGCTTTGCAAATATAAAGTTTTACCCCGCAGCTCTCCGAGTCTCCTCCGACAGACCCTCCTCCTTCACCAGCTCCTCAAAGTTGACTATGTCCTCCAGGTCTGGAACGAACCTGCGGAGGTCAAAGCGGCGCCGTGTCATTCGGAGCGCACGCCGTCTGCGACTGAACCAGACACGAGGAGCTGCATCCTACCTGATGGCGCTGCTGCAGCAGTGCAGTCCTCCGGAACGGATCATCCGCACGTATCCCATGGCGTTACCTGAAAGAGGGCGGAGCCGTCAGAAGCTGCAGGCGTCGTCGGCCCGCCCGCCCGCCCGCCTCTCACCGATCTGGCTGATGAGCTGCCTGAACTGGTCCAGGTAGCTCTGCCCGTCCGGAGTGAGGCCCAGCTTCCTGATGCCGCGGTTAAACTTCTCCGCTCGCTCAAACGGGTACTACGGCCGAGGGAGGGGGCGGAGTCAAAAGAAGAAGTTCGTTAAAATACTTTATTAACTTAAAAATTTGACTTCAGGCGATCAAACCAAAATGATGGGGATTTCGAACCTTCTGGTCAGACTGGTCCTTGGTCTCCTTGAAGAAGCGGATGTCCTTGATGAGTCTGGACTTGATGTGCTCGTCGTACATAAACTGACTAAAAATGTAGAACTTTTTCCGCAGGAACTGGTAGGTGAAGTTGACCTGACGAAAGAGGGCAGGTGAATGTCTGAGGCTCCGCCCCCCCGGAGCAGGTCCCTCTGCTCGCCGTCAGCTCACCGTGGTGTTCATGATGCCGGTGCCGTGGGTGCGGATGGAGTTGGCGATGTGGCGGATGTTGATGGTGTTCAGATGCTTGTTGTTGCTCGCCTTTTCTATGAAGATCTGATGGAGGCAAGGATCACCTGAGAAGAGCCGGCAGAAGAGCGGGAAACACCTGGAGGGGACGTACCTGGTTGTTGAGGTTGTAGAGGAACCGCGACACAAAAACGTGGATGTTCCTCATGATCTCCAGAACGTCCAAACCCTGATGAAAACAGAGATACGGTTGAAATCAAACCCTTAGTTTGATCCCTGCAGCATCGTGGTGGGAGGAGCCAACCTGCTCCAGAGTCTGGCTGGGCAGGTGAGCCTCCGCCATGGTGAGTCCGTAGCGCTGGGTGGCCAGGTTCCTCATCTCGCTGTAGGTGGCCCAGTCGTGCAGAGCGACGGTGGTCAGGTTGTAGAAAGTTTTATCCAGATAGTGAGTCACGTAAGCTGACGGAGAGAAGAAAACGGCGCATTAATGCGGTTTCCTGACGGCGGCAGGAAACGAGAGTCCAGCTGGAATCACTAAACTGAGCTGGATCAGACGAGTGAATTTCAAGAGTTCTCAAACACTGACAGGAAGGCTCAAGGCAATTTGAATCAATCTTTATTGACAAGATGAGATTCTGATTCAGAAATCCGTCAATCGATTTCTTTTAAAGATGTTTCCTGTTTGTTTTTTTTGTGATTTGACTCATTTTGTAAAAACTGATCCTTCTGGAGCTCAGAGAAGAAGAAGTTCTCCATCCTGAAGCTGCGTTCACACCAAGCTCAGAAACGCTTGTTCAAGTGAAAAGATTCCAATAAAAAGTCTTTGTACACGTGTGTAAATCATTGTTTCTTTACATGTCATTATGCAAGTTTTTAATCCTGTTTTCAGGCTCTACTTGAATCAGTTGAAGTTTGACCAATCAGGGACTCAGATTTGGTAGTAATATATGGATGGCATCCTTTTAATTCACGGAAATACCAATCGTTTGAGAATCGATGGTGGAAAAATGAATAATTGTGGTTTGTGTCGGGCTGGAATACTCTGACACAAAGTCTTTAACGTATCGGCATAAAGCTGTGAAAGGAAAGGAGCACAGAGACTCCTATCCGCTGTTTTTGGTATCGGGTAACAACAGTCAGCGTTGAAAGCAACAGATTACTTTGAAAAAAGTAAAAAGTCACTTTACTTTATTTTTGTCACTTTATTTTATACTCAATCCAAGTCACTTTTTAAAAATATGTTGTGCAATTTCCGTAACATTAATCATATCCACAGTGCAATTGCTTCCTCTTCTCATTTTTCTTGTTTGTATTTATTTTATCTCCGCACTATAACTTTGTTCTCTTTGTAAATATGTAAATTGTCTCATTTTTCTAATTTTTCTATCTGTAATACTGCCGTAACCCTGAAATTTCCCCACCGTGAGACGAATAAAGGACTATCTTATCTTATTACAAAGTAACTAATTACTGTAATGTAATTACAGTTCAAATTTGGTAATAAATTACAAGTGCTGGACAACGTTACTTCAGATTTGTAGGCGCTGATAATCTCTCTTGGTTAAATGAATCGAAGCGGATTAAAAAAAAAAAAAAAACAGCCACTGGAGCAGAGTTGGGGATCGGTAGTACAGACATTGCTGCAGTCGAACTGGCAGCAGTGGTGATGAGTCGGTTGTAAATGAAACGACTCCAGAGTCACTATTTGGAGCGAATAACACGAGCCGGCTCATTCCTGGGTACA
This sequence comes from Oryzias javanicus, assembly GCA_003999625.1. NCBI lineage: Eukaryota > Metazoa > Chordata > Actinopteri > Beloniformes > Adrianichthyidae > Oryzias > Oryzias javanicus. The sequence goes on from CM012442.1 coordinate 30,383,805, forward strand.
GTTTTTGTTCTATATTTCTTTCTTACATTATTTTTCATTCTAAGCTACACTTGACTGGTGTTTTTTCACACGGTCGTCTGTATTCTATTAAAACCAGATTATGTCTTGAAGCATGTTCACAATGTAATGTAAAGTCATTACTTTAAAAGTTAAATGAAAGACAAGAAGATCCTGTTTGTGCAAAAGCTGTTTTTCCTTTCTGTATATGAGTGAAAAAAAAGTAAAGTAACGAGTAGTGAATTACTTTTTAAAATGGGTGATGAGTAAAGTAATTTAATTACAATTTTAATGAGTAAAGTAATTTAATTACAATTTTAAGCAGTAACTAAAGTAATCAAATACTTTTTATAAAGTAATTTACCCAACACTGTATACAGTCCAGTGTGAACACTGTCGGCTAAAAGCTTGTTGACCCTTCTACTACCCAAAAAACAAAAGAAAAACAATTACCAAAGAAAATTCTATTTTCTTCTGCTGCATATTGCTTTGGTACGGAGCCCCTAAAGGGACAAAATTGAAGTAAAAAAAAAAATCCCTAAAATAACATTTTCCAGAATTTGTTTTAGAAAAAAAAAGAATGTCCTGCTTAGTAACCGATGCGCACCAGATACTAACTGAAAAAAAATGTTTTACAGAAAAAAAAAATATATACATATATATATATATATATATATATATACATATACACTAACTGGTACGCACCAGTTACTATCTATTACACATCAGTCAGTAACTAGATTTTTTTTTTTTACTTCAATTTTTAGGAAAAAACTTTTGTTTTTTTTCTTCAATTTGATTTTTCTTCTGTGTCCCTTTAGGGGCTCCGTACCTGTATTTTCAAAAACATGTTTTCTAAATGTTCCCCTCCATTTAGTTGAGCGGACAGTTAAAGGGTTTAGAACCTGCGTTTATCTTGTTACTGAGCGCATCGCAGTGTGGCGGCGGCGCCGTCTCCTTTCACCTTTGATGTCGATGAAGCGGTTGAAGAAGCGGATGGGTTTGATGGTGAAGAAGTGGGCCATGTCCTTCATGCCCACTTTGAAGGGGTTCCGGTCGTCCAGCTTCAGGTGCGTGTGCACGGACAGACGCAGGTCCTTCTCGATCTCCTTACACAGTTTGTCCAGGAGGTGCTGCGAGGAAATGGAGGGGTCATACACTCAGACCTTTTCTGACGTCTTCTCTCCGTTCGAGGATGCTTACCTCGTGGAACACGCCCATTATTTCCTTGTCGTAGCTTTCCAGCAGCTGGTCACATGACTCCATGTGTTTGGCGTGCAGCATGGCGGGCACGCTGTCCCTGAGCGCGCTGAACATGTACTGTTGGACCAACGCAAGAGACAGACGTCAGGAGGGAAACGGCAGGATGTGTCGGCGTCCTGCAGAGCCCGCTTACATGAACGCGGGCGGCGTCGACCGCATTGTCGTACACGTCATCCAGGTAAATGGGGAAGACGGCGCGGTGCCAGAACAGGAAGCCGCAGTCGCACTGCAGCTTGACCCTGAGGGAACGGAGACGGATCAGATCAAGAGGAAGAGAACTTCATGAGGAGACGGGTCCAAACGCCTCACCTCTCGCTCAGCTCGCTGATCAGGTCCAGCTTCTTCAGAACCAGCTGCAGAGGAAGCAGCTCCTCGTCTTTGAAGGTTTTCTGAAAAAAGGTTGAGGGCGTCAGGATTTATAGATTTGCTTTTTTAAAATCAAATTAAAATTTTTTTTTTCTAATTTTCAAGATTTATTTCAAGGTTTTAGTTTATCTTTTTCTTAATTTTCAAAAAAAGTTTTTTTAATTTTGCAAGAATTATTTCAAGTTTTCATTTTTTTCCCAAATTTTCATTTTTTTTTATTTTTCATGATTTATTTAGTTTTCAAGTTTATTTTTTTAAATTTTCAATTTTTTTCAAAATTTTTTTTTCAAATTTTTGATTTTATTTTTTTTACATTTTCAAGATTTATTTCAAGTTTTCAGGATTTTTTTTCCTTCAAATTTTCAGTGTTTTTTTTCCAGTTACTATGTCTACTTCACAAGTTTTTGATCTGTTTTTCTGATCCTGACTAAACCCCATGGCGTCAGCCTGAGGCGCAGCACGGCCGTGAGGCGCAGTGCGACCGTGATCGCGCTCGGAAGCGTCTTACCAGCTGAGTGCCCACGCACAGCGCCAGAGACACCACCAGGCGGCGCTCCTTGGTGCTGGGCCCGCTCAGAGCGTTTTCAGCCAGCACCAGGGAGGAGAGCACGTCCAGCCGCTGCTCGCTGTACTTCCTGTCAGACACCACCCTTTTCTTGATGAAGAACAGAAGAAAAACTCAGATTGAGCCGCCCATCTCCAGCTCTTTCCTTCCGGCATTTACCTTAGCGACGTTGATGGCGCAGAGGGCCTGAGACTGGAGCTGCTGCGAGATGTGGGACACGGAGTCGGCTACGACCATGGCGCGGCGGTGGAACGTGTGCTCCACGGCCTGTTGGAGGATGGGGTCACATGACTAACTGGGGCTGAATCAAAGGCGTGGCGGACGCAGAGACAAACGGACCTTCAGCAGCTCCACCAGCCGACAGAGAGCTTTGACAGAGGTCTTGGTCATGGGCCGCTGCATGGACATGTACATGTTCATGGTGGTCTTGATGATGGAGCTGATGCTGTACGCGTACAGGATGCCCTGTGACAAGGAGAGCACACGGCTCAGCAAATCCACTCCCATCATGCATCAGATCTCAGCAAGGATGTAACAATTCTTCAGGAATTGGTAAAAACAAAAAGATTCAAACTCATCAACATGCTCATTGATGCAGAAAATTAAAAAATTGGTTTTTATGGGCCTGTGCCTAAATTTAGAAAAATGCAGAGCTGATGACAGCTTTCCAAGCAGGCTGACTGTGAGTGTGTGTTATGGACAGGTTGTGTGTTGTTCACCTGGGCTCTACTCCTAGGAAAAGTCAGTTCCTCCAGGATTTCACAATGTTGCGATCACAACTATTACCGCTAATTCAAAGCATAGCCGAAATCTGTTCCCCACCCAGCGACGTTACATTTTCATCCAACTTTAACCAGTCTACCATGACAACAGTCGTGAGCGACTGTTTCTCTTCCGACTTCTTCTCGGCAGTCGTGCTCTTTTTTTATTTACTCTTTAGCTCTCTCTGCCTTTTTTCCCTGCAAGCTGCGCGTGAACGACCTTTAGCGCAGAGAGTGAGCGCAGGTGAGGGAGGGTTGCGCTGAGCAGGCGCGGATGTGGAGCGGTGCGTCACATGGACCACAACGTGAACAGAGTATGAAAAGATTTTAATCATTTGAGCTGCCACAAACGATCATTTTAATAGTCGACTAATTTGATTATTTTTTCCGATTAGTCGACTAATCGGGTCATGCGCAAACTGGATGAAAAGAACACGAATTAACCAGCATTAGCTTAAAACCAACTAAAAACTAGATACATAGCATTAGCTGCGAAAATGCTAGTGTGAATGTTGTAAGCTGAATTTGGCAGCTGAAGATACAGGTGCTAATAGCTAAAGATGCTGATATTGAGAGCTAATAGCTGAAATCACTGAAGCTGATAGCTGAAATCGCTGAAGCTGATAGCTGAAAACGCTGAAGCTGAATAGCTGCTAAAAAGCTGACTGAAAGCTGAAGCTGGCTGAAAACGCTGAAGCTGATAGCTGAAAACGCTGAAGCTAATAGCTGAAATTGCTGAAGCTAATAGCTGAAAACGCTAAAGCTGATAGCTGAAAACGCTGAAGCTGAAGCTGAAGCTTGAAGCTTTTTGGAAAAACGAAGCCTGATTTTGAAAGCTGATAGCTGAAAACGGCTAAGCTGAATAAGCTGATGAAAACGCTAAAGCTGATAGCTGAAAACGCTGAAGATGATAGCTGAAAACGCTTAAGCTAATAGCTGAAATTGCTGAAGCTAATAGCTGAAAATGCTGAAGCTAAAACTGAAAACGCTGAAGCTGAATGAGCTGAAAAAACTGAAGCTGATGCTGAAAACGCTGAAGCTGATAGCTGAAAACTGAAATGCTGAAGCTGATAAGCTGAAATCGCTGAAGCTGATAGCTGCTGAACGCTGAAGCTGATAGCTGAAAACACTGCTGAAGCTGAAGCTGCTGAAAACGCTTGAAAGCTGATAGCTAAAAACACTGAAGCTGATGAAATGATGCTGAAAACGCTGCTAAGCTGAAGCTGAAAACGCTGAAGCTGATAGCTGAAAACGCTGAAACTAATGCTGAAATTGCTGAAAGCTGAATATAGCTGAAATTGCTAGCTGAAAGCTGAAATAGCTGAAAACGCTAAAGCTGAATAGCTGAAAACGCTGAAAGCTGAAATAGCTGAAAAAAAACGCTAAAGCTGATAGCTGAAAACGCTGAAGATGATAGCTGAAAACGCTTAAGCTAATAGCTGAAATTGCTGAAGCTAATAGCTGAAAACGCTGAAGCTAATAGCTGAAAACGCTGAAGCTGATAGCTAAAAACACTGAAGCTGATGGCTGAAAACGCTGAAGCTGATAGCTGAAAACGCTGAAGCTGATAGCTAAAAACACTGAAGCTGATGGCTGAAAACGCTAAAGCTGATAGCTGAAAACGCTGAAGCTGATGGCTGAAAACGCTGAAGCTAATAGCTGAAATTGCTGAAGCTAATAGCTGAAATTGCTGAAGCTAATAGCTGAAAACGCTAAAGCTGATAGCTGAAAACGCTAAAGCTGATAGCTGAAAACGCTGAAGCTGATAGCTGAAAACGCTGAAGCTGATAGCTAAAAACACTGAAGCTGATGGCTGAAAACGCTGAAGCTGATGGCTGAAAACGCTAAAGCTGATAGCTGAAAACGCTGAAGCTGATGGCTGAAAACGCTGAAGCTAATAGCTGAAATTGCTGAAGCTAATAGCTGAAATTGCTAAAGCTAATAGCTGAAATTGCTGAAGCTAATAGCTGAAAACGCTAAAGCTGATAGCTGAAAACGCTAAAGCTGATAGCTGAAAACGCTGAAGATGATAGCTGAAAACGCTTAAGCTAATAGCTGAAATTGCTGAAGCTAATAGCTGAAAATCCTGAAGCTAATAGCTGAAATCGCTGAAGCTGATAGCTGAAAATGCTGAAGCGTATAGGCTGCGAAAATATTAGTGAAATGCAAAATTACTCTAAACAACTTAAAAAGCCTAAGTTAGCCAAAACAGCTAGCATGTAGCTGAAATATTAGCTAAACTTAGCCTAAAAACCTTAATAAATGCCAAAATAGTCCAAAAAGCTAGCAGAATACCATTATAACTTTACTACACTCCGATTCCATATAGTATAAATTATCGACTAATCGACGATTAAATTAGTTGTAGTCTATTTTAATAGTCGATTAGTCGACCAATCGTGGCAGCCCTACTTTTCAGTATTATGTATAATTGTTTATTTGTAGTAAATCCCTTCTGTTAGTAGAAAAACAGACAGTTTGATATTCGGGGTAAAAAGCAAACATTTTTGTCCTTAAAATACCTTTAATTCATTGCGTTGGAAAAAAAAAAGTTGAAACCGTGACTTTAAAACTCAGAATGGAATCGTGGCTCGACTGAATGGTGACATCCCTGGAGCTCCGTCACGAGACGGTTTGCAGACGTCTCACCTGCACAAAAACGTTGCACCTGCTGCTCAGGTCTTCTGCCAGCTTGTCGCCTTTCGGATCCTTGGAGGGGATGGACTCCATCTTCATCATCCAGGACGTCACAAACACGTAATAGGACTGAACGTCCCTGAAGCAGAAGAAGCCTTTTAGTAGTAGACGGTGAACGCCCGCTGGCGTCCGAGAAGCTTCAGCTGCTGCACTGACTTGGTTAGCGTGAGAGCTCGCTGCTGCAGGTACGCGTCCCTCTGCGCTCGGATGCTCTGGAGACTCTTCTTGTCCATCAGTTTGGCTGCAGCCGGGACCTTAGCCACCAGAAAGGTGTCAGGGAACCAGATGATGTTTGCAGACAGAGTGATAGCAGGAACCTTGGAGAGCAGAAGAGCATGAAGGTCAGAGTGAGGAAGAGGAGGATCAACCTGATACTCAGACCAAGACGAAGAATGCACCTTTTTACAGACATCCAGCAGAGCTTTGTAGAGCTTTTTGTCCACACTCCGGAAAATATGGAAGTGAAGAACAAAGAGGCAGCAAACGCCGGCGTACTTATCTCTCTGGTCGATTTCTAAAGGCTCACCTGAAACGCAGAACCAGCGCCGAGTCACGAATCAGCCAGAACCGAACCGGCAGACGCCAAAATCTCAAACGTACCAATCTTGGACTCCAGGTTGGTGAAAATGGTGCGAATGTTGAAGGCAAACTCCTCGGCGAAGGCGCTGTTTTTGGCAACAGACACTCCCTCCCCCGGGTCGTCGAATCTCTGCTCCACACAGGCCTGTTGATCACAGCAGACGCGCCTCACGACAGTGAACGGTGGACCGCGACGCTCTCCGAGGCCGCCGTGGAGCAAACTCGGGTGTCCACTCACCTGCAGGATCATGCCGTCCAGCAGCTGCCCCTCCAGTCTGAGCAGGAGCTTCTCGAAGGGCTTCAGCTTCTCCTCAGGGATGTGGAATTTTCCAGGATTATGATGTACAGACTTCAGTAACCTGAACACAGAGAGCTGTTCTTTTACTTTAATCACATGCTTGAAGAAAAAAAAAAAAAAAATCTATAAAAACCAACAAACTAACACCTGAGTCTAAATTTACCACCAGCCGTGTCGAGCGATCAACCCACCAACCAGCATTTGATTCAGCGATCAGTGAAGACGTCTGCGGCAGGGAAACAGCTGCTAAAAGCAGACAGCAGCTGCGGATGGAATGTCTGTTAAAGACTAACGCCGGGTTCACACTGGACGCATATTATTATTAACCCATATTTTTTTTCTCCCTAAAAACCAGCAGCCCCGCTCCGAAGTCTCCTCACTGCGTTGATCTGTGTGTGCTCGTGTCTGTCTGTGTTTTATAAATTTTACCCCATGTTTCTGCTGATAGGAGCTGCTCCCTGTCTCTCTGCTGTCATTTTTTTAACTCCCGAAACCCTTCACCCCGCACCGGACTCTGCCCAGGTTGATCTGCGTGTGTGCATGCCTGTCTGTTTTGTGTCTCGCTGTGCTGGCATGCGTGTTGTCTTTGTCTACCGTCTGTTTAGACACAAAAACATGATCACATTTGTTAATCGCGGCGTTTTATTGTGAAAAACTGGTTATATTTTGAAAATAAACCAGATTTTCTCATGTATCTTGATGCAACTTTCTGCCAGAATTGACGCGGAACGCTCGCGGACAAAATAGAGCAGACGCCGAAACGATCCGCTGCACCGCGCGGGCCCTCCGCGCCGCTCCGCACCTGGTGTGAACGACGCCATAGGATAACAAGGGCGCCGAATGGAAGCGGGCTCCGTTCCGCGCTGCTTTGCGGCGCTTCTGCGTCCAGTGTGAACCAATGTGTTACCCTGGGCTAACACTGCTAGCGTTACGGCTCCGATGCGACCGCTGCACTCTTTATGTAACTTTAAAAGTGCGAGAGGAAATCCCACTGCAGGCGTTCAGGTCTCTGCGTCGCCGCAAATCCGTTTCGTTTGGTTCAAATTTCGCCGGACGACGCAGCTGAACCGCAGCGGACAAAGGGGGGATTAGCGTGAACCGATGCAAGTTTCAGAGTTTTGCGAGGTCTGTAGCCAAGCTGTAGCTAATATGAGCCGTCGGCTGTAGCTAGAACGCTCCTGCATCGCACCTGAGCTGTAACGCGAGCGGTGTGAGCTCGGGGTAACCGCTGCTGCAGACGAATGTCTGTTGCAGAAGCACAACGGCTGCATTCAAATGTCAAAGCGAAGCCTGACCCCTGGCTTACACCGCTAGCGTCACGGCTCTGATGCGTTGCGGGAGCGGACTAGCTACAGCCGATGGCTTCCACTGGCTGCTGCTCCAGCCACAGGCTGTGTTGATACAGGAAGCCAAACCCTCGTTCTCCAGTAGGGCTGCCACAAACGATTATTTTAATAGTCGACTAATCACCGATTATTTTTTCCGATTAGTCGACTAATCTGTTCATGGCCAAAGTGGATGTAAAGATGCTGAAGTTGATAACCAGCTAAAATATTAGTTAAATGCCAAATTAGCCAAAAAATAAAAAGAGCCAAAGTTAGCCAAAATAGCTAGCATGCTGCTGAAATATTAGCTAAATTCCACATTAGCCTTAAAAAAAACGGAAAAATCCTATATTAGCCAAAACAGCTAGCATATAGCTGAAATATAAGCTAAACTCCAAAATAGCCTAAAAAACCTTAATAAATGCCAAAATATTCCAAAAAGCTAGCATAATGCTATTATAACTTTCAACTTTACTACAATCTGACTTCATACAATATAAAGTAACGACTAATCGACTATGAAATTAGTTGTCGATTATTTTAATAGTCGATTAGTCATCGATTAGTCGACTAATCGTGGCAGCCCTATTCTCCAGTCATTTCAGAACACTCCTCTGTCTGCGTGTGACTCGTCAGCATATAATGGATAAAGCATAGAATTTTTACGTAATGTTTACGACACGCTGAAACCGGCGAGTTCAGCAGAAATTTCGTTTTATTTTGAAAATATACCGGATGCACTTTACACTCTCTCGCGTGGTTTCCGGTTTAAGTCGTGAATAGCCCCAACTTCACAAAAAGTGCTGCAGATCAGCTGCGGCGTCCGTCAAAATTTGAACCAAACGACAAGAATTCGCAGCACCGCAGAGGCCGGTCCGCAGACGCAAGACGTGAACGCCTGCAGTGGAAGTCCCGCTCGCACTTTTAAAGGTAGTTAAAGACTGCGGTGCACGCATCGGAGCCGTAACGCTAGCGGTGTACCAAAATATCGATATTGCGATATATCGCGATATTTAGTCCTTCGGTTGATTCTCGATGGGTTCTCATCAAGTATCGATATTATATTTTCATTTGAAGAGGCTGTTGCGTCTGAGTCGCGGGGCGGAACTATTGCGCAGCTACTCATGCGGGAACAAGGCGTCTGCTTCGTAGCTGTTTGTGTGTACTTCAGGTACCGTCGGAATTTTCGCTTTCATGCACTCTATGTTTACCCTGCTGGTGTACGGTGTAACTTTTGTAAATTTATGGTGTAAGGTTTTCAAATGAACGCAATAACTTTTTGCTAAAGTTAACTTAAAGTCATTCTTAAATAAAAAAATGCAAATTTGATGTATGAACTTAAAAAAAATGTAATTAAAATAAAGTACATGAATTCACAGTAAAATAGGGAAGTTGGTAGTTAATTGAAGCACTTAAAATTGTATAAATTATTACAGATTCAAGTTGTTTATTGCTAATTTGTAATAGAATTCGAATTTTTAAATATATATTGCCATTATTATGAGTGTTTTACCTGTTTTTACCTTTTTAGCTGACTATTGACTGACCAAATGGAAAATAAATAAAGATTGGAGAAACAATCTCAGTGTCAGTCTGAGTAAATCAGCCTTTAATTTTGAATGTTTAGCCCTTTTCAAATGTGGGAAAAAGTGCACAAAAAATGATGTAACACTTGACAGAGGCTGTAAAACATTATATTCATCATCCTTTGGTGTGACGTTCCTTTGGAGGTAGATAGCTGTAACCAATTTGAATTATTTTATTTTTGTTCAGTTGCTAACAGTAATTCTGTGGCACTGCTGATCATGTTTACTATTGTTAACATGGAATTTTACAGATAATTCTGATTCAATTGATGTCAAAGTTATAGTATTAGTGATTTTAGGCAAACGTTAAACAAAAGTGTCTAAAATTTGTTGCACAAAATAAGACCTAAGTTGTTTATTATGATTGTGTTTAAGATAAAAAAAAAATAAAATGGGGATATATTTCCCCCAAAAAAGTGTTCTTCTATATAATGTTAGTTATTAGAGAGGATTTTTACCAACTATTGCAGTATCGCGATATTATCGATATCGTGAGCTATGTATCGCGTATCGTATCGTGAGGGACCCAGTGATTCCCAGCCCTACTAGCGGTGTAAGCCCGGGGTTAGAGTCCTACGGCTGCAGACTGATGTATGCAGCAGACTAACCGCTGCTGCAGATGAAGTGCAGTTTTTGACTACAGACGAACCGCTGCAGTAGACGGACTGCGAGTCCTTCCTGTTTCAGATGAACGTCACTCTGCATCGCAACGTAACGGTCTGACTTTCAGCTTGTGACGCCTCAGCATATTTTCTGCTTCTTTTAACATGAACACGACTCTTTACAGTTCTGCTGCAACATTTATGAATTTAAACAGAAACTATAGATTTTGAAGATCACCTGTAATTACAATAATTGTAGTTTAAATGAAATTTAAGGACATTTTAAGTGATATGAACATTTTCTGTTTTAGCTTTTAAAAGGTCAAAAGAGAAAGAATAGATGCTAAACAGAGATAGTTTCGTTCATTCATGTCAGCATAATGTTTCTTCTGAATCTCCAAAACATTTCTCTTCCAGAGATTTCTGTCTCCAACTTTCTTTTTTACGTCTAAAGGTAAAAACGGGGCAGATCAGAGTATTTGCCCCGTCTGCCTCACAGTTCTGAACTACTTCCTGCCAGATATCAGAGCCTTCAGGCGGTGTTTGAACAACCCAAGGTGAGCTTAGTCCCGCCCACCCACAGGTGAGCGTCTTCACCTTTTGTACATCTTCCAGTGATCTTTGAGGGTCCCGTGGTTTTCCATGATCTCATCCAGCGTAAGCAGCACCACCAACAGCTCCCCCAGGTGTTCGTACAGTGTCTGCGGAGACGCGCCGTGAGGAAAGCAGCAACGTTTTGGTTTTGATTCTTACCAAAGTCTGAAAACTCACCTGGAAGTGAACCCCCGACGTCTCGATGACTTTCGGTGCGACCCTTTGATTTAAAGAGAGAGAGATCAGGATGTTTGGAGAGAAACACACTAAAACCCCAAAATAGTGAATTACAATCTTTCAATAAAAAGATTTAAATTTGTCAAATGATCTAAATTATTCAGATTATTAGAAAATATAAAAGAAAATTGAGAAAATAATAACGAGGAAAATATAGTTTTGTTAATTGACTCAGAGATATAACAAGATATTTACATATTGCACCATGAGAATGATCAGTTTGTGCAACAATCCTGTTATGAAACAGGAGCAAAGATAGAAAGTGGGACATTCTGCAGCTCCGGCTGATGGAACATCACAACTCCAGATGTGGTTCAAGGTACGACTGCCAGGATTAGTCGATGACTAATTGACTATTAAAATATTCGACGACTAATTTAATAGTCAATTACTAATTATTTTATATTATATGTAAGAAAGTTGTAAGTTATAATGGCATTCTGCTAGCTTTTTAGACTGTTTTGGCATTTATTATGTTTTTTTAGGCTAATTTGGAGTTTAGCTAATATTTCAGCTACATGCTAGCTATTTTGGCTAATTTATGATTTTTTTTTTATTTTAGGCTAATTTGAATTTCAGCTAATATTTCAGCTACATGCCAGCTGCTTAGGCGAATTTCAGTATTTTAGGCTATTTTGGAGTTCAGTTAATATTTCAGCTACATGCTAGCTATCTTGGCTAAGTTAGGATTTTTTTTTTTTTATTTTAGGCTAATTTGGAGTTCAAATAATATTTCAGCTACATGCTAGCTATTTTGGCTAATTTATGTTTTTTTTTTTATTTTAGGCTAATTTGGAGTTCAGCTAACATTTCAGCTACATGCTAGCTGTTTTGGCTAATTTCAGTATTTTAGGCTATTTTGGAGTTTAGCTAATATTTCAGCTACATGCTAGCTTTATTTTGGCTAATTTAATCAGTATTTTTAGGGCTAATTTTGGAGTTTAGCTAATATTTCAGCTACATGCTAGCTGTTTTTTGGCTAATTTATGATTTTTTTTTTTTTAATTTTGAGGCTAATATTTCAGCTTCAGCTGGCTTAATTTATTTTAGGCTAATTTGAGTTACTATGCTAGCTGTTTTGTCTAATTTTATGATTTTTTTAATTTTAGGCTAATTTTGAGTTCAGTCTTAATATTTCAGCTACATGCTAGCTGTTTTGGGCTAATTTATTTGGCTTTTTTTTAGTTTTTTAGGCTAATTTGTTCGAGAATTCAGCTATGGCTACGAATTTCAGCATCTTCAGCTATCAGAACTAGCGGCAAAATTCAGCTTCCAGCATTCACACTAGCATTATGTCAGGTAAATGCTTTATATCTAGTTTTTAGATGAGCAATTTGTTGACTGAACGGAACAAATAATCAGCGATTAGTCGACCATTAAAATAATCGTTTTTGGCAGCACTATTTGCAGGCGACTCTTCCAGCAGGTAAATTTGAACTGAATCAGTGAAAATAATCGCTTCCTTCTCTGGATTTTGTAAATTGTCTAATTTTTTCTAATTTTTCTATCTGTAATGCTGCCGTAACCCTGAAATTTCCCCACCATGGGACGAATAAAGGACTATCTTATCTTATCTTTTGCCTCTAGCCTTACTTGTTGCTGTTGTAGACGGCAGCCAGCTGATGGACGATGCTGACCACCACCTCGTAGCACCGTGAGACGAAGCAGGACAGCTCCTGTAACACACAGAATCTTCTGTAGCCCAGAAAACACACAGAATCATGGAGGGGGAGGAGCCTTCCCGCCCACCTGCAAGAACGAAATGAATCTGCCCATCTGGATCTGCGACTCTCCTTCGACGACGCTGCTTTCAGACACTGAAACACAAGCGAGGAAGAGTGTTTGTGGAGGAAGAGCCGAGGTCAAATAATAAGAGAAAAAGAAAATTTTGTCATTTTTAAAAAACAGATGAAACTGTGGCTTTTGGATTCTCAAATCTGCAATCACAAATGAACAGATGTAGGAAAACTATTACAAAGCAACCTCCGATTTTAAAAAATGATATATCTGTACAAATCTTTTCTGTATTTTATTTTGTATACTGCATTTTAACCTGTGTTTTATAATTATATGTGTAGTGTTTATCTCTTAAACTATGTTTTATTTCTTTTAACATTAACCTGCCATGGGACTTCTACGACGGAGTATTAGGGCCACAAAAAAAAAAAAAAAAGTAATATTACAAGTTTTTTCTCGTATTTTTACAACTTTAAATCTCGTAAATTTATGAGTTTTAATCTCGTAGATTTACGACTTTTTTCTCATAACTTTATTAAAATCGAGGGGAGTCTACATTCCAGCGAATTTATGCCGTGAACTGAAGCAGACCAACCAAACTGTGAAAAGCGTCTTGGATTTCATCAGGTAAACTGAATGTTTAAAATATTTCAAATATTTGGAAGTTCCTTAATTTGATTTACAGTGTATTCATGTTTTATTCGTTGATGCTGCTTGCAGGATCTCTGCAGATCCTGTTAATGAAGCGGTCCATATCCTCCAGCTGTCCACTTCACGTCATTTCTTCCTCTACGACAGACCAGATCTCCTCCAACTCTGTGATGCTTCCATCTGAAGAGGACTAGTTTTTGGAATTTTCAATGTTCTTGTGCTAACGTTGTCATTTCCCAATGTTGTTTTGTGTCGAGACGGGACGTTTCGGGAAGGAGGCGTCCGGAGCTCTGTTTACGTTCTCTTTTGGTTTCTGAGCATGACAGAGACATGATGTAAGGTGGAGAAAGGAAATTAAAGATGTAATAAAGTGACGATCCTGATGAACGTGTATCTCTGAGCTCTTTATTTTACATATGAAACTCCGCGCTGTTGTGTATTGAAGTTAGCTGTTTAAGAACTGCATTACCCAGAAGGCCAAGCGACTGGTCACATGTTCGGTGCACGGCAAGTAGTAAGATAGCAGATGAGCGCTAGTCATGCACAGTGTAGCAGTAAGAAGAGACTGTTAATAAAAAGTCTGTTTAACACAATAATAGCGCCTCTTTTGCTTACTTGAAGATACGCAAGACAACACACGCACTACCGACACCAAACCCGGAAATAATTTGATTTTAAATCACCAAAAGGTTTATAATTTCTTTGTTTTTAACACCGATCTGGACATAATCCACACCAGATTCTCCACGTCTTTCATCTTCAAGCACGGCTCTAATAAACAGACAACTGTGGTTCTTTTCTCATTAAATTACGACTTTTAATCCCGTAGATTTACACGTTTTTTCCTCATAAATTTACGACTTTGAAAGTTGTAAATTTAACCTATGACTTTTAAAGTCATAAATATACGACTTTATTCTCATAATTTAGCAGTTACGACTTTTTCCGCGTAAATTTATGAGATTTAAAGTCGTAATTTTAAAAATATTTTTTTCTTCATAAAGTGGCCTTAATACTCCGTCGTAGACTTCAGATGGAAATTAGCCTGAGGCTATAATCTGGCATATTTACGTTTGTTTTAATGTTCATAACATGCATTGTCCCTTTATCAATAAAGTTATATATAAAAGCTGAGAGAATGGTAGGTAACAGACGAGGATTTACCCCCCTCTCCGTAGAACAGCAAGCCGTTATAGAACTTTGTTTCCGCCTGAAAAACAGACGTCAGTAAACGTGAGCGTGGTACGACCCAAAGTGCTGCGGCCCGTGCGCGCGGCGCTCACCTCATACTTGAGCTTCTTCACTTCACTGCAGAGAGCCGCATAAACGGTGATGACTTTGTTCAGAACCTGAAGGCAACAGAGGAGATCAGCCGGGAGGAGATCCAGGAGGGAAACTGCAGACGGAAGTTTCTGCTCACCTTGTTGTCGGTTTTAATCAACTCCAACAAGGACGACTGTTCACACGGGATGAGCTGAAACGGAGAGAGCTTCAGCGGCGCCGAAGGGAGCAGCGGATCCAGTTTCAGAAGCACTCACCTTCAGAGCGATCGGGTCCAACGTGAAGTCCCACACGTCTCCGATGGAGTCGTCCAGAGCTTCCTCGATGCCCTTCAGCTGAGAGGTGTACTCCTCCAGAAACCTGCTGTAGCTCTTCAGCTGGACCTCCGTGTGGATTTCTGTCGGGGAGAACGCTGACGGTTAACGACACAAGTCGTTCACAACTCCAGAACCGCCTCCTTTAAAGAGGAACGTCGTTCTCGCATTCCTCTAACTCACATGTGTCAAAGTCAAGGCCCGGAGGCCAGATCCGGCCCTCAGGGCAATTATATCCGGCCCTCCAGATCATTTTACTTTATTGCTTTAATGGCCCCATGTTATCTTGTGCTTATTTCTAAAATATATTTTTATGGAAAGCAAAATATTGAAAGATATTTAAGTTAATTTATTCTGGAATTTCCTGCTTAAAAAGTTACAAGTTTTAAAAATGGTAATTCTGCTAGCTTTCAGGACTATTTACTAAGATTATTTTAGGCTGTTTTGGAGTTTAGCTAATAATTCACCTACATGCTCGATGTTTTGGCTAATTTAGTGATTTAATAATTTTAGCAATTTTTTTCAGAGACAAACTAGCTGTTTTGGCTAACTTAAGTTTCGTTCTTTTTAGACCAATTTGACTTTTAGCTAATAATTTAGCTGGCTATTAGCTTCAGCGTTTTCAGCTTTCAATTTCAGCATCTTCGGCGGCCAAATTCATCTTACATAATTCCCACTAGAATTATCGCAGACAATGCTATATATCTAGTAGTGTCGTAATAATGTTTATGGCTAAGGTGTGTTTTATTGAGTTTGAACCCTTCGAGCTGAACCAAAGGTGGCTATGTTTTGGCCCCCTTTGTGATTGAGTTTGACACCCCTGATCGAGCTGAACCAAAGGTGGCTTCATGACCATCTCATCTACATATAATATGGTCAGTGAGCAGAAGTTATTTTAATTTATTTATTTATTTTTATTTCATTTTTATTCATTAAAAAACATACAATATAAACTTGAGTTGTAAACTCAAGCATGATAGAAGGGAAAAAAAAAAAATGAAAAGGGGACAGAAAGAAGAAAAACTTATTTTGTCTGCCCCTTTTAGCAATCAATAAATCAATCAATCAACAAAAAAAGAAAGATACAGATACACAAGCATTTGGCTGATTCATTACACAGTAAGAGAAAATTGGGAAAGAAAAAAAAAATCTTATAATTACAACATCAACCAGTGTGAAGGGAAAATAATACTTCTGGGATGAGTAATAGTTATTTGTTTTAGATAGTTTTATAGTCATTGATAAAACTGCTTCTAATGTAGTTTTTAAAACTTGATATTGTTGTAGCATTTTTAATTTCCAAGCTAAATTTATTCAATTTATTAACTCCACATACTGATACACATCGTTCTTTTAGCAGAATTCTGTGTCCTTCTACTTTTTCTTTTCATGTATCTTTTCATTAAATTAGGAGGAAGGCTTTTCATCTTTACTTTATACATAAATTTCAAACTTATTACAAACTTCTGTCAGTAAGTTTGTTGTATTTGAACCATGAAAAAGTAAACCCAGTAAGGAAGTTACAGCATCATCATGGAGGAGGCGCAGATAATTGACAGTTCTTCCATCAGCATCCTCCAATAAAAAAAAAAAAAAAAAAAAAAAGTTTTTTTTTCCCTCCAATGTTTCAAAAGTGTAGCAGAATGATTACAAAAGGTAACACAAATGAACACAAACACAGTTTATATGTGGAAAGGATTGATCATTAGAGGGACAGTAGAAATCTACAGGGCTCTGAGTGGAAAAGTTCTCCCCGGCTTCCGTAAATTACATTTTTTATTAAAACTAAACAATTGGGAATTTCAGTCCGAAATAAATAGAAACACCAGCTTTGAAGTTTTCCATACATGAAAGTTAAATACCTTTCATTCGCGCTGCTGTCAAATCAACCAGCTGTCAGACTTCGGCTAACTCTGACAAAGCTAGCTCTCATTTTCACGCGCGTGCATCATCAACATCTGCCTGACCTACATTTATTCCAAGCGTATAAGAACATAACAGTGTTATATATATGAAGTACGTCTAAACTGAGACGACTTCTGCTTTGCAACATTCACTAAAACCAGCTGTAACCGTCTGGATAGCTAACAGAAGCAGCAGTGTGAAGCTAGCATTAGCCCGTCCGTGGATGTTTCTGCGCGCGCGCGCGGTGACAGACTTACTCTGAGAACCGTCGTCAAAACGGTCGAACTCCCAGTCGGGCGCGATAGTCTCCACCGCCATGGTACCAGAACCGAGCAGAACTAACGCGGTGCTGTTAAAAAATAAAGCTACGCGATCTCATGACGGATCTTGTGATTTTCACCGCAGGTGCTCATGGGTAATGGAGTCCAGCAGAACTATCCTGCTGTTAAATGTAAACCCCCCTTTGAAGCGTTTTACGAAGCAGTAAGACATTTGAAAACAGTTTTTTTCCTTCACAATATACGAGAAAAAACTCACAAAAAAAAATTGCTGAAAAAACTAACTTTATGTGTGTATTTATGTATGTTGGATGAATGGAAAAACATAGAATAACTTAAAAAAAATAATCTGTTTCAATCGTAATAAAATTAGAATACAATGTTTGAGTTTTTCATTTGACTTTTTTATGCCTATCCATTTGTTCATCTGTCTGTCAGACTATTCTTAACATATTTTTGACATTACATTTTATCATTATTTTTTTGTTGCTTATTTAATTTTATTTTCAATGTTCAATTCAATGTATTTATTTATTTTAGTTAATTGTGGATTTTTGCAGGCCATAGCATTTAGGGGGGGACAGTCATGGGATTTAGAGGTCGCGCGCTGGACAGGATAAACATTTATTGAACAAACTAAAATTAAATTCTTAATACTTTGAAAGTGTAGCTTTTTTACATAAATATGAAAAAAATATGAATATTATTGTAGAATAAATCAAATTAAATATTAAATATTTCAATATTTCACTCTCCATGAAAATATATTTTGTGAAATTTACAGAAGTTGAAAATAAACGTTGAAAGAAAAAAAACCCCACTTATATCATATCTTTAGTTTTGTGTGATTTTATATGAAAAATTACACGTATAAACAATGCAAAAGACTGATCTCCATGAAAATATACTATTAAAATATTGCAAATATAAAAATGCTGTCGGACAAATCAAAGCCTGGAAATAAAAGATAAAATCGGGCCATTATTAACAATAAAATGAAATGATCTGGAAGGTCGTATAGTATATAATTACCCGGAGGGCCGGATCCGGCCCCCGGGCCTTGACTTTGACACATGTGCTCTTGCCCATTAAATAATAGTAAATCCATAAATCTTTAGTTTTACTTACTTATTTTTAATTTCATTTTAATGATCATACCCTTACTATGTTTTTATTGTTTCTTTTAGTGTTATATGGAAGCACTTTGAATTGTCTCTCTACATGAAATGTGCTACACAAATAAACTTACCTTACCTTTACAGATAACCTGGACGTTTAACATCAGGTTGAGTTCTTGTTCTGGCAAACCTCTGACTCCATGACATCCATCATTCAGCTGGAATCCTTCAACATCTCCTGAGGAGGCGGAACACTGATTTTATAATAATTGAAACAACATATGTCTATGATGCAGACAGAAGTTTTTTTTCATAAAGCGGGTCTCCTGGTTTCCTAATCTAAACTAAAAAAAAATCAAAGGCAACCTCAGAGAGTTAACGGTACAGTTTTAACCCTTTAACTACCCAAAAAAAAAAAAATTTCAGCTGTTTATTCTCTTGGTACGGAGCCCCTAAAGGAACATCAAAGAAAAAAATTGAAGATTTATTTTGTTCTAAAAATACAAAAGAGGCTCAGTAAAAATTAAAGTAAAAAAAAAAATCTGGTTAGTAACTGCTAAACACTAGATAGTAAGTAAAAAAATGTTTTTCTAAAAATTATAGTTAAAAAAAAAGAAATTCTAGTTCCCATCTGGTGTGCATCAGTTACTTTCCAGAATGTTTTTACTTCAATTTTTAGAAAACAAGGAATAGTTAGTAACTGTTGTGCAGCAGATAGTAAATAAATAAAATGAAATCTTAAAATTGAAGTAAAAAACAATTAATAGTTACTAACTGGTGCTCACCAGTAACTATCCACAATTTTTTCTTTTTTTAACTTCTATTTTTGGAAAAATAAATTCTGGTTAACAGCTGGTGTGCATTAGAGAGTAACTGAAAACAACATTAAGAAAAAGGAAAATAGCAAAAAATTCTAGTTACTGTCTGTTGTGCACCAGATAGTAAATAAATTAAAAAAAAAAAGAAATCTTAAAATTGAAGTAAAAAACAATCAATAGTTACTAACTGGTGCGCACCAGTTACTATCCAGAATTTTTTTAACTTCTATTTTTGGAAAAATAAATTCTGGTTAATAGCTGGTGCGCATTAGAGAGTAACTGAAAACAACATTAAAAAAAAAAAAGGAAAATAGCAAAAAATCCTTGTCACTATCTGGTGTGCATCAGTTACTTTCCAGAATGTTTTTTACTTCAATTTTTAGGAAAAAAAATGAATAGTTACTAACTGGTGCGCACCAGTAACTATCCAGAATTTTTTTTTTTTTAACTTCTATTTTTGGAAAAATAAATTCTGGTTAATAGCTGGTGTGCATTAGAGAGTAACTGAAAACAACATTAAGAAAAAGGAAAATAGCAAAAAATTCTAGTTACTGTCTGGTGTGCATCAGTTAGTAACCAGAATTTATTATTTTTTTGCTTCCATTTTTTTTTCCTTGTCCCATAGGGGGCTCCGTACCTTTGGAAGTAATACGTACGATCAATATTTTTAAAAAACATGTTTTCCAAATCTTCCTCACCATTTGGTTTAGCAGGCAGTGAAAGGGTTAATCACCTTTTACGGCAGACTCTTGTATTAAAATAAAATCCTCCATTTTCCTTGTTTGTGTTCCGTCTGTGTCGTCACTGAGGTGTTGGGATGTGGCTCCTCTGGCGTCGCTGTGGGTTTGAGTCTAACAGAAGCTGAACTTTCTCCAGTCATCAGTGAAACTTGAATTCCTGACGGTTTATCGAACCTTTCCAGACAGTGGAAACACTCGAGCTCTGTGTCCTTTTGACTCCATGATGATTTTTACCAGAAAAGCTTTACTAAATTAGACTTTTTCCACGTGGAATTAGCTTAATCTCCTTATGTTGACCTGCGTTGACATTAATAGCGTTATCAGCTTTCCACTATTTATTACCACATAAATATTTAGGTAAAAACATTTGCAATAAGATCATTATAATGAAATGACTTTTATGATGTAAAATTCGCTACAAAAATGTATTTTAGTTGAAAGTATATGAAGGAATGAAGGATTTCTGTGTGGATTATCTCTAAAGCACTTTGTCAGTTCGTTTGGAAAAATTAAGGCGATCAGTTTTAGTGCTTTAAGTCGCCCACATTAACAGAAGTGAACTCAGGGGAACAAAACCACTTTCCTTAAAACCCACTGGGTGGAAAAAAGGTGAAAGAATGAGTTTTGTGAGGAGCTTTATGATGGAGCAGGGCTTCCAAACAGCCGCAGAATGCATGTGTGTGCATTTAAAGCCATCGTGGAGGCAGATGACTCAGATGACTGCTGGGTCGGGCAGCACAGCAGACGACTTCCTTCCCAGAGCTGCTGCACTCAAGTAAGGACTTCTGTTTGTGCCAGTCAAATGGATTTGTAGCTCGGAAATTGATTTTTCAGGGCAGACGCTGACAGTGAGGGCAACTGTGGAGTTTCTGTTCAGGTGATTCTTCTCCGTCGTTCACATCTGGATTTTTAAATCCATTAAAATATTCACAGGATTCCAGACACTAAAGGTGGATCTAATCTGAGGAACTTTATGGTCCGGTGAAAACATGACAGAGATGACTGTAAATGTTTAAATGTAAATCTATTCGTTACTTCCAACACATCCAGGAAGAAAATCTGGGTATTTTAATCCAGATTACATCAAATCTTTCATTTTTTTGTTTTTAGTTCACAATGTTATTTTTGTGTTCCTCTTTGACAAAAACTGTCCATTTTTATTGCTGTTTAGTGAAACATATTGTCATTAACAGGTAACACTTTATAATAAGGTTCCTTAACAACCTTTATTAGCCCTTTAACAATCATTAATAATGTGTTTATAGAGTTTTAGTAAAACATTTATTAAGCCAAATAAGGTTCATTAACATCTAAAGTGAGATCTTTGTCTACAAAAACCATAATAATAAAATGCTTACAAATTTAAAAAATGTGTAAACTATCTTTGTCAACATTATATTGAATGTTTTGCAGCACCTCTTCTAGTGTGTTATAGTCTTAAATGTATTTATTTTTTCTAAAAATTCCTATTTTCTAACATCTCAATCTCTGTTTTTTGGTAGCTAGTTATCTGTCAGGGAATTTCAAAATAAAGGCACAGTTTATGTCAGACAAGCCAGCCTCAGTGCTGCGATGGCAGGAGGCCTGAGGAATGATAATGCAGGCGATCCGTGCCATCAGGTGACCTTTGGAGCAACAAGCTGCTCTGTTTTCAGAAATGTTCCAGCGAATGTGACCCGAAGAATCTGGAGCAAGACTTTTCTTATCACTGATTTTTGTCAGCAATAAAAAATCAGCTTCTGAATTGTGAGCGAAAAAGCTCAGATGAATCTTGTCTTCCTTCTCCTCAGACCATCTTCTAAACTCTCAACCATGGTTGTCCCAAAACCATCTAACAAGAAACCGCCTGAAAGTGGAAAAGAGTCAGGATTTTCCTTCAAGAGTCTTTCTGATAGTTTAAAACATTTGAATTTTGATAAGAATCCTCCACCGACTGATGCAGTCATCCTGTTCGAGCCTCGGGAATGCTCGGAGACGGATCCTCTGCTCTCCAACCGAGCCCAAAGATCCTGGGCGGGAAAGGACGCGGGCCGTCCAGCAGAACCGCTGTGCTCCATGGTGCTGCAGATCCTGGTGCCGTTTCTGCTGGCCGGGCTCGGCACAGTTTCTGCTGGGATGCTGCTCGACGTGGTTCAGGTAAAGAAAGGAGTGTGGAGAGGGAGGGACGAAAAACCAATCTTCATTTAATTCTGTCACAGATGAAGAAGAAAAGGAAAAAAACGTTCTGGTGATTCCTTTTTCATTTTATTTAAGAGATAAATATTGCAGACATATTTTGAAAACAAAAAAGAATTTCTGTTCATCCATTTTAATTTTCAAATTTGATATTTCTGATTGAATTTTGGTAAAAATCTACCAGAGAACTTTCTGAAAATGAAATGCCATTCTCTTGATCATTTTAATTAAGTTACAGAATGAGCTGGTTTGAAAAAGAAAAAGAAAAATCTATTCTGATAATTGCTTTTTAATTTCATTTAAGAGACAAATAATGCTGGTACAATGTGAAAATTAAATGGCATTTCCAGTATTGACTTTTACTTTGTGAGTCACAAACACTTCCGTAGTGTCGGATGGTTTAAGAAAACATCCAGGTGGTTGAAAAAAGAGCTTAAGGGAAACTGTCCCACCCCTGGACATGTGGAATCTGTTCACTGCATTTGCCCCACCTCCAGGGGGAGCTGCAGGCAAGGCAGAAAACTATGGTAGTTTAATCCCCCAATCCAACCACTCATTGCAAGGAGGCACTGGCACCCCATTTTTATAGTCTTTCCCTCCCAGCAAGGCCAAGTGGGCCCCATATGGTTTAAAAGTGGGCAAAAAAATGTGGGCCCCATGTGGGTTTGTCAGCAGTTTCTGTGGTGGCCCCACCTGTGTTTGCCCACATTAGCTGAAGTCAGGGGTCCCCAAACTTTTTCTTACCAGGGCCAAAATACTGTTTTATTCTCTGTTGTGGGGCAGGGGTCTACACAGAAAAAGTGTAACAATCACAGCCTAAATGTAAACATTTACAGTTTACCACAAAGCCTCATGGCCAACATTTTCAATGATTAATCTCTGTTATCTTCATAGAAATAAAATTAAGACATTTTAAAAACTAGCTACATAGCATTACCTGCAATAATACTAGTATGAACTCTGTAGGCAGATTTGGCCACTTAAGTTGCTACAGCTGATAGCTGAAAATGCTGAAGTTGATAGTTGAAAAGGCTGAAGCTGATAGCTAACTAAAATACTAACAAAATGCCAAGTTAGCAAAAATAAACTGGTAAAATGTCCTGTTTGGCCAAAACAGCTACCATAATGTTAGGATAATGGAAATTTTTTTTTTTAGAAAAAACTAAAAAAAAAATCCTAAATTAGCCAAAGCAGTTAAAATGTAGCTGAAATATTAGCAAAACTCAAATTAGCCCAAAAAACTGAACAAAAATAAAGTTAGCCAAAACAGCTAGCATGGAGCTAAAAATAGTTAAATGCCAAATTGGCCTTAAAAAAAAAACAATAAAATGTCTAATTTAACCAAAACAGCAGAGAGCTCCAAATTAGCCCAAAAAAACTGAACAAAAATAAAGTTAGCTAAAACAGCTAGCATGTAGCTAAAATAGTTAAATGCCAAATTGGCCTTAAAAAAAACAATAAAATGTCTAATTTAACCAAAACAGCAGAAGCTCCAAATTAGCCTAAAATATTGAAAACAAATCCTAAATGAGCCAAAACAGCTAAAATGTAGCTGAAATATTAGGAAAACTCTAAATTAGCCTAAATAACTGAGAAAGGACAAAATTAACCTAAACCAGCTAGCCTATGGCTAAAATATCCGCTAGATTAGCCTAGAAATCCTTAGTAACTGCCAAAACAGTCGAAAAAAGTTAGCATAAAAAGAGCTGAATATTTCAATCGCTAAACGAGCTAAAGAGCTGAGGAGCTATGGACGTCTGAAAAATGAATGGAAGAAAAATAATAATAATAATTAAGAAATGAAGAAAAAGTGAAAAAAATCATAAGGAGTCTATCCTCCCCGTCAGTCAGACTGCAGAAGGGTGGAATTAAAAGTCACGCTCTATGTCTGTGTGGGTCTCGATCGGCGTTTCTGATAGTGTGTGAGGGGCCGGACCAAATGTGAAAGACTGAAGAACTCGATATAGTGAAGCTCACTAGCTCGCTATGCTGTCCATTGGGTAGCTTAGTGCCACATGGGGCCCATCTAGCCTTGCTGGCTGGGTTGGTGTAACAACCATGGATTTGAACCCACAACCTATCAGTCTTAGGGTGGACACTCCACCAGAAAGTAAATTTGTTTTTAGAGAGTTGTGCTGACTCGACCAAATGAAGATGTTTACATGATCAGCTGTTGTGTTCTGTGGCAGAGCTGGGACGTGTTCCTGGAGGTCACCGAGCTCTTCATCCTGATTCCTGCGGTTTTAGGCATGAAGGGGAACCTGGAGATGACTCTGGCCTCGAGGCTCTCCACCGCGGTGAGATGACCACCAGCCCTCTTTGCACAACTTCAGTTCGCAGCCTGACTTCACTGTTTGGTGAAAACCATTGACTGTATGTGAGAATTGGACCGTCATCCAGAGAAAACGGTTTACTTCCATCTCCAACCGGATGAAGTCGATTCAGTTGCCATTTTACAATGACATGGACGGCGCAATGTCAGTAGGGAGGGATTGGTCCAAGTCGGTCTGAGTCATTGCATCCGTGGCAACAAGTCTCACCAATCAGGAGTGAGGCTTTTGTAAGGCCACACCCCTAACATTTGAAAGCAGGCTACACGAAGTAAACCAGTTTCTGTGGTTTTGTGCCTGCTTGTGTGTGGAAGACACATTCTCATCTCCAAGTTGTCACATATGGACGTTTAGTTAAGGCCCCTTCCAGGTCACTTTTTTGACATTTTGAGTGTCCCCAACTTGTTCTTAAAATCGAGGGTCCGCAACACTCGAATGCAGCACTGTATGCGGTACCGGATGCGCACTGGTCCTCGGGGTGCGTCCAGTACCGATACACTCGGGTGCGGTACTGGGTACGGGCTGGACGCTGGGCCAGCACTACTACCCTAACCATAACCCTTTACTGGTACTGCGCCTGGTACCAGTATCTGGTACTGGCCGTGAACTGGAAACAGTACCATACGCGAACCAGTTATGATTAGGGTATTGGTGCTGGCCCCACGTCCAGTTCACGCCCAGTACCACAGATGCAGTACCAGACGCAGTACTGGGCATGGACTAGACACGCTAACAGATGTGAACCAGTACTGGGGTTTTGGTTAGGGCACTGGTACTGGACGTGCCCTGAGGACCAGCGCACATCCGGTAACCATAACCCAGTACTGGTTTGCGTAGATGGCACTGCCTCCGGTTCGCGCCTTGTACTCAGATGCTGTACTGGACCTGATCCCGGTACCAGACACAGTACCAACCATGAACCGGAACACGGCACCGGACACGAACCAGTACAGTTAAGTTTAGGGTACCTGTACCAAGTTTGGGTACAAGTGCACTATGTATTGCAGTACTGAACCGGTTCTGATTTGCAGCCCAGTGGTCGGGAACCCAGGATTTAACGGGAACAGCCAGTACATCGAAAAACGACAACTTGGGGACAACGAAGTCCGAGTCAGTCTGAGATACGATTTTAGAGGAACCGCTGTCACCAATGAAGAGTGAGCTTGTTCAAAGTCCACGCCCCTTTCAGAGAAGGCGAGAATCTGTCAATCAAGCATTGGAGGTGGGGCCAGCAGGCTCCACTCACTTTTACTGAGCCATCTGATTGGTCAGTTTTTAACTTGAATAACCTGTGATAAAGAAAAATGTCTTTAATACAAAATTAGAATTAGAAAGACGGTGTTAAGAAGAATTGCTCAACAGTGTCAATCAGAGAAGGAATCAAAGCAAATTGAATGTGTCAAATAAGTGATTTGGGAGCACACATTCCAGAAGAGCAGCACCAGTTTCTATTGTTTTGCAGATACACATGGTATCTGTTGGAGCATCTCCTGATAGTGGGAGAGCCTTTGTTCAATGACACCCCCCACACACACACACCCACACCCAGACTATGGTCACTCATAGATTCAATGATGTGAGAAAACAGCAGGAAGTTCCTTTAAGGTGATTTGAATGGTTCATTCATATCAGGCGTTGAATATTTCATGACAGAAGTCTCTTCAAAATGGGACAACCATTCTGTTAGTTGAGGAAGCAAACACACTCCACTTTACAATGTCAGTTTGGTCACAGGAAATGCTTTTTTCCTCCTTTGTTTCGTTTGATGGCAGCTTACTCTCAAAGGTCAGAGGAGATGGCGCCACTTTCTGACACTTCATTAAACACAAACGTTAGTCTCAGAACTCATTTGCGACTTTTTCTTTTTTTCGAGCTTAATTCCTGTCGGAGCGTCATTGTTAATACATGCTCATCTTTTCACAATGTTATCAGCTGTTTAAACCAGGGGTCCCCAAACTACGGCCCGTGGGCCAGATCAATAAAACAACCACTCTACAAATACAATGCTCAGCACTTTAGCAGGACGGAAGGCCACTCATATTAAAATGGGGCAGCCCTCACTAAACAAAAGGGGCATTCCCATCTCTAATTTCCTATTTACAATGCAGCTCTTTCAGCATTCCCATCGAATGACTCACGGAGAACCTTTCCCAGGTGATTACAATGACTGAAGGTCATAGTTGTAAATAAGAATTCTGTTCTTAATCTGTCCTGCCTGGAGACATAAAGGTTAAATAAAACGTTGTGAGACCTTGACTATTCGCCCGTCCACTACAACTGATGCGTTTTTGTGGATGAGAAGAGAAATGTCTTCAAGAAAAGAAATAAATCCAGTCAACTTTGGATAGAAAACACTGTCAATCAAAGGTTAGGAACGTTGGGGACCAAAAGGCTCCGCCTACTTTTATTCAGGCGTCAGATTGGTCAGTTTATAACTTGAACTACGAAAAAAAAAAGATGTTTAAAAGCCGACATAACGACTAAGGAAAAGATGTTTATTTCTTCATAGAAGTTTATAGGATTTGTACTTCCTGTTTGAAACGCCAGAGGGAGGAGTCACTCAGTCCAGTTCTCATGTACAGTCAATGGTGGAAACGCAAACTCATCGGTGTAAAAAGTGAAGGCGCGTCCCAGTCCTGTTCAACAGGAGACCAGGGTAGTTCAATCTGCCTGTGAGATGCTGTTTAAAACCATAGAGCTTAAAGAACGTGCATATGTGTTTTTAATGTTTTTAAAATGCAAGTTGAAACCAGAAGACTGACGTCTCTGAATCACAAACAGGATGATCATATCCACAACATACGTGGTAAAAACACACAAAAAAGACATGTTTCAGTGAATCTAAGCTGAATTGGGGGGGTTATTCAGAGTCTCTGAAAAGCTTTTAAGGAGGAATGAAGGAGAACCTTTTCTTCCTCCTTCCTTTCCCTCAGCTCTGTTCTTCTCACAAAGAGTGACGGTTTGCAAAAGTTCAGGGCCTTTTGGGAACAACAGTCACCTTTGACCCCCGCACTCACACTCACACACTTGCTGAAACAGCTCTATTTGTTTTGGTTGGTAGAATCAGATCCACCACATGTTTTTAATCATCACGATTGGTTAGAAGTTGGAGACGTTGCTCATTGCAGGAGAAGATCTTGACAACTGTCAAGCACGACGGTGGGACCATTATAATGTGGTTTTTCCACCAGCAGCTTCACAGATGAATCCTCATAAAACTGTCACCGTCATGAAGGTTTGAAAACCTCCACAGAGGGAGGAAAAAGAACTTCATCCTGGAGACGTTTGAGAATATTGTTGCTTTCAGGTGAATGCAGGAAAAATGGAAACTTCCAAAGAGAAGTGGGAGCTGATCCTAGGAAATCTGGCACTGAAGCAGGTACGTGGTTGAATTTAAGGGAAAAACCGTTTGTTTATGTCCAAACTGAGTGAGAAGGTGTTCTGCCGTCTGTTTTCCAGCTTCAAGCCACTCTTCTGGGCTTGCTGGCTTCGTTCTTGGCGATTCTCCTGGGTTGGATGGCGGAAGGAGAGTTTTCCCTCAAACACGTCGTGTTGCTGTGCTCTACCAGCGTCTCCACGGCCTTCGTGGCCTCGCTGCTCCAAGGTAACACAGACATGAGGGGTTGGGCACTGAAATTCGGTTTCAACTGTTATGATTTACACGGTTCAACCGAAAGAAGCTGCTACAAACGATCCGCTTCTAAGTTTCAGTGGAGGTTTTTTTTTCTTAGGAAATGTGAATTTCGTCTACTCTGTTCAGTACATTGAAGTTCTAGCAAATCCTTTTACCTTTTCAGTGACCTGATTAGCGGGTAAAATACTAATCCAATAGTTTTGTCCAGAAGAACTACCATCCGTTTTATTCAAACTTTCAAATCAAACTTTATTTGTAAAGCTCCTTTCCAAAAACTCAATTCCACTCAAGGTGCTTAAATGAAATACAACATTTTCTTAACCCGCTGGAGCCACAGAGATCGTCTCCAGCAACCGTTGGGTGAAGGCGGGATGTCCCGTCTGTCCCAGCGTGGGGGTTCTCTGGCTGCAGCCAGCCTCCTGGACTTCAGTGGAGCCCACTCGGTCAATACGCTGGCAGACAGACAGCCGCAGCGGGGAGCGGGGGCAGCCTGCTTGGGTCTCCTGAGCTGGGATGTTTTTCTTGTTTTCATCAAGACAATAATAATAATAAAAAAAAAAGGTTTTTTAATTTCCACTCCCTCTTGGGTGAATGCAGGAGAGTCTTCAAACTCAGTCGCAGAGACACAGAAACACAGTGGAAACGGCTGTCATGCAGACACACACCCCGAGTGAGATCAAAGCCCCGGTAACAAGAAAATCTTTGAAGGATTTCCTTTTTTTGTAGAACTTCTCGCATTAAATAAACCAACATTTTCTGTATCTTCCATTCATTGGATGTGTGGTATGCACAGACACCCACACTCAACCGTGGCGTCTAGCTAAAGTCACATTTTTGACAGGTGGCGAGCAGCGAAAGAAGGGCGGGTCACCAGTTTGGATGTTGGGGAGCATTTTTTTTTTCCATTTAAGTTTTATTGATAAAGCGCAATGACAAATAATAGGTTGTAATAGTGTCTAATCTGGAGGTATCTGAAAAAATCTACAAAACTGAGTCCATGTTTCCTTTGCAAGGTTTCAAAAGATTCAAAATCCCCTTTGTTAATGAAGGAGTGGTAGTCAGACAACCCCTTTGGAATCCAGTTTTTAAATCCGTCGTCAAGTTGATTCAGGATGAAATCTGAATCGTAGGCACACCATCTCAGATTTTTTACAGCATCTTCCAAACCACAAATCTTAATTATTTCATTCCAGGCTTTAATCATAACATGAGAAATGGGTTCATCTGGTAAGTGAATCTTATTCTGTAGTTTTATGTCTCCTAATAGGGCTCTGACTGGAATCCCTTTAACTGTTGTCCCCTCCACATCTTTCCATCCTGCAGTATAATCAGATCTACACAAACATATCAATGGTCGTATTTGTGCTGCATTATAATATTCCCATAAACATGGAAGGCTGGGGCCCCCCCTTTCTTTTTTCAGTTGCAGGGTTTTGTACTGGACTCTGGGTTTTTTCCCTCTCCAAATGTATTTTGACAGTATTCTATCCCAATCAACAAAGTGTTTTTGGGGTATGAGGATTGGTAAACACTGGAAGAGATAGAGCAGTCGAGGGAGAATGTTTGATCTAATGGAGTCAATCCTCAAATGTAGTTCCAAAAATGATGAAGTGCTCTATCTTTGTATATCTATTTTTATTGTGGTTAAGGGGCTATAGTTAACTTGAAATATTTTAATGGGATCTCGGTGCAGTGTTGCTCCTAAGTATCTAATCTGGGAAAAGTATCTGGGAAAATTATTTTTAATTACTAAAGTACTTAAATTGACACTGAATCGTAACAGAAGCCAAAATAAAAGAATCGCTTTTGCACCAGAACCGAAGAAAACCCAATCAGTACCCAACGCTAACGTCATGTGTTAGCTTAGCTATGAAGAAAGTCTTGAGCTGCCCCAATATCTCTGTTCTCTCATTCAGACTCAGTTGTCAGTAATAATTTGTACAAAAATAACTCCACCTGCAAGGAGGAGCTGGTTATGGTGTGGAGGAAAAATGAACTGGAGACAAGAATGAAGCTGGAATTGGACTTCTGCTCAAAGCTTCTGTGTATTCAGGAACAAAATAGGTCTTCTCAGCTTCTCAAACGCACTCGCAGTCAAGAATAAAAGCTCCAGATTCTCCGTTAGCCCCAGCTTTTATAGACCTGAGGACGTGACATTCAGAACATTTCTCAAACCTATCTTCCTTTAAAAACAAAGTCATGTTTGGAGGCCTGGCCTGGCATCTGCTTCTCACGTATCTTCTCCGGGAAAGAGTGTTCGAAACAGCAAAGAGAGCAGATTTGATCTCAACATGGTGGTTTAGTGGTTACTTTAGTTCATTTATTTCATTTTAATGGCACACAACAACAACAAAAAATATCTTTTCCTTGGCGACAATGAAAGAGGACAGAAAAGGAGCATTCATTGTCTGCCTTATTTAACTAAATCAATCAAGCTATTTTAACCATATCTATCTCCTTTTATTGTTACATAAACATGTCAAATGTCTGGCAAAAGCAAAAAATGTAGACAAACTAACAAACAAACAAATAGCAAAAGCAACAAGAGAAAAACTAGCACATCAAATACTTTCAATTTTTTAATTTAATCCATTCCCAATGACCTTATAATTCATTTAGTTTAAGCTTTTGGGGTTTTTTTTTACAGCTTTTTAAAGTAATGATTGAAGTGGACTCTTTTATTGATTTATTCCATAGTCTGATATACTGCACCAAAAACACTTTTTTCCTTCATTTTAGTTGTGAATTTGTTTATCATGTCTTTTTTTTTTTAGGTTGTAATTGCTCTTTTTCAAAATGTTTTGTATGTTTATGGGGCAGACTTTCTATTGATGAGTTTTAGGATGGAATGAGCTACTAAATCTTTAAATTTGAATATTTTCAGCTTTATAAATGGTGGTTTAGATGGGTCCCAATAATACTTATTGCTCGTTTCTGTAACATAAATATGAAGTTTATTGATTTCTTGTCTGCATTTCCCCAAATTTCTGTGCAATATATCTGATATGGAACAATCAATGAATTATAAATGAGGTCTAATGATTTTTTTTTAGCACTCTTACCTTATCATGAGGGATTCTTTGTTCAAATCCCAGCAGGGTTTTTTGGTGACCTCTGAAGCAGCTTCATTCAGAGACCCTCTGGGGGCGTTCAGCTCTCAGAGTTCTTCTTCTTCAAGCCTGCGGCAACATCTCACGTCCATCACAACTCTATGAAGGTTCAGTCTGATGACTGACTGGACCAACAAAAGCTACAAATGATAGATAAGCCACAAAGAATCCACTTGTTTGGGTTCACACCCAACGAGTTTTGCAAACAGTAGATTTAAAAAAAAAGATGTTTAAATCTTTAAATAAGCAGTTTGATTGTTATTTTGATCCAAATTTGTCATCTTTGCTGTTCTTCCTTCTGTTGCGCTTAACATCAAAAGTGTGCGTTTTGTGCGTCTGCTGCTCTTCCAGGCGTCATCATGGTCGGAGTGATCGTTGGCTGCAAGAGGATGAACATCAACCCGGACAATGTGGCCACACCCATGGCTGCCAGCTTCGGGGACCTCATCACGCTGTCCTTACTGGCCTGTTTCAGTCACTGGTTCTACTCCTTCATGGGTGAGACCAGAGATCTGCGGCTCCAGAGCCACATGTGGCTCTTTCATTTCTCCATAGTGGCTCTCTGGCTGAAGAAATAAAATAATAGTAAATTTAAAAAAAAATGGATATAGCTATTATTTTAGCAACATACTAACGGTTTTGGCTAATGTGTTACCTACTGGAGTTTTTAGGCTAATTTAGAATTTTACCTTCTATTTTAACAGCATGCTAACGTTTTTGGCTACATTTTCTGAGAAATTTTATGCTAATTTGAAGTTTAGCTAATATTTTAGTAAAATGCCGTTTTCAGCTAATTTTTTCTCTACTGAAATTTTTTTGGGATAATTTACAATTTGGCTTGTATTTTAGCAGCATGCTAACGTTTTGACTAAGTTAGTTTTCTGAGGAATTTTAGGCTAATTTGGAGTTCAGCTTAATTAATATTTAAGCAACAAGCTAGCTTATTTTTTTTGGCAGATTTGGCCTCTAATTAATTTTGTATGCTAATTTGGAGTTTAGCTGATATTTTAGCAATATGCTAAGATTTTTAGCTAATTTGTTATCTACTTGAGGTTTTAGGCTAATTTTGAGTTTAGCTTTTATTTCAACAACATGCTAACGTTTTTGACAAAGTTAAATTTCTGAGGAATTTTAGGCTAATTTGGAGTTCAGGCAATTAATATTTAAGCAACACACTAGCTTTTTTTTGGCAGATTTGGCCTCTAATTAATTTTTTATGCTAATTTGGAGTTTAGCTGATATTTTAGCAATATGCTAAGATTTTTAGCTAAATTGTTGTCTATTGGAGGTTTTAGGCTAATTTGGAGTTTAGCTTTTATTTCAACAACATGCTAAAATTTTTGGCTGATTAACTTTACAGAGAAATGTTGTGCTAATTTGAAGTTCAGCTAGTAATTAAGCAACAAGCTAGCTTTTTTGCTTCTAAAGTTAAAAACTGATGCTAGTTTCTTTTTATATATTTTTTTGCTTTCGCTCGTGCCAAAAATAGACATTATTCACATTTATTAAAAAAAACAAAAAGGTTATGAATGCCAATCCAAATTTCTTAAGGCTAACGTAAGTCAATGTGGCTTCTTCTAGGTTTTGATCAGTAGAAAACGAGCCCAAATGGCTCTTTTACTGTTAACGATTGCTGACCTCTGGGTGAGATCACCGTACAGGGTTTTCATGGACCAGCAGTTCTCTCTTTGGCCAGCAGATGGCAGCTGTTCTCAGAATCCAGATGTTTCACGGTGATGAATGAAGTTCCTATCTCTGTTTCAGACTTCTACTCGTACGTGATGTACCTGGTCAACCTGGCGTTCATCTGTTTGATCCCAGTCTGGGTGTCTGTCTCCTCCAAACACCCGGCCAGCCTCATCCTGCTGCGGTCAGGCTGGGAGCCCATCGTTACGGCCATGGTCATCAGCAGGTGACCTTTCCATCACAAACCTCCACAAATACATACAATCGAGTGATTTAAGACTTTAGGGTTATCAAAACTATAATCTGACTTTCCTCACTGGTTTATTGGTGGATCCTACGGATTCCTTAACCTTATTTTGATTAAAGAACATTTATTTACCTTTTATCTAAAGATTTGAACTAAAACTAAACTTTTTTGAAACATTTTGTTGTGTTTTCAAGTCTATTAACCTGCCAGTGTTATGTTATCGTTTTAGCATGGGAGGGCTCATTCTGGACAAAACTGTGTCCAATCAGAACTTGTCTGGAGTCCTACTTTACGCTCCGGTCATCAACGGTGAGTTTGTTTTCTGGTGTTTCTATTTTATTACAGCTATTTTGATTAAATAAAAATAAAAAATATTGTCAGATTCTGAAGCTTTAGTCAAATCATCCTAACTAAATGACAAAAAAAGACATTTTGTACCAATGCTGCCGTCATAGATGAACCTGTTGAAAGAAGATGTGGACGTTCTTGAACAGCTGAGTTTTTTTGTTTAACCCTAGAATAATTTCGCTATAAAAAGTAATATTTACCCAGTATAATAAAAAGTATTTGTCATATAAAACAGATCAAAATATGACAAAACATAATACATTTTAGTAGTTTTCTTTAATTTTCAGCTGTGGTTTATGTAACAAATGGAAAATAAAAAAATAGGAAAATTCCTAAAAACTTGCTTGAAAATAATGGAATAATTAGAAATTTGAGAAGAAAAACATTCCTAAAATAATAATAATAATAGTAATAGTAATAGTAGTCATAGTAATAGTAATAATAATAATAGATAATAATAATAATAATAATAATAATAATAATAATAATAATAATAATAATAATAATAATAATAATAAAATAATAATAATAGTAATAGTAATAGTAATAATAATAATAATAATAATAAGAATAATAAGAATGATACTGGAGACTCGGCCTTTGGACACCCATTCCTGAGACATGTGACCCTTTACTTATGGACCCATAACAGTCAGAAAATGCAACATATTCAACATCATGTAATTACTTTTGCTCGGGTGAAAATCTCCCGGTGATAGTGCTCTAGGTTAAAAATGCCTTCAGGAAAGTCTAATGGTGCATTAACACAGACACAGCATGCACGCGTCAAGTTATAATGTTTAGTCAAGGTAAAGACGGGATCTGACGCGGCGCGATATGGCAAGGTAGACCACCACGTCAAAAAAGTCAGGAACTCACCTATGGGCACAGGACAATTTCAGTGACTAGACTAGGGGTCTGCAACATGAGTCTGCGGAGCCAACAAAATAAGTAGTACAATGAAGAAAAGTAAACTCAAACTGTATTGCATTCATTCAAACAGTTGAAGAACATCACGTATTACTCTGTGATATTCCAACAATCCATAGAGCGATTTGTGGTTTAACAAAGTTGAGCTACAACATTTTGACATATTTGTGACTCTGTGAATCTGAGGTCATTAAGCACAACCAAAACTTACATTCAAGGCTAATTAGCCAGATTTGATATTTTTGAAAAAACTGAATAAAATTTGAATAAAATAAAATTGATTTTAGGTACCCCCTTAAGGTAAAAAAAAAAGGTAACGGTCATTGAATTAGCTCTAATTTTGATTTGCTAGCAAAGATGCATCAAAAACTGAAAATTCATCTGTTTTTCTTACCCGTATTATCTTCCTGTGACACAGGAAGTCTCTTATTTTGAAAGGAAGTCATTTGAACCCTTATCAAAAGTTATAAACTATTTAATATTTTGAAAAAAAATGCTATTTTTTTATTGATGTTTTTATACTAAAAAAAATAGTTCATTTATTTGTATCATAAAAAAGAACAAAACATAGATAAAAATCATGTGATATGACTTTGTGGCTCCTGATGGGTTGTAGACAGCAGAAAATCAGCCCAAATGGCTCTTTAAGTGTTAAAGTTAGCAGACCCCAGATTAAAGGGTAAAAAAAGAAATTCAAGATGGCCGCTCGATGTGAGGATTTTTGTGCTGATCTTCTATTTTTATTTTTTTATTTTTTAATAATTTTATTTTCAAACAAGAACAACAGCAAAACGAAAAAACAAACAACCAAACAAAAATATAAGAAACAATGCAATTTATTCCACAATCAATCTTGAATGAAACAAAAGATGTTTAGAGTTCGAGAAGGATTTTTGGATGAAGCTAAAAGCTTATCAAGTCCAACCCCCTTTATTCCAAATTAAATATACAACTAGAAAAGTGCATTACCTCCGATAATGCATGTGTGAATGCCTTTTGCAAAATGTGGTTGCTGAAGATGCTAAAAATATGATAGCATAACTACAAATTAGCACAAAAAACCTAAAAAGTTGCCAAATTAGCCAAAAAAGCTAACACGTTGCTAATATGTAAGTTTAAGTCAAAATTAGCTCAGAAAACCTCAGTAGATGCTAAATGAGCCAAAAAAGCATCAGTGCAGAAAGTTTTATAACGATTTGAAAAATTTTCCCATTGACTTCATATAGGGCTAAAAATTAGTTAATGCATTGAATGCATTCACACAATTATCTCTGACTATACTGAGCTACATGAACAAAAAACAGAATAAATTTCATTCATGAAAAGAACAACGAAAACGATTATGAAATTTATACATACAATAATATTTATAGAACAATCAACATATTTGATCAATTTCTTCATATTTATTAATTAAATTACTTTTGATTAATATTTTTAATTTCATCATTCACTTTCTTAACCCGCTTGGTTTTCAGTTACCGTCCCAGACCTGGACAGGTCGGCAGCCTGTCACAAAGCACAGAGACCTGCACCGTTGCTCAGGCTTCGGGAGAGCTAGTCAGGTCTACTATTTTCATCAAGACAATCAAAAAAATTTTGTTCTTTCCCCCCTCTGAGGTCTACGTGCTTCGAAATAAAATGTGAAAACGTTCTACAGGTGCAGCTGTGGCTGCAGGAGTGAAGTACGAGTATCTCAGAGAGACTCTGAAAGACCTGCTGAAAACAAACAGCGATGAAAGAGCAGACAACCTAAATTAATGCACACAGATGAGACGTGCAGACAAATCCCGTTCAAGGGAGATCTGCAGAAAAGACGGAATACGTGAACTTTTATAGAGTAGAACGAACAACTTCAAATTGCAACGCTTGCATGTTCCACATCCTGTCTTAAGTTAGAAAGGTCAACCGTCTGAGAGGCGCGGGTGTGATCTACGTGTCTTGTTTCTCCTTGTGAGGAGGGGATTGCAAAACAGCACGTCTGTTGCCTCCAAAAGGGGAACTGCAAGGCAGGATGTTCTGCTTTTGCAGAAGTGAGCCTTTCTGCACCTAAATGTCTTATAAGAACAAGCAGGTTCATTTAGAGCAGGGGTCACCTACCTGGTGCCCGCAGGTCTCTTCTAAAAATAACATTCGTGATCTGCGCCTAAAATTCTATTTTTTAAAATACACTTGCATTTTAATTGATTTATGAATTAAAACATAAAAAAAATATGTTGATGATACATGAACTTTAGATACGTTTGGGTGACCTCTGAACTACTTCAGTTTAAAGGTCATTAATTTTGTTAAAAATGCTGCAGATTTGGTCATTTGTTCAAAATGTGAGAAGATTTGTTTAAAAATTTGTAGGATTAATTTTCTTTAACATTACATAATTGATAAACATGGAACAACATAGTTAAAATGTGACATTTTTCCCATGAAAATCTGAAAATGTAACAATTACTGAAATTAATATGGGTTGCCACACATTTTGTTGTCACTTCTTGCCCATTTAAATGCTTTTTTTGTTGTTTACAATAAGCCAGAGTCATTCTAAGTTGATTTAATTACCTTTTTTGTCATAAATAAAAGCATGAACTAATTCAAGTTACACAATAACCTGGCCCTGCAGTCTCTTATCAACTTTTACATTTTTTGTTAAAATGACCACAAAAACCTCTAAGCCTAGGCTATATATCATCCATGTTTTACCTGATGTGGCGATGAATGAATTCCAGAACAACCTTGGCGGTTGCTCTGCAGATGGAGGTCAACACTATGAGAAATAAATTTGACAGGCGTCAAAAGAAAGGCACCATAAAAATGGTTCAAGTTCATGGTTCTGAGTAACTACTTCCCTTCTTTGATTCTTTAAATAAACTTCCTTTTTTATTTTAAGTTAATGTCTGTTTTTCAGAAATTACATTTGTAGGATTTTTTATTTTGTTTGCGCCCTGGGCATTGGAGAGATAGGCGGTCGCCTAGTGTCAGGACTCAGCCTGTCGTTTACTCCTCCGACCACCAGAGGGAGCTCTCTCCAGAATATTAACCCTTCCTTCGTCACTTTCCAGTTCCGGTTCATCAGCTGTTTCCAATCTGTTCATCACCTGGACTGTTTATATTCTTCTCAACCACTATCATCCATGCGTAGTCTCGTATAGTTACCTTGCACTAACAGATTAAGCATTCCGTTTCCGATTGCCTGCTCGTGTTTTGACCTCTTGCCTGTTTTTTTCTTCGCTCTCCGGCTCGTCCCTTCGTTTTGACCCTGGTCCATTTTGACACACCACTAATTATGTGTAAAATGTTAAAAAATGTAATAATTAAAACCATAAATAAAATAAGTATAAAGTTTGACACAACCAATAATTTTGTCTGGTGCTGCGCCCCTCCTTGTCTGATGCAGCCCCTGTCGAAGCTTGGTGGAGGGGAGAAGGAGGAGTGGCGTGCAGTGTCTTCTGTTAGTGCTGCTTTAAAACTTTAAGGACTAAAAAGCAGCAAAAGAAGCCGTCAGGGTCGGCTTTGTGGTCAAAAAAGGAAGGAAAAGGAGGAAAAAACAGACTCAAAGTTGAGATTTGTCTGTTTTATTTGGATTCAGAAATGCCTCCCCTCTATTTCAGTTGCAAAATAATATTGTTTTTTTGTTGGAAAAGAATAATTTGGGGTGGGGTGTGAGCAAAAACCATGTTTTCGCCCAGGCTGGTTCGTTTGCTCCTACTTCTGCCGTCTGTTTTGTTTCAAGCTGTTTTAAAGGAATGCTTATTCAGGAGTTCAAAGATTTAATGGTTAAAATATAGTGAGAAGAATTCTCTTTGAGTCTGAAAAACAGAGGAACAGACGAATGTCCTTCACAAAAACAGGCTCAGATAAGCAACAAAAACACTCTCAAATTCCCAGGAAGAAACCCAGAGAGGAACGATTGTCTTCCAGTGACCTTGTTGCGGGTTTGGAAAACCTTCTCTCCTCTCTCCAGGTGTCGGGGGAAACCTCGTCTCCATACAGTCAAGTCGCATTTCGACGAATTTGCACCTGAACTTTCCCCCCGGGGAGCTCCCTGAGGAGCGCAGAGGCTGCTTCAACCCGTGCCGTATCTTCTTTGGTCCAGGTACGGCTCAGGTGATCAAAGATCGGCTGTGGCGGCGTCATAATCTGTCTGCGAACTTCCCCGCAGGAGCGAACCACCAATCAGCTCGGGTCCTGCTTCTCCTGGTGCTCCCCGGTCAGCTGCTCTTCTTGTTCGCGGTTTACCTGATGAAAGGAGGCCTGGCCGTCCCCAGTCTCCTCCTCACCCTCTTCTACTTGTCTGCGGCGCTCCTTCAGGTGAGGCCTCCACGCCGCAAGGGATCCGTCTGTCTCCGCCCGGTTGTAACTCTGTCTCCGCCCGTCTCAGGTCTTCCTGCTGCTGTGTCTGGCTGACTGCTTGGTCCACCGTCTGTGGCGGCGGGGAAAGGACCCCGACTCCTACGCCATTCCGTACCTCACAGCCCTGGGTGACCTTCTGGGCACCGCTCTCACCTCTCTCGCCGTCTTCCTGCTGTGGCGCATCGGGGACGCAGGCAGCCTGTAGAACGAAAGGAAAACTAAAGAGAGAATAAAACAGGCAGCATCCAAACCACCAGACGGGATTGCCCTCGGCTCTGCGCGAAAACTTCCAGTAGGAGCGTTAGCCTCATGGGTTCAAATTCTCGTTGACTTTTGATGGAAGTTCAGGTCAACGACCGTCGTGAGAGGAGACGTCCTCACGCAGCAAACATGCTTTGATGCACTTTGAAAAGTTTCATATTTTCTGTTATTTTTGTTTAACTTTCAAGCAACAGATAAATAAACAACAAACAAAAAAACATGTTTTCCAGTGAATAAATGAATCCTTGTGTGTCGGTACATTTCTCAGTGAACTTTAATTTGGGGGGGGGCAGAAAAAACAACTTGATCTTTTAAGATTGAAGGGTTAAAAAAAAAAAAAGGAGATTTTCTTTAGTTTTTGTGAATTCAATTATTCTTTATTTGTAACTCTGAGGAGACAAAATCTCAACTTGATGACAAAAATTCTTGAAGCTTTCTGGGAGATCGTTGCTACGGTTACATCCTTGTGACCAGAAGAAGACAGGATTTCTTACTGTGAGGAGCCGAGCAGAAGGATGAGAGAAGCACAGGAGTTTTCTCTTTCGAAAAAAATCAATATATATTTATATTACAAAAACAAGTAAAGTTAATCTGGCCCATAAAAGAGGTCAACAAACATATAAACTTCAACCTCAACATGAAAACTGACTCCAGACAGACACAAGAGGAAACATATATACTAGATTTGATCAAACCAAAAACCACAAAACAAGGGGGGGAATTGACTAAGACAAGTAATAAGGAAATCACAAAGATTAATTCAGTTTTTGTCTTAACCAACATTACTTTTAAGTACATAACATATCCCTTCACAAATCAAGTAAGTGGTAGATAAAACTAAAACAACTGAATACAAAAGATAATCAAAAAATGAATTCATCCTTTTTTTTCCAGTCAATGGTTGAGTCCAATTAAGGCAATTTAGTCCAGCTGAGTTCCTCTTGTTGCCGTCCAGGCTCCACCCATAACAGCTTCCAGGAACATGAGATTTCATGGTGTGGCTGCTTCTGCGGTCTAATTCAGGAGTGTCAGACTCAATCGCACAAGGAGCCCAAGACCAAAACAAACATCAGGTCGCGGGCCGAACACGATAAACATTTATTGAACAC
The DNA here is from genome assembly GCA_003999625.1 of Oryzias javanicus. Classification (NCBI taxonomy): domain Eukaryota; kingdom Metazoa; phylum Chordata; class Actinopteri; order Beloniformes; family Adrianichthyidae; genus Oryzias; species Oryzias javanicus. The sequence continues at coordinate 30,423,694 of CM012442.1, forward strand.
TGTAAAACACAATTTAAAAAACTTTTTTACATAATTGTGAACTAAATATTTAGCATTACCTGCGATATTACTACAGTAAATGCTGAATTTGCCTGCTGAAGATGCTGGTACTAATCGCTGAAAACGCTGTGGTTGGAAGCTGAAATCACTGAAGCTAATAGCCAGTGTGGTGGAAATTTGTATCTTCTGGTGGAATAAAAAACTTTTAATTCATTCATTATTCATTATTTTTCTGCAGAAAGATAAAAATTGTCACACAAAATGTCACACACCTGTGTGAGTCCCCGAGAAAAAGCCAATTGCACACATTTAGACCTGTCCTTTGTTTGTTTGGGTTATGGTTCCGTTCCCCGCTCAGACGAATTCTGAAACAGCTGCAGCTCAATTAGAGCAGATTGTATTTATCAAAAATTGGAGCAGAATCAGAGCCACATCTCTGTTTAGAACAGGTTTAAGGCCACGTAAACCATCCTCGTTGTTATGACTGAGAGACTGTGAAGGTCTCATTTTAAGAGAATTGTGCTCGAGTTCTGAAGTCAAGAATCGGGTCAGAGTTCACATTCAACGGTTTCATGAGTCCACAATTCACATTTTGCTTGAATTAGAGGTTAAAAGATGCATAATCCCACAGTTCTCAAAGTCTTTCGAGTTTCTTAGAAAAAAAGAAAAAGACAAACTTTATTAAAAACTATGTTTCAGAAATCTTTTCCAGTCAGAAGTTTTACTCATGTTTTGTCTTTGCAGCCATGAATAACAACATGACGGTTATCAGCGTGAGACGTCTGGACGTGTTTGACTCCAACAAGGACTGATTGTTCTTACACCCCAAAAGTGTGGGTGGTACATCTGCATTCTTTGAAGTTGATGAAGGTTGTATTCAGGTTTGTGTTTGTTTAAAGATGTATTAGTTTTCTTTCAGGAGGAAGAGGAGCTGCTCTACTCATACGTGTGTGTGTGTGGCGACCATCAGCATAGGTCAGGAGGTCACGGAGCTGTGTGCCGCCCTTGAGTGAACAGAGACCCTATCACAATGTGTGCTTGTTGGCATATGTCTGATGTAAAGATATTTTATTGTGAAATTTCATAGCTTATTTTTCACCCACCTAGAATTGTTGAGGCGTCGTTTTCCGGCATTAACCACAACCTGGGCTTGGGTTCTATGAGCGCAGCCTTCCACGCTTCCTGCATGGCGTGCATCTGTCATTGATTAACGGAAGCTTGTGTCGGGTCGGTTCTTGGTTATTTGTCATTTTTTCTTTCCCCCCCTAATGCATACAGGCAGTGTTGGGTAAGTTACTTATAAAAAGTAACTCATTCATTTAGTTACTGGATAAAATTACTTTACTTATTTTAAAATGTAATTCACTTTTCGCTACTTATTTTCTGGTCGTGTACAAATTCTCAAGGGGAAAAACAGTTTGCATCAATAAGATCTTCTCGTCTTTCATTCAAATTAACTGTTAAATCAATGCCCGAACTATGATATAACACATTACCTGACTTCATTAGAAATCAGACGGTAGGATGAAAAATGACAAAGTTAAAACATGTGACCACAGCTCAAAGAGAGATCAGGAAAAAAACTAAATACATATTTTAAATCTGAAATTTAGTCTTATGAAAACATAAATAAATGTTTAATGCTTCAAGCTGTTTCTTTCTCCTCCTCAAATGCAAAAAGTCATTTAAACTGAAGGGGGCGGGGCCAGAGATGGGTCTCTTCTTACAGATCTGCTTCATTTCATTAAAAACAATTGTCTCTTTCTGCTTACAAGCAGGTTGTTTTGTTGCTTAAATTCCTTCATTTCCATCAAAAATATAAATTTATGCACAAAATGAATTACAAGTAATAATAATGTTTTATTTTTGAATGTTGATTATATGGAGATGCTTTTTATTTATTAACTTAAGATAAAATGTAAGAATCTTGATAACCTGAGTTTATTACCATTCAGCTTCTGACTTGATCTGTTTTTCATTTAAAGTGAAACAACTTTTCTTTTCTTCAGGGGTAAACATGCAGAAGAATTCACACATTATAAGTAAAATATACTAATAAACAAACTAACAAAAAGAAAAAAAAAAAGAAACACACAAGCAATAATTAGACAACTGGAGGAAGCAACGGCAGAGCAGAGAAAGAAATAGAAAAAAAAACACACACAATACACATGGATTTCCTCGACTCAGTCTGTTTCTCCCATCTTTTTGTGAAAAGTTCTTCTTCCATTTTTATCTCATGATTTCCATCTTTGTTCATCTGTTCGACGTCTTCGTCGTTCGTTTACCGCTGAAATTATTTGATCACTTCTTATTTTTATCCTCTGTCGCTCTCTTTGTTCCAGCTTGCAGTAAACCAAGAAACGAGTTTACTATGCGCAGGTTTCTTGTTGCTAAAGCTAGCGCTAGCATTAGCAGCGAAGCTACCAGTCCCGCGGTGTTCACGGCAGCAGCAGAGACCGACTCGTCGGTTGGTACAGCCCAGTCTCAAGTAAAGCATCTTAAGAACAGCCCCAGCTGTCCCAGTTGCCCCCAGTCCTGCAGATGACGCAAATTCAGGCTTGAACACTTTAGCACCGTCACAGACCACAGGTCTGGCTTTCCCCAGGCGTAAATTTGGGAAAACAATGACAGGGATTTGGTTTTCACAAAGCATGGATTTAATAATTGGAAAACGACAAGAGATTCACAAAGCATGCATCAAGTTAATGCCACATAAAAAATACAAAATCCTGGTCTGAAATGTCCCAAAGAGAGGCCACAGGGGAAAGCGTTAGAAATCTAATAGGGTTCACACAAATTGAAAAAAATAGATATTATATAAAAACAATTGGAGAAGTCGGTCAGTTCCTTGCAGTGAATGAACTTCCTCTTCAGAATCAGAATCAGAAAACTTTATTGGTCCCAGAGGGCAATTCATTTGTAGAACTTCCAGTGCAGTTTCTCACACACACCACACAATCATATTAATGTGTCAGACAATCACAGTCTAAAATGAGTGCTCCATAGCTCCGTAACATCAGCATACAGCAATACGTCACCTCAGCAATGACCTCAAAAGAAAAACACTTTTATCTAAATTCAGCAACGTAATTGCTGAGGCCACAAAAGACTGCGAAAAACGATTGGTTTTTCGTACCGGAGCATAAAATCGACGCCCTGAAGGCATCAAAGCAAAGTCAGGAGTCAGGGGATGCTGGGGCTGTCCCAGGATGTTCTTGGCTTTCTTCAGCACCTGTTCCTTCCACAGAGAGGGAAGGTCCCTCAGACTAACACCGATTATTTTAGAGCAGGTCTTGACAATGCTCTGCAGTTTGTTTTTGTATTTCAGAGACAGACCGTAAAACCAGCAAAAAAATGAAAATGTTAAAATACTCTCAATAAAAGAACAATAAAAATGATTAAGAATGGTTTGTTTCACATTAAAAGAGTTCAGTTTCCTCAGCAGGTAAATTCTCTGCTGCCCACGCTTCACAATAGCGTCTGTGTTCATGTGGAATTTCAGTTTGTTGTCGAATACAGTGCCTAAATATTTGTAACTCTCGACAGTCTCCACCTTCTCCCCGTGGATCACACTGACACCATGTGCTGTAGCCCGTCTAAAATCAATCTCCATGTCCTTTGTTTTCTCCACATTTAAATCCAGGTAATTGTCATCACAACAATCAACAAACTGCGACAAAGCAGGCCCGTGGTCAATTTCAGATGCAGATAACAGAGACACTAGAACAGTGTCATTGGAGAATCTGATAAAAAATCTGTTCTCCTCTGAAGATCTCCAACTGTCTGTATACAAGATAAAAAGGAGAGGGGAAAGGACACACCCCTGAGGAGACCCAGTGTTACAAATGGAAGGTGGGGATAATTCACCATTAACAAGAACACGCTGAACCCGGTCTGTAAGAAAACTTAAAATCAATAAAAGAAGCTGATCAGGAAGGTTAAAATCAGAAGCCAGTCTTTGGATCAGAATGTGGGGCTGCATTCTATTAAAAGCAGAGGAATGGTAGTATGGAAAGCTCTGCAGGGCTGTTCTCAAAACTGGTTGACCCCAAGCTTAACAAAATAAACAAAAGCATCCCTCAAAATGCAAAATACACCTCTCACAACATCCAAAATGAAATTATTGGCCAAAATGGTATGAAATGAAAGCAGATGCAATGTGGAGAATCTGTCGGTCATGATCCGATTTGTCTGTAAAGGTCTTCCTGATTGGTCTGCTGGACCTCAGTCAGTAAATGCAGAATTTATTACCACCCAAATTTTTCCTCATCTTTCTGACTCGGGTTCTAGTGCAGCTGAAATTTACATATTGCAAAAAAAAGCAATAAAAATCATTACAAAAAGTAATTATAGGGCCCCGTCTAATCCATTATTATTAAAACTTAACGATCTTATAAACTTTAATATTTTGAAATGTATGTATAAAGTAAAGATGAAAAGCCTTCCTCCTAATTTAATGAAAAGATACATGAAAAGAAAAAGTAAAAGGACATGAAATATTTGTTAAACCAAAACACAGAATTCTGCTAAAAGAACGATGTGTATCAGTATATGGAGTTAATAAATGGAATAAATTGAGCTTAGAAATTAAAAATGCTTCAACAATATCAGTTTTAAAAACAGTATTATCAACGACTATAAAACTATCTAAATAAAACAAATAACAATGACTCATCCCAGAGGTATTATTTTCCTTTCACACTGGTTGATGTTGTAATTATAAGATTTTGTTTTTTTTCTTTCCCAATTTTCTCTTATTGTATAATGAATCAGCCGAATGCTTGTGTATCTTTCTTTTTTTATTGATTTATTGATTGTTAAAAGGGGCAGACAAAATAAGTTTTTCTTCTTTCTGTCCCCTTTTCATTTTTTTTCCCTTTTCTATTATGCTTGAGTTTACAACTCAAGTTTATATTGTATGTTTTTTAATGAATAAAAATGAAATTAAAAAAAAAAAAAAAAAAGTTAAGTTAACGCTATGATGGAGCTTCTGTCATGAGTGGGATCAGGACTTATAGCAAAAGAGGGGAGAGAAAGATATTCCTTAAATCCACTGCTGGAACCACCGGCTGCATTTGGTCCGTGCAGTGCAAGCAGAGCCGTGTGCAAAAACCTTTTCTGATCCGTCAGGATCCCCGCACTCATTATTTCACAGAACTATGATGTTCCCTGTTGGAGATCAGGTGGACAAGCCACTGTAGGGAAAAAGAGCTGCTCCATTTCGGTCTGGGGTCCCGGATGGAACATGGAAAGCTATAACTGTCATGATCAAAAGACAGGAGATGTTGACGAGCTGGACAGTGAGATGTTTATTGAAGTTCCAGGTAGGTTGGGGAAGGAAACGGTCCAGCAGAGCGGAGAGCAGGCAGGCAGGGATGCATCCAGGCAAAAGCAAACTGACAGAGAAAAAGATTCAAATTAGACACAGTAAGCAAAAGGGGCCAGACTCAAACGTGGGCTCGATACCACTCGGGGTAAGCAGGCGAACTGGCAGGGAGAAGCTGAATGAACCTGTTGGTTATGAGTCGCAGGTCTGCCAGGATTCCCTGCTGCATCTGTGGAGGAGAGGGAGAAAAAGGGCGAGAGGAAACCAAACAAAAACTGGACCAGGAGAGAGCGGCAGAGGAGCGGGAACTGTCAAGACAATAACCCAAAAGTGAACTCCAGAATTAATGATGTTTTTCGACTATTTAGTCCAAGGAATGAGCTAATGATCCGGTCTTTGAGTTGGAGGAGATACCAGGTCACCGTGACATTTCGGTGTCCAGCCAAGTGTCCAAGATAAATGGTTTAACGAAGGTTTCCAGGAAAGATAAAACAGAAAACAGATGTGGCGTTGGATCGCATGGTGTTGACGAGGGTTCCTCGGGGACGATTGCAAAAGAACGACTGCTGTTCCAAAGAAGGCGGTCTGTGCTGGGCTTCTGGTCACGTACACTCGAGTGTAGACTGGGGGCTTCTTCAACAAAGTCTGACTGGTTACGCTGAAATATTATCTGACTTTATTCATGAATAAACAGACCTGTCAGCATTTGACTTGGACTCGTTTTTCCTCAACACCACCAGGATGTGACCAAGTGCCTGGAGGAGAATCAGGATTCTATGAGGTCACAGAGGTCAGAGACATCAGCTGACAGATGATGTTAAGGAGGCATCATTTCAGAGTTCCTTTCTTATTTCAATTTATGAATGAAAGTGACCCTTCTGCAGTCCTAACTATGACGGGAGAAGAAAGACTATTTTTTTCGAATATTTTCGTATTATTTTTTTCTGTGAAAATTACAGAAATGAATTATTTAAAATGTGTCTACACTGTAAACCCTGACTTTAGCTGTAATCACAATTTTGAGTAATCATTTATTACTTAAATACATTTGTTGTTTGAAACATTAAAGATACGTTTTAAATGTTACTAAATAAATTATTTAAAGATCAATTCTGCTCTTAAGTACCTGCAAGAGTGGGCGGAGCTTATATTTTGAAGGAAACTGGTTAGCCATTTTTTAAATGTCAAAAAAAGAATTGAATTAAAAAAAAAGATTTTGCCCCCAGAGAGTCAGCTACATACCTTAAGAAAGGTTAGGAATTGAAATATCCTTTTTTTTCAGCTCTAATTTTTTGTTAAATAGCAACATCTTGGTGGTTCTCCTTACAATTTTTTGCGTTTGCATTAAACTGAGTCCATCATCGTAAAATTGCATATTCATGTGTTATAAAAGTTGCTTTACAATCATATTTTTTCCAGAGTTTGAAAGTGCTGGTTCTGGTTGTTAGCCAAAAATGGGCAATTTTTGTTTTTCTTGATGTTCTCATTTGTGATTTTTGGCAATTTTTTTTTTTTTAGTTTAGTTTTATTTCATTTTCATAGAACACAAAAGACTTTCAAAAAACAAAATAATAATAATAAAAAATAATAAAAATAAAATAAAAAAAAACTCTTGTCCTTAGTGAAAATGAAAAGGGACAGAAAGAAGAAGACTTATTATCTCTGCCCCCTTTGTAGTGACCAAACACTGCCTATCTCTTTTTAAAAAGTTTTGTACAGTTTTTTTTAAGGTATTAAAACAGTCAGAGCCTCTAAGGACTTTGCCACTTAAAGTTGAGAAATAGTTAATCAAATTATCAAAATGAAGGATGTTTATGTCTTTTGAGCCAGTTAGCAGCAGCTGGATAGCTTGATTAAGTACAGGTGTGACACACAGGAAACTAGAGTTCAATAAAAGAAGACGCACATGTTTAAGATGGAATTTATTGAAGATGGGACACAACTGGGAGATATACAGGATTCTGCATCTAAGATAATGTTTTTTTTTTTGTTGATCATAATTGTGTAAGGGGATAAATTAAGGGTAGTGTTAGTCTGGGGGCGGAGCTTGCAGCACAGACTCTTCTTGGCGGGAGCTGTTTGAAATGATCTTACATCAGCGCGTTAACTATGGAGTCTCGAAAGAGCCAAAATGAAATAAATATATATACACCATAAAATAAATAAATAAATGTGGCATTAAATAAATAAATGTTGAAATAAATAAATAAATGTTGAAATAAATGTGGCATTAAAATATTAAAAGAGCACATTTAAGTATTTCATGACATGTTTATTTATTTCATTGTCCCTTGTAGGTTAAAAGAGTCAAATTGAAATAAATAAATTTAATATGAAATAAATAAATACATGTGGCATTAAATAAATAAATGTTGAAATAAATAAATGTTGAAATAAATGTGGCATTAAAATATTAAAAGAGCACATTTAAGTATTTCACGACATTTATTTTTTTATTTTTTTCATTGTAGGTTAAAAGAGACAAATTGAAATAAATAGATTTAATATTAAATAAATGTTGTTACAAATAAATAAATGTTGAAATAAATGTGGCATTAAAATATTAAAAGAGCAATTAAAAAGCCATTTTTAACATTTCATAATATATTTATTTATTTCATGATTTCATTATGCATTTCATGAAACAGGAAGTGGACACACCATTAAAATGCAATCTGTCAGATTCTCTCGTCAAACTCAGTGGGAGGGCCTAACTCTCATGTCTCTGCTCTGTTGCTCTGGCCTGGTGCAAAGTTTTTGTCTGAGTCCTCACTCACATACACGCTGCAAACATTGTTTTGGTGAAACAAAGAACTTTTGTTCGGGTCACCAAATCAAAATGTTTTCTCCGTCCACTTCATGCATTCAGGGTTATTTGGCGAGCTCCGTTCCCAGCCCGGGAGTCATGAAATAATCATGAAATAGATATATTATGAAATGTTAAAAATTACTTTTTAATTGCTCTTTTAATATTTTAATGCCACATTTATTTCAACATTTATTTATTTAATGGTGTATATATTTATTTTATTTTGGCTCTTTCGAGACTCCATAGTTTCCAACCGCTCGTTTTCGTGGGTATGGGAGGGGCTGCTGCAGACAGTGCAGGTTATTAGAGGATTACTCTTAAATGCATGAAAGGATCAAAATGCTGTTTTGGGGTTCTTTATAGTGAGGAATGAACAGTAAAATGCATTTAAAACCTCAAAAAGTAGAATTTTCATGGTAGGGCCCTTTTAAAGTCAAAAACAAGAAAAATGGTTCATTTTTTTCAATTTTAAGTTAAAAAGCAAATGGATTAACACTTGTCATCTATTTGCTCCATTTTCGATTTAATGCGCAAATCGTAAAACGAATAAAGGTTTTTCGATTTTGAGTTGAGAAACAAATTAAATGATACACAGATTATGTGGCCCTAACAAGAAAAAGTTTGGGGACCCCTGCTTGAAATGTCATATGATTTAAGAAGTATGAATTGAGTGATGAAATAAAATAAAATGTTTCTTTTTTGCAGTTAGAAAAAGCCTAAAACATAAATGTAAAGGATTTGACTTTCATGTATCTATTTGTAAAGGATTGGTTTTTTTTTTGTTGTATGTTACTGGTCTTCAGGCCACATCTGCTGTTTGTCATTTCCAGCAGAGATCTTCTCACCAGAGCTCAAATACTGATCCGGTCCGGAGACTCGCTCTGTCTCAGACCATGTTTGTTCTGCTCAAGGTTCATCCTCCTCCCAGGTGGATTGTGGGATAAGACTCAGAGAACCAAGAAAAAAGAATTCTTCAGTGAAAACGATTCTCATTTCTGTCCTTTGTTCTGCTATCCTTAAATTTTTACCTCATTCTTGTTTTTTCGTTTCTGTGTTGAGTTGAAGGACACTCCCCAGACTCCAAAGACTAAATAAAGTCCCTTTGCAGTAACAAGGATTGTTTCAAAGGTCTCTAGATGTGTGTGTGTGTTTCTCACAACAGTATGTGAACCTCTGCTCAGGCGTTTCTCAAAACAATTAGTGCAAACTGCAAAATACAGCAGATAACCTTTGAAAGAGAGGCACTCTTTTAAAAATGCAGGAGCTCAAAATGGGTCGTTCCAGTTTTTATGTTGATGACGGTGTCAGTGTTGATGACTTCAGCCTCTTTGAACGACCAAGTTAAAAGATTTTAGTGTGTTTGTGTCACTGGGGGAGGGGGGGGGGGAAGGGGTAGGTTCCCTCTTTTTCCTATAGAGATCGGATGCTGTGCAGGAGTCAGGACAACCAGGTTTAGCCATTTCAGGGGGGAATAACAGTTTTAGTCCACAGGGTGTGGTGGAAAAATGACATTGGTTGTCCCGTGGGCCCGGCCACCTGAACCATCGGGGCAGTGAAGACAGGAGCAAAAGGATATGACTGACCTGCAGCAGTTTGGCTTCTGGTGACTCTGCCTCCTAGCTGCATTCCGCTACTTTCGCTTTTGTCTTTTTTTACAGTTTCCTTTTTTACAGTCTCTTGGTCTTGAATGTGAGGCAGTGGGTGTACGGCAAAAGGAAAAGGCTCCACTCGCTCTGCGCTGACAGCCGCTGCAGCTCCCAGGAGGTGGTGGAGGCACATAGGGAGGAGGGGAAGGGGCAGAGTCCAGGGATTGGTCAACTGCAGCTTTCCACGAACCCTGTAGGGAAGGATAGAGAGGTGCTGAGGTGGATGTGCTTTCAGCATTTGTAATTTCTTTTCCCTTGTTGTTTTCTCTTGGTTCATGTATGTTTAGAGCAGTCATCGCTTTACGCATTTGTTGTTTTTCTCTTCTTTCAGACTCAGTTTCCCATTTCTCCAGACATTCATTCATATTGTCCATCAATTGCACATCATGTGTTTTTATCTTCTTTTTTTTGCACATTTCTTTTTTCTTTTCACCCAAATTCTCTCTGAGTTTCTGAAGTTGACTCTTGCTCAGAGATCCACCCTCAGGGAACCCGTATTCTTTGCTCCAATAGTTCACAAAATCACAACATTCAGACCCATATTTTTCTTTCATAAACTTCATTAACTTGGAGTCCACGCAGGGATTCTCCACTCTGCTTTTCACGTTTCCCATGTTTTACTGATCTCCCGTATAATAAACTCACAACCTTTGGTCTGGTCTCACCTGATAAGAAACTATCAGATTCACAGAAAACTCCTTTGATCTCACCGCAGCTCACAAAGGTATCACCTAATGTGTCTCACACACACACAGGCAAACTTTACGTTGGTCTCGTTCAATTATAGGTCACAGTTTAATCCCTGGTCTCGGTAGACGTCTATACCTCACAGGCTTCAGTGGGAAACAAACCTTTTTTTTTTTTTTTTACAAACAACCAAAACTAAGAAAGTAGAAAGAAAAACAAATAAAAGAGAAAATAGAATAAACGATGAAATAAAATAAATGGAATGCTCCTCACCGGATTCAGTCCACCCAGGTTCTTTTGACGGATCCCGTCACGGTCGATCGGAACGACGGACCCCGGTCCCTTCAGGAATTAGGTGGCCAGCCTCCGCGGTTCCCCGTTCCGACGGACACGCCCGGGATCCTGCCGACAACGCCAAGCTTGTGGTGGAAAAATGTTGAATCCGAAGGAAGAGCAGACACAATTTAAAGTTAACACAAGTATTTAATAACAGAACTCAGAAAAATACATGCTGCGCGCACAAGCATGCAGGGAAGACTGCCAAAGAGTGTTCCGACGAACTGACAAAACCTTAAGCCCTTTATAGGACTGGTCAAACCTCCAAACAATGCTGCATCTCACATATCATGAACCCCCTTGGCTGTTAATAATCTCGGAGGCATCTGTTCCTTGCATTAGTCTCGGGATCAACCCCCTGGGTAAGGAGGATGTCATTAAGGATCAATCAGCATCCTGTCCTCCTGCTGGGGACCGTATCTTGTTCTTATTTATTCTACCTTGGGAAAGTAATGCCCTTTTGACGTCTGTTCCTAAAAGGTGAAGAAGGTCATTGTATTCTCATCCAATCTATCTTGGGAAAGGACTGCAGGAGAATGCTCTTTGACATCTGTTCCTAAGAGGTGAAAAAGGTCATCTGCAGGCTACAGCTTTGGGTCACACTCTTTAAGTTGAACAGGTCATTTCTTTTTAGGTATCTGAGAATACATTCAACTACATGGATTAAATGAGCACCGTGAGTTCAATTAAATGTTTACATATAGAGAATAAAATGGAATTAGAATTTAATCAAAATATTCTCTTACAATTGTTTAAAGGAATATTAAAAAAAGAGGATAAAAGTCAATAATAAATGTTGTGGCCTTTGTGGACCTTGTGGCCCTTGTGGCCCTTGTGGCCCTTGTGGCCTTTGTGGCCTTTGTGGGCCTTGTGGCCCTTGTGGCTCTTGTGGCCCTTGTGCCCTTGTAGCCCTTGTGGCTCTTGTGGCCCTTGTGGCCTTTGTGGCTCTTGTGGCCCTTGTGGCTTTTGTGGCCCTTGTGGCCCTTGTAGCCCTTGTGGCCTTTGTGGACCTTGTGGCCTTTGTGGACCTTGTGGCCCTTGTGGCTCTTGTGGCCCTTGTGGCCCTTGTGGCCTTTGTGGCCTTTGTGGGCCTTGTGGCCCTTGTGGACCTTGTGGCCCTTGTGGCCCTTGTAGCCCTTGTGGCTCTTGTGGCCCTTGTGGCCTTTGTGGCTCTTGTGGCCCTTGTGGCTTTTGTGGCCCTTGTGGCCCTTGTAGCCCTTGTGGCCTTTGTGGACCTTGTGGCCTTTGTGGACCTTGTGGCCCTTGTGGCCCTTGTGGCTCTTGTGGCCCTTGTGGCCCCTGTGGCCCTTGTGGCCCTTGTGGCCCTTGTGGCTCTTGTGGCCCTTGTGGCTCTTGTGGCCCTTGTGGCTCTTGTGACCCTTGTGGCCCATGTGGGCCTTGTGGCCCTTGTGGCCCTTGTGGCCCTTGTGGCCCTGTGGCTCTTGTGGCCCTTGTGGCTCTTGTGGCCCTTGTGGCCCCTGTGGGCTCTTGGCCCTTGTGGCCCGGCCCTTGTGGTCTTGTGCCCTTGTGGCCCTTGTGGCTTCCTTGTGGCTCTTGTGGCCCTTGTGGCTCTTGTGGCCCTTGTGGCCCTGTGGCCTGTCTGTGTGTGTGGTTGTGGCCCTGTGGCTCTTGTGGCCCTTGTGGCTCTTGTGGCCCTTGTGGCCCATGTGGCCTTGTGGCCCTTGTGGCCCTTGTGGCCCCTGTGGCTCTTGTGGCCCTTGTGGCTCTTGTGGCCCTTGTGGCCCTTGTGGCTCTTGTGGTCCTTGTGGGCCTTGTGGCCCCTGTGGCCCTTGTGGCCCTTGTGGCCCTTGTGGCTCTTGTGGCCCTTGTGGCCCTTGTGGCTCTTGTGGCCCTTGTGGCCCTTGTGGCCATGTGGGCCTTGTGGCCCTTGTGGCCCTTGTGGCCCTGTGCTCTCTTGTGGCCCTTTGTGGCCCCTTGTGGCTCTTTTGTGGCCCTTGTGGCTCTTGTGGCCCTTGTGTGGTCCTTGTGGCCCTTGTGGTGTGGCCCTTGTGGCCCTTGTGGCCCTTTGTGGCCTTGTGGCCCCGCCCTTGTGGCCCTTGTGGCCCTTGTGGCTCTTTGTGGCCCTTGTGGCCCTTGTGGCTCTTGTGGTCCTTGTGGGCCTTGTGGCCCCTGTGGCCCTTGTGGCCCTTGTGGCTCTTGTGGCCCCTGTGGCTCTTGTGGGCCTTCCCGGTTGCCAGGGGCAGCTCCTCTCTTTTTCAGTCTTCTGTGCCTGGTCTCTTCTCTTGGCTCTACTGCTCCTTCTTTTAAAATGTTCAAAATGGAGTCACCTGGTCCCACACCTGTGGCTCATTAGTTCATTTAGTGGGGCATTCACTGGCCCTCAGAGTCACAGGATTGAAGAATAGAGCCACAGAAAATAAAACCACAAATAAAACATGTACAAAAAAGTTAAAATCCACCCTGTGACATTTGCATGGAGACTAATTCCTCTGGAAATGCTTCTCCGTGTCATGTAACGTGAAGACAGAATTACATTATATTACCATTCATGGTATTATAAAACTGGCACAAAAAAACACTGAATATGCAGTTTACACTGTTTATATGCAATCATTCCCAACATTGTGCAAATGGAAAGAAAAACAAAACTCAATTTTTGAAGAACTTTTGACACTGAAAATACTGTAAAACAGAATGAAGAACTAGACGCTCCCGTCTGTATGACCACATATTTTCTTTGACATCCCAGCAAATAATCAGCTCTTTCAATGTGTGAGGAAAGTCTCTTCTTGAGAACCAAATCCTCGCTCTACAGGACTCCGCTGTGACGTCTTCACCCGCTGCAGTTCCTCTGGCAGGTCTCTCCGGTATGCGGCTGCAGGTCATTTACCTTCCCCCTCCAGGAAGACAAAATCTTCTCAAAATCTCCTCAATAGACTCTTTTCACAGTTTGTTTGATTGATTGATTGATTGGTTTATTTCAAGCAAAGATTGAAAAATACAGGACAAAACACACAATTATTTCAAACTCATTACAGAAATAATTAAATGCATTGATTAGAAAATAGAAACCAAAAACAAAACACACTTATGTCACATTTGGTCAATTTATTCTTTGTGATTATTAACTAAAGTCAGTAGAGTTTGATTGATTGCTTGAAAAGGAGAGAGAAGAAGTGAATTTATGTAATCCCACCCATACTTAGTTACTTCATTTCACTGTTTTGCATAATCATGTAATCCGGTTATGATCAGATCAAATGAAAGTTGATTTTTTTTCTTTCTTTTTTAATTCCCAATAGTAAAGTGAAGTGTTTGTTGATTATTGATTAATCTCATAAACATTATTTCCTCTGTAACAATTTCAGTAATCATTACTGCATATTACATAATGTAAAACTCAATGATTGTATTAAAAATAAAAGAGATTTCATTATTTCATCATATTCAAGTTAACATATTTATACATTTGGAATTATTCAAACAAATTATTTAATTTATGGATGCTTGAACATAGTTTGAGTTCATTACTTCACTTGTTCCAGAGTTTAGTTCCTCACACAGAAACATAGAAACTTTTCTTTGTGGTTCTTATCAATCTGACCTTGAAGTTCCTGCATCCTCTCAGTTTGTTTCTCCTTCATTTTCCACAAACAGTTTTTGGATATTGGATGGTAATGTTTTCCCACCAGCTCTGTATAGATATTGTACAGTGTAAAAATCAACAAGATCATACAGTTTTAAATATCTGGATTAATAAAATAAACTGTTAGTGTGATCAAGATAACCAGCTTTATGTATAATTCTGATTTCTCGTTTCTGAGGCAAAAAGAGAGGATGCAGTGAACTCTAGAATTATTAATCCATATTTCTATACAGTAGGTGAAATATGGTAATACTAAGGAGCAGTACAATAAATATCTACAGTTGTATTTTAATATATATTTTGATTTATTTATAATTGAAATACTTTTTGAAATTTTAGTTTGTATGTGTCTGATGTGTGGCTTCCAACTCAGTTTGTTATCAATAACAATCCCTAAGAATTTAATTTCTGTAATGTTAACTTTAATTAAGAGCTCTGTATTGGCTTTGTAATTACCAAAAAAAACATCACTTTGTCTAGATTCAAAGACAGTTTGTTGTGATCCATCCATGATTTTATTTTGTTTAACTCTGTGTTCAACACATTGATAAGTTCCTTTTGATTGTAGAATAGAATATATTTGTGTCATCTGCAAATAATGGTTTTAAAATTCATTGGAATATTATTTGATCCTTGTACATGATCAAACAGTGGGCCCAGAATTGATCCTTGTGGGACACCACAACTGATCCCTTTGGCCTCTGATGTAAATTCATTCATCTTGACAAAATTTTTTCTTCCTGTTAAACCCCACTTAGCGCTACTCCTCTGATCCCGTACTCTTCCGGTTTGTCCAGTAGGATGTCCTGATTGAGAGTGTCAAATTCTTTTTTTCCAGCTGCATATTTCCTTTTATCCAGAGCGTTTCCTCTACAGCCTCAATGATCGCCATTGAGGTTGATCTGTTTTCTCTCAAACCATATTGGCTTTCATTTATTATGTTATATTTATCCATGAATTTAGCTGACAAATTTTGTGGACGGGTATCTCGAACAGGACGGGACAAAATTTGTTTTTGAATTTTTCGGTTGCTTTTTTCACGGCTGTCTCTCCTGTTTTCAGGTTCAACAGCTGCACTCGGATGCTCTGGAAAAGTTGCAAACCGTTTACGGCGTCCGGACCCTCGTCATGTGTGTGGTAATGGATGTTGTAGGGTCAAAGGTCACCTGAAGGAGAGGGGTGGAGGAGGGAACTGTCAGTTTGAAGAGAAGATACTCCACACTTCCAGAAGGGGGGGTTATATTAAATTTATATAAAGTTTATATTCATTTTATATTAAATTTACATTAAATCATTAGTCATCACAATGGAACGTGTAGGTCAAAGGTCAACTCTCAAAGTGAGTTTGATGGAAAGTATATGCCTATACTCTCTGTCCACTCATATATTTGTGAATATATTATCAATAAGAGTAGTACTTTGTGTGGTAATTCTGCTGGGTCTAATTATAAACTCATGTACATTCTGCTGATAAAGTCATCTGTTGCTTTATGTTTATCAGATCTATATTGAAATCTCCACAGATAAACAATATTTTGTTATTTTGAGAGTGAAACATTTTTTCCTTTCAGTCACTGAACACTTCTAAGCTTGACCCTGGTGACCTGTATATACAGCTTCCCTTCAATTGTAATATATTCCAGTAATCCATCCACCACCATTGACATTTTATCAATTACTTTAAACTTCATATTTTTGTGCATAAATTGTGACTCCTTTGCCTTTTTTTGTTTACTCTGTTCACAAAAAACTAAGTTCAGCGTCATGAAACCAAGTTTCAGATCTGGATATGATGTTAAAGGAACATTCCAGATTCTGTAAATAGTCCTTGATGTCTCCAAAGTTGGTGTACATACTTCTGCTGTTAAAGTGGATGATTGAGAGTCTTCCTTCTGGGTTTTTAAAGTCATCAATGCTGTAATATTTGCAGTCCAGATTAACAGTGGAAAAGAATTGATCAGGGTCCATGTCATCTTGTTGGTTGTTATCATCTTCACTGACTACGTGAAGGTCAGGTTGCTGACAGTTCAGATCTCTCTGAAAGTCGTGCTCACTGTTGACTGTTGTAGAGATTGTGTTGTTTTGAGCAGCCATTGTTTGTGAAGTTTGTCTCCTCACCTCGTAGACCAGCATTCTTACTTATCTCTTGTTTAGACTGCAG
The DNA here is from genome assembly GCA_003999625.1 of Oryzias javanicus. Classification (NCBI taxonomy): domain Eukaryota; kingdom Metazoa; phylum Chordata; class Actinopteri; order Beloniformes; family Adrianichthyidae; genus Oryzias; species Oryzias javanicus. The sequence continues at coordinate 30,440,269 of CM012442.1, forward strand.
TGTGTACAAACTTCTCCAGCTCCTCCAAGCTTCTGATGATGATGATCTTGGTTTGTTCAGGCAAACCACAAAGCTTGGTTTAGATTTTCCCACCATGTACCCCAAAGTTTCCAATTTTTCTCAAATAACATAACGGATCCCTTCAGGTGACGTCAGACAAAATGGCGACAGGCTGATACGCAACGTTCAGGAAATGGATTCAGACCAGGAAACCAAAGAACTGAACGCTGTTTGACACAATTTTGCATAAATAATAAAAGGTAACTTTACTAATTTCACCACAAATATGTGAAATATTTATTTTAGGAATCTCCTGTCGAACAGTATTTTCATTCGTTCACAAATCTAAATACAAATTTGAAAAATCGTTATTAAAAATATTGAACAGATAGTATTCTAACGGGTTGGCAGATGTTATTTGCATGTATTTTTAGTGCGATCGAGCACAAAAACTGATAGAAATTCCTGTTGGACACATTTAATACCTTTATTCCTGCACTGCTGGTACACATCTTACTCTCTGCCCAGGATAAATTCACTTGTTGTTTTTAGGGGATAATTGTAAAAACAGGAATGGTTTGGTTCACTGAAAAAGTCCAGAGCATATCAAGCCAAGCAGTTTTGAGCTTTGAAAATAAGAGTTGAAAAATGTTTTTTATAGCAATTAACTGGAAATCGTCACTTTCAGATTTTTGGCAACAGTTTTCAATTAATTTGATCATTTTTTTATATTTATTTTCCCAGAGATCCGACACAGTTATGAACAAAAACAAAGAGGAGCTCATTGACCGCAGTGGAAAATAATGCACAAGTGTTAAGGTTTACGTTAATGTCAGACCCGCTGGAATCGTCTGACTTTAGCTCTGTTTACAAGGATTATGTGAGCAAGGAAATTCAGGCAACTTTTAACTGGTGAGAAAAGATCTTCTACAGCTCCACGTCTCGTAGCCAAAGCTAATGCTAGCATTAGCATTAGCACAGATTAAAATCATAATGACCTTCATAATCAAACAAGCAGTACTGTTAACCTCTGTCTGACTTTAACCGGGACGTCAGAGAGAATTGGTTAAGTTACCTTTTATTGTTAAAATTGCTTTTAACAGCATTCAGTTGTAAAAAAAAAAAAGCTAGCTTGTTGCTTAATTACTAGCTGAACTCCAAAATAGCCTAAAATTCCTCAGAAAACTAACCAAAAACGTTAGCATGTTGCTAAAATAGAAGGTAAATTCTAAATGATCAAATAAAAAATATATAGTAGATAACAAATTAGCTGGAAACATTAGCATTTTACTAAAATATTAGCTAAACTCCAAATTAGAATAAAATTTCTCAGAAAACTTAGCCAAAAAACGTTAGCATGTAGCTAAAATAGAAGCTAAAATTCTAAATTATTAAAAAAAAATTCAGTAGATAACAAATTAGCTGAAAACATTAGCATTTTACTAAAATATTAGCTAAACTCCAAATTACCATGAAAAACTAATTAGAGGCCAAATCTGCCAAATTAAAGCTAGCTTGTTGCTTAATTACTAGCTGAACTCCAAAATAGCCTAAAATTTCTCAGAAAACTAACTTATCGAAAACGTTAGCATTTTGCTAAAATAGAAGCTAAATTCTAAATGATCAAATAAAAAAAAAATTGTAGATAACAAATTAGCTGAAAACATTAGCATTTTACTGAAATATTAGCTAAACTCCAAATTAGCATAAATCTCAGAAAACTTAGCCAAAAACGTTAGCATGTTGCTAAAATAGAAGCTAAAATTCTAAATTATTCAAAAAAAAATCAGTAGATAACAAATTAGCTGAAAACATTAGCATTTTACTGAAATATTAGCTAAACTCCAAATTAGAATAAAATTTCTCAGAAAACTTAGCCAAAAAACGTTAGCATGTAGCTAAAATAGAAGCTAAAATTCTAAATTATTAAAAAAAAATTCAGTAGATAACAAATTAGCTGAAAACATTAGCATTTTACTAAAATATAAGCTAAACTCCAAATTACCATGAAAAACTAATTAGAGGCCAAATCTGCCAAAAAAGCTAGCTTGTTGCTAGTTGAACTCCAAAATAGCCTAAAATTCCTCACAAAACTAACTTAGTCAAAAACGTTAGCATGTAGCTAAAATAGAAGCTAAAATTCTAAATTATTTAAAAAAATTCAGTAGATAACAAATTAGCTGAAAACATTAGCATTTTACTAAAATATTAGCTAAACACCAAATTAGCGTAAAATTTCTCCAGAAGACTTAGCTAAAAACCTTAGCATGTTGCTAAAATAATAGCTTAACTCCAATTTCTTTTGAAATTTACTATAATTTTATTTTTCTTCTTCCAGAGAGCCACCATGGAGAGATAAAAGAGCCACATGTGGCTCTGGAGCCGCAGGTTGCAGACTCCTGAACTAGGGCTTGTTCTGATATCCTGGTGATAGAAAATGTTTTGAGATCAGTGAAAATTAAAAATTTCCCACAGCGCACTGGTTGAGAAACACTATAACACTGTCAGTAGAGGAGCATGAACGCAGCCCGGGATGAAGCAGCTGACCTTCATGTAAGGACCGCTCTGACTGATCAGATGTCACATTTCTGCTGATCTGCGCGTGTCATCTCCTGGAATGGCTCCTTGAAGGGAGCTCGGCATGTTGTCACGTCGTTTCCCACCATGGCTCCGGAGCCATGTCTGGCTCTTTTATCCCTTAATTTTTGCTCTTTAGCTGTAATAAAAAATGTTCTTGATTGAATACATAATAGATGACTAATTTAAGTTTTATCATCTCTACTTAGATTTCAAACAACTAAGCAAAAACAGTTTAATTTAATGTCAGAAATTCTGTAGAAATGTTCTTTAAATTTGTGTATTTTCTTTATAGTTAGTCAAATAAAAGTCTCTAGACATTTTATTTTGGTAAATTATACTAGAGTTGTTAACGTTTTGAACAAATGTGGTTTAAAATGATTGAAAAAAATTCATATATATATAATATAATATATATATATATATATATATCATTCTCTAAGATGTAAGGCATAAAACCTACAACTCTAAATCTTTTTCAATCATTTTAAACCACATTTGTTCAAAACTTTAACAACTCTAGTATAATTTACCAAAATAAAATAGATTCTACTAAAATATTGTTTATAACTGACAGTAAAAGAGGGAAAACATGATGATGGCACGCCAAAATCCTAATGATAAGAAACATCATGTTTGACCTTTTTTGAGACAGAATGAGTTTTATTTTGAAAGGAACTGCGGCTGTCAAAAGTAAAAAAAGTTACAACTGTTTTACATATAAACATATAGACACTGTTGTAATTGAATTATTGTAATATTTAAGTTAAATTTACACATTTAATTGACAAAAAAACATAAATATTGTGCATTTTCTAACAATAAAGTGAGATTTTGTGGTTCTCATTTGTTCTGATCATTTGACCAATTGGCTCTTTCAGTGTTAAAGGTTGCAGAGCTGTGACTCATGACAAAAACCCTTTTATGACCCCCTGACTTCTTTGTGAATCAGCTGATACTAGCACAGAGAATAAAGATAAAGAAAGATCCCAGCAGGTCAGCTGACCCGAGGCAGCAGTCACAATCTTTATGCCTTTTCTCAAACTTTACTGTCTTTATGGAAAGGACCAAAACTCTGAGAATGTACAGATATTGTCTTTTTTTTCCTTTGTTCGCTTGTGCATGTTTAGCATCTTTTAGGACAAAAGCTTTAAAGTTGTAATTCATTAGAATTTACGTGCATTTACATAAAATCCAGGGAAAATCCTCCTTTAGCTTTTTAAGGTTGAATGATATGAAGCCAAATTGTCTAAATTCCGGAACAAACATGAGGGAATACAGTTTACCTGGATGGAACATTTTCACCGTCTCAGTTACACTCCTGACTTTTTAATCAATTCTGAGTTGATTTTGAGATTATATTGACCAACTTCAAAGTATGTTAAATCGTTGATAATATTCACGACGAGTCAGATTTATCACCTCAACTCCCTTTTATGACCCCCTGAAAACAGCAGGGGGGGAGATTAAAGACCCTCATACTTTTCTTCCTTTGAGACACTGAAGGTGTCACCATCATCACCATCTGGTCAGGTACAAGAGTTTGGGTGAAGGACCAAAAAATTAAAGCACAATATGTTCTTTCGATTCTTCAATTTTAAGTTTACACATTTAGACACATTTGTTTAGAAATACATTAAAAATCTACTATGTAATTCTAATATATTTATATTAATTTGATACAGTTCACATATTGTAAAAGGTATTAGTGAAATAACGATAATAGCATACACAAAATAATTATTAATCAATTATTAATCAATACGGGTCAAATCAGGAAATATCAAATATCTGGACGTTCTTTTCTCCCCCAAACTATCAGATCTGGTGCAGCTAAATTACCCCCCATTACTGAAAAGCATTCAGGATGATCTAACCTGCTGGGTCAATCTGCCCCCGTCCCTCACGGGCAAGGAGGCCAGAGTAAAAATGAACATTTGCCTAAAGTTGATTTGATTGATTGATTGGTTTATTTCAAGCATAGATTGAAAAATACAGGACAAAACATATAATTATTTCAAACTCATTACAGAAACAATAAGATGCATCGATTAGAAAATAGAAAACAAACAAAAACAAAACACATTTATGTCACATTTGGTTCATTCATTCTTTGTGATTATTAACTAAAGTCAGTAGAGTTTGATTGATTGCTTGTAAAGGAGTGGGAAGAAGTGAATTTATTTAATCCCACCCCTACTTGATTACTTCATTTCACTGTTTTGCATAATTATGTCTTCCAGTTGTTGTTGTTTTTTTTCTTTATTTCTTTTTTTTTATTATATTCCCAATATCAAAGTAAAGTGCTTGTTGATTATTGATTAATGTTGTAAAACATTATTTTAGTAAACAGTAACATCAATCATACATCATGTAAACGATAAGTAATACTCATTGATTATCATCAAAATATAATGTCATATTAATGCAGAAACATAATAATTACACATTGAAATCTAGTTTCAAGTAACATTAGAGTGTTTATTGATCATTCCCTGAAAGAATTCTTATATATTTTCATTAAACATTAATGATTCACACAATATGGAATAATCATTGATTATCATTAATCACATAATTACATGAATCATTGCTACATATTTACGATCAAGTAAGGAAAATTAATGCCATAGTGATTGTAAACTTATCAGTAATCATTACTGCATATTACATAACATAAAACTCTTTGATTGCATAAAAAAAAATCTTTGATTGTTTCATCATATTCAAGTTCAGACATTTGGAATTATTCAAACTCCAGTTGATCTTTTTTTTTTTTTTTTTAAACTTGTCCTGTCAAACAGCTGAGCAAGCAGATACGGGCTGAGAGCCTCTTGCGTTGGACAGATTTTATTGTCCCAACAGGGGTTTATACTTAATAAACCCCTGTTGTATTTCATGCTAAACTTTATTTTAATTATGTTGTATCTTTTTCTTTTTTTTCGTTGGACCGGACGGAAACAAGGGGGGGGGGGGGGGGGGGGGGTAAAAGAGTGGGGTTAAGAGAACAAAGAAGGTAACACAGAGTAGTAACATCCTATAACAACCAGGTCTAAATAACAATCTGGAATGGGCGGGGTCTGTCTACACACACACTCAGTTACACACATACCTTTTGGCTAAAACAATCTTTACCTTTAAAGTTGTCAAAAATGAACACAATACCACTGCAGCTCACACACAATCATAGAAGCTGACACAAATAAAGCCTTTCATTCCATCACACATTCTGTTAGTGCGAGGTGAGCTGACACCTGTGCTCAGGTGAGTGTTTGTTTTGCTGATGTGAATGTTGATGGAATGTATAGAAGGAGAGAGAGCCCGACCATCCCCACGCCAAGGCCCCCCACCGGGGCGGCAGCAGCAGCACGGGCCCCCAACACCGGAGCCATGGAGAGAACCAGTCAGCTGCAGAATCCCGCCAGACACCCAGACCAGGGCACGTGGGACCGCCGCGGAGGCCCCCACGCCCGAGAGCCGGAAGGCACGGGAGCACAGAGAGCGCGGACCCCCGCCCAGCCAGAGCAGCAATCCCCTCACCACACCAGGAGGGCCAACACAAGGCCCCACACCCGGAGAGCCCCCCAACCCCAGAGGAGCAGCACACCACCACCCAGCAGCGCCGAGCATCCCCCCGCCCCACCCCAGGCACGAGCCAGAGCTCCCCAGGATGACCCGCTTCTATGCTCCAGACGTCCGCCGCGCCCGCCGCGGGAGGTCCAGGGGCAAGCCGGGAAGGGGCCGCCCACCCCCGCCAAGCAGAGAGACACCCAAGAGGAACGAGGGTCCCAGAGGAATGATGTTAACAAGGCCCGACCAGGCACACCCACTGATGGAATCCCGGAGAGGCCCATTTCTCGAGAGCCGGGACCGCGAACCACCGAGACCTGGACACCCCATGGCTCCGATGTAGTTTGATCCCCCGTTAGATCTTGGGGATCCCTCTCCCAGCGTGGCGAGGAGGCCGCCGAGCCCAGGAGACCAGCACCCAAGAGACAGGACCACTAGGCCGAGGGTTTCCATCCCCCCTCGCCAGGGATGGGGTAGGGGACAGAGGGTCGAAAGTCCCACCTTCCTTGTGTGATGCATGCGTGTTTGTTTGTTAGAGTGTATATTTTGAGGTGTTAGAGGGTGTGTACTACAAGGTGCGGTTAAAATTGGTGAGTAGGGCCTTGACAGGACATCTCCTGATTGCTCACAGCGATGCCCCGTCACCCTCTCACCAATGGCCCTACATGTCTATGGTGCTGTTAAAATTGGCGGAAAGGGCACTTAGAGGACATCTACTGCTTGCTGGCAGTGATGTCCAAGCACCCCCCACCAAGGTCCTACGTGTCTAAGGTGCAAATAAGACTAAGGGGAGGGGCAGACTCATGCGGCGGCCACTGGAGGGAGGGCCACTTGCAGGTAGTCCACCCCCAGCTGCACGCCGCAATACAACCACCCTCCCCTTCACCCAAATATATGTTTATATGAGGAAGAGGGTAGGTTGGGGGCAGTTGGCTGACCGACCCCCGATGGTGGACCGCTGTCCCCCCCCCCCCCAGCGCTGGGACCAAGTTCACCCCAGCCCATGGGCCCACCCCCCAGGAGCCAACCCCCCCCAGGCCCCGCACCTTCCACCCCCGCAAGGAGGGAGGAGCCAGAAGGAGCCAGTCCCAGGGACAGATCCCAGCCCCCGCCCCCAAGCACCTCTCCCGTGGGTGCACTGGGCAGGCACCAACAGGACCGAGGCGGCCAGACCAGCCGCGGCCCCCACCGAATTTTCAGTAGAGACCACAACACGCCAGACCGCCCAGCCCCCGTATCAAATGGGACCCCCTGCTCCCCACGGAAAGCCCCCCCACCAGACGGGGCATTGGTAAAAAGTTAATAAAGTTAATAATCTGTTCTCAATAATCCCCAAACAACCACCACTAACATGGATATCCAGTTTTCTATGGAAGAATAAACCAGCTAGAATCAGCCTTAAAACTTTAAAATCTGCAAAAAGATGTGGAAGTTTAGAATTACCAAACTTCAACAATTACTTTATTGGCAATAGATTACAATACATTTTAAAATGGTTAAATAATAATCCAGAAAGTAAACCATGGATGGACTTGGAACAGGAGTTATGTGGAAAGATCAACCTGTCAGATCTACCATTTATAGTTTCTAAAGTATTAATATAAGCACCACCTTGGTGGGATTTTCTAAAAGCATCAAAGTCTTCAGTCGTACCGTGTAAAAAGGCACCCATCTGGAACAACCCAGACATCCTTATAAATGAAAAAATGTTACACTTCCCAGCTTGGCAAGCAGGGGGCGTAACACTGTTGAAGCACTTGTTGATAGAAGATTTATAACATCTCCGAAATACAAGATAAACATGGAATACCAGCAACTAAAATCTATAATTACTAATACATTTATAAACTACTTTTCTAAGACCTTACTTACAAATGGCAGATTTGAAATGGGTTGGTAGTTATTTAAAATCGTTGCATCAAGACTGTTCTTTTTTAAGAAGTTTACTGTAATAACAGCTTTTTTTTAGAGTTGTTGGAAATATTCCAGTTTGAAGTGAGCTATTAATTCTATGTGTGAGTTGTGGAAGCAGAACTACTCAGTACTGACTCGAGAGATCAGTGGGTCGCTCATCAAGGAAGCATGAAGACGAACTCAGGACACTTGGACTGTTTGGTCAGTGGCAGATGTGAAGACTGTAAAAGAGGAGTGTAGGTCAGGGGTAACTAAACTAAACTAAACTAAACAGAGCTGCATTTTGATCATTAAGAGTCCTCTAAAAACCTGCGCTGTCTGCAGCAGCCCCTCCCATACCCACGAAAACGAGCGGTTGGAAACGTGCTGACTTAAGATCGATCCCAACAGCTCCCTCTAGAGTCTGCTCTGACAGAGAGGAAACCTTTGACCTACACATTCCATTGAGATGATGTAACACTTTAACATAAAGTTTGTATAAATTTAATATAAAGTTTTAAAAAAAAAAGGATATCCCTCGTCAAACTTTGACACGTGCCACCCCCCCCCCCTCTTCTGGCCCACTGGGCGGAGTAACGGGGTAGGGTATTTACACATAGAGTCAGACCCCTCAGAACCAACATTGCCAATGAAACTGAGAGAGCAAGATCGACTATCTTTCTTATTACCTTGATGTTTCTTACAACTTTGATGTTTCCATCATCATGGTTGATGAACAGGAAAAATATTCCCAAGATTCCCAAGAAACAGATAAAGTATCTCTGCTTTCTTCAAGCTCCGCCCAAAGGTGAATTTCAAAGAGAGTGTTTTTTTGATAACGCCGGCCAATCAGGATATTTCGGTTACGTCTTCATGTACGAGCTTGGGGAGCTATGGATGTACCACAGAGACGGTGTGAATCCGTCCGGATGCTTGTTGATGGCGGCGGCGTTGACCTCCATCAACAAGTCCGTGCTCAGACTGACGATACTGAAATGGATGAAGAGTCCTGATGACTGGAACTCCATTCGGCGCACTCTGGCAATGAAAGTCTTCATCTGGCGATCATTGGTTTTATAAAGTCAGCGTCCAAAGGTCCCGAGATGTTGAGGGCGAGGCCTTCTTCGTGTTGGAAAGTTTCAACTCCTGTGTACCGTAGAGGGATGCAGGTACCATTTTCCTATTGGAGAGAAAAGATGTTGGAGTTGGAGCCTCAAATCATAGAGCTCACGATTGGAGAGACACAATGTCTGTGAAGGAAGCTTTGCAATTTTAACCTGTTGGAACCCCAAATGTTACCTGTGTTACGTGTTATCACACTCGTTTTTCTGCTTGTTTTTCCGCTTCTAAGTATAAAATTGCAAGACGTTTCCAAGAAGACAGGATGTTCTGCTTACACCTCTGCAAAACCACAAGAAGAAGGGTGAAAAGCGGGCCTCAGCAACAGGAAGAAGCATAGCGATAGCGGATATAAACAGGACCTCTTTGCTTCAGGACAGACCGTCTTTTTTTCCTCACCACTTCGATGGAGGATACATCTGTTTGTCGCCGCACCAGCCTGTATTACAGGAAAAATAATAACCCATGACGGGTAAAAACATTGAATCAATTAAAAATATATACACGCGAGAGGGAAGCTTAGAAGGAATCCACATCCGCCTTTGGGTAGATAAAGGAGAAAAAAAATTACGTCTGTATTTAGCTTCTCTTCTTAAATAAACAGGTGGACATACCCAAGATTATCTATCGTTTCCCTCATCGGAGACACCTTCCCTGACCCCAGGTAAGTCCCTGATGCCCACCATACTAGAGAGAAAATAATACAAATACCATTTCTTTTGTGTACAAGGGATCTGTGTATCATACATAGGGATAGTCCTCTAGTTCCTGAAGGCCCAGTGAGAGGGTCTAACAGGAAAACCTGATTTCTATTTGCGGGTCTTGGGTCTTAACTGTTGTGAACATTTAGGAGGCTGTCTTATATGTTCCCTGTCCTACAACAAATGGACACAGTGTAGTTGGTAGGCAGACCTGGTATGGATCTTTCCTTGTAAGTCCTAACTGAGGTTCTCTAAGGGTAACAACCAGTAAATCTCAGTAGCTCACGGGAGTCTCACCCGTGAAGAAACATCTAAGAGAGGAGCCAAAGCTTACACAGGCGAGCAGTTCCTGTATCAACAAACCAAACTCCTCCTTCAAACCCTCCTCCAAACCCCGCCCAAGGACCCACCCTTCACACACCCCTTTAAGTAAGCCCGACCCTCTTGGATTTTAAAAGTGCAACGGGTACGGAGGGAGACTTGAAGCCGTCCTCCGACCGACCAACAACCCTAAAAGACCGGCATGCCTCTTGCTCAGAGACGTCTTCCGACCATTTGGATTCCACCGACTCCTCCATCATCACTGACCGATCAAGTCATGCTTTCTTCCTCCGGGACTCCTCCAGACCTGGTCAGTTTCTATGCTTTTCAGGACCTCTACGCCGAAGTCCCTGAACCGTCCTAAGACATCTTGATGGAAGAGTCTGAGCCTCTTTACGAAGGATGCCGAGGCTTCCCAGGGTTTGGACGATGGGTCACAAAGTCTGCTCAGCTCTTCCTCCGAATTTCATGCAAGGACTGGTTACCCCCAGCCGCCAAGAAAAGGTGAAGGACACAGCTGAAGTGCTGGACGATGAGGGCTGGGAAACGGACCACCCCCTGCCCGGTCATCCTAGCAGGCCGGAAAAAAGGGATGAAGACACGGAGGAAAGCATCAAGGAACGAGGTGAGGATGCACCCGAGGGTCTGAAATTGGACCAACTGCTCTACGATCATCAAAAAAAACTTGCATGTAACTCGCCACTATAGTAGATTAGTTTTGCTTTTTTATTAGAAAGAAAAAAAGTTTGTATGTTGATTAGTTTTGTGTGTTACCTGACATTTGACATTTTCTTTGTATTATTATAAGAGACACTTTTGCATGACAATGATACCTGCATGTAATAGATTGCATCTAACCGGAGTCGATCGTCTTAGTCTCTTTTTTAAAGGTTGTGGGTAAACATAAGGACTGAAATAAGCCAATCATGATCCCTCACATCCAGGGGGCTTTGGAGGTCCGGAAAGATTACACTCAGCCGTGCTCGAGGAAACGGGGAAAAAACATCAGGATGGTGGATATGAAGTACAAGACTCCTATATTCTGCACAAACCAACCCAAGTCAATTTCACCAGAAACAGAGCGTTTGTCGTGAGACCGTTAAACCAATTACGAGCCGATGTGTGCGACACGCAAACATAAGTGGAGCACAATGAGGGATAAAGTACTTTAACTTTCCCTCCCCCGGAGGAGCGCACAACAGGTGACCTTTGACCCACACTTTCCCACCCCCGGAAAAAAAGTTTCTACAAATTTCTACAAATAAAATATACATTTACCATATGTTCAGTGTGAACCTGGTCAGCACTCAGAGGTCAATGGAAATAAGATAAATGTTTACCAATTAGGGAGGGTAATGAGATTACTAATCATTATTAATCATGATTATTAATCATTGGATAATGGGACTCTTCCTGGAGGGAGATTTTGACATCGATCTTAGGTCAGCACGTTTCCAACCGCTCGTCTTCGTGGGTATGGGAGGGGCTGCTGCAGACAGCGCAGGATTTTAGAGGATTACTCTTAAATGCATTAAAGCAGGGGTGTCAAACTCAATCGCGCCTTTGGTCGCGGGCAAAACAAAATAAACATTTATTGAACTGAAATTTTTAAAACATTAAAAACATAACTTTTTAACATAATTATGATATATATATATATATATATATATATATATATACCTACCTGTGATAATGCTAGTGAAAGTGCTTTAAGCTGAATTTGGCCGCTGAAGATGCTAGTGCTGATAGCTGAGGTAAAAACGCTGAAGCTAATAGCCAGCTAAAACATTAGTTAAATGCCAAATTAGCCAAAAAAAATCTAGAAAAAAAATTAACTTAACCAAAACAGCTAGCATTTAGCTGAAAAAAATTGCTAGACTTCCAAATATCATAAAAAACAGTATAAATCCTAAGTTAACCCAAAACAGCTAGCATGTAGCTGAAATATTAACTCCAAAATAGCCTAAAAAATCTTAGTAAATCTTAATAACTTTAAAATAGTAACTTTTTAACTTAATTATGAAAAATGAAAAGGTAGGAAGTAAATAACTCAATATTTTATGCTCCATAAAAATATAAGATAACATAACAATTAAAACCGTTAAATAAAATGATCGGGAGGGCCAGATATAATTACCCAGAGGGCCGGATCCGGCCCCCGGGCCTTGACTTTGACACGTGTATTAACGGATCAAAATACTGCTTTTAGGTTCTTTATAGTGAGGAATGAACTGTAAAATGCATTTAGAACCTCAAAAAGAAGAATTTTCACAGTAGGGGCCCTTTAAGATCTGTAATACCGTATATCTTCCACTTGTGTCCTGTCTTCCATAAGGAGTTACGCAAATTTTTGCTGTCATTCTAATAGAAGTATTTTTCTCTGAAAACCTTCCAGCACAGGGCTGTGGCTCAAAACGTTGATTTTTGTAACCCGGTTTCAAGTTTATTAAAATTTGAGTTAAGAGCCTGATTGTTTACGTTGGCACGGTGACAACAGAGGTCAAAAGTTTAGAGGATGGTATTTATGATCCAGTTTAATCTTGGTGTCACCCCGTGATTTACTGAAGAACCTTCATGGGGAGGGCCTCCAACAGACCCTTTCCTTTATTTTATCAGCTCGCTCCAGAGTCTCCTCTGCTCCTCCACGTGAGCTCTCACAGCTTCAGTGAAGAAAAAAGACAGAAAGGCTCCAACCACCAGAAGATTCTAAATCTGAGGCCAAATGTTTTTGTCAAAAACCTCTCGGCTTTCACAGCCTTTTCAATCCAAGAGGCAGCTGTTATTCTCCTCATCTGCAGAGAAGAGGGAAAAGAGCCAAACTTAGTGAATACATGAGTCTGTGTTTAAGGCACCAATTTCCTCAGAAGCGCTTTGATTTTCAGATCAGTGACAATAAAACCATCATTCTGTTCTCCTTCACTGGCTGCCTGTGACTTTTAGCATTCATTTTGACATTCCTTTGCTTTGTTTTTATCTTTAAATGATCATGCACCTCTCTGAGCTTCTCCGTCTTTCTCTCACCGTGTACACCGAAGCTGCCGAGCATCTGGCAGAAATCCTCACCTTTTTTCAGACTCTGCTGCTGCGTTTTAGTTTGTCTTTGCTGTTATCAGTGTTCTCTTTTTGTTACGTCTTTTATGAGGACCCCTACTTCTTATCTATACCTTTTATATACATTTTATGCTTTTATGGAATTCAACCTTGATGGAAACAAGTGTCTGTTTTTTGAAGGACGAGTTTAGTCTGGGAATTTTCCCCCTGTGCAGCAGAATGACCTCATTCGGCCTAATTTTACTGCTCATTCATTGGTCAGCAGTGCATGCTGCTCGAGCTTTGGATTGTTTTTCTCTAAACTTCCTCAACAACCAGCTCTGGGAGGTTACTGGAAGGCGACCTTTACACTCGTACTTTATCCTATTTTACCTTCAATTGATTCACCATTTTCGGTTGAATTGGGGTGAACGTTGTCTATGCGCGGTGGCGTCTGTAAAGGAAGTCTGACACGAATCCATGAATCCAAACGTTACATTTTCTAATTCGAGGCCTGGCGAATGCGGCTGGTAAAGTTCAGAACTCGTGAGTCGTAATTCATTCAGAACTCTAAAGCAGACTCTAAAGCAGGGGTCACCAACACGGTGACCCCAAGCACCACATAAGTCGCCCGCAGGTCTCTTCTAAAAATAGCACAACTCACTTGTGAGCTGCTCGAAAATGAAATTTTATTTTAATGCAATTTTTTAAAATCACACTTGTTTTTACAAAGAATTAAAAATATATGTTCATTATTGCCAAAGCCAAAAATGGCCTAGCCCACTTTTTTTTATTTTTATTTTATTTTTTATCAATAACAAAGAATGAAGCGTCCCCTTCTCCCTTTCCCCCATGGAGACACAGAGACTTTACCTGTTTTAAATTTCTTTATTTTGTGGTTAACAGCAAAAACAATAGAAGAAAACACTCCACAAAAGTTGTTTTTGGTCAATTCTTTTACTTATTAAAGGAGCTGCGCTCTTTAAACGCGGGAGTGAACCAGTCCCCTTCCTTTATTTCCCCCAAACCCCAGCTGCTTTCCCATTAACTCTGAAATTTTGCAAATTGGAATTTTGATAATTAGTTATCTTTAATGGAAACACAATTTCTTAAAAAAAAAAAAAAGAATTTTTTGAAAAAAAATGTTGCGCTTAGAGGAGCTGTTTTTGGGGGCGTATTGAAATGGATGGACATTTTTCGCAAAACTGTAATGGAAATTTACTTTTTTCTAATTAAATGCGCTTCTGAAATGTCTGTCTGAGTACAGAGATCCCACAGCGTCAGTTAATCTGCATCTCCTCTGTAAAATCAATAACCAAGATTTCCTCATGGCTTCATCCGTAGCCGCACTTCTGCAGCTGCAGCCTGAACACGATGCATCGGATCAGCCTGAGTGCAGTGACAAACTTCAATGGATCTAGTCGTGTTTTCAAACAGAAAAATCTTCCAGCAGCTTACTTGTTATGGACATTCTTTTAAATACTGAACAGACTTCTGACTTGCATGTGAGACTGTCGATGGACTCGCTGTGCGCACCACACTGCTGTGACGTCACCCGAATGCTATGGAGCTAAATCGGGTAAAACGAAGCAGAAAACATAGAACATTGGCACAGATCCGTGTATAATCGATTGATTAAATAGTGTCGACGTTTTCCCCGAAAACTGATTTGTTTTGCTATAAAAATGACAATGTTTGTAGCGGACTGAGTTGGACCGAGTGGCTGTTTGGGTTGGCTAATGTCCAGAGCTCAGTGAACGCACCATGCGCAGATTCTTGCCTGCTGTGGGATCTGTCAATCAACCTGTTCGGAGGTTTAAGGAAAATAAAGGGACTTAGACTTAGGCTGAAGCTGTGGTTGAAGATGAGGCGGCTTCTGCACGGGTTGTTTGGGTGGAAGGCTCGGGTTCGGCGGCTGCAGCTCCTGAAGCATCAGAGTTTGACTTTTCCCCTTGATGGAGGCCCCCGCTGAAGGCTTCGGCTGAGCCGGTTGTCCGGTTTGAGTCAGTTGAAAGGTTTTTCTGAGAGACAGTTTACTCGTCTTTACTCCGGTTGAAGGGAAGATTCCTAATAAGCCGTTGAAAACGGCTGGATTCTTCCGAGTCGTCCGAGCTGAAGGAGTCTGATCCCCCCATCCTCCAGGGAATCTGTAAGTAAAATGTTCGTCTTAACACATAGAAGTATAAAACAGAACGCTCACCATAAAGGAAAGAACCTTACCAAATTCTGGTCGAGTTAAGTCGAAAAATGAATAAAATAAAAAATAAAAACTTGACGTTAAAATTGATACGAATATTAAAAATAGATATTTCTTACCATCAAAGATGTCGTCTGTTTGATTGCGGTGAATATCAGCTCGAGTTTCTTTAAAAAAAAAAAAAAACATGCTTTAATAAATAGAATATGTTTCATAAACGGTTGGCTTTTGAAGTTTTACTCACCTTTTTTCTTTGCAGCCATGAACGAGGACGTGACGGTCAGAAGTACAGAGGATATGTCGCGAGAAATGGTGGGTTTGAAGCACTTAGTTTGGGGGTATGTTGATAAAAAAGGCATATGTTACCTCTCAGAGTGGTTCGATCCTTCAGCAGAGGTCACAAGGTCACGTAGCCCCCCTTGTATAAACAGAGATAAGGCCCCGCTCTGAAGTCTGAAGTTAAAGCCAGCCTAATCTCTTAAAATCATAGTCAAAACTGGTCTACTCCTCAACGCAGCATCTAATGTATGGGGGAGAGTGTTTGTGAGGGTGTCCTGGTGTGGGTCTGTGGCATAGATGTAAAGATATTTTATGGTTTTCTTTATTCTTCACCTCCTAGGATCGTTGAGGGGGGGAGGCGTCTTTTTTCAGGTATTAACCACCACCTTGGGGTTTGGGGTTCTGCGATCTTTGGTGAGCGTTTCTTAGTGAGTGTCTCAGTGACTATGAACATATGGTGCATGTTTTTTTTACCCCACTCAGAAGCAACCGGATCCTCTGCAGCAGCCATTCTCCCACCCTGGGATGCACACAGGACCAAACAGAGAGGGATTTGACCCGTCTTAAGTTTGACGAAAGGGATATTCGCTTTTGGCGGGAGAGGGAAGGGAAGGGGGAGAGGGAGGGTTGGGGGTGACCTGTCAAAAGTTTGACGAGAAGTGCATCCATCGGGGTGGGTGGGGGCTGGTGGTGGCTGTGGGGGGTGGTTCAAAGGTATTTTTTCTTTCCAGTCAGCAGCTCAGTTCTGGTCTAAATCGTGACCGACTTCATTATCAGCGACAGATTGATGAAGACTTGAAAAGAGTTAAGACTACAGAAAACTGCAGTGACTGTGGCCTGTTGTGTTCAAACACTCAAAAATTGAATTAAAAACTCAAAGACATTAAAGAATTTAAGAGAAACCTCTTCAGATTTGGATCCTGGACTTCCTGACAGGCCACTCTCAAAGGGTGAGAGTAGGGGCCCACGTGTCTGCACCCCTCACCCTCAACACCGGCTCCCCACAGGGGTGCGTGCTCAGCCCCCTGCTCTACACCCACGACTGCATCTCCACCCACACCAGCAACACCATCATCAAGTTTGCTGATGATACCACAGTGGTGGGGCTCATTTCCGGGGGGGGATGAGTCCGCCTATCGGGTTGAGGTGGAGCGAATCTGAGGAACTGGTGGTGGATTAAAGGAGGAAGAAAACGGACATCCAGCCCCTGTACATCGGCGGGGTCATGGTGGAGAGGGTGGCTGAAGATACAGAACAATAAAATCAAGGACAAAGAAACTAAAAAACAGTTTTTATCCCAGAGCCATCACATTCTTAAATGCTGCTATTAATCGAGTGCCTTTTTATTATAATGTTTTAACTTCTTGTATGGTTGGTTGGATGTGTGTTTGAATTGAATATTTTTTTTTGGTATTTTTGATATTTCATTTTATTTATCTATTTATTTTTTTACACCAAAGAGGATTGCACTCAATTTCATTGTATATTGTACAATGACAATAAAGTTATTCTATTCTATTCTATTCTATTCTATTCTATTCTATTCTATTCTATTCTATTCTATTCAATAAGCGTTTGTGGGTCTGACGTCGAACGTCTGGGGGGTTTGACTGACAGATGACGGGTAGCCAATGGGAGCAGACTTCATCAATGCCGTCCGTGAAGACCTTTTAACACCTACTTTACAATTCAACAATGTTCCATCATTGTCCTTCTATTGTTTTCCTCAATGGAATGAAGCAGTTTAAAACAAGAGGCGCATGCTGTCGCCATCTTTTAGATGAGGATTTACTGTGTAGAAATAGATTAGAGGCTCAACGCGGTTAAACCGGGTGTAAAAAACACGCTCGCTTTGCAAACAAAAGAAGTCTAAAGTTAACACGGACGTGCGTTCAGAAAGGCCAGCGTTAACAATCACTGGTTTCAATATGGAAATAGATGATTATAACTGAGAATGTTTATGTTTTCGGAATATGTGTGGCGACACATTATTTAGCTCGACAAAAAAGAAAATATGTAAGTCAATACAATATTTGCAGTGTTGCGGGAAAGCTACGGAGAGAGAAAGGGACGGGGCGGTGCGAGTGTGATTGTACGTGCACGCACGCATGTGTGTGAGAGAGAGAGGAGGAGAGCGGAAAGCTTCTATTTTTTCAACATGCTAACATTTGTGACAAATTTAGTTTACTGAAGAATTTGATGCTAATTTGGAGTTCAGATAGCAATTACGCAACAAGCTAGCTTTTTTTTTTGGCACATTTGGCCTCTAGTTAGTTTTTTATGCCACTTTGTTGTTTAGCTAATATTTTAACAATTTGCTAACATTTTTAGCTAATTTCTCATCTACGAGGGTTTTTAGGCTAATTTAATAATACATAATACATTTTATTTATATAGCGCTTTTAAAAGATACTCAAAGACGCTTAAATTTAAACACTGCAAATATTGTATTGACTTACATATTTTCTTTTTTAATTTAGAGTTTAAGTTTCTATTTTAGCAACATGCTAACATTTTTGACTAATTTAGTTTACTGAAGAATTTTATGCTAATTTGGAATTTAGCTAGTATTTACGCAACAAGCTAGTGAATTTGTCCTTTAATTGGTATTTTATTTTAATTTGTTGTTTAGCTAATATTTTATCAACATGCTAACATTTTTGACAAATTTAGTTTACTGAAGAATTTGATGCTAATTTGGAGTTTAGCTAGCAAACAAGCTAGCTTTTTTGTTTGGCAATTTTGGCCTCTAATTAGTTTTTTATGCCAATTTGTTGTTTAGCTAATATTTTAGCAATTTGCTAACATTTTTAGCTAATTTCTCATCTACGAGGGTTTTTAGGCTAATTTAGAGTTTAAGTTTCTATTTTATCAACATGCTAACATTTGTGACAAATTTAGTTTACTAAAGAATTTGATGTTAATTTGGAGTTCAGATAGCAATTACGCAACAAGCTAGCTTTTTTTTTGGCAAATTTGGCCTCTAATTAGTTTTTATGCCAATTTGTTGTTTAGCTAATATTTTAGCAATTTGCTAACATTTTTAGCTAATTTCTCATCTACGAGGGTTTTTAGGCTAATTTAGAGTTTAAGTTTCTATTTTATCAACATGCTAACATTTGTGACAAATTTAGTTTACTGAAGAATTTGATGCTAATTTGGAGTTCAGATAGCAATTACGCAACAAGCTAGCTTTTTTTTTGGCACATTTGGCCTCTAATTAGTTTTTTATGCCACTTTGTTGTTTAGCTAATATGTTAGCAATTTGCTAACATTTTTAGCTAATTTCTCATCTACGAGGGTTTTTAGGCTAATTTAGAGTTTAAGTTTCTATTTTATCAACATGCTAACATTTTTGACAAATTTGGTTTACTGAAGAATTTGATGCTAATTTGGAGTTTAGTTAGCAAACAAGCTAGCTTTTTTTTCGGGGCAAATTGGTGTTACGGCTGGCTCTGAACCGTAACAAATAAAGGGGAGACGAGACCGGTTTACAGCACTAAGTATTTTTAATGTGCATATGAAAACCAAACAGAGCAGGGAGGACCAGCAGAACCAGAGCTGCAACCAACGGATCGGGTCAGCCAACGTAGGAGGGTCTCTCCCAAGCACTTCTAAGGTGCATCCTTTTAACTCCATCCTCATTGATTGGAAAACAGCTGCACCTGTGCGAGAGGAGGAGCAGAGGGACAGGAAGCAGAAATGACCCAAACGGCCCAGGGCCGTAACCAGGGGTGAAAGTAAGCCGTAACGGTCCGGAGCGCCGTTCCGGTAAATGATTTTAAGATGGAACGCCGCTCCGGCTGGAGAGATCAGCTGTGCGGCCAGTTTTCACTATATAACACATGACAGAAGCCGCGGTCGCTCTTATGGAAGAAAAATAAGAAAATTGACATTCGAGCTGAGAGCAGGCAGCGCTTTATTTGGACGTTTGCATTGTTTTTGCGGCGCATCAGACAGTTATTAAAATCCGCCTCTCTCTCTCCCTCTCTCTCTCCTGGTCTGCGCTCTCTTGCGTGCGCCAAGTCTGGCTTGCGTTCCGAGCGCTGCGGACCCCCGACTTTCTGAACAGCAGGTGCACCAGAGAACTGCAGCTGATGATACTAATAATAAATAATTAAATTATTTAAATGAAAAAATAAACAAAAAAGATGCAGAGAAAAGTGAATCAGATTTTTAAGAGGACGATCCAAAAGTGAGGATGACGATGTGCAGAACAAATCTTTTGAAGGAGATGACGAAGAAGAGAAAAGGAGAGATGGAAGTTGAATGGAAAATGCCATTGAGACACCAGGTCCATCAATCACAGATGAATCTGGACAACTGACAATATGATCTGTTTAAAGTCCCCTTCCAAAAAAAAGAAAAACTATTTTTTGAGTTTTTAACATGCCTGTATGTCATTCTTCTTCTGAAAGAGAATAAATGTAATCATTTTGTTTTTGCATTTCCTTTTAATCTCTGTTAATCAAACTGTCACAGACAGACTCTGTGTGAATGAATGATGTTCTTTCCATCACAACAGCTCTGCTGCACTAAACCTTCATCTGGTCCGGCTAGCGTGTCTAGTTCAGGTTCTGGAGAAGAGAAGATGGTATCTTCACATTGACTGCAGTCGTTCACATTTCTGTGGTCCAATCAGCATCACTGGATTTTTGGTTTGAGTTTTATCCAATACTTACGGCAGCAGGGCTGAGAACGCTGGAAAATCTCCACCAGACTCCTCGGAGCTTCTTGATGTCACCACGACAATGTGAACGGCGGCTCATTTGACCGCAGCTGTAAAGGATCTGTGAAAGTTCGCTCCATGAAGCTCTTCCTTGTCCGAACTGATGTCCAGCTCAAAACAAAACTGCTAGACATTTTTGTAGTGCAGCGGTGAAGACTCAGGGCCACCATAATCAGACAGGGGAGGGTCCAAGACGTAGCAGGTCAGCTTCGCTCAGCTCCAGAAGCCACGCCCCCACAGAGGAGTTTTCACAGACCAACATTAAAAAATGACTTTTTAAGACGTTAAGGGTCTGCGATTTTGGTTAAAAACAACATAAACATAAATAAAACACTCCTGAGAACTTATTCTTTTTAAATAAAAGTAAAAATTACCATATGGGGACTTGTAAAGGTAAAGTAAAGGTATTGGACTGTTGGTGTGTTGTGTGTGGTGTGTGTGTGTGTGTGTGGGGGGGGGGGGGGGGGGGGGGGGGGGCAAAACAAAAAATCTACTTTCACCCCTGGCCGTAACACCCTCCCCCTAAAAAGAAGAATCCCCAAATGAAAGAAAAACAAACAACCTGGGACGAACATAGGACAGCTGGGAGAACCTGGTAACTCCCCCGCATCCAGTGCCCCCCCCATACGAGGGAGGGAAACAAGACAGGCAGACCACACAGGCTCCGGCATTGAGCAGGGGGGAACTGGCTGCACCATATGACAAACCCCAGCAGCAGGACAAACCAAGCCCTGAAGCTCTTCCACTTCGGCTGCTGGCTCCTGCTCCATACCCAAGCGCTCACTGGTTCCAGACCGACAACCAGGCAGGGGAGCACCAGCCACTCCAACAGAAGGGGGGACATCAGCCCAGACTGTGCTACCAGTGATGTAATTCCCCAAGATGCTCAGGACACCATTAATGGGCAAAGCTGGACGCACCCCCATCGACACCTCCCCCTGGAAAAAACCACAAGAAATCAAAAGTCTATGGCGAGGGACACTCACGACATCCAGGCTCATTCCCACGACTGGAATCTCAGAGCCTGCAAAGGTTAGGTCAGAAAACGGCAGAGTGGGGGATACAATGAAGGAGTCCATAGCTCCAGTGTCACGTAATATCTTGACGCGCACCAGATCCCCACCACCAACCATTGACACCAAACCCTCAGACACAAAAGGCAAATGAGACTCCTCTCCAGACTGGACCTCCCCTCCAGTCTCAGACGTAACCAGAGGAACCGACGAGATGACCGAGGAGCACCACGCACCCTCTCCCGCCGAGACTTCAAGAGAAAACACTCGTTCTTCCAGTGCCCATACCGGTGACAATAATTACAAACATTCTTGTGGCGTGAAAACCACCTACCTCGATGACCCACGTTGGGTCTTTCCGAAAAGACGCGAACTGGACACAGTCGACCTCCTACAACCGAATGACTTAGATGATATTCATCAGCAAGAGCAGCAGCCTCAGCTATGGACGTAACCCCACGATCACTGATGTAAGTACAGAAGCCTTGAACTGTTCCAGAAGCATCAGTTCTCTTAGACCCTCAAACGTGCTAACGCCCACAGCAAGACACCAAGAATCAAAAGTCCTGACCAGCCCCCGCATAAACTCCAAATGAGTCTGGTCCCCACGCTTACAGGCCCGAAACCGTTGCCTGTAAGCTTCTGGTACCAACTCATACGCCTTCAGAACTGCAGATTTTACATTAGAATACCGAGCACTCTCAGCACCACTCAAAGCTGAGAAGGTCTGCTGTGCTTTACCTGTCAGAACACACTATAACATTAGTAAACGTGTTCCCCCAGACCAACCTCGTGTTTCTGCCAACCGTTCGAATAACACAAAAAACGTTTCTGGGTCATTTTCATCAAACTTCGGAACCAGTCTCAAATCGTTAAGTTCATCAGGGCCAGCTTCCAGATGAACCGGACACTCCACTCGAGCTCTCTCCCTCTCTATCTCCAGCTGAATCAACAGCAGCTCCTTCTGCTGCTCAAATGTTAAAGCCGCACTGGAGCCAGCAGACGAAGAGGCCGCACCAAGGAGAGGCTTAGCCGAACCAAGCTTCAGAACCCCCATCTCCGACAGCCCTGTCCTTAAATGAACCAGAACCCGCTCCTTGCGCATTGTAGCGTCACCGACGTCAACACGATAATGCTCCGCGAGTGAGAGCAGCTGTTTTTTCGTGCACATGTCCAAACCAGACTCTGAAGGAGACTCAGTAAAGTCCTCCAACCATCCGTCCATGTCCTCAAACACGCAAAGGGGCGTCAACAACAAACAAATGTGCGCACATGAGAAGTAGGCGTGTCCCGCTAACTGCTCAGCACCAAACTAGCTAACTCCACCCTAGTCTTCAGGAGGCGCAGCGGTGGGTATTTACGCACTAGTTATCCGATGGACAGGAAAGGTGACCAGTTAAACGGGCCACCCCCCGAACCACGGACTTGCTCCCGAGCCGACGTAGGGGCTCAGATTTACAGCAATAACTTGTGTCAAACAATAAGAAATTGTTACGCAACAGTTTCAAAACCAAACATCTGCGTCAGTATTGTATATTTTACAACCTGTAATGAAGTTGCTAAAAAAAATACACTCATCAAACTAGCTAAAGCTAATAAGTAAAAAGAGTTCGGGTTTTTTTTCTCTCTTTTTTTTCTTTTTTTAATACTGTACCAGCGCATCATGCTGTCTCAGGCGGAAAAAAAGCAGACGCCTTCTACGGCGATGTAATTCTTCCAACTCCTCAAGGAGCAAAAGCTGAATGAAGAAAAGAACCAGCGACTCGAACTCCATCCTTTACAACCGCTCGAAACACCTCTAGCTAGGCTACAGGAAGTTAGCCGTTGGTAATAGCGGGAATTATCGAGAGGGCTAGACCGTCCAAATTCACAGTCCGTAACATCCGGTATACCAGCTCTGCTGAGGATCCGGCCATCGGCGACCGCTAAGGCCACGGCCTCAGGAGGATGCAGTACCTGAATTTGGACACAGCCCTTGTCTTCCTCAGTTGAGTTCTCACCATAGACTGTAAAAACACTGGACAAAACAAGCAATGAGATCCTATTGGAAATGCATTACCTCCTCTCCTCGCGAAAGTAGGCCGCCGCTTTCACCGTCACTTCCTGAAACGGCTATCGCCATTTTGCAAACAATCACCAGCGATTGGTCCGAGTCTCTGTGAGTCATGGAATCTATAGGAAGTACCTTCCACCAATCTGAGGTGAGTTTATTGAGAGTCTCCGCCTCTTTCCACACCTCTACCACGAGACAGCGGAATGTAAACAGCTTCCACTTTAATAACGGCGGCTCGAGAGAATTTTACAAGTCATTGTCCAAGTCTTTGAGGGAGAACCATTCCAACATTTGATTCTGCTGTTAACCTTTCCTGCTTCCTTGTCCTGGCCGTGGTCGAGGGGGGGCGAACAGGGGAGCCGCTGCAGCTCCTCGGATGAACGTCCTCGTGGTTAAACCCGCGGGTGTTTGGTTCTGCAGGCAGATACTCTCACTGTCTGGTTGGAGGCTGGAATCCACCATTTATTTTCACTTTTGTTTTACAGCACATTGCTTTACTCCAACTTTCCCCGAACGCCCGCTCCTCACAATCACACTCGCGCCGCCCCGTCCCTTTCTCTCTCCGTAGCTTTCCCACAACACTGCAAATGTTGTATTGACTTACATATTTTCTTTTTTGTCGAGCTAAAAGATGTGTCGCCACACATATTCCGGAAACATAAACATTCTCAGTTATAATCATCTATTTCCATATTGAAACCAGTGACTGTTAACGCGCCTTTCTGAGCGCACGTCCGCGTTAACTTTCAACTTCTTCTGTTTGCAAAGCGAGCGTGTTTTTTACACCCGGTTTAACCGCGTTGAGCCTCTAAATCTATTTCTACAGAGTAAAAGATGGAGACAGCATGTCCTCTTGTTTTAAACTGCTGCATTCCATTGAGGAAAACAATAGAAGGACAATGAATGGAACATTGTTGAATTGTAAAGTAGGTGTTAAAAGGTCTTCACAGACCGCATTGATGAAGTCTGCTCCCATTGGCTATCCGTCATCTGTCACTCAAACCCCCCAGACGTTCGACGTCAGACCCACAAACGCTTATTGAGCCACCTGATTGGTCAATTTATAACTCAAATAACTTGTGATAATGGAAAAAAATCTTTTAAAAAAAATTAGGATTAGAAAAAAGAAGTTAAGCAGAAAGCACCAGAGGAAGAATGATTATTCTGACATTTAAAATGACTGAGAAATAACTGTCTGTTTCTCAATGTAAGTCAATGGGACTTTGGCCTTTTTGCAACCCAGTGGTACTTCCTATATGGAACACGGAAGTAGGGGGGCATGCTCAGTCCAGTTCTCCCTTATACAGTCAATGGTTCTCACCTGGTCTGCTGTGAAGGACAGAGGTGGGGGCTGAGGGTGCGAAGTGGCTGGGTGTTTAGGTGAGTTGGAGGAGTGGGGGGCTGTGGGGTTGGGACAAAAGCCCGGTGTGAGAGAGGAGGTGTGACTGCAGGGGGTGGAGTGAGAGGCCACATCAAACCTATTGAAATGTAGGTTCAGGTCGTTGAGCCAGTTCTGACTCCCCCAACCTGTGAATAGTTTTCAGGTTCCTCTACACCCCACTGATGTTCTGCTGCTCCTCCATCTTCTTCCTGTAGCCAGCCTTTCCCTCCCTGATCTTCCTCCTCAGCTTCTCCTTGTTCCCTGACCTGAAGCTTTTCTTCTTCTCCTTCAGGAGAGCCTTGATGTCAGAGTTGATCCACGGTTTCTTGTTCGAGAACCACCATACCACCCTGGAAGGAACAGTGTTCTCAAAGCAGAAGTTAATGTGGCGTTGATGTCCTCCTCATGTGGGTCACAGAGCTCAGCCCACACAGAGGTGTTGAAGCAGTCTCTGAGAGCCTGAGATACACAGGATGCAGAATATGGCTCCTTGGTGTTGGCATAGAACAGGTCTAGTGTTCTATTATCTCTGGTGGGACAGGTGAGTGTATGTGGGTAGAACAGATGAGGGAGACGCCTGGTTAAAGTCTCCAGACATGAGGATGTGGGTGACTGTTTCTCTGTTTTCTGCTAAAGACAATGATTGGTGGTTTTATTTGATTGGATTTCTTAGGCAAAATTGAGATATGTTGTTTTTCAATTTTTAATGTTTTTACTCTGCAAGAAGCTTACAACTTGCTGTTCAAGATCTTCAGTGTCAGGGATGGTGGTGGAGGACCCAAATGCAGGAGACCAGACTTGGTGGCAGAAACATAAACGTTTACTAAATCAACTTAAACATGACAAAAACCAGGAGAACAAACTAGAGCAGTGACAGAACGAAGAGAAGCAGATGACCTGACAATGAGAAACTGAAAACCAGACACTTAAATACACTGAGGTTGATTAACTAAATGAAGACAGCTGTGGATGGTTTACCTGAA
Source organism: Oryzias javanicus (assembly GCA_003999625.1). Taxonomy (NCBI): domain Eukaryota; kingdom Metazoa; phylum Chordata; class Actinopteri; order Beloniformes; family Adrianichthyidae; genus Oryzias; species Oryzias javanicus. The sequence continues at coordinate 30,466,115 of CM012442.1, forward strand.
TGTGGTGAGACTGACAGGGGAAACAGAACATGACAAAACCAAAGAACTGAATCATGACACTCAGCAGAGGCATCTTCTGTTGAGCCCTGATTAGCTGTGGCTGCAGCATAATTTTTATATTTTGTTTCCAGTCCAGTTATTACTAAATTCTCTCTTCTTATGTTCAATGTCATCCATTTTGTGCTCAAGTGCAAATATCTGTTTATCTTTTTCTATTAGCAGTGTCTTTATTCCTTCCAATGCACCACATGTTTTACGTCCTCTAAGGCATTTCTTTACTTCGAGTACCACCTTTCCCACCAGGCATCACTTCAGTGTAGGTAGTCCAAGTTTGTTGTGAATATGGCTGTAAAGCCGAATGTCTCTCCGCCGCTAGTTCGCGGGTCTAACAGGATTTGGACGCCACCAGATCTCCCCCGCTGGTTCACGATCCTCGGTGCCGCCACACCACCACTACCGCTGATCTCCCTCTTTTACTCTTTTTGAAATCTGTCCCTGAGCAACAGGAAATTCTCAAGAATCTCTTCCCTCAGCAGATAAGCAGAATAACACGTTTACATCGTGTCTGATTATGAAAGCCCATGAAAATAATCAGATCAGAACACAAATCTTAGTCATTTCCCTTACAAACGGCATAATTAAAAGACCGCTGGGAACACTTTAACTTTTACACTTTAAAGGAGACCTTCATCCTCGGATTGAAGGAGGATCTGAGTCACTTCTGGTATTTTCCTTGTGGATATAACATGCAACAGTGACAATAAAGCCTATTCTAAATTCTAAGGTACAAGACCTGGGTTAAAAGGACTTGTAGACTCTTAGACAGATAGAAAGTTGCATCATCATCATCAACAGGATCTGCAGAGATCTTGCAAGCCACCATCAATGAATAAAACATCTGAAGAGGTCTAGTTTTAGGAGTTTTCAATGTTCTTGTGTTAAAGTAACAGACTATTATCATTTAACATTGTTGTTTTGTGTTGAAATATGACGTTTCATTTGGAGAAGGGGGCATCCGGAGAACTGTTTACGTTCTGCTTTGGTTTCTACGCATGACGTAAGGTGGAGAAAGGGCTTCTGGGTATGTGGATAAAGAGCAAAATAAAGTAACGTCCAGTGAACATGGGTCTCTGAGCTCTTTATTTTACATATAAAAACTCAGCAGTACCAACACTGACGCCGGAAACTCAGCTTCATTGATAATTTGATTTTGACCTGCAAAAAGGTTCAGAATTTCTTTGTTTTTAACACAGATCTGGACATAAATCTTCACAACATGATTCATCGAGCACGGCTCTGATAAACAGAAAACTTTGGTTCTTTTCTCATTAATTTACAACTTTAAATCTTGTAAATTTATGATTTTTAATCTAATAAATTTATTTGTTTTTTCTTGTAAATTAACAAGATTTGAAGTAATAAATTTAGCAAATGACTTTTAAAGTCACAAACATACGACTTTATTCTCGCAATTTAGCAGTTACGACTTTTTTCTCGTACATTTATGAGATTTAAAGTTGTAATTTCATAAAGTGGCCCTAATATTCTGTAGTAGTATTGTTTTTTATTGCATTTTTTGCTTTGATTTTTTTTTTTTACACGTTTGAAATAAATCTAATTAACGATAGAGTATTAGTGCCACCAAAAAAAAAAAAAAAGTAACATTACGAGTTTTTTTTCGTAAATTTACGACTTTAAATCTCGTAAATTTATGAGTTTTAATCTCGTAGATTTACGACTTTTTTCTCGTACATTTATTAAAATCTCGAGGGGAGCCTACATTCCAGCGAATTTATGCCGTGAGCTGAAGCAGACCGACCAAACTGTGAAAGTGTCTTGGATTTCATCAGGTAAACTGAATGTTTAAAATATTTCAAATGTTTGGAAGTTTCCTTATTTGATTTGCAGTTTATTAATGTTTTATTCGTTGATGGTGGCTAGTGGTGCCACAAACGATTATTTTAATAGTCGACTAATCACCGATTATTTTTTCCGATTAGTCGACTAATCGGTCATGCATAAAGTGGATGTAAAACATACTTCTTAAACATCATTAGATTTAAACTAACTAAAAACTAGATATATAGCATTACCTGAAATAATATTGTGAATGCTGTAAGCTGAATTTGGCCACTGAAGATGCTAGTGCTGATGGCTAAAATGCTGAACTTCATAGCAAAAATCTCTGAAACTAAAATTAGTTAAATGACAATTTAGCCCAAAAAACTGAAAAGTTAGCCAAAATAGCTAGCATGTAGCTGAAATATAAGTTAAACTCCAATATTGCCTGAAAAACAAAAAAAGCCTTAATTAGCCGAAATAGCTAGTATGCAGCTAAAATATTAGCTAAATCCCAAAATAGCCTAAAAAAATTAGCCAAAATAGCTAGCATGTAGTTAAAATATTAGCTAAACTCCAAAATAGCCTAAAAAACAAAAAAGCTTAAATTAGCCAAAATAGCTAGCGTATAGCTGAAAGATCAGCTAAAATCCAAAATAGCTTAAAAAACTAAAGAAAGCCCACATTAGCCAAAATGGCTTATAAGCTAGCATGTAGCTGAAATATTAGCAACTTCAAAATAGCTTTAAAAACCTTAATAAATGCCAAAATAGTTTAAAAGGCTAGAATAATGTCATTATAACTTTCAACTTTAGAATACTCTGATTTCATATAATATAAATGAACGACTAATCGACTATTAAATTAGTCGCTGACTATTTTAATAGTCGATTAGTCGTCGATTAGTTACTAATCTGGATATTAGGTGGCGCATAGTCTGATCCTGTTGATGAAGACATCCATATCCGCACAGCTGTCCACTCCTAGTCATTTCTTCCTCCGCGACAGACCAGATCTCCTCCAACTCTGTGATGCTTCCATCTGAAGAGGACTAGTTTTCGGAATTTTCAATGTTCTTGTGCTAACATGACAGATTATTGTCATTTATGTTGTTTCGTGTTGAGACGGGACGTTTCATTTGGAGAAGGAGGCATGACAGAGACAGGACGTAAGGGGGCGAAAGGGCTTCTGGGAAATGAAATAAAGTGATGGTCCTGATGAACATATATCTTTAAACTCTTTATTTTACATATGAAACTCCGCACTACCGAACCCGGAAATAATTTGATTTTGAATCGCCAAAAGGTTCAGAATTTCTTTGTTTTTAACACCGATCTGGACATAAATCTTCACCAGATACTCCACGTCTTTCATCTTCAAGCATGGCTATGATAAACAGATAAACTTTGGTTATTTTCTCATTAAATTACGACTTTTAATCTTGTAAATTTACAACTTTAAATCTTATTTACACGTTTTTTTTCTCGTACATTTACGACTTTAAAAGTTGTAAATTTAACCTATGACTTTTAAAGTCATAAATATACAAATTTATTCTCATAATTTAGCAGTTGTGACTTTTTTCTCGTAAATTTACGAGATTATTATCGTGTTTTTAAAATTTTTTTTTTCTTTATAAAGTGGCCTTAATACTCTGTCATACTAATTCATGGAAAAAAGTTATTATTTTTTTTTTTTTTTAACTAACAATGTACTGTTTGAAGCACAAGACTAGTTTTTATGCCCGGATGTAAAGAATCCTGACTCAAAACTGAGGTGTTTTGTGTGGACAAGTTTGGTTTTACAATTATTTTTAATGTTATAAACCGATTGGATTGAAGATTCCGAACAGGTGGTGACAAATGAAAGAGCGGCAGCACCTGGACGGGCTTTGATTGCATAAAAAAATCCTTTGAAGTTCCTCCAACGGTTCGCAGCTGCAGTTGTTAGATCTTACAGCAGGGGGCGTGGCGAGCTCGGCTGCTGCGAAGGGGGCGGGGCTTCGTGAGGGGACTATCCGCGCGGGCGGAAAGCCAGCTCCAGAAGAGCGGCGGTTTCCCTGATGAAAAGGTGTAACGGTTCCGCTCCCACAGGATTCGGAGGAGACCTGAAGCCCATGCGGGCCGAACCGAGCCTGGATGGACTAGAACTGAAGGGATTTAAATCGCGGGAGTTTGAGTTCATCCGCAGCGCGTGAGTTTCCCGACCGTCACCGTTTCCGCTGCAAAACTCTTGAGTGTTTGTTACAAAGTTGGAGTCCGAACTTTTTTATCTGGATTAAAGTTAATTATTGTTTTTAATCAAACGTCGATAAATCTGCAGAAATCACGAACCGAGAAATATATCAGATTGAATTCTGCGGGGAACAATAAGACTGACAAAACCTGAGTTTCTCCTGCAAAACGCAGGCGTGCATTAGTGAAAGGGTTTGTTAATTTCAGAGTAAAAGCCTGGCGGGCGAAAAGTTTTCCAAAATAAGAGTCGAGCTGAGTCCAGTTCACTTTTATGTTTCTTATTAGAGGAAAAAAAATCTTCAAAATTACATTTCAGAGTGTTTATCATAAAATTGTATCTTATTTGTAGGGGGAAAAAACCGGAAGTAATTAACTCACGGTACCGTAGAACCGGACTCGAACTTCAGCTCGGTTGTTTGTCTGCTCTCTCCGGTCCACATTTGAACCTTCGGACTCTGGGAATCTTCAGAAATTGATTCAATTTCGTTGTGATGACGAACAAAAAAAAAAAAAAAAAGTCAAAATCAGTTTAATTTTTAGTTCTGAAAGTTGCGTGGGAGAACCTGACAAAAACAAAGTCACGTGCAAGTTAACGTGAACTCCCGCGAGACAGACTGTGTGTGTTGTCATTCTAAACTGGATCCTGCTGGAGAAATGGGTCTTTATGCAGAAAAGCAGACCCACCACTCTGCAGGATTCTTTTGCTGCGGATCACCTGGAGCAGGTGTGTTCAGTCAATCAGAAAGAGGAGACCCCTCAGGAGGAGGGATGCAGACAGGGTGGTAGAGCTGGAATCTGATCTTCATGCAGACCAGCAGGACCTGCAGACCCACGTTACACCCCCCCCCTCAGGAGGAGCTAGGGAACTAGTAACCCCCTCGGGGGTAATGAGGCAGAGATTCAGTCATTTAGCAAATCATTTATTATCAAAACAGAAATATGTTTTTGTTTTTCACATAAAAATGTTTCTAAAATGAAGAAGTGATGGGTGGGTATCGATGAGAATCTCCAGATTCAATTCACAATTTTTTCGACTCAATTTTGAGTTTCAACAGTTTTTAAGCTTATAAATGCATGAATGATCTACTATATTTTTTGAATATATTTATAAATTCATAAGTGAAATAATTAGATTTTTATTGGCATGTTTTTTTCGTGGCTCGGCAAATGGAAAAGTTCTCACAAAAATGTTCAATCAATCACCATTGTAAACATTGTTCTGCTTCTCGTGGAGGGAGTTTCCGTTTGGCCACTAGGTGGCGACCGCGCTATAGCATTACACCTCATTCCAGAAGAAGAAGAAAGTATGAGGAGAAAAATATGTTTAACCTGTACCTGCCACGGTTAGTCGACGGTTAGGGTAATTTAAAAGTTGATGTGCAAAAATGAAGCTTGGTTGCAGCTCTTTTGGCTCCACCCACATGACTAATAAAAAGACAACCCTAGAAATAGTGTAGACTCTTGCGTCACCTGCTCGAAAAAAAAAAAATCTTAAAAGCCGGTGGAAAACATTTGTTAAAGAGTTTAGAATAATCTGTGAAGTCATCAAAAATGGTTCTCTTTTAGGTACGCCCTCTTGTGGTTTTTTGTGGAACTGCAACATTTGGGTTGCGAGCCTTTCGGAACGGTCCTCGTGCCTTTTTTTTTCGCAGCATTTAAAAGTGTTTTGCTTATGTCGAGCATCTATGGAGCATCGTACCAATTACATTTAATATTGAATGGAGGCATGAGGTGGAGCGTCTATCTTGAAGGCCCTACAGGTGCGGGTGGTGTCTTTATAGTGGTTTTATCAAGCTACAGAGAGGAGGATGAGCAGAAACTGGTATCCTGTTGGGAGTCACACAAAAGCACCTTTTCTCAGAAAGTCTGGATGTCCAACTGACGACTGTGATAACTGATAATAACAAGGTCAGTCTGCACTCTGTTGACACGCATTGAGCACACAGTAGTACTAAAAAATCAAACACGGTTGTTGTAGGTTTCTGTTGTGTCTCGTTGCAGAAGTGTGCTTCTGAAATGTCTACTGGACTCTGGATCCGTATGATTGTGCTGCGTGTGAACTGTGACAGAGGAGGATGTGAAGTCAGTGTGTTGATCAGTATTCTAATTAAGAATTTGGAAATTTTACAGACAAACAAACTTTTTTGATGGTGGATAACTTCTGTCCAGGCCAGGAGATTCCAGACTGTGTCCTGGACCATATAAACAGCGCTGTCGTTGTTGTGTCTGTATATTTTCTAAATTATCTCGTTCATCTGTTGGTGAAGCAGTTTTTCACAAACAGTGTTTAGCACACGTTGCAACTCAGCGGGCATAAAGGTAGACGGCTTTTTCAGAACTCGAGCTCCTGTTGTGTTTTTAGCTCGACTTTGAATGTGGGACGAGAAAGCTCCAGCATGATTTCCATGAAGAAGAACTGGAGCTAAAGTCCAAATAGTTTCTGGTCTTCAACAATACATCTGTTTTGGAAAAGCAAATATAAGAGGTGAGAATCCTTGAGGACGGTTATCAATGCAGATTCCAGTCATTATCTAAGTTTGGCACTGTTATGGATTAAATGGTGGACTGTATCACTGATTCGGGTTTGGGTTTAACAGTAATCAAGATGGTGTGCCGGTCAGAGCACAGGAAGGTAAGAAGAGATGAGGCTCCAGTTGGAAGGTGTTCTTAATTTATTCCAGTGCTGAATAGTATTGCAAACACAGTCTGTAATGAACAAAGGATGTCTATTATAAATTAAAAACATAAAATAAAATACTTAATGTAACTAAATAAAGGTATAAAACAAACAAGGGAAAACGACTGCATCGTCACAAGCCTAGGGTCCTCATATCAAATAAAATAAATGAGCAAATCTGCTTTAAACCCAACTTAAATATCATTTCCCAATAAACGGACAAACAGCGACCTCTAGTGGTCGAGAAAATTACTGCAGGGAAAGAGGAGAAATGCACGTAACTCCCGCGGTGCATTAAGCGTCATAAAATCTAAATCCAGCCCTACAATTATTTCTTAAAACAAAGGAAACGGAAACTTACTTTTAGTCAATTACTCAAATACTCCAAATACAGCAACTGGGTTGAACAGAATCTAAAACTGGACAGGATTTCTCTGCTGACTCCGGCACGAGGCAAACCGAAACTCACAGCATGAACGGACACAAACCACCGAAGAAGAAAATGCGCTGTCGCATTCAGTGACAGCATCACAGTGGGCTGAGCCTTTGTAACAGCCGCCCCCAAATGTGCAAAGCACATTTGCTCAAGATAAACACATTTGAACAAAATACAAACTCAACTAGTCTTCTCCAGATGGCAACTCAGGTAACATAACTAAACGTGCCACAGGTCGGGTGTACACATGTCCGTTGATCTCGACATCAGCCGACCGGATGTGTCCATCATCACTCCGATGAGTCTTCACAACTCTTCCTATGGGCCAGGAAGCTCGGGGCAGCTGAGGGTCAACCAACATGACCACCGAACCCATGTAGAGTTCTGGAGTGGCAGAATGCCACTTCTGGCGAGTCTGTAGGGTGGGAAGATATTCCCGGATGAATCTTGTCCAGAAGTGGTCAGCGAGCACTTGGGTATGCCGCCAACGTCTCCGACTCAGGATCTCATTGTCTGGATAAACCACCTGAGGCAGCGATCCGTCAGGCCGCCCCATCAGGAAACTGTTAGGCGTCACTGGGTCGATGTCTGTCACGTCTGCGGAGACGTAGCCAAGAGGTTTGGAGTTCAGGATGGACTCCACCTCCAGGAGCGCGGTGAGAAGAACCTCCTCGTAGACTGGTTGAGCTCCAATGCAGGTGTACAGGGCCGTCTTCACTGAACGGATCTCCCGCTCCCACACACCGCCGAAGTGAGGAGCTGCTGGTGGGTTGAAGTTGAACTTGATTTTCCGGGGAGCAAGCTGCTGCTGAAGAGCTGGTTCCATGCTGGTGAAGGCCTCCTTTAGTTCCCGCTCTCCACCTTTGAAGTTGGTCCCTTGATCGGACCATATCTCTGCTGGTGTTCCACGTCTGGCGATGAATCTCCTTAGGGCCATAAGGAAGGCATCTGCGTCCATGCTCCTCAGGAGATCCAGGTGCACTGCTCTGGTCGTCAGGCACTTGAAGATTATTCCCCAGCGCTTTTCTTGACGTCTGGCTACTTTCACCAGCATCGGGCCGAAACAATCGACGCCGGTGGAATAGAAGGCTGGCTTGGTAAGTCTCAGACGGGCAGCTGGCAGATCTGCCATTTTGGGGATGGCTGGTCGGGCCCTCCAGCGCCGGCATTCCACACAGGTGTGCTGGTATTTGCGGATGGCCTCCCGGCCGCGTAATATCCAGAAAGACCTCCGCAACTCAGCGAAGACCCTCTCTGGACCTGGATGTTGGAGGTCTTGGTCGTACTTCTTGATCAGCAGCAGGGTGACTGAATGGGTTGGGTCTAGGACAACCGGGTGCAGCGTTAAGTCACCAAACCCCTCTAAGCGACGCAGCCGACCACCTACTCTTATTAGGCCTGACGACTGGTCCAGCTCAGGGGAGAGTGTGAGTAACCGGCTGTTAGAAGAGACTGGCTTCCCTGCTGCTAACAGCTTGTAGTCCTCTGGGAAAGACTCCTGCTGTGCCTGTTGCAGGATGAGGTTCTCAGCTTGACTATATTCTTCGGCGCTGGGAACAGAATCTGGAGGGCTTGATGCATGTAGGTCCAGGACTTTAGCCTCTATGCACTCCTGCCAGGTCTTGTAAACAGGATCACTTGAGCTGGTAGATGACGTAACTGCCAAGCCACAGAAGGCAGTTTTCCGAAGCTCTGTAGAATCTTCCTGCGGTTCTGTGTTGGGTCTCTCCGGCCAAGTGTCTGGGTCTTGAAGAAGGAAAGGAGGTCCTTGTGACCACCGGTTAGGCTCTGTAAGGGCTCTCAAGGATTTCACTCGCGTCAGGTCATCAGCTGGGTTGCTGGCCGAATCCACATAGCGCCAGGTAGCCTCCTTTGTGAGCTCCTGGATCTCTGCTACCCTTCCCCCGACGAACACCTTGTAGCGACAAGACTGGGATTGTAGCCAGTTTAAAACTGTTGTGGAGTCGGACCATAAAACCGTCTGAGTCACTGTCAGGGTGAGCTCCTTCTCCAGGACATGAGCTAGTTGAGCTGCTGTGAGGGCAGCGCAGAGTTCCAGACGTGGGATCGACTGGACGCGTTTAGGAGCCACGCGTGAACGTGCGAGAATGAAGGACAGGTGTACCTCACCGTTGCTGTCTTGAGTTCGCAGGTAGGCCACCGCTCCGTAGGCTTGCTCCGACGCATCAGCAAAGATGTGGACTTGGTGCGTGGTAGCTCCTCTGTTGGCACTTACAGGTGCATAAGGACGTGGGAGGGACAGCAGAGGTAAAAACTGAAGCTCGGTCTCCCAACAGGTCCAGGCTTGAATGAGCTCAGAGGGCAGGTTGGAGTCATCCCAGCCACGCTGCTTATCCCATAGCTGTCGAACGATGAGCTTGGCTCGAGTGGAGTAAGGCAGCAGATAACCTAAGGGATCATACTGTGATGCTAGGACTTTGCAGATGTTTCTGAGGGTTGGCGTCTCATAGGTCACGGGCCTGTGCTTGTAGCCCAGGGTATCTGCTCTCCAGTTCCAACTGAGGCCAAGGGTGGATTCTTGTGGATCTGACTTATCTTGTGCGAGCCACAGGTCCAGGCTCTCAGATCGGGCATCCTGAGGCAAGTGGCTGAGTACACTTGCATCGTTGCAGGCCCACTGGCGTAGATCGAAACCAGCTGATGCTAGAAGGGCTCTTAGACGATCCACAAGAGACTTGGCTTCCTGTGATGAGTGCAGACTCTGTAGACAGTTATCAACATAGAAGCAATTTTCCACAGAAAACTTCAGGTCCTCATCATGATTGCTCTGTTCTGCAACCAGGTTTTGAAGAGCGTAAGTGGCACAGCAGGGGCTGCATGTCGTGCCAAAGGGAAGGACATGCCACTCAAAAACTCTTGGAGGTTCATCCACTTTTAGGTCTCGCCACAGGAACTTGAGGAGGGAACGATCTTCAGGCAGGAGGCGGACCTGATGGAACATCCCCTTGATGTCGCCACTGACTGCAATGGGGTGCTCGCGAAATCTTAACAGGACTCCAAGCAAAGAAGCCCCAAGGGTGGGCCCAGGTAGGAGGAACTGATTCAGGGACTGTCCATGGTACTCATGAGAGCAGTTGAAGACGAGCCGGGATTTCCCATTGTGGGTAACAAGATGATGGGGGATGTACCACTCCTCTTGGTGGGAGATTTCTCGGGTGACTTCCTTCACAGCACCTGCATCTATGAGCCTTTTTATCTCACCTTTGTACACCTCAGCTTGCTCTGGGTTTCTCAGGAGGCGTCTCTCTGTGCTACGTAGCAGGGCCAAAACAGAGTCCTTTGGCGCAGCCAGCAGTGGCATGTCTGGGTGGCGCAGCAGTGGGGTGGCGTACCTGCTGATGCCGTTTACCTCTGTGCGGATGGTCTTGGCTTTAAGCACGGCCACAGCCTGCTGGTCCAGTTTGGAACGAACCACTTCCTTTTCAGGGCGGTACGGCACAGTGTCCATTTGCCAGAGCTTTTCCACGTGATTGTAAAGCTCTTCCAGCTTTGGTGGGGTTGAGGTAAACAGGCATTGCACTGCGTTGGTGGGCCGCCCCGTCAGGTGAACTGGGCCTTGGAGGGTCCACCCAAGTCTTGTGTGAACTGCTGCTGGGCTGCCAGGGGGGCCGAGTCTGATAGGCTCAATTGGTGTGATGAGGTGAGGCTGGTCAGAACCGATAAGGAGGAACGGTTCTGCATTTCTGAGAGCGGGAATGGGAAGACCACGTAGGTGCCTGAACTTCTTCTGCAGCTGTGCAATGGGATAGGTATGCTGGGCGAGGCTGAGACGGCTAGCTGTGAAGGCACGCTCTATCTTGTAACTGGTGTGAGGTTTAGCTACTGGGGAGATGTGAAAGGTCACGGCATAGCCATGCAGAACCTGGATGTCATGCCTGACGGTGCGAAGAGGGAGATCTTCAGGAGTCCCTTTAATGCCCAGAGCTTTGGCTGCAGCTGGTAGCAGCATGGACCTTTCAGACCCATCATCCAGAATTGCGAAGGCGCTCAGTGTCCGTCCACCATAATGGATGAGGATGGGAACCACTTTCAGCATGACTCGGCTTCCTGCCCCCGGTCGATCAAGGTAGAGGGTGTTGGAAGCAGAGCTGGTTAAGCAGCTTTCTTGTTTGGCTACTTCGGGAGGAACTCTTACAGACTTTGTATTGATTTCGTGAAGCGCCAGGAGGTGTTTTCCATTGCACAGGCTACAAGGTTTCTTTAATGTGCATTGAGCAGCAAGGTGTGCTCGTGCACACCGCCAGCAACGCTTATTGACTTGTATCCAGTCCTTTAGTTGATCTTTGGAGAGCTTAGCAACTTCACTGCACTGACTGAGATAATGTTCGTTGCTCTCACAGTAAGCACAATAGGCTTTGCTCTTCCACTCTTCCTTGCTGGAATCTTTAGGTGGCAGGGTTGACTTTGGCTCGCTAGCACCGTGAAGGACTATCACACTCGGTTTGGCTGCACGGTTCTCGTTCTTCATACCTGGCCTCTCTCTGGTGGTCTTTGGGGTGGTTTGGTTGTCAAATCCTTGGCACCAGGACTCATAGCGTAACCACTCTGACAGGTCAAGTAAGGTGTGGCTGGTTCCTGCCTGCTTGAACTGGTGTCGGCGGAAATCAGCACGCTGTTCAGGGGGAAGCTTGCTGAGGAGACGTGCAACGTGTGAACCACAGTTCAGTTCAACCTCACCTTCATGTCCCAAGGTCTGCAGCAGCCCCACCAGAGACTGTATTTGGAGAGCAAACCTCTGGAATGCAGCAACATCTCCACGCTTGACCTCTGGGGATTCCAGGACGCTGGCTATCTTCTTTAGGGCGAGTTGGTGGGGTTGCCCAAACTTATCATGGAGAGCTGCCATGGTGTCTGTGTAGGGAGCTGGGGAGTTCAGATAAGCGTCGGCTATGAGCCTGGCTTCTTCAAGCTTTAGGTGGTCTACAAGTACTTGGTATCTGAACAGTTCAGTGGTGTTAGCTGGAAGCAGGTTCTCTAGGGCAATGCGTAGCCTGGCAAACTCACTGGGATCTGGATTAGTGAACTTAGGAATGGTAGGTTGGGGCCCTCTGTAAAACTGTTCAGGTACTGCTGGCGACATGATGGGGTTAGAAACCCGACTGCTTGGTGCTGCTCTCGTAGCTGGGAAGTGAGGCTGAGCTGGCAGCTTCGTATCTACATAGGATGCAGCTGGTAGGATATGTGGTGGAGGGGGAGGTGGCCAATGAGGAGCATAAGCAGAATCTCTCGAAGAATAATAAGGTTGATTACTTGCCCCTTCAATCTTTAGCTGCCTCATGTTCTGCTGCAGGTCTTCTTCAGGCTCAGGCCAGGGGGGAGGATCAGGCCACTCACTCTCCTCTAGAGGTTTTACTTTAGGAAGGAAGATCTCCGACGCTGCAGCTTGGGGATGTGAAGCTGGAATGTGAGACTGAGCCATTTCTGATTTCAGTGACCGAGCTACATTAATTAGCTCTTTGATCTCACTTCGGGTGTCGTGCAGTTCCTTTAGGCCTGACTGGATATACTGTTGTGACTGGAACAGCTTGGCGTTCTCCTCTTGAATGGCTCGGATCTCCGCTGAGAAGTGATGGTTGTGGCATGGGCCAGTCTGATGCGAGTGTGTGGGCGCAGACCGCATTTCCCATTCCACATTTGTCCTCTTGAAGCTGGTTGGGGCTAGCTGAGGTGTCTCAAAGTGAGCAGCATTCCCCATAAAGCTTCGTGAGGCTGCATGGGACAGTGGGGAGGAACTTATCTGGGCTAGGCCCTCTCGCAGGGGGGTGAGCGTCCTCAGTGGGGGTGGTGAACTCCACTGTGGTAGGTCTCTTGGCTGATACCCCACATAATCCACCTCATAATCTTGAAGCCTGAGAGGATGGCGAACCTGTCTCTTTGGCCTTACATCAGGGTACATCTCTTCTGCTGGATCCATCTTGAGTACTGTTATCCGGCTCGAAGGACCAAAATGTTATGGATTAAATGGTGGACTGTATCACTGATTCGGGTTTGGGTTTAACAGTAATCAAGATGGTGTGCCGGTCAGAGCACAGGAAGGTAAGAAGAGATGAGGCTCCAGTTGGAAGGTGTTCTTAATTTATTCCAGTGCTGAATAGTATTGCAAACACAGTCTGTAATGACAAAGGATGTCTATTATAATTACATAAAAGGCATAAAATACTTAATGTAACTAAATAAAGGTATAAAACAAACAAGGGAAAACGACTGCATCGTCACAAGCCTAGGGTCCTCATATCAAATAAAATAAATGAGCAAATCTGCTTTAAACCCAACTTAAATATCATTTCCCAATAAACGGACAAACAGCGACCTCTAGTGGTCGAGAAAATTACTGCAGGGAAAGAGGAGAAATGCACGTAACTCCCGCGGTGCATTAAGCGTCATAAAATCTAAATCCAGCCCTACAATTATTTCTTAAAACAAAGGAAACGGAAACTTACTTTTAGTCAATTACTCAAATACTCCAAATACAGCAACTGGGTTGAACAGAATCTAAAACTGGACAGGATTTCTCTGCTGACTCCGGCACGAGGCAAACCGAAACTCACAGCATGAACGGACACAAACCACCGAAGAAGAAAATGCGCTGTCGCATTCAGTGACAGCATCACAGTGGGCTGAGCCTTTGTAACAGGCACGATCTCCAAATGTCAGAGTGAAAGTCGCCCTGCGTTTAGATCTGCTTGTTACTTTTACTCTAAATTATATTCATTTTTCGATCATTAAAACTCTGAAACGATTAAGATTTTCTTATGTAATCGATGCATTTAATGATCGTTTATTCCTCCCACCCCTAGCAAACATATTTTAAGTGTGGGGGGATGTCCTTCTATTTTTTTTTTATTATTATTGTTGGCCTGCTTTATTAAACATTTAAAGCAGGGGTGTCAAACTCAATCGCACAGGGCGCCAAAATACAAAACACAGAAAAGGATAAACATTAATTAAACACTCTAAAACTACATCTATAAAATTTTAACTTTTTAACATAAAAATATAATTAAAAACAGGCGGGAATAAATTTTATTCTCCATAAAAATAAATGGTGTCAAAATTATTAACGTTAGAAATAAATGGAAGATAACATCGGGCCATTAATAACAGTAAAATAAAATGATCTGGCCTTGACTTACAGCGACTTACAGAATCAACAAATTCTTTGGAGAGAGACGTTCAAATTGTGTTTTAATTAAAATACATATTTTTTATACGCTATTCGACATAACGAGAACATGGCAAGCTACGCAAATAAGAAGCTGAAGCGTTGAGCGGTCCTTCTGTGGGTTTTGAGCATCGTATGCAGCACGACAGTCAAACCGCAGGGCCTCAAATCAATCGTCAACCAATCAGGAACTCAGCTTTGGCCTTTGACGTGTTGATTTAATCAGCAGGTGGAAGCCAACATGTAAGAGAATCTGACGGTTGTGGTTTTATCACATCCTGAACTTTATATTTACCTGTTTGTATGGAGAGAATCTTCATTTTTATTTTTTCCCTCCTTGGATAAATGTGAAAGGATGCTTTAGAGTTCTTCAAAGTAGATAAACCTGGTCTCTTAAAATTAAGGCTGTGGATCATTTTTCTTTTTCTAGGGCTGTGGATTGTAGCTTAGGCGGCGATTCGATTCACGAATCGGACCACGATTCTTACTTTTTAATGTTTGTTTTTGTGTTTTGTCTTTTCACCGTATGTATGAAAATTCAAATATTTGTATTAAATCATCATCATTTATACCTTTTTATTTAAAACAGTAGACCAGAATCAACAAATCTGAAAAAATTACGAAGATTTAGATAAAAATGTTGTCATTTTAATATTTTTGGCAACCACAAAAGTCATTCTTGTTTTTGATCATTTAGCAAAACCTCAAAATTCTCTCCACATTTTTCTATCCTCAAAGTTCTTTAACATTTTACGTTCTGAGCTTTACATATTTGGTGCAGAGTCCGTATGGGAAAAAAGTCTTTGTTTCTGCAGCAGAACCAGCTGATTCACATTGATTCACCTTTCGGCTGCATTTCTCCGCTTCAGAATGCACTGGAGTTACATTAATTACGTCAATTGCTAAAGAATTACCATAACTAAAAGAACGTTAAAGCTAATTAATTTTTTCAGAAGTTATGTCAGTGAACAGAACTTCAGTCTCAGTTTTTGAACGCAAAGAAGTTCCCACGAGTCTTATTTTGAAAACCGGAAGCTTCGCCTACATGAAGATGTGTATACTTCCGGTGGTGATACCGCTGCTCTTCTGGCATTGTTATAGTTTGTAAACTTCATCCAACTATCATCCGACTAACTCTTCTTCCGGCACTCACCAAGAGCGGACGCTTTTCTCTGAGCTCCCTTATCTATCTCCCTCCAAGGCTCTTTGTCTCGTCTCCCCCAGTTCTACTGTGACTACTCTCAGTTTTTCTCATCTTCAAGAAACATGGATCTGGGCTGCGAATGCGATTGACCAAACTTTTTCCACCATGCGAGGTGGGAAAGCGGATCCCACCTGCTCAGGGGGCACGTCTGCGGCTGGTTATGTGAATGATCCTTGGGGCAAATGGAGCATTTTCTGCCTGTCGCAACTCTCTCTGGAAGATGTTGAAGATGTTTACATCATTGGATTACTGGTCTCCGGCTTTCTGCTGATTGGAACTGGCGGAACCTGGATGTACCGTAACGTGGCGAAGTGGCTCTCAGAGAAAGGCGGACTGAGAGTGCTTTGCGCTGGGATGCAGAGAGACGTACAGACTCTGACTGATAGATTGAATGGACTGGAGGCCAAGATCGATGCTCTGTCTGCCCGCGTGTATCGCATCGAAGTCTCCCTGGGAAAGCTGGAAACCATCATGGAGCGAGTGTCGGGAGACAGAAAGCTTTGTCTGTCTGCGAGTAAACAACCATCTCTAATCAGGAACCCCCCCCGACTGTACCAAAATAACTCCGCTGAAGGTGTGATAAACTGAGCCCGTTGTCATGGTAACCTGCATTCCTTCCCTGCCCATGACCTTCACCCAAATTCAACGCCTTGGTGACTCTTTCTTCCAGGCCCCCCTCGACTGTGCCCCAGAGCGCTGTGCGACTGCGCATGGCTGCCACCGGGCTGGACGTGTGGGAGTCAGTTTGTGGACCTTTTTGTCTCGTGAAATAAATGTGCTTCAATGTTGATGTATTTTTGCTTGTACTTTAACTCATGCCGCCCTACTGCGACACGGGCTGAAGATACTTGATTTTTGACATCTTTCCTTTACCTGTACCCTCATGTGTCTTTTTCTGGGCGATGAAGCGCTGTCATAGAACGGCTGCTGCCCACCTCCCTCCTCCCTGCCCCCCTCCCCCCAGTTTCCCCACGCGGGATTAATAAAGTACTATCGTATCGTATCGTATTGTATATCAAACATGAATCTGCATTTCAAAGCGAAAGTACGTCGTCCCCAGATTATATTTCGATAATGTTATACTACACTCTACTAATATTATATACGAATCAGTGTCATCCGTGTCTTCCATGCATTGACTGTGCATGAGATATACAGATATGCATTGAATGTTTTCTTGTAGCGATGAGGCTAAAAACCTTTGAGAGAGGCTCCTCCAACTAGTAACGGGACTATCTGGTTGAACACATCTGGAGACGATCCACATTTGGAGAACTTGCAACAAATTTGACTTGTGTCTGGAGAGGTGACGGAACTCTGACACGCACTCGCACTCAGTTTGAACGAGGATGACGGATAGAGTTCAGCAACGAAAATACAGTTTCATTTAATAAGAGAAAACACGACCTTTGAGTGAACAATATTGTTATAAGGCAACATCTGGGAAGCAGAGGAAGTCCTAAGAATAGAAATGCACTGTCAACGTTGACTAAGGATTGCCACATCAGGTTTTTGTTATGATGAAGGAATGGACAGTGCGGCTTTTCAGGGTGATCAGATCAATGGTTAGACCAATCGATTCAGTTTTCTCTGAAGTTTATATCTCAGGTTTGTTCACCTGGGCATTAAAGTGATCCATTTTTTTTTAAAGCCAACTGCAAGGTTCAGTAGATGTTTCCTGTAACGCAAATACTAGAGTAGACTTCGTTTCAATGGTAGCATGTCTTTAGTTTGGGACAGTTGATGGCGATCAGGTATTTTTCTGTGTGAACACTCAAGCCCATTAGAGGGGCTGCTGTTATGTATTCTGAGTGGTAGAAGGTGAAACCCTTAGGTAAGTTTGTAAATGTGAGAGACGTGTTTGTTCAAAGGGGGAACTCGTTCTCCACACTGCAGTTCTGCAGCGATTCCTGTTTATTGAAGGTGTGCAAGCTCATGCACACGGATGGTGTTCTTCAATCTGATTCGATCCAGGAAACTTTTGAGCTGAAGTACAGGGGTTTGGTTGCATTTTCCAATGCAGTTCAGTGAAATGCATCCAGTTAAAGTTAGTTTTAGAGGCATTGCTGACACACATCTAATCCAAAAACATCAATAAAATTGATCATTTCTTTGTCAACAGCTTGTAGAGACCTTCTGCAAGCCCCATCAGGCTGGGTTTGTCCCATTTTTCACGGCATCAAGGCAAATTCAGGAACAGATGAAAGGTAAATAAAAGAAATGTAAATAATGTTCATTATTTTGTCATTTCTACGGCGTGCAGTCTGAGCAGTGGTTAGTGATCTGTATGGATGACGGATCAGCTGTGATCTCTCACAGGCCCCCTAAAACACACTACCCAGAATGCTGACAGAGTCCAACAAGCAGCCAATTGGTCAAAAGGGATGATGGGAAGTTTGTAATGTTGTAATTAATGTGCACCTCCTTTACCTCCACTAAACAGAGTTGGGGAAATTTGTCCCATCTAGAATGAGTCAGCTAATTGAGTTCAACTTGCTTACAAAATCCTAAAGTCGTGGAGCTGGTTGGGTGTGTTGACACTAACTGCAAAATTATATTTAGGAATGATGTGGGAAAACTGTTTTC
Organism: Oryzias javanicus; assembly: GCA_003999625.1. NCBI lineage: Eukaryota > Metazoa > Chordata > Actinopteri > Beloniformes > Adrianichthyidae > Oryzias > Oryzias javanicus. The sequence goes on from CM012442.1 coordinate 30,484,274, forward strand.
ATTTTTGTTTTGATGTAGAACTTGTCTGGGCTTGTTCCTAAAGGAGAAAACTGCAGAGCACAGATGCAAAGCTGTTTAGTATTGTACTGTTCTATCCCAGCAGCCTTTGCTTCATTAAGCTTCATTGTACAAATGCAATGACAAAATAAAATAAAGGTTATACTATAGATCCATTATGCCTCGTTTCCACTGAGCGTTCTGGACCAGACCAGTCCCCTCTTGGCCGGTTTAGAATGGTCCAGGAATTGGTTCAGGCAGCTCGTCAGATTGTAACTAGAAGGGTACCCCCAAAAATTCGAGTTCTGAAATTGAGGGTCCTTTAAACATGCGTCGATAAGTGATGAGTTGGGAGCAAGAATGTGTTGGTTTTGAAGTACTTCATATATGTTTTATTAAATATATGTTTTAAAGATTTTCTCTCAGATTTTCACGCTAAAAGATCGGCAAGATCCTAACCATAAGTTTTGTGATCCGTTGCAGCTGTAATTATTATTGTAGATCACTTTTTAATCCATACTAGCAGCTAAAAGGAATAAAAAATTCACTTTTAACATGGCATAAAATGGAAGAAATCCCATAATTAACATTTGATTTTATTTTGTGTGTTACAGAAACACTTGAAGCAAAAGAAGAAAAGCATGCAGTATTGTACCCAGAACCAAAAATCGAACTGGACTTCCTCCCAGGTCTCACAGAGTTCTTCCCAATTTGTGCAAGATGCCGCACAAACTCAGCAATCCTGGAACACAAATGGCATACATCAGTACAATGTCCCCAACTCCAGAGTCCAACAGCTTCAAAGTTTAAACGTCTCGCACAATCAACTGGATCTTCGCAGACAAAAGACAAATAAGAACATAAATGGAGTCGGTTTTTCTAACCGTTCAGCTAGTATAAACAACTCTTCATTATTGGTTTCTTTGTTACGTGATGGAATTTTGCCAGACACAAATCAGGGTTTATCCAATCAGACCCAGGCCAGCATAATCAACAGAAACACCACACCCGTCCAGCAGGTTGTATCAGTTGAGGGGCAACAATGCGGCGTTTCGTCATATTCCCAGCACAGTGGTCCTCAGCAAGGATACTATCAGTGTTCAAACGAAGGTGTCCCAAGAGTGAAATCTGCATCCCCAGCAGCAGCCGCCCTCGCCCCGCATCAGCAGTGGGTTCATCCCAAAACTTACCGGACTGAGAGTACATTCCCTTCGAGTGCCTACATGCAAAATTACAGCCAAAACAGCCCACAGGGATACTCCACAAGCCACCTAGAAAATGTTGTGAGACCCAACCATCAATTGGTTGCAAACAGTGTTGCGACCCAGTCATCAGTAAATACACAATCCATGTATATTCCCACCACAACTTTGAAAACAAATCAGCAAAATGGTCAATTAAGGACGAGGCGTGCTAATTCGGAAAATGTCAACAATGGTCTCAATTATTATCCTCAGAGTCAGAATCTTCCAGCTACAGTTTTGAATAAAAGCTATAATGAGAATGGCATCCAACTTCAACCTAAACCACCTCAAACTGTAAGTCTTGGGAGTGTGTTGTTTTTTCCCCCACAAACACCCTCACCAAGTAATACCAGCATTGGATCAGCAAGAGTCGAGAGTGGACAGGGTCAGTCGTTCCATGTTTCACCTCCCAACAATAATAATATGATCCCAGAAAGAAACCCAGTTATGTCTTCAAGTGATGGATCTCTACCGCTTCAGGTGCCTGAAAGTGTGTCATCGCAAAAAAATTCACAAAATGAGCTCATAACAAAGATTAGACACTGGCTTGAAGAAATGCCTAAAACTGTTGCACAAAAGCCTTCTTCTCAGGTGATGCCCAGTCATGCCAACACAAGAGCGGTTGCTGTTGTCCAACCATTATCACAGGAGGGTGGGAAAAACAGAGACTCTTTGATCAACCCAGAGAAAGGATGTGTTTTACCCACTGTAGTTAACAGTTGTGAGCACCAAGGAGTTGACGTTGGTTTGGACACAGAACATTCAATCGCAAAAGAGTCCAACAAAGCAATGTCAAACACAAATAATGTAATGGCAAATTCAGGATTGGAGAAACAAAAATCAGTGCAAGAATTACAAGTAAGTAACAGAAAAAGTCCTCAGTGTATATCCAAAGAACCCACGAGTGGAAAAAAGGCAAACGCGACACCTTCACCAGTGCCTAATGCTGACATTGATTCTCTCCCAATAACCACTTGGACTGCTGCAGCCTTACAGCTTTTAATTCAAGAAACCGAAAAGTCACAGGTGATCCCGGAAGATTTCCCAAGTGGTTTACCAGTCAAACTTAAACATATGTTTTTGGATGCTGTTAAATCAAATGTAAATCCTGGCCACACATTTAGTTGGAGTCAAAAAATGTTTCAAATAATGCATTTCTGTGATCAGCACGTCTCTCCGGACACTGTGGTGCTGTCGGAAGTGAAGGAAAGGTTTAAAGAGAAGCTCAAACATTATCATTATCATGTCCTCAAGGATGAAGTATACTCGGAACAGCCTTACAAATCTCTCTGGCTAAATGTCAGCGAGAAGCTTGATGACATTGATAATGAATTTGGCTTTCCCTGGGCTTTGAGGCGGCATTTTTACATAGATGAAAATGACAGTCAAAAAGATGAGGAGAGCATTGGGGACGATCTTTGCAAACCGGCTATAAACGAAGTTCCAGAAAAAGTCTTGTCAGTGTCGATTTTCCACCCAGCGGTGGAAGACCAAACATCTTCTGTCCAATCCCCCTTGACTCCAACAAAGGAAGTTCCAGAAAAAGTCCTGTCAGTGTCTGAAGTTGTTAACCCAGCGGTGGAAGACCAAACATCTTCTGTCCAATCCCCCTTGACTCCAACAAACAAAGTTCCAGAAAAAGTCCTGTCAGTGTCTGAAGTTGTTAACCCAGCGGTGGAAGACCAAACATCTTCTGTCCAACCCCTCTTGACTCCAACAAAGGAAGTTCCAGAAAAAGTCCTGTCAGTGTCTGAAGTTGTTAACCCAGCGGTGGAAGACCAAACATCTTTTGTCCAACCCCCCTCGACTCCAACAGAGTCTTCAAATGATTCAGAGGTAGAGGATTCCAGTGACCTAAATTACTTATTTCAAATTGAGGTTTTGTCTCCTGAAAATGCGAAGGCTTTGTATGAGGAGGTTCAAAAGGACAATTACAGTACAGGTGGTCAAAAAGAGATCGTTGAAAGGGACCATATGAAGACTGACACTCCCAATCACACAGTTACCACTTCACCAGAACAAGATGTAAAAATCCTTCCAGTTGAACCAATTGATCAGATTTGCTGTCTTGGAAAATTTATGGAGATGAATTCAGGATTAAACACTCCATCTCTGAAATGTCTATGCAAGGAAAAAGAGGACAAGTGTAAAAGTACAGACAAGGCTCTCGCTTCTGATCCAGAGACTGTTGTGGAAGATGATTGTGAAATAATAATATTAAGTGAGGAACTCCCCTCTAAGTTCTACCAAATTATTGATCTAACGGATGATGATAAACCGGACCCGGCCACTAATCAAAAGCCAAAGATGGATCACTGCATGCCCATTGACAGTCTTTCAGATTTTGATATGACAAGCAGCGCAGAAGAGGATGAACCTTCTAACGAATGTGGCTCTCTTGAGGAGATTCCAAACTTTGTTATTAAATTATCTGAATCTGAGGAAGAATCTGCAGCAGAGGAGGAAACTTCCTTGCAAACTGTACCGCCAAACTCTTCTGACGATTGTACCAAAGAAGCCAAACCTTTAACGCTCAGCAGTCCTGTGGCTACACTTCCCCTCCTAACACCGGGAGATGAGGACGAAAGTGGACAAACTTCCTCCTCCTCTGAAGATGAGACAAGGGCATGTGTAGAAATTAAGAATCCAACTGACATTGGTCCCAAAACAAGCTCTGAGACAATATCCGGATCCTGTTTAAACAATTTTAAACTGAAAAAAAACCAAAGAAGCCTCTGTACCCTTTTCCCGTCTGTAAAGGAATCCCAAGCTTTGACCTCAGAAGAAAAATCAGTGAAACTTGTGTTATTTGGCTCTGCCAACCAGGGGAAAAGGGCTTCCTCTGTAAACAAAATTGGCCATCATTCCTCCTCAACAATGGTGTTCTCTGGAGGACAGCAACCTCCACAAGTTCTGTCTCTAAATATTGAATCTTCCAAGAAAAACTTTAAGGAAGCGGCCCACAGTAGGAAGCAATCACTCAAGCAATTAATTTATGAAAAATGGAGTAAAAGCTTTCCAAGTTGTTATGGACACAAAATGAAACGACAAAAGAGATTTTCTGCCTCCCTGTCCAAGAGTCAAAGGAAGAACAAAAGACTAAATTCCTCTGATATAAGAGACCCTAAAGAAAAGGGAAAAGTCTCTCGGGGTCGAAAAAGGACAAGATCCCTCCCAAACGCTGTTGAGACTAAAGAGGCTAAGAAGAGAAGATACAGCGTCTCTCTGGCACAGACTGCTCATCAGGACCAAAGAAATACAGGGAATGACGTGGATGATCCCATACCTCTCAAGAAGAACATCATCTTGAAGTTCAGCACTTTACCCAGTTCCTTCAGCTTCACAGATGGGCTCAGCGCTGGGAACGAAGGCAACAATCAAGTTTCAGGTGAACATCCACATGTATCCCACACATTTGTTAGATTTTACAGATTCTAGATTTTAGGTAGAAGAATGAAGCAAGAAGTGTTGTTGCCACATGAGAAAAGTCACTCAATAGTGTTTTTAACTTGTATTTCATGTTTTTGTTCTCAGGTTACAGGGTCACGGGTAGCTTTTGAGTAATCTGATTTCCTAAAAGCACCAGATAGTGGTGTTGTGGTTAGCACTCTTGACTCATAGCAAAAAGGTTCTGGTTTGAACCCCAATTGGATCCTTTCTGTGTGAAGTTTGTATGTCCTCCCTGTGTAGGAGTGGGCTTTCTCTGAGCACTCCAGGTTCCTTCCACACCCTAAAGAAATCATGCTTGGCCAACACATTCTCACTACCAACTCGTCACATATTGATGTTTGGTTAAGGACCCCCTCTGCGTCACAAATTGACGTTTTGGGTGAAACCAGCTCGTCACTGGCTGTTCGTCAAACAAGTTCGTCAAGGAGAATCTACAACCCTTGAGACGCAGGATTGGACGTGGTACATTACGCAAACTGGTTCTCAGGATGCGGCTGGTACCAGTACCCTAACCCGGCACCGGACGCAGTACCAAATACAGTACCAGACCCAACCTAGTACCAGTCGCGGGACGATACAAACCAGGCCCAGATTTGGTACTGGGCTCAGACCAGTACTGGAGCAGTTTGAGTTCACAGCCTGGAGGTTGAGACCTGAGATTTAATGGGAACAGCCAGCACATGAAAAAATGACTAGTTGTGGACACCCAAAATGACCATTTTGGGCAGAGGGACCCTTAACCAAACGTGACGACTTTGGAATGACGAATTTGGAGTGAGAATGTGTTGGCTTGGTTCTCTAGATGTGAATGGGTGTGTGTTGCCCTGCGACAGACTGGTGACCTGACCAGGGCAATGGTGGAGTGGGTAATCGGGAGAGTCGGGAGGATTCAGGATTCCCAGTGGGCCGCTTCATTCATGGGCCGGTCAGTGGGCATCAAGAAAAAATAATTACTGTAGTACATGAATTAATCTTTGCAGCAGTGTTCACTGTGAATCGATCTGTCCCTTTAACCCTTCCACTCTCCTTGGCTTGTTGGTATTGATCATTAGACTTCCGGGCTGAAAAGTCCGCCCCTGATGCAGGGTATTCCCTGCCCTCACCCAACAGCAGCTGAGATAGGCTCCAGCAACCTTGTCACCCAGAAAAGGGTTAAGAATAGGATTTTTCAAAAGTCACATAAACCAGAGTCCAGGTTCTTATATGAAACTTAGACAATGAGAATGTAGAAGCCAGGTTCATGATATGAATTAAACTTGTTTCTTCAAGAATCAGATTTTCCCCAGAAACCAAGTTACAAAGGGCATGTTGATGGTCAAAGTGCAAGTGACTGCTAAAGAAGCGTGGGTGGTCTAGGTCAGGGGTTGTTAACAGGAAAAAGAGCCATTTGGGCTTGTTTTCCACTGATCAAAACCTAGAAGGAGCTGCATAGTCATACTTTAGCCATTAAGAAATTTGCATTCATGACCTTCTTTTTTTTTTTTATAACAAACATATTTGTCTTTTTTTGGCACAAACAAAAGAAATAATAGAAAAAGTATCTAGCATCTCTCGAAATGCGTTTTTGGTTTTTTTTAAACTTATTTTCTAAAGAAGACTATTTGTGCCAAACAGGATAATCTCAGTGCAGCTCTGGACAACTAGTAACTAGTAATATTGTGCTTTTAACTCATTAAAGATCAAACTTTTTACCTAAGTTTTGCTTTACATGTAAAGTCTGTTCATTCTGGAGGTAGCGTTGAGTAAACAAGACGTCTTCAGGTGAGAAGGGATGTAATAACCTACAAAGTTTATCATTTATGTGCATCTCGGACATCAATTTATAAATTTAACTGATTTAAATTAAACAAATGTTGATTAAGTAAGTCTTACTTTAAATAATTGCTGTTTAATTTTTTGTTCTTTTTTCCCTTCTTTGTCCTCAGCAGTCTTAAACTGCTGGGTTTTGTTATTTTAGTTTGACCTTGGTAGTCTTAGTTTGCAGGGTTTTTTTTTGTTTTCCTTGGGTAGTTTTGGTTAGACCGCCATTAGCAGGGAGCTGCTGACTCCGACGGTCGACATGGCTGGGTCAGCAGTCTCCATGACTTACTTTATATTTGGCCAAGGAGCCACCATGGAGAGATCAAAGAGCCACATGTGGATCTGGTTGCAGGTTGCAGATCCCTGGTCTAGGTCCACTGCGTTTTTAAGTGAAGGATCTTCAGGGTCATAGAATCAAATTAAAATACATCTTCTGTTTTATTGATATAGTTGTGTTAAACTTGACAAAAGATGATGTTGGCTTAACCCTTCCGCTCTCCTTAGCTTGTTTACATAAAAAGTGAGGTCATCTGGACCCCACAAGACAGTGCGCTGAAATTTTTTTTTTTCACAGATTTTTGAGTTTCACTAATGTCCATGACAGACGTAAAATCCTGTCCCCCTTCGTCCACATTTGTCATGGAAGAAATCACATAACAATATGTGGTTGGAGCCATCTGGACCCCAAGGAGAGCGGAAGGGTTTTAAACTCGTGTTTTGTTATTTATTTCCCAGGCCAGTCAGAAACTGTGAATAACAACCAAAGCCCAGGAGATGTGGTCAAAACCATCAAATCCAACAAAGGTAATCAAAAATGGGAGTTTTTTTATTTTTATTTCTCCTTTTCTTTTTTTTTTTTTTAAATGTTCTTTGGTACCAGTTACAGTGGGGCTTTTTCTGTCTTTGTAGACCTCTGGTGTCCATCTCCTGATCAGCATTCTGAGCCTCCAAAGATTTCCAAGAACTCCAACCTCTTTGAAGAGTATCAGAAGAAATATCGAGAAAAAACCAGACCTTGACCAACAAATAAATCCTGAAACTACCTTAATTTGGTCTGGACCATGTTTGTTCTGTGAATGTGGGGGGATATTAAAGCTGTCTATGGGTATACTTGACAAGTCTTACCTCTATAAAAGTTTCATCCACTTTTTCTTATTTGAATGTCTCACTCAAACTTTGTGTCAGTATTAACTGTAAATGTTATACATTTACATTATAAGCTTTACAATATGTGTGTATTATTTGTTTTTTGATACAAAGAATATCTATTTTTTATGCTCATTTTTTTTTACTCCTTAGTCGTGAAGTTGACAAAAAACCATTATTGCTTGAGTCATTTTATTCATTAAAAACTCCATTAAAAACTGAGTTCTTCTTTATTGCACTGGTCTCTAAACAAATGCATTCCATGAGCAAAAATATGTTTAGTGCTGCCTGTGATTATGAGGACCTTCGGGCCCTTGTAAACAATAGATCTGTTCTAAAGCATTGCCAAGATAATTTGAAACACAAACTCACAAATGTGGAGCATGGCCCCCATAGATATTCCAATCCAGTTTATTTCTAAAGCAACCGTTCTTATCTATGCCCCTGTAAGGAGAAATGGCATCAGCGGACTAGGAAGCAATCGACCATACCATTTTCTCTACATGAATTATCAACATCCGATTTAGGACTTAATATTACATTTATACCCGACAATCATAGATTCAGGTTATTAGGGATCCTTAAGATCAGTGATGTGATCAAATATCCACAAACAAGCAATTTGTATTAATCAGTACTAAAAATCTAAATTTATTCCGATAATTACCAGGAAAACATCAGTCAATACCAGAAGTCCAAGCATATTCAGACCATCATCACCAGAAAAAATCCCCTGCACCAACCATCATCAGTAGTCCAGAGCATAATACATGATTATCTATAATCAAACACCGATAAATACAGGAGATCCTCCCGATGACGATGATGATCCGAGCATAACACAGAGCCCCGGCACTGATCAATGCGAGTGACTTTTCCAGATGATAATCAGTATCTAGAAAGTCATTATCCAGAAGTGGTTTGATTCCCCCCCTTCCCCCCTCCCCCTCCCCCTCCCCCTCCCTCCCTCCCTCCACCCAACCAACCAACCAACCCACCCTTGTTGTGTCCTTAGGCAAGACACTTCACCCTCCCTGCCTCCATTGCAGCTCCACTGGTGTCAGAGGGGCTGTAGGCGCATACCGGCGGCCACGCCTCCATCAGTCTGCCCCGGGGCAGCTGTGGCTACATCACTATTTCACCAAGTATGAATGAGGAGTTAATGAATATTGGATACACATTGTAAGCGCTTTGAGTGTCTGGAAAAGTACAAAGAAATATCTAATCCATTATTAAAAACAAAAGCTTTTTATATTTTAAGGTTTTTATATTTATTTCTATTATTATTTCTATTAAATATATGTGTCATGAAACATTTAAATTTGCTTTTTAATGGCTATTTTAATTAGATGCCACATCCATTTAAAATTGTATTTATTGATTTCCATTTTCATTTATTTAAAGTAAATTTTATATAATTAATGGCACATTTTGTTTCATTTATTCCTCCATATACAATCACCCTGACTGCTAATTCAAATTGTTAGCATTTGTTTTTCAAGCCAAATAACCACAAAGGACAAATGGAGGAGCTGCCTGTGGCTCTTCAAGTTGTTATCCCTTTAATGAACCTTTGAACAACATTCCACACTACTTAAAAAACAACAGAAAGGTCAAAGGTGACCTGACAAATAAATATAAAGGAAGGGGTTTGAGGAGTTTTACGAGTTTGGGGGTGGGGTCACATTCCTGTTCTAGGGTGGAAAGAGGAAAATGATTGAAAACTAATTAAAATGTTTGGTTCAGCTAAAGCAGAGGTTCTTAACCTTTTTGATACTTGGCCCAATTTTCCCGATACAAAGACTCATGCAAATATTAACATATTAATATAAATTGATCCAGATCTTGTTTGATTTGTATCTAAAAATTTAATCAAGTCAATTCTTGGTTTCATCAAAGTCAAATCTTGTGGGGAAAAAAATGATAAAAAGCGATAATCTCTAAGACATTTATTGTCTTACTGAACAGTTAAACCATTGTTGTCATGCTCAACACAATATTTAAAAGGCATTTTAATGAATAAAATTGTGTGAAAATAAAACAAGCACAATTAAAAGAAATTTCAAATGAAAGAAACTGTAAATGACATTTAAATAAAGTGCCAATCAAAATATTACCTTAAAACATGCTGATAAACTTGAAAAATAAGTGGTTTTAATTTTTGTACAAGATGTTACTCTTTAAATCTGTGACAAATTAACAACAACAGCCACAACAGTCTGTTTTTAACATGCTACAAATCTCGTGGGATTTGTAGCATGATGCACTACGGATGCACTTCATTAAAAAAAAAAAAAATCCCAGTCAACCTCTTGGCACGGGTGTTGCCCTAACATTTTTAATAGGATGGACGGCCAGCACAGATGGTTTTGAAATGAAAATGTCAAACGTCCACAGAAGACCAACACACATTTGAGGATTTCAAACAAAAAAAAGCAAAAACAAGAAGTGGGATTTGTAGCATTTCTGTAGGATTTCTTAGGGTAGCCTTCCAAAATCTCAGACAAAAGTGGAAACATGTCCAGTCTCTATTCTTTGTCCACAAAGCAAGTTTTCTCTTAAAAGCTTGAACTTTGTCTGGAACAGAAAATATGTTGCTATTTTTCCCTTGGAGTGAGATGTTCAGCTGGTTTAGCAGTGAAAAAATGTCAGAGAGGAAGGCAAGTTTAGCTATGAATGTGTTGTTGGTGTAATGATGTGCAAGAGGAGATTTCTTATCAGTGAGAAAGGAGAAAACTTCATTCCTAAGCTCAAAGACCCGCGTGAGAACAAGTCCTCTTGAGAGAAATCTCACCTCACTATGGTAGAGCAGGACATGATCTGCTTCCGTGTCAAAGATGAGCAAAACATCTGGAGTTCACTGCATTATTTTGAATGAAGTTGATGTTTTTCTGTGAAAGAAATTGTTTTATTCTTATTGTTTAAATGTGTTAGTTCAACAGTTGCAAATTAAACATATAATAAAAAATAGAAAAGAAACAGCGAAGAATTAACATGTGCCAAATTGTGATGAAATAAGGCTATAAAAAGAAAGAAGAAAGCAGCCTACAGCTCATGCAGATCAGCTGCAGCCTGATGAAGAACAAAAGCAAAAGGGGAGGGGGCAGAATCCAGCTGACTTCTCCCCACCTCCTTATAAGGAGCCGACTGCTCCTTTAACGACTAGTCTTTACTCATCGCTGACTGATTTAAACAAACCAGAAAAAAGAAGAAAAAATGCACACTGGATAGAATAACATTTCATAGATCTGCCTACAGGATCACAGCATGAATTTTGATATTCATACAGAAAAAGTAGTGGTGACTAAAAAAGAAATATAGGGCTCAAGGTGCAGATACATTTTGGCAGGATGAGAGCAGTGATGTGTTTTTTGGACGGAATATAAGCAGAGGTAGAAGTTGTGGACGTGGCCAAGGGCCGTGAAAGAGGAAATTTTTCTAGCCAGGCTTTTATTCACATGTGAGATGTTGCTCTGATTTTACTTTCAAATTTTTATTGTATGTTTTTTACCTTTCTATGTTTTTTTTTAATCATGTTTTTACCTTTTATTATGTCGTTTTTTAGTTTTTAAAGTTCAGCGCTTGGTTTCAATTTTAAAATTGTGTTAAAGCGCTTTATAAATAAAGATGATGATGATGAAATTTTATAGGAAGGTTTAGAGCAGGAATGTCAAAAATGCGGCCCGCCAGATGGTTTAATCTGCCCCAGGAATAAAGAAAAAAAAATATGAGTCTTCAAAAAAGAAAGTTTCTAGCCCATCCCTGTGGCGAGTCATGGTTCTTGAAAGAAATTACCGCAATGTGCAATTCCTTTGTTTTTTTTTTAACTTGTCCTGTCCAACAGCTGGGAAAACAGGGATGGGCTGAGAGCCTATTGCATCGGACAAATTTTAATGTCCCAACAGGGTATAAACACCTGTTGAATTTTATATTTATATTGATTATGTTGTATCGTTTTTCTTTTTTTGTTGAACCGGACGGAAACAGAAGAAGGGGGGGGTTTAGGGGAAAAAGAACCAATCCACCCCCAAACCCCCCCCAAGACCCCGCGGCAAAGGCGGGCGCTGCCCGGAGCAACAGCGGGCCCCAAGAGGGTTGCCCCACCCCGTCCTAGAGCTAGAGAGGGAGAGATTCAAGCCCCCAGGTGAAGGCGAGTCACTCCTCCGACACAAGCGGCACCCCCCCAGGACGGGGCCCCACACCAGCCCACCCAGCGCAAGCAAGAGGACCACCCCCCAGGCCGAGCCAGACCCCCAACTGCACACCCCATACCACTGATGCCCAGGCCCGGGATGCCACACGGCGCCCCATCCAGACGCCAGACCAGACTCCCCAACAAACAGAACCCCCCAGCCCCCACGTCCCAGCCAGGCGCCAGGAAGCCCCAACCCCCACCTAACAGCCCCGGCAGACAACCAAGGCACCCCACCCCCTGAGTCATGGAGTCAGCTATGCAAGACCAGAGAGACCAGATTCTTTCTAAGTTACTTGAACTTTTAGCAGATGCTTTTTCCAAGCTGATATGATCAAAGAGCAGATTCCTGTACTGATTAACGTTGATGTTTTTCTTGCTTTTCCAATTTAATAGAATGGCTTTTTTTGCTATACAAAGAGTTATGAAGATTACAGATACTAATCCTCCCTCTGTATCGATGGCACTCATGTCACCAAGCACACAAAGTGACTGTGAAGCTGTGATTGAAACATTTAGCCAGACTGATAGATCAGCACAGACCTGCTGCTAGAGAGCCTGGACAGGTGTGCAGAACCACAGTGCATGCATGAAGCTGTCAGGTGAGTTACTATCACAGTGCTCACAAATGTCTGAGCTTCTGAGACCCATCTTAAACATCCTCTGACCGGCATAATAAATTCAATGGAGAGTTTTGAATTGGATTAGTTGTAAGTTTGGACTGTTATTCAGGTTAAAGATGTTTAGACACATTTCTGTCCAGAAGCTTTGATCTGTGCTGCTACTCAGGTCTGCATCCCATTTGGTTATTGGGATTGAAATGTTATTGTCTAGGTTGCATAAGAGTTTGTATATTTTTGAAAGAATTTTATTCATTGAAAAATTAAACAAAGAGGTAACTAGTTCTGGTAATTTTAAGTCACTATAATAGATTTCAGTTGTTGATATTCCAAAAATTGATTTATTCCATGTTTATCTTGTAGTACCTGGGGTGATATAAATCTTCTATCAACAATGAAGTGCTCTAATAGTGTTACGCCCCCTGCTTGCCAAGCTGGGAAGTGTAACATTTTTTTGTTTATAAAGATGTCTGGGTTGTTCCAGATGGGTGTCATTTTACACAGTACGACTGAGGACTTTGACATCCATCCATCCATCCATCTTCTTCCACTTCATCCGGGACCGGGTCGCGGGGGCAGCAGTGTGAGCAAAGATGCCCAGACTTCCCTCTCCCCGGCCACTTCCTCCAGCTCCTCTGGGGGGACCCTGAGGCGTTCCCAGGCCAGATGAGAAACATAGTCTCTCCAGCGTGTCCTGGGTCTTCCCCGGGGCGTCCGCCCAGTGGGACATGCCCAGAACACCTCTCCAGGGAGGTGTCCAGGAGGCATCTGGATCAGATGTCTAAGCCACCTCAACTGGCTCCTCTCAATGCGGAGGAGAAGCGGCTCTACTCCGAGCTCTCTCCGGGTGACTGAGCTCCTCACCCTACCTCTAGGGGAGTGCCCAGCCACCCTCCGGAGAAAAATCATTTCAGCCGCTTGTAATCGAGATCTTGTTCTTTCAGCTCCAAGATAATTGAGCTCTGGGTCATGACCCAGAGCTCATGACCATAGTTGAGTACTGGGACGAAGATCGACCGGTAAATCGAGAGCTTCGCTTTCTGGCTCAGCTCTCTTTTCATCACAACGGACCGGTACAGCGACTGCAAAATGACAGACGCCACTCCAATCCGCCTGTCGATCTCACGCTCTGATCTTCCCTCACTCGTGAACAAGACCCCAAGATATTTAAACTCCTCCACCTGAGGCAGGAGTACTCCACCCACAGAGAGAGGGCAAACTACCTTTCTCCGGTCGAGAACCATGGCCTCAGATTTAGCGGCGCTGACCCTCATCCCAGCCGCTTCACACTCTGCTGCAAACTGCTCCAATGCATGCTGGAGGTCCTGGCTCGATGGACCCAACACAACAACATCGTCTGCAAAGAGCAGAGAGGAAATCCTGTGGTCCCCAAACCAGATCCTATCCGGCCCCTGGCTGTTCCTAGAAATTCTGTCCATAAAGACTATGAACAGAACCTTTAAAAAAGGGCAGCCCTGCCGGAGTCCAACATGGGAACAGGCCTAACTTACTGCTGGCCATGCGAACCAACCTCCTGCTCTGGTCGTACAGAGACCAGACAGCCCTCAGTAAGGCTCCCTGGACCCCATATTCCCAGAGCACCCTCCACAGGGCACCACGGGGAACGTGGTCAAACGCCTTCTCCACATTCACAAAACACATATGGACTGGATGAGTGAACTCCCACAAACCCTCCAGCACCCTGAAGAGGGTGTAGAGCTGGTCCACTGTTCCACAGCCAGGACAGAAACCACACTCTTGTTCTTGAATCTGACGTTCGACTATCGGACGGTCTCTCCTCTCAGTACCCTGGCATAGACTTTTCCAGGAAGACTGAAGAGTGTGATTTCCCGGTAGTTGGAACACACCCTCCTCTCCCCCTTCTTGAAAAGGGGAACCACCACCCCAGTCTGCCAGTCCAGTGGTACAGTTCCTGCCTGCCACGCAATGCCGCAGAGCCGTGTCGGCCTAGACAGTCCCACGGCATCCAGAGACTTGAGGTACTCAGGGTGAACCTCATCTATCCCAGGAGCCTTGCCACTGAGGAGCTCTTCGACTACCTCAGTGACCTCAGCTTGGGTGATGGACAGTTCCACCCAAATTTCCTCAGCCTCTGCTTCCTCAACGGAAGGTGTGTCAGCAGGGTTGAGGAGATCCTCAAAGCATTCCTTCCACAGCCCGACAATGTCCCAAGTTGAGGTCAGCAGATCCCCACCTGCACTGAAAACAGTGCCTGCAGAAAACTGCTGTCCCCTCCTGAGGCTCCGGATGGCTTGCTAGAATCTCTTTAAGCCCAACCGAAAGTCCTTCTCCATGGCCTCACCACACTTCTCCTAGGACTGAGTTTTTGCCTCCAAAACAGCCCGGGCAGCAGCTCGCTTAGACTGCCAGTACCCGTCAGCTGCCTCTGGAATCCCACAATCCAACCAGGCCTGATAGGACTCCTTCATCAGCTTGATGCCATCCCTTACTTCTGATGTTCACCACCGGGTTCAGGGGTTGCCGCCACAACAGCCACCAGAGACCCTGCGACGGCAGCTCCGGAAAGCAGCAGAGACAATAGTTTACTTTTATTTGACAGGAACATTGCACATTAAAAAGCATTCCTGCCAATGCATCAGAGTTAGCTCGAGAGCTATTTTTCATCTGCTGTCCCTAGACAGCAGATGAAAAATGAAAGATGGAGAACATGGTCCACTCTGACTCACCAACCACCCTCGGTACCTGCTTGAAGTTTTCCGGGTGTGGGAGTTAAAGACCTCCCTGACGGAGGGCTCAGCCAGACATTCCCAGCAGACCCTTACAGTATGTTTAGGTCTGCCAAGTCTTTCTGGCCTCCTCCCCTGCCAGCGAATCCAACTCACCACCAGGTAGTGATCAGTGGACAGCTCTGCCCCTCTCTTTTGGACACCAGAGTGTCCAAAACACACGGCCAGAGATCGCCTGAAATGACTACAAAGTTGATCATCGATCTCTTGCCTAGGGTGTCCTGATACCAGGTGTATTGATGGACACCTTTGTGTTCGAACATGGTGTTTGTTATGGACAAACTATGACGTGCACAGAAGTCCAACAACAAAACACTGCTCGGGTTCAGGTCAGGGAGGCCATTCCTACCAATCACGCCCCTCCAGGTGTCACTGTCATTGCCCACGTGGGCATTGAAGTCCCCCAGGAGGACGACAGAGTCCCCCGTTGGGGCACTTTCCTTCAAGAGACACCAAGAAGGCTGGGTACTCCGAACTGCTGTTTGCCCTGTAAACCGAAACTACAATCAAGTAGAGAAACATTACACAACTTGTGGATTTTAATGAATTGAACGAAACCAAAGAATTAAAAGGCTGTTTAGTAATTATTGATGAACTTTTTTTTAGAACTTTTTCCATGTGCAACACCTGATGCTATCACAGTGGCTAAAGCTATTTGTAAAAGAATAATTCCAACTTTTAGCATACCGCAAGTGATAAGAAGTGATAATGGTACTCATTTTGTAAATCAAGTGAAAGAGGAAATGGCTCAACACCTTTGTATAGATCTTAAGAGACACTGTAGTTATCACCCACAAAGTGCAGGGTTAGTTGAGAGAACTAATGGCACTATAAAATCAAAGTTAAAGAAATGCATGGAAGAGACAAACAGGCAGTGGCCTGACTGCATTGACTGAGAATGCGTATTATGCGCAGGTCAAGCATTAACACCTTTTGAAATGTTGTATGGATGTTCTTTCAGGTTACCAGACCTTGATCCTACACGGCAACATTCTCCAGATGATAATGCAACTTTGATGGATTATTTGAGGACAATGTTTACAACTAAAGATGTGCAAAGAATAAACTGCCAGATTCCTTTTCATTTCCGCAGGACACCTCAACAGTGGAGGTCAGTGACTGGGTGTTTGTGAAGGTCAAAAAAAAGGAAGTGTTGGTCCAGCCCACGGTGGGAAGGCCCATACCAAGTCTTGCTAACAACAGCTGTCAAAATTGCAGAAAGGATGTCTTGGATCAATTTGTCACACTGCAAGAAGAAGCATCTTGGTGAGGCTGATTCCAACTGCTAGTTGGGGAAGTCTGACTACAAAGGGATTCAGCTTTGTAGGGCTCAACATCAGTAAAGCAGGGAGATCCACTTAGTTTTAGGGAAGAAAGCCCAAAAGAACTGTTTCACACCACAGTGATCCTAGACACTGTTAGAGGATTTGAGGAGGTGAAGTGCTAGTAACCTCTCCCTCCTGAAGATAGGTACATATCCACCATGACCTGTTCATCTGGACTAAGAAACAGTTTCTTTTGTGTACTGTTCCGACTACTCCTGCCAGGAGCCATCACATGGATTGGGTTCTCTTGGAATCCTTATCCGGCGACCAGAAAAATAACCAACGAAGAAAGACTGAACATTTCCCGACGATGGCAAAGTATTGACGAACTTGATGGTTTAAATGGTCCGAAAATTAACATAACTCATCTGTATATGACAAATTTTTGGTACAGGTATGTTATGTTACTGAGTAACTGAATAGATCTGATTGTTATGTTGGTTCTGTAATCCCAGCTTCATCCCTACACCCTAACTTGAAGGCAAAACCATTTTCTTTGTGGAAAAGCGACTGTGTTATTGACTACAGTGCTAAAGGGTATGTTTATAATGTAAACGTTACAATTCCAAATGGTACTGTTCTAACACCAAGCTGTAAGAGTCTCTATCTTCCTCCCGACAAGTATACGCCATTTTTATCATGAAGATATCACAGAAAACTGAAAAGAGATCTGATATAGGATGTGAGATTTTAACATTTATCAATGATAAACAGATGTGAAAGAAATTGTTTTATCCTCATCATTGTTTAAATGTGTTTTAAAATGTTAACTCAAGCTGTCGCTTACAGATGAGCTTTTCACCTCTTAGAAACAGTTGTTCAGTGTTTGATCTCCTGCTTCCTTTCCCAAGCTAGGATGAGAGGGTTTTACGATACACTGTCCCCAGCAGGAGGGGAGGATGCTGTTTGAACTGTGAATGTCCCCAAATGCTTACTTACATGAAACCTCCAATAAACTATTCAACTTGTTTCTTTGTTTGAATGTTGTAACCTCCCACTTGTGCTTTCTCAAAGGATCAGTCCTTTGAGAAACGGGGTGATTGCAATCTTCACATCACACTCGTTCCTCCCTAATGCATAAGTAACTCTGCTTGTTGGTTTGGTCATTTACTGAGTTTTTCTCTCAAGTGTCTGGAGGAATTTTCCTGACATTTTCACAGTGACATCCATCACCTAATGGAACTCTGGTGACATCTTTTTTGCTGCAAGGTTTTCACGGTC
This sequence comes from Oryzias javanicus, assembly GCA_003999625.1. Classification (NCBI taxonomy): domain Eukaryota; kingdom Metazoa; phylum Chordata; class Actinopteri; order Beloniformes; family Adrianichthyidae; genus Oryzias; species Oryzias javanicus. The sequence goes on from CM012442.1 coordinate 30,502,037, forward strand.
GAGAAAACAATGGGTCCATTTAGCTTCTGGCGCAAGATCAAGTATTTGCCTGATGACGCCGCGATGTCTGCGAGGTCATTGACGCTGCACAAATCCAACACAGTTCCAGGACTTTTGCGAAGAAACGCAGAGTTTCTGTGATTTTTTTTTGACAATGCCATTGGCTGTTGTCATAAACTCGTGTCGGACCCCATCCCAAAATAAAATAATAATCTGTTTCCTCTATGTGGAATTTTTAATAGCAGATAATCTCACAGCTGCACAGCAGGATGCCTGAGGGAGTCTGTCGGTTCCAGAGAACAGAGAGAACAAATAGTAAGTCTTAGCATCAATCGGATCTCCAAGCGTTTGCCCGGGAAACTGCAGCAGCGCGAGACGTGGGGCGTAGCAGTTAATGGCGCCTGCAACCCCCACCACCACTGTTGCCCCTATCCGTCCCCCTCCCCCCGCTACAGCAACTTGACGTCTAACTCATCATAGCAGCCAAACTGGGATTAAAAATGCCTTACAAAAATTTAAAAAAAAAAAACAACTGCCACCCCCACGGCCCACGGGTAAAGAACAGATTTTTTCGTGGCCCACTAGGGGGCACACGCGGACCGAGATTGGGCCGCGGTCCCATGGTTAAGAATCACTGAGCTAAAGAATTGAGGTGAGAATTTAGAAAGAGATCTTTTTAACAAAAGGATTTTCAAAGAAGAGAATTCAATTGCACAAGTGTGTAAATGAATAAAAATAAAGGATGACATAAATTATGTTTAGCACTTTGATTTATTAACGTTTTTCAGGTCAAACCCACTTCTGCTCTCAGAGTTCAGGACAGTATCTCCACACACTGCTGCAGGTCAGACCATAGTTTTCTTCTCTGACGCTCTCAGGGAGCTCGAATTGCGCCAAACGCTGCAGGACATTTGTGGAGGAGAAATCCTCAAACTGTGATCTCCCAGGGTCCCCGATCAGAACTTTGCTCCCCTGACTTCTGATGCAGCGGTCCAGCCAGCTGTGGAGGCTGGCAGCGAGGGCGTCATCGTAGAACATGTCCCCAAGGAGGATAAGCTGGAAGTCTTCGGGTTCTGACCCGATCAGGTTGTCTGTCACGCAAACGGGTGGCTCCACGCCGTTCAGCTCGCAGTTCATGCGGACTGCAACAGCTGCGACTGCAAGAGAAGCATTTCACTTTACAGTTTCAATGAGGATAGACAAAACATGCGTGCTCATTTAGAACCGAACACAATTAAAACATGCACGTACACGAGGGCCGCCACGATTAGTGAACCAATCGACGACTAATCGAATATTAAAATAGTTAAAACTCATTTAATAGTCAATATAATAGTCGCTGCTTTTTATTATATGGAGTTGGAGTGTAGCAGAAGTTGAAATTTATAATGATTAATGGTTTTTCCAGGAGAAGAAAAGTAAGAAGCAAATGTCCAGCCAAGTCTCCCTGTTAAGTTTGCCAGCGCAAACATGTTTTTGTTATGATTATCAGGGAGGACTGGACAGCGGGCCAAGAGGCCTCACATAAAATGTGAGACGGGGAGGTGAGCCAGCTTTGTATGCTTGTCTTCTGCTCTACCTCACTTCAACGATGTGCTGTGTTGACTTCTTGTTTAAGATTCTTTACTGTTGTGTAAAATAAATCATTGGGTTGGAGAGAACTAGACTTCACTCTCTTCTTTAAGAAAACTATTTTCCTCAACAATTCCACCTCCAAAAACCTCAAAACTCACCTCTTCAGACTGGCAGATCCACCCTAATTAATTGAGTTTTTACTACATTTTCTAAGTTTTATGACTGTCATTTTTTAAGTTGTATACTATGTTTTGTTTTTATCTGTAAGGCGACCAGAAGAGATTATTATTATTACTATTATTATTATTCTCAGACTAGGAAAACAAAGACGTTCATGGGTCTATTTGTAAGTGGATGCATCAGACTAGAGAGAGGGGCCGGGAGCTTCACACATCACACTTTTTCAAACATCATTTTTTTGTCTGCTCCTGTTTCACAACGATTTGAACAAGGTGGAAAAATTACAAGGGATTCTTTTTATGTTTATTTATTCTTCTTCCGTACATTTTTTAGCACGTAAAAACTGAGTCACGCGTACAGCAATTTCTGCATTCTTGGTATCAAAACGTTACGCTCGTTAAGGACATTATCGCTTGTATTTTTGGTTTTCAAAATTTTACGCAATTGATGTGATTTTCAGCCCCATTAAAATGAGTGCGAATTTTTCAAATTTATGCAGGTAAAAATATTCAGTATGTTCTAAAAATTCATAATTCTACTTTGAGTATTGTTAAATTTCACCCAAATTTTGAAATTTTACGATTTTTTTCTAAAGATTTTACAAATTTTTTATAAAAATTTTCTTCATGCAAATCTTAAATTTTTTGGAAACTTTGAAATTTATGCAATATTGGTATCAAAACATTCAGCTCGTTAAGGACATGATCATTTGTATTATTGGTTTTCGTAAACTTTACGGTTTTCATGACTTTACGATTTTTAGCCCATAGAAATGAATGGGAATTTTTCAAATTTATCCAATTTATGTAGTTAAAAACACTTAGCATGTTCTAAAAATTCATGCTTCTACTTTTAGTATTGCTCAATTTCACTCATATTTCGAAAAATTGCGCAATTTTTTAACGATTTTACACAATTTTTTTCTTCTTCATGCAATTCCTGAAATTTTTTGTGCACTTTGAAACCTATGCAATGTTGGTATCAAAACATTCAGCGTGTTAAGGACTTTAATCCTACTAATATTTTAACAACATGCTAACATTTTTTGGGATATTTTAGCATCTAACGAGGTTTTTGGGGTAATTCTGAGTTAAGCTAGTATTTTAGCAACATGCTAGCTTTTTTTAAAAGCTAATTTTAGCATATAATGAGATTTTTTTAAACTATGTAGGAGCTAAGCTAGTATTTTAGCAATGTGCTAGCTTTTTGGCTAATTTTTACCTACTGAGGTGTTTTGGGGGTTAATTCTTAGCTAAACTAATTCCTAGTTAACCTCGTATTTTTAGCAATGTGCTAGCTTTTTTTCCCCGCCGAATTAGACATCTATTAGGGATTTTGGGGCTAATTTGAGTTAAGATTGCATTATAGCAACATGCTAGCAATTTGGCATCCACTGAGGTTTTATTGGCTAATTGTGAGTTCATAAGTATATATATTTACATTTTATAGATTTTTTTCAATAAATTCTTCCTGCACTTAATGCAACTTTGAGTTATTTCACTATTTTAGCAGTGTGCGGAAAGTTTGAACATTTTCACCAAATCCCTTCAGCAGTTACAGTAAATCTTCAGCAAAAAGCTTTCACACTGACAACTTTTCAAGTTAAATTTAATTTTCTAAATAACAACCATCTTCAGAAATAATCCTACAAACATTTTAATATTTTTGGGATCGTTTCTTTCCCCAGAGCGCTGCTCTCCTACCCGCGTCCGTGTCGTTCGCCACCACCCGGGAGGCTCCGCAGAGCCGAGCGGCGATGGCTGCAGCCCCGCAGCCGCTTCCCACGTCCAGCACCGCCTTCGCGCGACACTCCTCGGGGGAGTCCAGGAGGAATCTACGAGGAGAGGCGGGGTTAGAAACGCAGCAGGACCCCGCCTTCACTCCCTCCTCGTCCTCGGTTTGAAGGCCGACCTGCTGAGCGCTTGTCCTCCCGGCCAGTACAGCGCCCAGTACGGATCCCCGAACGGCCACAGCTCCGGGCTCTCCCTCCAGAATCTGCAGCTCGGAGTGAATAATCGGAGCTGGATCTCCGGAGTCAGACTCCCTTCGCCGCAGACCTGCGTGTTTTCTCGGATGAATCTTCTGATGTGCTCATCTGCGCGCGCGGAACCTGACACGAGCGCGCGGGCCTGCAGTTTGAAAACTTTCTGAATAAACTGAGAACATTTTCGGAGAGGAAAAGACTGCTGGAGCATACTCGAGGGCTTCTGAACCCACATCAGAAAACTTTATTGACAAACAAAAACAAACAACTGAAACAGACGGAAGTTGTGGGTTGCCAGATCAGTTTCCAGCCAAAATACAGCAGAAATACACATGAAATAAAATTCTGTCACCGCATTTTTCTATTTTTTTTTTTTACTTAACTTATTCAAGTAATTCCCAACATTTTAAAAATATAAAAAATAAACTTTAATTCAACTATTGATTGTAGGTATTCTAGCGCAGCAACTCTAAAAGAGGGAACATTTGGGGGAATTTTTCCCAATCTGGCAACCCGTAAATTACTTTTCTTTTGCTTGAAGAGTGTATTGTCGCCCCCTTCTGGATTGGAGTGGACACACCAGAAGCAGGCACATGAAAACACATTTTTACAACTAAATGTTTGAGGTTTTTTCTTTAACAGTAATTGTGTGAATGCATTCAATGCATTCACACAATTGTTTTTCACCTATTTACGTCTTCTTCCGTACGTTTTTTGACACGTAAAAACTCAAGCACACTTTATGCAATTTCAGCAATCTTGGTATCAAAACGTTCGGCTCGTTAAGGACATTACTGCTTGTATTTTGGTTTTCGCAAATTTTACGGTTTTGCGCAATTTATGCTAATTTTTAGCCTATGTTAAGTCAATGGGAACATTTTTCAAATAGTTATAAAACTTTCTGCACTTATGCTTTTTCGGCTAATTTGGCATCTTTTGAGGTTTTTTTGGGCTAATTTGGAGGTAAGCTAACATATTAGCAACGTGTTAGCTTTTTTGGCTAATTTGGCAACTTTTTAGGTTTTTTGGTGCTAATTTAGGGTTAAGCTAGTATATTAGCAACGTGTTAGCTTTTTTGGCTAATTTGGCAACTTTTCAGGTTTTTTTGGGCTAATTTGCTGTCAAGCTAATACATTAGCAACGTGTTAGCTTTTTTGGCAAAATTGGCAACTTTTGAGAGTTTTTTTGGGCTAATTCTGAGTTAAGCTGACATAGTAGCAATGTGTTAGCTTTTTTGGCTAATTTGGCAACTTTTTAGGTTTTTTGTGCTGATTTTAAGCAAAAATCTTCAGCATTTTCAGCAATCACATTCCGCAAAATGCATTCACACATGCATTATCGGAGGTAATGCACTTTTCTAGTTTATAGTTGTGAATATACTTAGTATATCTCCGTCACCACCATGGACAGTCTAATTAGTCTTACTTATACAGTCAATGGTCACCACGCAAGAAATACCCCCCTGACAATGTGTCGGGGGTGTTTCTCTGATCAAATTGGTGTCGAAAAGTGGAGGGTGTTTGTCTCCCAGAGTTAGGGGGGGTCTCCATTGTTAAGTGACATCAGTCATTCAGTGTTTGACACCTTACATGAATGAAATGTATACAATCCAGCACCTATAGAGGTGTTAGAAAGTTTGGTTTGATCCCAAGTCTCCATGAATGAGGGGTGTCTTTGGCCTGCATTGTTATTTATTTTCTTTTCAGAGATTAGGATCTCTTTAGGATCCATACTATGGAAGAGCCTGGTTGAGCCTTGTTTACAACATTCCTCCGGGACCCCCTGTTTCTCTTGGGTGTCCTTCTCCTGGGTGGGGGTGGGCGGCCCATGCCTCGCTCCCCCCTGGCCCTCCTGGCGTGATGGGGGGGCTGCTCTTCCGGCTGGGCTGGGGCTTCTACTCCCTGTACTCCTGTGCCTTCCCGCGCTCTGGCGTGGGGGGGGGGTCTCTGCAAAAAGTGTCTCATAAAGCAGGCGGAGCTTCAGAAATCGAAAATAGGAAAAAAAGTCACAAAAAATAACTTATATTTAATAAATAATTTGTTTTTAAGTGTTCTAAAGGTAAAGTATGATCATATCTATGGATATAGTTCACTCTGAAAGGCTTAAGAAAATCAACTTTAAAGTTCGCTGGAGTTTAGTCTCAAAGTGAATCGTTCAGTTTCAAAGATATGAAGCACAAAAGGTGACAAGTTTTACGAAAACGCTCAATAGTTACCAAAAAAGATAATGTAAATAAAAACGTTGGTCTTGGCAAAAGCTCAGTTATGTACAAATAAAACCAAAAAGATTGAAAGAAGTTTCCCTCTTCTTCCTATAGGTTTCTCTCATTCTTCTTTGAACTGTTTTAACTTCAGACTGAGCTGAAATGAGAGCGTGCATGACCTTTTGACCTCAGAGGAGGCCTTGCTAACAGCACACGTCTCCAGTGGATCTGACAGCTTCACGTTTCCATCACAACTGTTAGGAAAAATAAACATTATCTCTCTTTAATGTTCTGAGCATTCAAAGATGTGCGGTATCATCAAAGTGTATTTCATGGTCAAAGTAAAGTGATGTGAAAACAAAAACAAGTTTGTATAAAGTTTAAATCCGAGTGATTTTGCCTAAACAAAGTAGAAAAATTAACAAACTCTTAAAGAATAATCAACTATGAAGAAATATCTCATAGAAAAAGATCAACCACATTTAATTCTAATGTTTCTTCATTGTCAAATAAAGAAAATAAAATCAAAACTTGGATTGTGTTCCATTCCATTAACTCTGAACATGCAATTTATCAATACATGATTCAATGTTGTCTAATCACGTTAATGAAAAACCAAGATTATAGTGGAAGTTTCATCTGTTTCCTTTTGAAATCTGTGAATAAAGTTTATTTATGTCAATTTATTCACAATCTCTATTTGTGAATAAAAGAAATTGAAAGTCAAATGTTCATTTTAGCTGAGTTTCTGGGTCCTCCGTTGGATGCTCGCGTCGTAAAGTCATAAAACTTTAATTCTAAAGAAGTCTGCAGTCGCTCCTTCGGGGATTAAGGATCCTTTGAAGACCTTTTAGGAGAAATCCCGGTTGCCGTAAATCCTGCAAAGGAGTTGTCCAGTGTTTTCGTTATCGAGAAATATGGCTTGGGAGGTGAGAGACCTTCAGGGCTTCAGGTCACGTTTGGGCCTCTTAGCATCCAAAGTGAAGCCAGATTCTCAAATGTCTGGATAAAATCTTCACAGAGGGTATTTTGTGGCCCCAGATGGTCTGATTCTTGGAACGTATTCCTGATTCTAGTGGACTCAGTTTGTCCTCCATTTCTCATCCTTTGATAAATGAGAAGGAATCGCAGCATGCTACAACTTCCTGCAACATATTTCAGGTATGGAGAGAAAATAGACTCACTCTGATTGGTGCATGCATAATTCTTGATTCGTGCTTAACTTTGGATTTGTGCGTGCATAATTCTTGATTTGTAACTAATATAATACATTTTTTGCAAAAGTAAAAAAATTACAAAAATTGAAAAAGTACAAAATGCAATTTACACATGCACAAATTACTCAAACATATATTTTTAAGAAAGTGGGAAAATGTCTAGTTTAACCGGATGTTATTCACAATCGAAGTTTAAAACGGCTGACAAGAAAACTATGGTGAACGAGCATCCTGATAGTACTTGAACGCATCCCTCACGGACGAATTTGTGTGACGAGAAAAGAGTCTCACGGTAGATTTGTGCGTAACTTCGGCTGCGTGCGTGCGTAAGAGGTGATCCGTGCGTATTTTTAAAAGATGTTTTTGTGTAATTCATTTCAGGCTGTTGTAATTTTAATTTGTGCATGTGTAAATTCCATTTTGTACTTTTTCAATTTTTGTAATTTTTTTACTTTTGCAAAAAATGTATTATATTTGTTACAAATCAAGAATTATGCACGCACAAATCAGAGTGAGTCTATTTTCTCTCCATACTCAGGATGCTGCGTTACTTCTGTTCTGGCGATGTCAGTATCTAAAGTCTGAATTCTAAACAGGAGAATAACTTTAACTCACTTCGGTTCCTCTAAAGTCAATTAGTTCTTTTCTTTTCCTCCACATTCAGCTCTAAAATATGCAATCACACCATAAAGTCTGACCTGGAACTGTCGTGGTCCAGCTCTGGTCCTTGAAGGAGGGTCAGAAGTGCTGAGCCAGCAGCAGAGAACCGAACCAAAACTAAAACACGACCTGATAGAGGAGAACCTGTGTTTGAGACCACGACGTCTGATAGAACTCCGTTCACCTAAACCTGCTGCTTTCCATTCATGAAGACGTTTAAGTTATCAAACTGCTTTTGATTTTCATCATTTAAAACAGTTAATTGTTCTTGTTAAAGTAAATAGTCATTTTTTTACTAACATAATTTATTTTTTCAATTTTTATGCTTGTGTCTTATTATATATTTAAATTATTATTTAGTTCTTTTTTAATGTTTGAACTAGGAATTTAATCTTTCACATTTCATAATGAATAAATCCTGAATTTTGAAAACTTTCTGCTGAGACTTTCTTTTGTTTTTCTTGCATTTTTATATATATTTGTATCAATGTTATCCTGTTTTTCAAAGTACTAGAAAAACTCAAAAATTATACACCGTCCTACATTGACATCTAGTGGTAACTTTAGGTACTGCAGGCCATGTTAAAAGTGTTTTTTTTTCTGCTTATCAAATATTTTTATTTTACATTTACTATTCTGAAAAAATCACTTGAATGAATCCAATGATGAAGGTGCAGGAAAGACTACAGTTTCTGGAAACGTCTTGCTGGGATGAAGGTTGTGGGTTTATGATGAGCAGCAGAATACTTTGATCCAACATTTAAGAAGGTTAGAGCTGCAAAGTTATTGAGCGCAGGAGATATTTCAGTCAAAGATCTTGTCTGAACAGCCGTTTTCAAATTGGATTGGAAATGGTTTATTTTCCTTACCAAACTTATCATTATCTTAACTTCTGATCAGTCATATATAACATAAGATCATCTCAATGCAGGAAATGTTGTATTAGGTCACCTGTGTTAAAGTCAAGGCCCGGGGGCCGGATCCGGCCCTCCGGGTAATTCTATCCGACCCTCCAGATTATTTTGTTTTATTGTTAATGCCCTGATGTTATCTTGTGCTTATTTCTAACTTGTTTAATTTTAGCAAAACATATTTTTATTTAAATTAAAATATTGAAAATTACTTAAGGTTTAAATTAACTTATTCTGGAATAATATTCCTGCCTGTTTTTATTCATATTTATGTTAAAAGTTACATTTTTAAAGTTTTAAAAGTTCAATTTAACAAATGTTTCTATAAATGTATTCTGTTCGACTGTGGAGAGATTTTTGTGTCACCATTATTGCAAGCAAAAGTCACAGTGTTGAGATCAAATTATCTAGATTGCAAACAAAAGTGTTAAGAATAAAAAAAAAATCATCATTTGCAAACAAAAATATTTAATATTTGCTTTCCAAAACTGTTTTTTTCTGCTTTAAAAATATTTTTGCAATGACAAACTTTTTTTCTTTCTAAAGTATAATTGCAATTACAAACTTATTTTTTTTTGCTTCCCAAAAATTCTTTTGGAATTACAATTTTTTTCTATTTTTGCTTTCATAAACATTTTTGCGATTCCAGCTCAAATGTTTTTAGTTGTGCCTCATCGTGCGAAACGTATCAACGTAAAATCAAAGATAGGGTAAAAGTGAGATGAGACACGCTTTTAAAAATATTTAGTCTGCAATCGAAAAAATATTTTTTGAAAGCAAAAAAAAAGTTTTTAAGTTAAAAAGAAGTTTTTTGAAAGCAAATATTAAATACTTTTATTTGCAAATTATGATTATTTTGCTTGCAATTCAGAAACATTTTCTGTGACTTTTGCTTTCAAAATGGTGGCATAAAAATAACTATATTTGGTCACAACCTAAGGTGTGTTTTAGATTTTGACCCCCTGTGCAAATGAGTTTGACAATTATGTAGTTTGATGTCAGCAGTAATTAAAAAAAAGACCATAGAAAGTATAAAATTAGCTAGTTCTCAAGTTGTGTGGTTCACGTCACTCTGTCAAAATGTTTGCTTGATTGATTATTGGAGCATTGTGGGTATCGTAGTCAGGAGAGATGTGTATTCTTCAAATATTTGTGAATTACTTGAATAAAGTTTGACTGTGTTGTTTTGATTAATGTGCCTTACAGTCAGAAAATAGGTTACTTTTTAATTTACAATTTTCTTCAACCAGAGAGCCACAGTGCAGGAGTCAAAGAGCCACATGTGGGCGGAGCCTCAGGTTGCAGACCCCTGGTTTAGATTATTAGACCTGCAGTAATAATGAGCTGCATCTGTAAAACGGTCTTTATTTTCCAGTTTTTGACGATCATCACAAATCTGCAAATCAAAAAGCCAGAAGAGACATTTGGAATGAGCGTAATTATTTATAGAGCTTTTCTTTGATTAATAGAGATCAGAACAATGAGCTGTTCTGAATTAATTTAGCTATTTTAATTTGTAATACAATGGCGGGCGGTGAAATGATGAAACAAAAGTCTCGAGCAGCAGCCTCCAGTCCCAGGATGATAGAATGATACTTCTCTCCCTGAGAAATGACTCCAAGCTCTCAGTGGTGTCTCATTGCTATTCTTGTAATACAAAAAACTAATTCTTCCATTTATGCAAATCAACAGATGAATATGCTTGTGAGGAGTAAAGCTTTGTGCATGAATGAGCTGAGTGAAGCGGGAACAATTGGTGCTTCTGTGTCGGTACGAGCGGCGCCGCTGTTTCTCTGGTTCACCATCAAAAAAACAACATAAAAACAAGAACTTTGTTCTTTTGTCTTCTTTTGACCCACATTTGTTCCTTCTTTAATTAAATGGAAGCAGATTCCCAAACTGGAAAACGGTGTTGCTCAGTCGGTGGGGATTATTTAAAGCAAAATGGAACCTGATTGGTTCATGAGTGGAGAAGTGACTTAGTGAGAAAGTGTCTGTCAGTCACTGATTCCACTTATATGAACTGAGAGAGGTCTTTAACTTCATCATGGATACACAAGGAGAAAATAAGTAAACATTTTGTTTTATTGTTATTAATGGCCCGATGTTATCTTGCTCTAATTTCTAACTTACTATATTTTTATGAAGAGTAAAATATAGAAAGTTATTTAATGTTTAAATTTAAGGCTTTTATTAATTATATTTATTTTAAAAAGTTTTTTAAAAAACTATATTCTCCAAGTTTTTTGGACTATTTTAGCATTTACTAAGATTTTTTTAGGATATTTTAGAGTAGTGCTGTCACAAACGATCATTTTAATAGTCGACTAATCACTGATTATTTTTTTCCGATTAGTCGACAAATCGGGTCATGCATAAAATTAATGTAAAGCACACAAGTTAAGCATCATTAGCTTCAATCTAACCAAATTACCTGTGATAACGCTAGTGTGAATGCTGTAATCTGTATCTGGCTGCTGAAATCGATGGCTATAAAAAATTGAAGTTGACAGCCGAAATCGCTGAAGCTGATAGTCAGCTAAAATATTAGCTAAATGCCAAATTAGCTACTGAAAAAAGCCTAAGTTAGCCAAAATAACTAGCATGTAGCTAAAATATTAGCTAAATACCAGAATAGCCTATAAAGCAAAAAAACCTAAATTAGACAAAACAGGTAGTATGTAGCTAAAATATTAGCTAAACTCAAAATTAGCCTAAAAAATTAAAAAAAAAAACCCCAAAAACTTAATGAGCTGAAACGGCTTAAATGTTGTTGAAATATTAGCTTAATACCAAAATAGCGTATTAAGAAAAAAAAACCCTAAATTAGCCAAGACAGGTAGTATGTAGCTAAAATATTAGCTAAACCCAAAATTAGCCTAAAAAATACTAAGTTAGCCAAAACAACTAGCATGTAGCTGAAATATTGGCTAAATACCAAAATAGCCTATAAAGCAAAAAAGCCTAAATTAGCCAAAACAGGTAGTATGTAGCTAAAATATTAGCTAAACTCAAAATTAGCCTAAAAATGAAAAAAAAAAAAAAACTTAATTAGCTGAAACGGCTTAAATGTAATTGAAATATTAGCTTAATACTAAAATAGCGTATTAAGAAAAAAACCCTAAATTAGCCAAGACAGCTAGCATGTAGCAAAAATATTAGCTAAACTCAAAATTAGCCTAAAAATAAATTAGCCAAATTAGCTAGCACATAGCTGAAATATTAGCCAAATTCTAAAATAGTCTAAAAAACCTTAATAATTGCCAAAATAGTCAAAAAGCAAGCAGAATACTTTTATAACTTTCAACTTTACTACACTCTGACACCATATAATGTAAAATAACGACTATTAAATTAGTCGTCGACTATTTTAATACTCGATTAGTCGACTAGCCCTATTTTAGAATTTGGCTTATATATAAATGCTTCCTGTTTCGGCTAATTTAGGATTTATTTTGGAGTTAGACTAATACTTACAGGCTAGATGCTTTGGCTAATTTAAGCTTTTTTTTCAGTTTTATTTTCTTGTATAAATGTTAACTTTCTGTTTTACAACCTTTAAAAGTAAGTTGCAAATAATGCTTCATATTGAACATTAAAGTAATAACTTCCATAAGCGCAAATAACATTATAAACATAAAGATAAACTGCAAAACAGACTTAAAGAGACGCAGATGGCACTTAGTATGGCGGTGTTGAGCTGGAACTGTATGGAGCTAAATGGCTGATGAGTCTGTACTATCATAGTCTAAAGTTGTCCCAAGACAGGTGTGCGAAGAAGAATTTTGGAGTGTGTCCAAAACTGAGTTGTAGTAGAGTCAGTGAATGCACCAGGACTGAAATTACTCATCCATTTTGATTGGTCTGTTATATGAGCCCCGCCACAACAGGGCCAAAAGTTTTCACATTCAAAAAAGAAAAAAAAAAAAAAAGAGTTGAATCTAAATAAAAGTTTTTTTTAATTGAAACTTTTAGTTTTGAAACCTTAAAAAGCTTAAATAAAGCTAATTTTAGAATGAAAAACATTTTCTGACATTTGATTTTTTATTTTTTTAGACAAACACCAATATTTTTTCAATGACTTTTAATAATATCTAATTTCTGTAGAACGGCACATCTCTGGAACTTTTTGTGCGTGTCCAGAATCCATTCCATATTCAGTCTATTTTACTTATTGTTATTCTATTGTATTTATTTTGTTATTTTACTCCATCTTTGTGCTGTACGGACGCTGGTACCTTAATTTCCCTGCGGACTTCCGGATTAATAAAGTATTTTCTATTCTATTCTATTCTCTTCTATTCTATTCTATTCTATTCTATTCTATTCTATTCTATTCTATTCTATTCTATTCTATTCTAATCTATTCTATTCCACTCGTAGTGAGCACTCGTACGCCCGTTGTTGTGCTGCTACCGTCTGTGTGTTGTCCGCTCGTCCTGTCCTTTCAGTTCGTATGTTTTCTGTGACCACGTCACTCACTCTGGCGGGTAAGATTTGTGTTTTGTCTTGTATTGCCGCTTGATTTTGGCGCTCTGGCCTTGTAGAACTCACTGCTGGTAAAGCGAAAGCTTCAGTCCGAATCATCTCGAAAGACACAATTTTCAGTCTGCTTTTCTAATTGTAGATAGAGCCGTCGTTCACGCATCTTCCAGATAACTTTGCGTGTGAATGAGAGCCTCTTCACGTCATCTTCCAGATAACTTTGCGTCCCAACATGTAGACATTAGCACAGCATTAGCCCGTCGCTTTGAGCGTTTGCCAGTTGAAGGTCCACACGTACCTGTCCTCGCGCGCGCCTGTTCGAAAATCGCCCTGTGTGAAGATGAAGTTAAAATCCTTCTTTTTATTATAAAAGAATAAAAGGGTCTCGCAAGTATATAGTTTTATTTATTCTATGTTTTTATCCATGATACGGGATGCATCTAAGATATACCGTCAATCGTAGTGGTGAAAAAGAGTCTGAAGCAAAGAGGCGTGGCTTATTTCCTGTTCTGCGCTATCGCTGAGCTCCTTCCTGTTGCTGAGGTTTGCTTTTTTTCTTCGTGTGGTTTTGCAGAGGCGTAAGCAGAACATCCTGTCTTCTTGGAAATGTTATGCAATGTTCATACTTAGAAGCAGAAAAACAAATTTGATAACATCCAATCACTCAAAGAGCAGAGCCTTGGGGTTCCAACTCAGGTTTGAGCACTTTTCACCGCAGACAGCCTCCATCCACCCATCACACATGCAGCCATTATGTATGGAGCTAAATCGGGGCCAATATTATTTGAAACCGAAATAAAATATTTTGAAAAAAATATTAATGTTTGGCCGAAAAAATAGCTTTCCAAAACTCAAAATTTAAATTTCAAAACTTTTTTTTCAGTTTCAAGACTTTTTTTTCAGTTTCAAAACTTTTTTTTCAGTTTCAAAACTTTTTTTTCCAGTTTCAAACCTTGGTGCTTTGAACGGGCTAGAACGGTGTTTTGGTCATGCGGTTTATACGGGATAAAACTCTGCATTTTACCCCCGTCTTGGGACAACTTCAGACTATGAGAATACAGACTGAACAGCCATTTCCTGATCGTAATAGTTACATTTTTCAGAGTCAGTGAAGGCATCGGAACTGAGGATACCATCCTCATCGATTTTGATTGGTCCTCGTGTTAGCCCCGCCCCAACACGCCACAACGGAGCCGAAAGTTTAGAAATTGAAACGTGGAGGTTCGTAAGCGAAAAAAAAAGGTTTGAAACTGAAAAAATAGTTTTGAAATTGAAATTTTGAGTTTTGGAAACCTATTTTTTCGGCCAAACAATAATATTTTTTTCTAAATATTTTATTTCGGTTTCAAATAATATTGGCCCCGATTTAGCTCCATATGTAACCTGCAGGGACTTCTCTGCTGCAACCAAACTCAATAATTAAACATCATTTCTATACTTCAAACATGTAAATACAACAATTTTACTATTTTAAGGCAAGAGTAGCAAGCTATTGCATTGGAGGAGTTTTATCCAATCAGAGCACTCTGGATTTGTATTTATTTTTAAAATGTAAGGATATATGTTTGCAAACAGTACAAATATGTTATTTATTCAAATTTCTGCTCTCATCATCAACTGTATCTGAAACCCTGAGTGAGTTTGACCGACCCCCACCATAGAAAATGGTTTATTCCAGCTCCAACCAAATGAAGTCAATTCAGTCGCCACTTTTTCCACAAAGCTGATGCCGCCATGTTGGAGACAGACATTGGCAATAAGCAGAAATTGGTCCAAGTCTGTCTGAGTCAACGTTTCTATGGCAACAACTCTCACCAATCAGGAGTGTGCTTGATGTAGAAAATATTGTGCATTTTCCTGATTCTCATATTGTAGAACATATTGTGTATTTCTCCTGATGTGGGAGCTGCCCAGCTCCAAAACGTATGAACCCACTTTGCTATACTTATAAGGACACAGGAACTTCCGCCTGAAACATGATTGGATATGCAAATGCATGTAATTCTTATGCCATCTGTCAATGAAAACTAGCCTGTTGCTTCTGGACGACAGGATTCAGAAGCACCGAGTTGTGCAGAATCTAAACCTCCCGCGGCAAAGGTGAAATGTACAAACGAGGTTTGTCTAGATCAGGGGTCGGCAACCTTTAACAGTAAAAGAGCCATTTGGGCTTGTTTTCTACGGATCAAAACCTAAAAGGAGCCGCATTGACTTAGGTTAGCCTTTGAGAAATTTGGATTTGCCTTTATTTTTGGCACGAACAAAAGAAAAAAAATATATAAAGAAAATAATATCTTTCAAAACAGGATTTTTTTTTTTACATTTTTAACTTTAGTCGCAAAAAAGCAAGCTTGCTGCTTAATGAGTATAACATTTCTCTGTATATTAAATCAGCCTAAAATATTAGCCAAAGTTCAAATCAGCATAAAACACTAATTAGATGCCAAATTCACCAAAAAAAAGCTAGCTTGTTGCGTAATTACCAACTAAACTCCAAATTAGCATAAAATTCTTCAGTGTTCAGTTAGGATTAGTTGAAAAATCAAGAACGTTAGCATGTTGCTAAAATAGAAGCTAAAACTGTAAATTAGCCTAAAAACCCCAGTAGTTAACTAATTAGCCAAAAACGTTAGCATGTTGCTAAAATAGAAGCTAAAACACTAAATTAGCCAAAAAACCCCAGTAGATGACAAATTAGCTAAAAACGTTAGCATGTTGCTAAAATAAAAGCTAAAACTGTAAATTGGCCTAAAAACCCCAGTAGTTAACAAATTAGCCAAAAACGTTAGCATGTTGCTAAAATAGAAGCTAAAACTGTAAATTAACCTAAAAACCCCAGTAGTTAACAAATTAGCCAAAAACGTTAGCATGTTGCTAAAATAGAAGCTAAAACTGTAAATTAACCTAAAACCCCGTAGTAGAAACAAATTAGCCAAAAACGTTAGCATGTTGCTAAAATAGAAGCTAAAACTGTAAATTAACCTAAAACCCCAGTAGAAAACAAATTAGCCAAAAACGTTAGCATGTTGCTAAAATAGAATATAAAACTGTAAATTAACCTAAAAACCCCAGTAGTTAACAAATTAGCCAAAAACGTTAGCATGTTGCTAAAATAGAAGCTAAAACTGTAAATTAACCTAAAAACCCCAGTAGAAAACAAATTAGCCAAAAACGTTAGCATGTTGCTAAAATAGAAGCTAAAACTGTAAATTAGCCTGAAAACCTCAGTAGTAACCAAAATTAGCCAAAAACGTTAGCATGTTGCTAAAATAGAAGCTAAAACTGTAAATTAACCTAAAAATCCCAGGAGATAACAAATTAGCCAAAAACATTAGTGCTAAAATAGAAGCTAATCTCCAATTGTTTTGGAAAATTCATTTTTTTTTTTCTTCATCCAGAGAGCCATCATGGAGAGATAAAAGGCCCACATGTGGCTCTGGAGCCGCAGGTTGTAGACCCCTGGTCTAGATCTATCACCCTCATCTGAACAGCGTTCCTTTCTCCAGACCCGCCAGAAAGAGAACTGGAGCTACATGAATAAACATTTGGGGTCCAGCAGGCTCCACCTACTTTTACCGAGACATCTGATTGGTCAGTTTATAACTTGAACTACGGACAAAATATAAAGAAAAAAAGGATTTTCAAGAACATGTTAAAAAGATCAAGAATGGTTGTTCTGACCAACAGAATGACTGAGTAAGCTGTTTTTTTTCTCTATAGAAGTCTATGGGATTTTGACTCCTTGGAGTCACTTCCTATTTGGAACGCCAAGGGGGAGGGGCCATTTATAGGTTTATACAGTCATCTGGTTTCATTATCCATTCTGTATTTGACCTTCTTGCTTCTGTCATGACTTCCATTCATGCCTCTCCCTTTACCTTTTCCGTCTTCTCCACCATTTCTTCATCCATGTCTCCATTTTTCTGAGGACTTGAGTGGAGTCTGTCGTCAGAGCAGATCCTCTCAAGCTTTTACTGAGACAGCATCAATCAATCAATCAATCAATCAATCAATCAATCAATCAATCAATCAATCAATCAATCAATCTGCTTTGTAACAAAAGCAAAACAGTGTAAATAATATAAAAACTGAAATTAAAAAAATTAAAAATTAAAAATTAAAATTAAAATTAAAATTAAAATACAGCCCCCTGTTCCAAACCAGACCACAATGCCCCCACCCCTTTCTCACCACCCACTCCCTAACTGATAGAAATAGACAATAGGAAAACAGGCTGAGAACATAAATTGGTTGTTGGACACCAATAGTTGGGACCTCCCTCTCAATGAAGCCAGCCAAACGCAGCATCACAGGCGGGGTCCCGCCTCACCACAGCCAGGCGGTGATGCAGGTCCCCATCCAGAGTCGCCCAGAGAGAGAGGTCCCAAATGAGGAAGCACCGGACACAACATTTAAGAATGAAAAAGTAATAAAGAAATAAACAATAAAATAAGGAATATTAAGATACATTTTTAATAAATAAGAGTAAATTAATAAAACATGATCAAATTGAAAAATAGAATTACTCCCCAATATCCTTAGATCTTCACCTCCCTGAGAGCTTCATTATTCTGAGAAATGTACTCCCCAAAAGCTTCACTCCTCCGAGAGCTTCCCTCTTCTCAGATCTTCACTCCCAGAGTCAAGCAGACTGCTGAGCAGCCGAGGACATCAGAAACAAAGCAGGTGGAGGCAAGAGATGGAATATTCTGACTTGGCGAGCAGGTCACATGGTCGACGTGCTGCTCCCACAGAAAAGATGTTTGTTCTGACAGAGAAGAAACTGACCCAGCGGGGAGGATTCCCAGGAAGTTTAAGCTCAAAGGTGGAAGTCCTCAAAGCCAAGTCGACTCCAAATGCTCACAGAGAGAAGACAAGAGGCGAAGAAACGACTTCAGACCGAAACCTGTGAGGAAAAAGCTCCTCTGGTCCGTTTCAAGTCTCCACAGCAGCTCTAATGAATATTGCAGAATAATGGACTCTGGCCTCAATTCAGCATTTTTGAAATGATCAAATCTTTTTATTGGAAAAAAAGCTCCTGATGAGGATTCATTTTTAGTTCAGAAACATTTAAAAATGTAAAGAAACTACATAGAGAAGTCACAGTGTGTCTCGATTAGGACCCAGACGCCTTTCTCATGGAGGAGGATTCATGAACAAATCAGAGAAGAAAAGGAATCGTACGAACCCGGCATGAAGACTTGATGCATGAAGGCTCAATCACAGAAGGATTAAAAAAAAAAAATTTATTCAACAAAAGGAAAGACATGCAATACAACCTTGAGTTGTAAACTCAAACATGATGGGGAAAAAAAAATGGAAAGGGGACAGGAAGAAAAAAACTTATGTTGTTTGACCCTTTTAACAAATCAATCAGTAAAAAAAAAAAAACACAAACCCTTCTGCATGTAACCCAAAAGAGAAAAGCCCTTAAAATAAAAAAGATCTCTATGAAATATAAAATTAGAATAATGTAAAAATAAATAAATAAATAAATTTTGAAAAAGGGATAGTAAAAAAAAGGGTTAAAACTGTTTGAAGGTTTAAACATTCAGTGTTTTCATTTTGTTTAATGTTTTGTGAAAAAAGGGAAATTGTAAACTTTTTTTGGATTTTGTTTTACAAGTTGATGGACTTTTATTTTGAAAAGAGACGTCCTTTCCTGCTGACGTAGTCCATGTGACTGGCAACAGCCAATCGGGTTTGTTGCTGAACTGAGAGCTTCAATGCTAGCATGCTTTGCCAACTTTGTAGCCCGAGGGAGAAGACAAGTACCGAAATCGACTAAAATTGAAACCTTTTTCTGTTTTTATTTCATTTTTACATTTTGGTGAATAGATTTTTGTTTTTCCATCTGTGTGGCCTGGAAAACATTATTATTTTATTATTATTATTATTATTTTTTATCAAACGGAACTTGGTGAGTGTTAAAAAAATATTTGTTTGAATTAATTTGACATTTAATATATTTATTTTTTGTACATTTTGTTAAACGGCAAACTATATCAGTGAATTTATGTTTTCTGTATTTATTTTCGACTTCTGGAAGTTTTGGCGCGTTAAAAGGAAAGCTTCGCCCAGACATTCCATCCGCCATTACATGCTAACTTAAGAGTTCAATTAACCAGAAACCGCCGTATTTTTTATTAATTCTTACGGACTGCTTTTGTGTTTTAATTTACTTATTTGAGTGTATTTTATGTTTGAATGACAGGCCATTAAGATTGGGCGGAAAAAACGGACTCCTCAATCCGGAATCCAAGATGGCGAACCAACCGTGAACCTTTTGATGTAGCAAAGGACCAAGCGCCCCCTGCTGGACACTGGACAACTTCTTTCCCCTTTGGAACTGGTAGGAACTTTCCTCATTCCCCTGCAAATCGCAGCGCATTCCTGGACAGTCAAACTCACTAACACTCCTGAGCCGAAGTTAAGAGGAAAGATAAATACAGTTTCCTGTGGGTTTTATTCAGTCTTTATGTATTTTTTTTCTCCCTTTCACAGTAATACTGTAAAGCATTATTGTGCAATTTGAGTTGTTTTGTTGGTCAAAGTAATGGGAAAAACTGAAATTTAAGAAACTATTTAATTTAGAATGTGATAAAAGAACTAAGCTTAGAATAGAAACAAAACTAGAACTTGATATATGAACTTAAATAAACTAGAACTAACCTTTGAACAACTAGAACTGAAACTAAAAGGGAAAAAAACAAAATAAACCTCAATCTTAACTTAAAGGTTGAACAAAACTTATCTTAAGAACTAACCTAGGTTAAAGAAAAATATTTTAATCTAAATCACAAGATTAAACCAATTTGTTTAATGCTAAATGTCTTGTAGGGCTGCCACAAACGATTATTTTAATAGTCGACTAATCACCGATTATTTTTTCCGATTATTCGACTAATCGGGTCATGCGCAAACTGGATGTAAAGACGCTGAAGTTGATAACCAGCTGAAATATTAATTAAATGCCAAATTAGCCTAAAAAATAAAAAGAGCCAAAGTTAACCAAAATAGCTAGCATACTGCTGAAATATTAGCTAAACTCAAAATTAGCCTAAAAAAAACAGAAAAATCCTAAATTAACCAAAATAGCTATGTCGCTGAAATATTAGTTAAACTTAAAAATAGCTTAAAAAACTAAAAAAAGAAACCTTAAGTTAGCCAAAACAGAAAGCATGTAGATTAAATATTAGCTAAACTCCATAAAAGGCCAAAGAAACTTATTAAATGCCAAAATATTCCAAAAATCTGGCTTTTTAACTTTACTACACTCTGACTTCATACAATATAAAGTAACGACTAATCGACTATTAAATTAGTTGTCGACTATTTTGATAGTCGATTAGTCATCGATTAGTCGACTAATCGTGGCAGCCCTAATGTCTTGGTATTGTTTATGTATGTCTTAACTAAATAAACCGACTAATTCCAATTACATCGTGGTCTGTGGTACAAGTTTAATATCCAAACAGTCGAATCTACTGGTCCAGGTTTACTGAGGGTATCCCTTACAGGTGGTACATGCAAATTTAGGATGCAATAAGAGAAGATAAGGAAAGAAAAACAAATTTATATAAAAAATACAATAAAATAGAATGTATTGAATTTATTTACTCCATACACTGACGTACATCGCTCTTTAAGAAGTTTTTTGTGTTTGATTTGATAAATATTTCATGCCTTTTTAGATTAAATTTGCTTATTATTTTCATGTATCTTTTCATTAAATTAGGAGGAATGCATTTCATATTTACACTATACATATCATAAAATATCACAGTTAACAAGATCATCAAATTTTAATCATTTTAATTTTATAAATAATGGATTAAAGGGTGCCTATAATTACTTCTTGTGATAATTCATATTGCTTTTTGGTAATGTGTTAAATTGGATTAGTATTTGTTTTATAAGTTGAACCCCAAATTTCTGTTTAAGCATGGCATAATCAATAAATTGTATAATAGATATAGCGCGTTGAGGATTCGGGAAGTTCTGAGTTTCTGCAGCAAAAATCGATCTGCAGCTTTCACATGAAATGAAGATTTTACACTGGAAACCTGCATTTCTCAGCGTTTATTATCGATTTCTGACTTATTATAGGTCTGTGGGACTGTGGGTGTGAGTCGGCTGCTGTCACATCCACACAGGATTTACCTTAAGTTGTTGTGTTCGAGTGACAAACTACAACTCTGTATTTGTCTGTTTTTTTTCATCTTTGGGATGTTTAATCATCATCACAGCAGGAGTAGATTAAGGCATTAAGAGCTTGTTATGATGAAGGTTGCAGCCTCTCATCTTCCTCCACAGACTTCCTGTTGTTTCAGAAACTCCTGTAGAGACTTTATTTTAACATAAAAGTTAAGAGGAGTAAGGAAAGACTGTAATTTATCTCCACTTTAGATTTATGAAAGACTGTGTGACTAAATTAAATCCAGTGGATGTAAATCAGAAAAAATCAGTTAATATTTTGATTTTATTTGAATATCTCAAAATATCTGTTATTATTTGCTATTCTTTTTATTGCTATTACATTAACTTTAAATAGTTTTTAACTTTTAGTTGTTGTTTTAGTGTTTGACTGCAATTTTTTTTAAATAACCACTGTAGTGATTCTCTTGCTCTTTTCCGTAGATTTTTTGGCATGTAAAAAATCTATTTCATCAATCTCGGAATCAAAACGTTTACCTTGTTCAGGACGTTACTGCTTGTATTTTTGGGATTCATAAACTTTATAGTTTTTGAAATATTGAGCAAAATATGCGCCATAGGAAATGAGCGAGAAACTCTTCAAATTTCAACATTTTAAGTACATTAGCAACATATGTTTTCATCTTTTTATAGTAATTATCAACAAAATTATTGTTTTATCTAATATTTTATCGACATGTTAACGTTTTTGG
Source organism: Oryzias javanicus (assembly GCA_003999625.1). Taxonomy (NCBI): domain Eukaryota; kingdom Metazoa; phylum Chordata; class Actinopteri; order Beloniformes; family Adrianichthyidae; genus Oryzias; species Oryzias javanicus. The sequence continues at coordinate 30,524,161 of CM012442.1, forward strand.
CTAATTTATTATCTACTGGAGTTTTTATTGGCTAATTTAGAGTTTAGCTTCTGTTTTAGCAACATGCTAACGTTTATGAGAAATTGAGGAATTTAAGCTTATCTTGGAGTTAGCTAGCATTCAAGCAAAAAGCTAGCTTTTTTGGGGCTAATTTAAAAATCTACTGAGGTTTTTTTGGGCTAAATTTGGGTTAAACTCATATTTAAGCAACACACCAAATATTTTTGTAAAATTAGGATGTATTAGGGATTTTTAAGCAGTATTACCAAAAAAAGTTCAGAAATTTAGATCAACTTCTTTTATAGTTATTTAACAAAATTTCAATTTTTTGAGAAAATTTAGCATTTTGACAATAGATTTTGGATTTTCAGCAAATCCTTTCAGCAATTAAAGTAAATTGAATCTGTAAATTTTCAGCAAAAAGCTTCAGCATCTTCAGTGACTGCTACCAGCAAAAAACTTTATCGCAGGAAATGCAACTTTTAGCTTAACTTTTAGCTAATTGATTTTAAAAAAGGGATTTGATTTGAAAAAGCAGAAATTGCAAATACATTTTTTACGACTTTGTTTTCCTGATTCTATAAAGTTTTGTATCTAAATAAGATTTTCAAATTCTGAGTCTGTACTTCTGGACGTTTCTGCAGATTTTTTGTCTGATCAATGTTATCCACATTCTTTATTCTATTTTTTTTTTTGTGTCCTGACTGGAGGTCTGTAGAAGATCTACCTGTTTGGTAACACAAACCACATTTAATAAACAAACTTAAAACATGATTAAACTTCACTGCACTGGATTCACTGGATTCTCCTGCAGCTGAAAACACGCCTCAACCCCCAAAGCAGTGGTTCTTAACCTTGTTGGAGTTACCGAACCCCACCGGTTTCATATGCGCATTCACTGAACCCCTCTTTCGCAAATTTTTTTTTTTTTTAATCCAGAAACAAGTTTTTTAATGGTACACAAAATGAGCCGTCAGACACCTAATTGTCCAAAATGTTTTGGTATCCTGAAGCTCTCCCCGGCCCAAGCGACTCCCCGCGTTTGGGCCGGGGAGTCGCTCCGGGCTTCCAGCTTTGCGCCCTGCGCAGTAACTGTCTCCCAGCGTATGGAGCGAGTGTAACGGACGTCTCCCACGTTCCTCTGGTCCTTAAACGCCTCGCCCGTTTCTCTGCGTTGTGTTAGAATAAAGGAGGACGACGCGTCTTCAGGTTTTCTCTGGTTTAATTTCTGACATGAACAGACAAAACAACTCCTTGACTGCAGGTCTCCAGAACATTAATACCTTCCTTAACGGGAGATGGCGTGAACTCATGTACATAACACCGCCGCAGAACAAACAATCAAAAACACTCGCATAGGATCAATATTCTGTCCGATGATCGGGTCCGTGAAAACATCACGAGCCCACGAGTTCCTGATTGGCAAATGGGATGCAGCACTTGTCAAACTGTGATATGCAGACACACATGGAAAAGTTGCGCGGCGCGCGCGCGTTTTTGCCTAGTCAGCGACTTTATATGAGCCCGCCCACAATTGTAGGAACATAAAAGAGACTGGCTGGGATTTCATACTACTGACGTGAGTAGAGATGATTGACATGTCCACAAACAAATGAAATTTGACACCGACATGCTGCACCGTTTGCAGCAGCTTCTTTCGGTTTTGCAGAACCGCGATAAATCATAACGGTTCCTACTTGGAAACCGAACTTCGGTGCCCAACCCTACTGCTGAACCCTGAGATCAACCCATCGAACCCCTGGGGTTCGATCGAACCCAGGTTAAGAACCAGTGCCCCAAAGGAATCAAGAAAAAACAACTACAAGTCCAAAGAAAGAATCATGAGATGCTCAAACACTCTGAAAACTTTATTAAAAATAAGATTAAACAAAGGAAACCAGTAAGGAGGAGTCTGTCAGGATTTACTTCTGCTAATTTTCTTATTTGGAAGTTCAGATCTTGAATCAGTTCCAATCATTCTGGGGTTTTAAAGACTTTTTCTTCCAGCTTTCTCCTTTAATCTAATTCTAGAACAACTTTTGACCTTTTTCTGCTCATTTTTGTCTGATTCATTAAGAGAAATCAATTTGCATGATAATTTCTCGCTCTGATTCTTCCTTATGACGACTTGTCGATTCAAACAGTTCATTCTCAAGCTTTGATTCAAGTCTTTGGGTTCAGAGAAAACGCACACTTCCATGTTTTCTGCAGCTTCACGTAAAAGTAGACGGATGCAGAAAAATCTGTCTGTGCAGAAGGACTCTGACCTTCCACGTCTGGGACTTTAATCCCTTTTTTACCCTTTGCTGTTTTGACTTATTTTAATTTTTTGGTTTTGACTGCTACTTTATAGATTATTTTTTTTATTTATATGTTTTTTGCTGCTATTTTTTAATGTTTCTTGGGTTTTCCAGGGTATCATCATGAGGAAAATAACACATTAAATAGTTTAGTCCATTTATGTTAGATCTTATAATGCTATAAAGAAAGAGAGAAATATTAAAAAACGAATATTTCTGCACACTTTAAATCATTCATTATAAGACTAACAGATGAAATGTTTGACTCGAGGGTTTTAATCTCCATAGGATTTCTTCCTCAGAGTCTCCTCCGTCTTTATTTTCCTACAGAAAATCGTCTGCTGCTGGGATGTCGGAGAAAAAGTACGAATCCATTTTGTTTTTGAACGCCGTCCAGCTCTCAAGTGATCAGAGATCCCATTAGTCATGTTTTCAAGCCCAGCAAGCACAAATGTGAAGAGCTCTCCACTCTGGGGGGAGAGGGGCATCAGCGCCGTCGCTTAGCAACGCGTCAACCCTGAGAAGGAAGACATCCTGAAAGCGCAACGCAAGCGTGCAGGAAAACCTGCAGCAAACAAGCCTCAGGATGGAATCTGCTCAGATCCACGTCGTCATCTTTTAGAAATATCAAAAATAAAATCACAAATTATTTAGTTTTACTTAAATTTGTCAGCGATTACGCCCCTTCATACCTTATTAACAACACACCATTAGTTCTGCCACAAACGATTATTTTAATAGTCGACTAATCATCGATTAATTTTTCCGATTAGTCGACTAATCGGATCATGGACAAAGTGGATGTAAAGAAAATCTGAAATATGATTAGCTTTAAAACAAAAAAATCCTAAATAAGCTAAAATCGCTAGCATATAGCTGAAATATTTGCTAAACTCCAAATTAGTCTAAAAAACTGTAAAAATTCCAAATTAGCCAAAAAAGCTAGCATGTAGCTGAAGAAATAGCAAAACTCCAAATTAGCCTAAAAAACTGTAAAAATCCCAAATTAGCCAAAATAGCTAACATATAGCTGAAATATTAGCTAAACTCCAAATTAGCCTAAAAAACTGTAAAAAAAATCCCAAATTAGCTAAAATAGCTAGCATGTAGCTGAAATAATAGCAAAACTCCAAATTAGCTTAATAAACTGTAAACATTTACAATTAGCAAGCTAACATGTAGCTGAAATATTAGCTAAACTCCAAATTAGCCCTATAAAACTGTAAAAATTCCAAATTAGCCAAAATAGGTAGCATGTAGCTGGAATAATAGAAAAACTTCAAATTAGCCTAAAAAACTATAAACATTTAGAATTAGCTAGCTAACATGTAAATGAAATATTAGCTAAACTCCAAATTTGCCTACAAAACTGAAAAAAATCCTAAATTAGCCAAAAGAGCTAATATGTAGCTGAAATATTATCTTAATTCCAAATTGGCCTAAAAAACTGAAAAAGCCTAAATTAGCCAAAATAGCTAGCATGAAGCTAAAATATTAGCTAAACTCCAAAATAGCCTGAAAACCCTTAATAAATGCCAAAATAGTCTAAAAAGCAGAATGTCATTATAACTTTCAACTTCACTACAGTCTGACTCCATATATTATAAAGTAACGACTAATCGACTATGAAATTAGTTGTCGACTATTTTAATAGTCGATTAGTCATCGATTAGTCGACTAATCGTGGCAGCCCTACACACCATTTAATCCAGGAACTTTATTTAGCATAAACTCAAATGGAATAAACATTGAAGATATTTGTTTTAAGTAATTGGAAATAAGTTTAGACATAAACTTCCAAATTTGTATAAAATAGGCTTTGTGGTGGTTGAGCCTCAAACCACCACATAGGTGTTAGTATTTTCTTTTTCTTTAAAACATTTACTTTGTTTACTTAAAATAACATTTGATTTATTTTAAGTGAAAATACAGTTACTTTACTTTTGGTTTTTCTGAGTTTCGTATCATTTGCTCCACATCCACCATAATCAGCAGAGGAGGTTGGGATATTCCACCGGAAAGACTGCAGGGATTCCCAACACTCCTACTGGACTTTATTTTTGTTTCTTTGAATTTGTTAGTTTATTCTTTGAGGACAATTTTGATTATTTAGAGGTGTTTAGTTTGTATTCTCTCCGTTTTGCTGTCGTAGTTTCATTTGTTAGTTTGTGGTTAGTCTGTTTCTCCCCTCCCTCATGTGTCCATATGGTTTGACCTAGGGCTGGGCGATATGGGATTTTTTATATCACGATATAGCTTTTTACATATTGCGCGATAATGATATTGATCACGATATAAACCAAATAACTATATTTGAACACTTTGTGGCTCAAAAATGAAATGTAAACTCATCAGCAGGTTGTTTAAATTTAAAAATTTATTTCCTATCACACTAAGCATAACAGATCCAATGGAAATAATGCAACTAGTTTTTTAATAACTAAGACTAAATGTATAAATGAACTAAGCTGAAAATTAAAGCAAAATCTTTCAAGTTTCAAAAGTTTATGAAATAGATACTAAACTGTTTCTTCAGTTCCATTAAAAAACAAAGCATTAAGTCTACAAATAAATTCTAATGTTTTCAGGGTTCACATAACAAAAATGTATTAATGTACTACAAATCATTTTTGTTGTATTTAGTAGGGGTGTAACGGATCACAAAACACACGGCTTGGATCGTGTCACAGCTTTAAGGTCACGGTTCGGATCATTTTTGGATCAGTAACAAGTAAAAAAACAACAAGAATAAAGAAGATAAAAGTCTAAAATTACTTTTTTGAAAAGTTAAAAATATATGTTTGAAAAAAAAAGTACTTAAAAGCATTAAGGCACACATTTTGAACTTTGAACATAAACAAAACATGTATTTTCTGATTACATGTACACGTCTGGAGAGAAAGGAATGCTTCATATGCTATTCCACCAAATTAAATCACAATTTTGAAATTAAACTTTCATTATTTTTGGTATTAATTGTTGTATTGAAACTAACTGTTGCAACATTTAAATATTTCAAATAAGTATTATTAACCATAGTACATGTCCAGGTGACGTACTGCCATACCATTTTCTGGTTATTTTTGACCCTAACGGCTTGCCTTAGCTCTACATTCCCCTGTCAGCTCTTGCCAGCTGAGTGCAGGAGTGCGACAGCGGCCGCTCCTCACTGGAAGGTCTCCTCAACTCCGACACGGAGATGTGTACCGATGTTTTTATTCAGCTCTTCAAAATAATTAAATCTCTCGGTATCCGCGTTCTTCACGAAGAGTTCCGGAAAAGTTTTGACGGAAGTTCTTCCACACGCAGCGGGGCTTCAGAGCGACAGACTTTCTGATGACCGAAAGCATCAAATCTGACGCTTGTTAAAACTAATACAGTGTACAGTTAGGGCTGGGCGATAAAACGATAATTATTGATATCGCGATAGAACATTTTTTCGATAGAAGAATGAGTCCATCGCGATTGACTTTTATTTTGAAGGGTCCGCAAATAACACTTGCTAGCGAACAGTTTCTCCTATTTGACGAGCAAAAGTTAGAGAGTTAGTCTCCACAGGGCGAGTAAGTGTTTGTATCTAATTATTGTGTTTATTAGCTCTCATTTCTGTCATTTTTTGGACTCCACTCCGCGTCCTTCGTCTGCATGAAAGGTAAACAAACGCGCACGAGCCGATTTCTACCAGCAACCCCCGCTGCAGCTGCGTACCTCGCGCCCCGCGCGCTTTATTACAATCAATTCTCTGTCCAAGCTGACTGCATTTGGGGTCAAATTAATTTACTGTACACTGTATTAGTTTTAACAAGCATCAGATTTGAAGCTTTCGGTCATCAGAAAGTCTGTTGCTCTGAATACCCGCTGAGTGTGGGAGAAGCTTCCGTCAAAACTTTTCTGGAACTCTTCGTGAAGAACGCGGATACCGAGAGATTGATTTATGTTGAAGAGCTGAATAAAAACATCGGTACACATCTCCGTGTCGGAGTTCAGGAGACCTTCCATTGAGGAGCGGCTGCTGTCGCACTCCTGCACCCAGCTGGCAAGAGCCGACAGGGGAATGTAGAGCAAGCCGTTAGGGTAAAAATTAACCAGAAAAAACGCGGGTATGGCAGTGCGTCACCTGGACATGTACTATGGTTAATAATACTTATTTGACATATTTAAATGTTGCCACAGTTAGTTTCAATACAACAATTAATACCAAAAATAATGAAAGGTTAATTTCAAAATTGCAATTTAATTTGGTGGGATAGCATATGAAGCATTCATTTCTCTCTCCAGACATTACATGTAATCAGAAATATTGTTTTGTTTATGTTCAAAGTTCAAAATGTGTGCTTTAATGCTTTTAGTACTTTAATTTTAGTCTTTTATCTTCTTTTTTCTTGTTGTTTTTTACCTGTTACTGATCTAAAAATGATCCGAACTGTGACCTTAAAGCCGTGACACGATTACACCCTACTAAATACAAAAATAATTATTACATTAATATTTTTGTTATGTGACCCTGAAACATTAGATTTATTTTTTAGACTTAATGCTTTTTTTTTTATGGAACTGAAGAAACAGTTTAGTATCTATTTCATAAACTTTTGAAACTTGAAAACTTTTGCTTTAATTTTCAGCTTAGTTCATTTATATATATAGTCTTGGTTATTAAAAACTAGTTGCATAATTTCCATTGGATCTGTTATACTTGGTGTGATAGGAAATGAATATTTAAATTTAACAACCTGCTGATGAGTTTACATTTCATTTTTGAGCCACAAAGTGTTCAAATATAGTTATTTGGTTTATATCGTGATAAATATCGTTATCGCGCAATATGTAAAAAGCTATATCGTGATATAAAAAATCCCATATCGCCCAGCCCTATGTACAGTAAATTAATTGGACCCCAAATGCATTCGGCGTGGACAGACAATGATTGTAATACAGCGCGCGGGGTGCGAGGTATACAGCTGCTAGAAGTCGGCTCGTGCGCGTTTGTTTACCTTTCATGCAGATGAAGGACGCGGAGTGGAGTCCAAAAAAATGACCGAAATGAGAGCTAATGAACACAATAATTAGATACAAACACTTACTCGCCCTGTGGAGACTAACTCTCTTACTATTACTCGTCAAATAGGAGAAACTGTTCGCTAGCAAGTGTTATTTGCGGACCCTTCAAAATAAAAGTCTATCGCGATAGACTCATTCTTCTATCGAGAAAATGTTCTATCGCGATATCAATAATTATCGTTTTATCGCCCAGCCCTATGAAAAATATACTATTTTAAAATTATTTTATTTGGAGGACAACAATAAAAACTAGTAAAGTTGCATTACCTACAATAATGCTCTTGTGAATGCTTTTTGCTGAAAGTAGTCAATCCCCTTAAACACAAGTTTTTCTGTACACACATATTTATCATTTTTCATAAAAACACAGTAAAGTTAAGCGTTCAGTCCTGTCCTGCTTTGAGTCAAACCCTCAACTTCCCACACTGAGGACAGACGCTCCACCATAGGCCCACCAAGCTCCTCTTTGAATCAAAATTTGAAAAGGAAAAAGACCAAAAAGAATCCTCCACTGTTGCGTCTTCAGAGTTTTTAGATGCTGGAGAAGCTCAGAGGAGGAGAAGAGCCTTCAGGGATTCTTCATGTGAACGTCGTCCTGCAAGCTTCAGGACATCAGGCCTGCACGATGGAAGCTCGGCAGCCGGCGGACCAGCAGGAGGCCGGAGACGCAGCGCGGCTCTAATTGAAGGGAAACAGCACGAGTCTGCGTTCACTTCCACATTTTATCCTGAGCTGCTGATTCTTTGAAGCAGAAAAACTAAAGATGTTTGGTTTCTCAAGTCTGACGTTCAACGTTTGCCTTTTAGTTGACATCTTTAACGGGAAGGATGCCGCTGTGACTCGTTAGATGGCGTCTAAATGAGGCGGTGGACATCCTTCGCCAGGAGAACGGCGGTTTGGTGGAAGAAAAAGATAAATAAATCAACTGCAAGATGAAAAAAAAAAGCAGAGAAGAAAGAGAAAACGAGACCGAGGAGACTCACGATCTTATACAGACACAGATGAGGGAATCGCCAACTAAAACCTGGAATAAAGTCGACTACAAAGAACAGAAACAAAAAAAAAAAACATCTTTTAACTTTTTTTTAACTGTTATTTATTTTCAGGAAACTCCACATTCACAAATGTAAACAGTTCAATTCACAACCTTATTTTAAATTCTTTCTCCGATCATCTTCTGATTCGTTTCAAACTGATCTTCTCGTTTTGATGATGCGTTTTTTTTTTTTTTTTTTAAGCCAAAATCTCCCAAAACGTCCTTGTTTTCTGCAAAACGGCAGGAAAAATTCACCTCTGAGTTGTGGGCGGGTAAGGCCTGACTTCCCATCATCCATCTCTTCACACTCTCTCCCGCTAGCTTACAGCTCCTCACATCTCCAAGCAGAACAACAAAAATGTCGACCAATATCAGCGTTATCCAGCCAAGAAGTTTAGATCCAGATCCCAGCTCAGACGAGGAAAACTAAGACGTTCATGGATCTATTTGTCTGCAAGTGGATGATTCAGAAAGGGGTGGAGCTAGGAGACTCTGGTCTGCCAGAGTAACTTGTATGTCCCACTAGCGATCTTTTTCCAGAGGTTTGTTTTATTTCTGCTCCTGATTCGAAACAGTTTGATTAAAGAAATATTCAGAAATCCGGTTTAAGCCTGCATTACCAAGTGTTAATATTCTGACCTGATATTCTGTTTTACTGACTCTGTTTCTGCTCCAACTTTTTCTTGTCTGCCGCCTGCCTCGACCCAGATGCCTCATCCCCAAAAACCTCAATGTTTGACCTCCGCCTGCCCGACCCTGGTTTAGCTCCAGGGTCTTATAGTTGTGTTTGACTCCTGTCAGTCATCTGTTCAAAAAACATGCTCCACGTCTAACCATCTGTTCGCCCGTAACGGTCAGGTTGGGGGGCGTGAGGGGCTGTAAGTTAACGGGTGCCCCGCCCACAACTCCGAGGGGAATTTCTAATGGACTTCTTCCGCTCTGCAGAAACTATGTCCCTTAGATTTTGGCCTAAAACAACCTCATCATAATTCAAATTCCACAATTTTCTAAAAAATTCAAAAGAGGATCGGAGTGGGACTTAACAATAAAATTAATTTAAATTCAGATTAAAGTAGCTGTGTGGATGTAAACTTAATACAAATGAATCCTTTCCAGCTGGGAACAGGCACGTCTGTAACCTGGATTTAAATAAACCAAGGGTTTAAGAAAATATCAATATAGTCAAATATCGCAATACTTTATTTGTTGATACTTCCATCAATTATAAATGCTTCCACAGCAATATTCAATTAATACGACGAAGTATTAGGTCCACTCAATAAAGAACATTTTATTTTAAAATTATGACTTTAAATCTAATAAATTTACGAGAAAAAAAGTTTTATGACTTTAAAAGTCATAGGATAAATTTATGACTTTTAATCTAGTAAATTTATGAGATTTAACCCTTATGTTTACATTAAAGGTGGGGTCATCTGGACCCCACAAGACATGGCAGACATAAAACCCTGTCCACCTTTTTCATGGGAGAGATCATACATCGATGTAAGCGTGAGGTCATCTGGACCCCATAAGAGAGCTCAAGGGTTAGTTGTAAATTTACGAGAAAAAACTTGTAATATTGCTTTTTTTTTTCTTTGGTGGCCCTAATACTCCATCATAAATTAACTATTTATAAGCAAACACAGCTCAACGTCTTACTTTTGTTTTACACTTAAACTGACTACTATTTGGCTACACACCCCACCAAGTCTGAACTCCGCAGCAAAACGAGTTCACGCCTGAACCATCTCGCAATAGACATAAATCTGACATGATACAGTTGAAGTGTTTAATGTTCAGATCATCATATAAAACGTATTTTACTATTTTATTTATCTGAATAATATATTAATATTAAGATATAGTTTATTCAAGTGAAATAATGTCTTGGGATGTATCGCGATACGCATCGTATCGTATTCTTGATCTCCTGCAGGATTGATGTCTCTAAAGCCAGATTTGTCATTTCTTCTGCTACTCATTATTTAGTTTGTGAATCGATCCCTGAATGTGAAGATCTTCTCTGCAGAGAGAGCGGACCGTTAAAGGAAGCTCCAGTTCTTCTCATCGGTTTGGGAACTCCTGGAGGGTTTCGCCTTTTGGTGCATTCACCCAAATCCTGAACTCCGTTTTCAATTTGTGTCTAAATTCCGCGTTTGCGGTGGGAATGGACGGACTCTGCGCTGCCGCGGTCGATAACGTCCTCGCGGACCACAACTTCTGGATCAATAACTCCTGGCGCTGCATCAACGGGGATTAACTACCCCTCTGAGGGTGCTTTCAGGTCAGAGCTCGGCCCATTTAACAGCTAATTAGTTGCTTTCTATCGAGCACATGTTCTGGTGAAGCATCTGTTTCAGCAGAACACGCGGTGAGAGCTGCTCACACTTGTGGCGACACTGAGGAGCTGCTCTGACTGATAATGAGCCGCATCTACGGTGGGGAGTTTCTGCCCCTCCAGGAGGTTGTTGTCTTCTGATCCTTCACTGGACTGTTTTGGAGGACGTTGAAAGCCGAGAGGAAGGTTTCCCCCTCCTCTCATTTCTCTTCTGACAGCAGCCAGAGTTCATATGTAAGAACACACGGCGGCAAACAGAGGGAGCAGGTGCCTTCATAACCTCTGATCGTATTTATGGAATTCAGTGACTCTGACGCAGATGGATGGACTCGCTGTCAGCGGGGACGCCGCCCATCATTTGTTAGCATCAGCAAACATCCGTGATGCAGCGATGGAAACAAAAGTAGGAATGAGAGCAGAAACATCGATTATATCGGTTTCCTTGAAGTGTAAAAGCTCTGAAGAGCGCCACCTTCAAGGAAAGACGGGAAGATCTTTGCTAGTTATTTGGAGATCACAGCAGTTCTGATGTGAGACCGGATCCAGACTGGATACAGAGAACCGGACTGACTCAGTGTGATGTCATCCACGTAGTTGTAGAAGCTAATTTGCCTGTTCGTTCTGGGATAGGATCTCTCCCTCATGTGGGAATCCCTAAGGTTTCTTCGGTTTTCCTGACTCAGGTTTTTTAGGAGTTTTTCCTTACCGAGAGGGAGGGTCTAAAGCAGTGGTTCTTAACCTTGTTGGAGGTACCGAACCCCACCAGTTTCATATGCGCATTCACCGAACCCCTCTTTGGTGAATTTTTTATTTTTTTTTTTATCATAGAAACAAGTTTTTTAATGGTACACAAAATGAGCCGTCAGACACCTAAGTGTCCAAAATGTTTTGGTATCCTGAAGCTCTCCCCGGCCCAAGCGCGGGGAGTCGCTCCGGGCTTCCAGCTTTGCGCCCTGCGCAGTAACTGTCTGTCTCCCAGCGTATGGAGCGAGTGTAACGGCCGTCTCCCACGTTCCTCTGGTCCTTCAACGCCTCGCCCGTTTCTCGGCGTTGTGTTCATATAAAGGAGGATGAGGCGTCTTCAAGTTTTCTCTGGTTTAATTTCTGACATGAACAGACAAAACAACTCCTTGACTGCAGGTCTCCAGAACATTAATACCTTCCTTAACGGGAGATGGCGCGAACTCATGTACACAACACCGCCGCAGAACAAACAATCAAAAACACTCGCATAGGATCAATATTCTGTCCGATGATCGGGTCCGTGAAAACATCACGAGCCCATGAGTTCCTGATTGACAAATGTGATGCAGCACTTGTCAAACTGTGATATGCAGACATACATGGAAGAGTTTTGCGCGGCGGGCGTTTTCGCCTAGTCAGCGACTTTATATGAGCCCGCCCACAATTGTAGGAACATAAAAGAGACTGGCTGGGATTTCATACTACTGACGTGAGTAGAGATGATCGACATGTCCACAAACAAATGAAATTTGACACCGACATGCTGCACCGTTTGCAGCAGCTTCTTTCAGTTTTGGCAGAACCGCATAAATCATAACGGTTCCTACTTGGAACCGAACTTCGGTGCCCAACCCTACTGCCGAACCCCTGAGATCAACCCATCGAACCCCTGGGGTTCGATCGAACCCAGGTTAAGAACCACTGGTCTAAAGGCAGGGATATCCAGTTTATTTAGTCTGTTTAGTCTTTAGATATTTTTTTTTTCTTCATGTTCATGACTATATTCTGCATGTAAAATTACCTGCATGAAGCCCGATGAGGCAAAATTATTTGTGATTTTGGGCTATAGAAATAAAATTGAATTGAATTAATTGAATCCACAGAAAATAGCATCAACCAAATGTCAATTCTGTGGATATTTCTTCACTATATGGACGCCACCATGCTGGAGAAAGACAACGTTCGTAAACAGTGATCTGAATCATCGTTTCTATGGCAACCAATCTCCCCAATCAGGAGTGAGCTTGTTGGAAAGCCACACCCCATCACTTGAACAGAATCAGTCATCAAATGTTTTTGATCGTTGGACATGAGGGCCAGTAGGCTCCGCCTACTTTTATTGAGGCTTCTGATTTGTCTGTTTAGAACTTGAATAACTTGAAGTACAGAAAAAAGAGGATTATCAAGAAAATGTTAATGTATCGGAGCAAGAATGGTTATTGTGACCAACAGAATGACTGAGTAGTAGCTGTTTATTTCTCAATAGCAGGGGTCGGCGATCTTTAATAGAATAGAAATACTTTATTCATCCCAAGATGGGAAATTTGGCTGTTGCAGCAATAGACATTTACAGAAGATATAAAGATAAACATTATTTACAAAAGAATGTATACAATGAAAACAAAGTGTACAACAGCTGAGTTGTCTGAGCCTTTTGGAAAAGGCGCTCCGTTGTTTGTCCAGAACTGGGTGGAGAAGGGGGGGCCTGGAAGTTTGATGAGGGTCCTCCTCTCCTCCACCGCTAAACAGTAAAAGTAATCGTTTTCTTCTGATCTAAACCTAGAAGAAGCAGCATAGTCTTACTTTAGCCTTTGGATGGATTTGCATTCATGATCTTCTTTTTTTGGTAATCATAAATATGAATTATGTCTGTTTGCACAAACAAAAGCAAAAATATAAAAAGAAACTAGCATCTCTCAAAATTTGATTAAAATGTAATTTTTTATGTTTGACAGAAGCTCAAGTAACTTAATTTCAAAATAAAAGACGCTCTGTGCCAAACAGGATTATCTCAGTGCAGTTCTGGATTGCTAGTAACAGATGTTGTGCAGCATAAGATAATATGTTTTTAAATCTTAAAAGATCAAACTTTTTTCCAAAGTTTTGCTTTGCATATAAAATCTGTTCATTCTGGAGGCAAAGTTGAGCAAACAAGACGTCTTCAGGTCAACAGGGATGTAAAAATCTACATAGTTTATCATCTATGTGAACCTCAGACATCAGTTTATAAATTTAACTTATCTAAATTAAATAAATGCTAATTAAGTAATCCTTACTTTAATTTTTTTTAATTAATTTATTTTAATTTTGTTCTTTCCCCCCTTTTTGTCCAGTCTTATACGGCTGGGTTTTGTTATTTTGGTTTTGTAGTCTTATTTTCCGGGCTTTGTTTATTTGTTTTCTTTAAGTAGTTTTGGTTAGGGGGAGCTGCTGACTCCGACGGTCGACATGTCTGGGTCAGCAGATTCCCTGACTTATTTTATGTTTGGCCAAATAGACACCATGGAGAAATAAGAGCCACATGTCTTGCAGACCCCTGCCCTATAGAATTCTATGGGGTTGTGGGGGGTACTTCCTGTTTGGTACGCCCGGGGAGCAGAGTCACGCAGGCCATTTCTCAGACTCCAGGGGTCTTCAGCCTGAGCCTCCAGAGCTGCAAATATAAACCACAATGCATTGTGTTTTGTGAATTTGTCATTTGAAACATTTCTTTTAATTAATTTTTTTATAAAACATCCATGTTTTCATGATAAGAACATACAGGATTCATAGATAATCTTTGTAAAATGTTCACATTTTCTTTAAGTTTTTACTTTGACAAACAGATGATTTCATATTTGGAGTTAAAATATAAAAGTAGCAGAGCATGAATCCAAGTCTCATTGACATGATATCCACATAAAGCCCTGCTGATGCTCCTCAGCTGAGCCGTTTCAACCTGAGCTGCTTCTGCAGGTGAAGCGTGTGACCTCTGACCCTTTCGTCTACCTGATGAGATGCAGACACCAGATCAGAAACCCTCCACATGCTCAGCTTGCAATCTATTGAATCTTTGCTTTCAGCAAAAAAACAAAAAGAGCATCTGCAAAAACAGTTTGACATCTCGCCGCACAAACGTGCACTCGCAGCCGTGCACGCCGTTGTTTATCCAGCCTCTTTGCCTCGGCTCCTTCTGTTCCTGCAGAAATTTGGTGGGTCTTATTTTGTTTCAATGAATATTAAATCTTTTCAAATGAAACGGAAGCAGAAGTACAGAACCTGGGCCTTTAATCCAGCGAGACGCTGCCCTGTTAGGTGCTCAGCGTTGGTGAATTATGGATGAGGCTGGAAATTAAAGCTAGCCGGGAATTCTCTGAAGAAGTGCTGACAGTGTTCTACCTTTATCTAGATGTAAAGAGCTGCAGGGGAAAACAGAAAAGGACAATGGTTCTGCACCACATCTTTTACACACAAGCGAGAGAAAAGGAGGAGCGTTTAAGAAGCTGCCGTCAGCGGGGATGTGTGGGCTGGAAGATTGGAGCCCAAATCAAACTCCGGAGTGTGGTGGGATGCGAGCCTGCAGAGTTCACACGTTCCTCTTTGTGGCTCTGGGATTCTGCAGCCCACACCTCATCGGGCTCGTCTGTGATGAAGTCTTGTATGAAGAAGTTAAGATGCTGTTAAAAAATCCCACCGACGGTTTCTCACCTTCTGTCTTCTGAAAAGCATCTTTGAGTGGAACGAGTGGAGACGCTCGGCGGATACGTGGGAGGGACAGACTCCCACGTCTGAAGATGAAGGCTGCTCACATGAAGATTTCAGGACTGAGTCCACAGCCAGACCCTTCACAGACCTGCAGAGAAAACAAAACTGGGACTTTTGCTCCAAACAGAACTGCGGACAACCGTTTCCATAGCAACCCGAACTGTCAGTTTATCTGTCCCTACAGATGAACTGCAGGAAATCCTTCACCTGGAAAATCTCTACCAGACTCTGAGGCCCAATCCGAATTCTTCCCCTCTCCCATCCGTCCAAACAGTAAGTTACGGAAGAATAATGTCTCATAATTCGGGCATCACTTTTGCTCGATGACATCACCAATAGTAGAGCGCAGAGCTTCCAAATATACATAGCAACAGCCATTTTATAACTTCTAAAAGGTCAAAAGTGCACCCACGTGAAGAAAAGCTTGGTTTGTCCACGCAACAGAAGACTTTGCATACTTTTTTTTTTTTTTTTTTATTTACACATTTAAACTGAAGTAGGAGGATAAAAAACCCCTAGAGATGGAACATCTCGTTTTCAAGGGGGTCCTCCGTTTCAAGAAATAATAACAGATGACAGAGTAGAAGTCAAACAAGATAATAGAAACAAATAATAAATACACATAATAAACCACACACACCCATCACACACACCCACACAAAACAGGACAGGCTCTCAGTATCCACCCCTACCCAACATAATATACAGAAAATAAAAATAAACACATTTGCAAAGCTCAGAAAAAAAAATAAATAAATAAATAAAATAATAAATAAATATAGAATAAAAGTAATATATATGTATATAATAATAAAGTGACAAGCAAATCATAGGCAGATAAAGCAAAAGCAATGTACAAAACAATTCAAAATCTAAAAGCAAACACAAGTATGTTTAAGATGGATTAACAAAGATTTCTTGAATGAAGACAGAGATGTAATGGATCGTAGAGAAATGGGAAGGTTGTTCCAGTCATTGGGAGCTTTGATACAAAAAGCATTTTCCCTGAGAGTTTTTTGTGTCTTGGAATACAGAAGAATACCTGATTGTTATGGCGTAAATGATTGAGAACTAAAAGGAACAAGATACTGTTTCAAATAAAGGGAAGATCAAATAAATGCATTTGAAATAAATTGAAGCCAGTGAAATTGTCTTCTAGCTGGTAATGAGAGCCAACCCAGTCGTTTCATAACAGTACGCAGTGATGAGTAGTATAGGGACAGCGGAGAACAAAGCGACACATAGAATTGTAAATAACATTAAGGGAGTTTAAGCAGACTGAAGAAGCATTTAAGTAAATTATATCGGCATAATCCAAAATACCTCTGCTTGGAGGGTCGTATTTAAAAAATAATGATTCCGGACACAACTACCTCTACAAATTTTCCTTCAAATTGAGTGGAAGGGTGAAGGAAAGAATTCTTTATGGACCTTTGCGCTTCCTACCCCTACATTTAGCCCTGTCTGACCCAACATTTAGCCCTCCGTCCCCCTAAATGTAGCCCTCTTCAACCCTACATTTAGTCCTTCCTACCTTAACATTTTGCCTTTTCTACCCCTACATTTAGTCTTCCCTTCGCCTACATTCAGCCCTCCAAAAGTTAAGGATTAGCTAGCGTTAACGCGAAGCTTCCAGGGCCGGAACACACATAAAAACAACAGTTTTATAACTTTAAAAAGGTCTTGCAACAATAAAAAGTCATTACTTGCATTTAAATATAATCGTCCGTTCTTCAGAGCACAGCCATGTGAAGAAAAGTGCTTCCTCATTGACACGGCGCAACCCGGTTTACCCTAGCAATGGAGGGCTTTGTATCCCTCCACTTGGAATCTTAATAAAAATATTTCGGACAGCACTTGCACTAAAAATTCCCCTTCAAATGGAGGGGTGGGGAGAAGGGAAGAATTCAAGATTGGGCTCTTTTATCAAATTTAGCTTAATTTGTCATCTGGAGGAGCAATTGCCTCTAAACAATCGGTCATTCCTGTGAGAATCTTTCATGTGGCACCTGGCTGAAAGCAAGATGGCGGCCGACATCATTGGCCAGAAGCAGAGGTTATATTACTCAACCTAACCCAAAAGTCGCAAAAAAAAAAAAAAAACTTTAATTGAAGCTTAATTGAACCGTAAATGTTCTGGTCACATTAAAAAGTTTTTTTCAGCATCATGGGGTTACGTTGGGTTCCGGTTCAAGACATCCAGTTCTTATAAGTTCTTATAAGTCACAGTTGCTGTCTCACTCCTGGTGAGTGAATTTTTCTTTGCATTCAGCCCCTCCCCTGAGGGAGCAGGGAGCTGCAGACACAGCCGCACTTGGGAACCATTTGGTGGTTTAACCCCCAATAAAACCCGTAATGCTGAGTCAGGGAAGGGAGGCTTTGGGTTGTTTTTTTTTAGAGTCTTTGGTATGAAACATAACGGCTAAAGAAAACCTGGTTATCACGTCACCAATAATATTTCCCCTCGATCTTGGATTTGAACTCGCAACCCAATCTTCCTGCCTCAGAGTGGACACTATACCACAAGTTCAGAGTGGATTGATCCAAAGCCAACTGTCCTGATGAAAACCACCATACGTCATGGCTGAAATGTGGAGGAAAACTCAGATTCTGATGGGATCGATCCAGCAGATGCTCCAGGATCAGATCCAGAGCTGCTTTATTCCTGCAGCATCAGGACAAACAGCACATGCAGTACAAAACAGTAAGAGGAAAGTTTGATTTTATCAATTCATCTGATTACCAGAGATGTTTTCATCTCATTTTTTTAAAGTTATGTTTGATTTCAAGACTGTTTGTTGAATTTTTGTATGTTTTATGAGATCGGAGCAGCGTCACTGCAGACACGTGCACGCCTGTGTGCGTCAGCGCGCTAACAGAGGCTGCTGTCTGCTCAGGGCCTTTGTGGCTCCAGTAATAAAGACACTGTGGCTTCATTCTGCTCTAAACACTCCATAATCTCTCCATAAATGACGTCTCTGCTTCCAGGACGCAGAGTGCAAACTGCTTGTGCAAACGCTGCTGGGGTTTTCAGAGACGCTGAGCTTAAATGCTGCAAATGTTCAATTTATCTGCTCCTGATTTTCTTGGGAAACATTCAGATGTGATGGACCGTGTACTTAGTTTGTGAAAATTACAGCCTGCTGGAGCCGTCGGCTCTCACCGGGTTGAAGGAAATGAAAAAGAGTCAAAAGCTGGCGGTTGTTTTGAAGATCTGCAGACACTTTGAAGTAGGGCTGGGCGATATGGGATTTTTTATATCACGATATAGCTTTTTACATATTGCGCGATAACGATATTGATCACGATATAAACCAAATAACTATATTTGAACATTTTGTGGTTCAAAAATGAAATGTAAACTCATCAGCAGGTTATTTAAATTTAAATATTTATTTCCTATCACACTAAGCATAACAAATCCAATGGAAATTATGCAGCTAGTTTTTTAATAACCAAACAAAGCATTAAGTCTACAAATAAATTCTAATGTTTTCAGGGTTCACATAACAAAAATGTATTAATGTACTACAAATTATTTTTGTTGTATTTAGTAGGAGTGTAACGGATCACAAAACACACGGCTCGGATCGTGTCATAGCTTTAAGATCATGGTTCGGATCATTTTTCAGATCAGTAACAAGTAAAAAAAATAACAAGAAAAAAGAAGATAAAAGTCTAAAATTACTTTTTTGAAAAGTTAAAAATATATGTTTGAAAAAAAAATTACTTAAAAGCATTAACTCACATATTTTGAACTTTGAACTTAAACAAAACGTGTATTTTCTGAGTACATGTACATGTCTGGAGACAAATCTGCAAAAACTGAGAAAGGAATGCTTCATATGCTATCCCACCAAATTAAACTGCAATTTTGAAATTTAACTTTAATTATTTTTGGTATTAATTGTTGTATTGAAACTAACTGTGGCAACATTTAAATATGTCAAATAAGTATTATTAACCATAGTACATGTCCAGGTGACGCACTGCCATACCAGCGTTTTTTCTGGTTAATTTTGACCCTAACGGCTTGCCATACCTTCCCCTGTCGGCTCTTGCCAGCTGGGTGCAGGAGGGATATGTGTGTGCGACAGCGGCCGCTCCTCAATGGAAGGTCTCCTCAAATCCGACACGGAGATGTGTACCGATGTTTTTAATCAGCTCTTCAAAATAAATCAATCTCTCGGTATCCGCGTTGTCCACGAAGAGTTCCAGAAAAGTTTTGACGGAAGCTTCTCCCACACTCAGCGGTGCTTCAGAGCCACAGACTTTCTGATGACCGACGAGCATCAAATCTGACGCTTGTTCAAACTAATACAGTGTACAGTAAATTAATTTGACCCCAAATGCATTCGGCATGGACAGAGAATTGATTGTAGTAAAGCGCGCGGGGCGCGAGGTACGCAGCGGGCAGCGGGAGTTGCGCCTCGTGCGCGTTTGTTTACTTTTCATGCAGACGAAGGACGCGGAGTGGAGTCCAAAAAATGACCGAAATGAGAGCTAATAAACACAATAATTAGATACAAACACTTACTCGCCCTGTGGAGACTAACTCTCTAACTTTTACTCTTCAAATAGGAGAAAATGTTCGCTAGCAAGTGTTTTTTGCGGACCCTTCAAAATAAAAGTCTATCGCGATAGACTCATTCTTCTATCGAAAAAATGTTCTATCGCAATATCAATAATTATCGTTTTATCGCCCAGCCCTACTTTGAAGCCAAACTGAAACAGTCATTTCCATACATTTAGCCCTCCAAAAGTTATGGAAAATAGTGTCTCAGGTCTTTTATGTCATTTTTGCTGGATGAAGTTGTCGTTGGTTATCCCCCCCAAACCTACATTTAGCCCTTCCTACCCCTACATTTAGCCCCCCACACATTTACCTCTCCCTACTCCTACATTTAGCCCTTTCTACCCCTACATTTAACCCTTCCTATTCCTACATTTAGCCCTTTATACCCCTACAGTTAGCCCTTCCTACCCCTACATTTAGCCCTTCCTACCCCTACATTTAGCCCTTCCTACCCCTACATTTAGCCCTTTATACCCCTACATTTAGCCCTTTCTACCCCTACAGTTAGCCCTTCCTACCCCTACATTTAGCCCTTCTTGCCCCTACATTTAGCCCTTCCTACCCCTACATTTAGCCCTTCTTGCCCCTACATTTAGCCCTTTCTACCCCTACATTTAGCCCTTTCTACCCCTACATTTAGCCCTTTCTACCCCTACATTTAGCCCTTTCTACCCCTACATTTAGCCCTTTATACCCCTACATTTAGCCCTTTCTACCCCTACAGTTAGCCCTTCCTACCCCTACATTTAGCCCTTCTTGCCCCTACATTTAGCCCTTCCTACCCCTACATTTAGCCCTTCTTGCCCCTACATTTAGCCCTTTCTACCCCTACATTTAGCCCTTTCTACCCCTACATTTAGCCCTTTCTACCCCTACATTTAGCCCTTTCTACCCCTACATTTAGCCCTTTCTACCCCTACATTTAGCCCTTTCTACCCCTACATTTAGCCATTCCTACCCCTACATTTAGCCCTTCCTACCCCTCCTAGATACTTTGATGCCAAACTGAGAGAGTCATTTCCTTCTGCTCTTTGTCCGGCCGTCCGCAGCTCTTTTCACACGTCGTCGTTTATTTGGGTTTTGTGTTCAGCAGCCTTTTTTCCGTAAATCAAAGCTTTTTGAGGAACGCCGAAGGAGGCGGCCTCCCCATCCGTTTGCTCCACCCCTCATATGTTCAGGAACGTGCAGGGATCACAGCAGGCGTTTAGGGATCCTGAGCGGCACGTAATTTGCAGACTAGCTGGCTGCTCGCTCCGATATTCAATCATAAAGAATCAGCGACGGGATAATGACACCTGCAGCTGGAGGAGCAGCTCCAAGGACGTCTCCACGCCTCCTTTTGCTCCCACATCTCATTAGGAGCAGCTAATGGTAAAGGTGGTGATTACAGGGGAGGGAGTGTAATCGAGCTGATTGGACTGAGACTGACACAACAGAGATGAAGGAAGGTCAGCCTGATGTTTTTCTGAGTCGCCTCCTGCTGTGTCTGAGGAGGCGCTGACCTGAATTCGGGAGGAGGCTGAAGTGGAACGTGGTCACACCTCCAACAGTTTGTGTGCAGTTAGCACAGCTATTCACAGAGCAGATGATGCAGCAGTAAAGCATCCAGAGTGACACATCGGGCCACTGAGGAAATCCTCTGCAAACAGCTCCAGGAGGAGAAACTCCTGGAGCTGTTGGAGGAACCTGCAGACTTCTTTGGAGGTGAGAGGAGGACGCATGACAGCAGTTTCTTATCCAAACGTTCAGACTTGTGGTGCTTTCATGGCGGCCTGTTCTTCAACATCTATAAAGGAACAAACGTTTCCACAGAGAACTTGATGTTCACACCCTCTAAAGATGTTTTTGAGTCCCCCATGACATCTTCTTTAAATTAAAAAAAAATCCTGGTAGTTTTTTTAATTAAGTTCTTACCCAAAATCCTTCAACCTAAATATCTTTAAAAGCCTTTTTCATCTGTCTCCAAAATCTCCTTGAGGGGGCGTGGCTTTTGCAGCTCCGCCCCTGATCCACCACTGTCTATTTATGATAGCTCTGTCTCTTGTTAGCGTAAATGCTACATAAAATGTCAACAATATCAGTAATGTCCAGCGTTCTGATCCGGATGTCAGCTCAGATCTTCATGGACAGAACTTCCTCCAAAATCCTGATTCTTTCTCCTTCCAGTTCACCAAAGACTCTTTCAGCTCATTCTCCAATGTTTCTTGACGTTGCTGTGATCAATCCATTCAATCCATTGGTTTCTCAGAGCAGAAAATAATAAAAGCTAGCATCCAAATGCTCTTTCATTCATTTACAATCCTTTCCAACTGCGGTCAAATGAGCCGCCGTTCACATTTCCGTGGTCACATCAAGAAGCTCCGTGGAGTCTGGTGGAGATTTTCCAGCGTTCTCAGCCCTGCTACCATAAGTATTGGATGAAACTCACACCAAAAATCCAGTGACGGCTGATTGGACCACAGAAATGTGAACGGCGGCTCATTTGACTGCAGTCAATGTGAAGATACCATCTTCTCTTCTCCAGAACCTGAACTAGACACGCTAGCCGGACAGGATGAGGGTTTAGTACAGAAAGAAGATCATTCATGAAAAACAGACAGTTTGATTTACAGAGATTTAAAAGGAGAAACTCTGAAATGTTAAATCAAATGGATTTCTTAATACATTCGTTTCATAAAGAAAAATGCCTAACAGACATGTTAAAAACTCAAAAAACAGGATTTTCATAGGAGGGGGACTTTAATATTTAACTGGAAGAAAGGTGGAATGATCATCTGGTAGGGCTGGGCGATATGGGATTTTTTATATCACGATATAGCTTTTTACATATTGCGCGATTACAATATTGATCATGATATAAACCAAATAACTATATTTGAACACTTTGTGGCTCAAAAATTAAATGTAAACTCATCAGCAGGTTGTTAAATTTAAATATTCATTTCCTATCACACTAAGCATAACAGATCCAATGGAAATTATGCAACTAGTTTTTTAATAACCAAGAATATATATATAAATGAACTAAGCTGAAAATTAAAGTAAAAGCTTTCAAGTTTCAAAAGTTTATGAAATAGATACTAAACTGTTTCTTCAGTTCCATTAAAAAACAAAGCATTAAGTCTACAAATAAATTCACATAACAAAAATGTATTGATGTACTACAGATTATTTTTGTTGTTTTTAGTAGGGGTGTAATCGTGTCACGGCTTTAAGGTCACAGTTCGGATCATTTTTTGGATCAGTAAAAAAACAACAAGAATAAAGAAGATAAAAGTCTAAAATTACTTTTTTGAAAAGGTAAAAATATGTGTTTGAAAACAAAAAGTACTTAAAAGCATTAACACACAAATTTTGAACTTTGAACATAAACAAAACATGTATTTTCTGATGACATGTACATGTCTGGAGAGAGAGAAAGTAATATGTTATCCCAACAAATTAAACTGCAATTTTGACATTAAACTTTCATTATTTTTGGTATTAATTGTTGTATTGAAACTAACTGTGGCAACATTTAAATATGTCGAATAAGTATTATTAGCCATAGCACATGTCCAGGTGACGCACTGCCATACTTTTATACGTTTTTTCTGGTTAATTTTGACCCTAACGGCTTGCTCTACCTTCCCCTGTCGGCTCTTGCCAGCTGGGTGCAGGAGTGCGACAGCGGCCGCTCATCGCTGGAAGGTCTCCTCAACTCCGACACGGAGATGTGTACCGATGTTTTTAATCAGCTCTTCAAAATAAATCAATCTCTCGGTATCTGCGTTCTTCACGAAGAGTTCCAGAAAAGTTTTGACAGAAGCTTCTTCCACACTCAGCGGGGCGTCAGAGCAACAGACTTTCTGATGACCGAAAGCATCAAATCTGACGCTTTTTAAAAATAATACAGTCTACAGTAAATTAATTGGACGCCAAATGCATTCGCCGTGGACAGAGAATTGATTGTAATAAAGCGCGCGGGCGCGAGGTACGCAGCTGCGCGGGGTTGCTGGTAGAAGTCGGCTCGTGCGCGTTTGTTTACCTTTCATGCAGACGAAGGACGCGGAGTGGAGTCCAAAAAATGACAGAAATGAGAGCTAATAAACACAATAATTAGATACAAACACTTACTCGCCCTGTGGAGATTAACTCTAACTTTTACTCGTCAAATAGGAGAAACTGTTCGCTAGCAAGTGTTATTTGCGGACCCTTCAAAATAAGTCTACCGCGATAGGCTCATTCTTCTATTGAAAAAATGTTCTATCGCGATATCAATAATTATGGTTTTATCGCCCAGCCCTATCATCTGGATGTGAAGCATCACAGAAGTCTTTGGTGGTTAACTGGAGTCAATGAATTGGTGCTTTGGTTCCACTTAGAGAATCACAAGTGTCATCAAACCTCACAGTTTCTCATCATGTTCCTCTGACAACGAGGGATGTAACGATTCATTGATGATGCTAGGAATCCTATTAAATAAGAACTGCAACAACCGCCTACCTAAAAAAAAAGTCAGAAAATGTAAAACATTTACTACTTTTGTAGTGGACAACACACACGTGATGCAGCAGAAACTGATCAACAATCACTAGGGTCCAATGTGTGGTAATACTTTGAATTTATCAAAGACATTTGACCACACAGTCTGGTAGTGTTCTAATATCTATTCTTTATTACTTATTTTACAGCCTTAGTGACAACGGTTCTGTCTCTGCATGGAGATGAAAATGATCCCTTACGAAATTAAAATATATGGAAACATTCTGGAAAATACATGTAGATATATAGACAATAGATTGAGAAATATATCTCAATATGTCAGTAATTTACCCATTAAGGGCGCCACGATTAATCGACTAATCAACTATTATAATAGTCGACAACTTATTTAATAATCGATTAATCATTACTTTCTATTCTATGGAGTCAGAGAGCTTTTTGAACTATTTTTGCATTTATTATGGTTTTTTAGGCTATTTTGGAGTAAAGCTAAGTTTTCAGCTACATGCTAACCATTTTGGCTAATCTGAGAATGTTTCACTTTTTTAGGGTAATTTTGCGTTTAGCTAATATTGTAGCAGCATGGTAGCTGTTTTGGCTAACTTAGTTTTTTAACGTTTTTTTGTCTGCTTTGGAGTTCAGTATTTCAGCTACATGCTAGCTATTTTGGCTAATCTAGGATTTTTTTTCAGTTTTTAGGCTAATTTTGCGTTTAGGTAATATTTTAGCTGCATGCTAGCTATTTTGGCTAACTTAGTTTTTTTCAGTTTTTTCGGCTAATTTGAAGTTTAGCTAATATTTTAGCTGCATGCTAGTTGTTTTAGCTGTTTTTCAGTTGTTTAAGCTAATTTGGCATTTAACTTATAATTTAGCCGGTTATCGACCTCAGCGTTTTCAGCTATTAGCTTCAGTGATTTCAGCTATCAGCACCAACATCTTCAGCAGCCAAATTCAGCTTACAGCATTCACATTACCATCATCACAGATAATGCTATGTATCTAAGTTTTTGGTTAGTTAGTTTAAAGCTAATCATGGTTAAGATGTGTGCTTTACATCCAGTTTGCGTATGACCCGATTACTCAACTAATCGGAAAAAATAATCGGTGATTAGTCGACTATTAAAATAATCGTTTGTGGCAGCACTTAATACCCATATATAGTTTTTGAATATATTGCAATATTTGGATGGTCAAACTGTTTATTTAAATATATATGTTATATAGCATATTTTGTTACATAGAGCAATATATCACAATATATGGATCTGTATATTTCAATATAAGAAAACGATAATAGTTGGAGTATTTCAATATACTGATAAATATTGCTTCCATATATGGAAAATGTATTGTTCTCTATATATTGAGAACCATATTGGTATTTTGTAAGGAAAAACGAAGAAATGGACCAAATTCTGAAGTTCTATGGATGGTGAGGACCTTCAAATGTGGTTCTTTAAACTGTCTCCATCTTCCACATTCAGGGAGTCAAAACTCAGCTGAAGAGTTTAAAGAAGCTTCATGGTTTGAGTCACCTGTTCTCCTCTCAAGCACACAGACCTCCTGCAGATCTCCTCGTCCTGAACTTCAGGTCGATTTTTCGCTCCATTCGGTTAACGATTTTAAGACCAAACATCAAAATGCATCAGAAGTAAAGAACTCCTCTGGTTTGCGTCATTTTCCCAGAGGAAACATTTGAGGCCATTTGAGTGCAGACTCTTCCTTCTCCTGCTGGCTCCTCGTGTGCGCCTCCCAGCAGGAGATCCTTCCCTCCAAATGGGCTCCAACAGCCGGAGGCAAACGTCCGCAGAAGTCCAGACGTGACGTGAGCGGCGTTTTGTTTACAGCACATTCGGGCAGTTTCCACGGCCGTTCCGCCCTCATTGTCAGTATGAGACATTCACAGATCTTCTTCATCTCCTTTTATTCTGCTTCTGGGCAGCATCCATTTTGAAAACGTCCACCTTTATGTGTCTGAATCTTTACGAGTCCGTTTTTTCTGGCAGCTCCTGGTTTCTGTTTTCCAGTATTGACAAACAGGAATTTGTTAGTGCAGTTGAGGAGGCAGGAAGGCGTCGCCCGTATTGAGTGCAGAAGAAATGAGTAATTAGCTGAAGGCTGACTCAGACCACTCGCAGCTTTGTGTGTCAGCCGGGCGATGGAAAAAGCGATGAAGCACATCTCCTCGGGTGTCATAAAGCTCTGCTTTATGGCCAGTTTGTGTAGCCTTGCAGATTAAGTTCAAAGGAGGCAGTCGCTCTTTTCTCCATGCATCTTAAATCCTCTTTCTCCTCGGCTGAATCTGTAGATCAATTCTCCGGCCTGTGCCGAGAATTCCCTGCTGTCAGAGGCTATAGGGATTCTGCGAGAGGATGGAGAGGCCCGGGCGGCTAAAAATACATTATTACCGGGGCAATTTCACCTTAGATTTAATAGTTCACACGCTGTAGATTGACTGTCTGAATCAGAGCGCATACTTTCCATCAATCCGCCACGGCTTTCATCAGCGTTGCAAGCAAAGCAGATCATAACTGGCAGGGAGGGAACATGACTCTTAAAAGCACCGTCCACTTTAGAGGCAGACAAAAATATTTATTGGAAGAGTTCTGTCGGAAAAACTCCGGCAGATTCAGATTTTTCTGCATGGAAAGAAGTCGGATATTTCACCTAAAAAAGTTTAAGTCAGCTGAAACACGATGAGTTTTGGATGGCTCTTATCAAGGATAATTATATCCGGTTCTCCAGACGGTTTTATTTGATTGTTTTTAACCCTAGAACACTTTTACTATAAAAAGTCACACCATTTATTTTGCCGGGTAATTTTTATCAGATGTAAAATACCCAATAAAAATCATTTCTCACTTCAAAATATGACAACATGATAAATAAATTAGTTATTTTTAATTTTTTAACTGTTTATGTAACACAATGAGAAATAAATACATAGGAAGATCCTGAAACAGGTTTGAGAATAGCTGAATATGTGAGAAATTCTGAAAAAATAAAAAATGATACTGGAGACTTGATCTTTGGTCCATCGTTCCTGGGATATTTTTACTCTGGGACCTATGACAACCAGAAAAATGCAACTTATTGAACATCATGTGAATACTTTTGCTCGCGATCGTGCTGTGGGGTTAATGCCCTTGTGCTTATTTCTAACTTGTACAATTTTGACAAAATATATTTTTATGGGAAGTAAAATATTAAAAGTTATTTAACATTGTAAGAGAAATAACTAAGATTTGCGTTCTAATCTGATTATATCTATGGGCTTTCATAATAAATCCACCTGCTCGCTTTGTTTACACTATGTAAACATGTTATTTATGCAAAAACACTATGTAAACATGTTATTCTGCTTACCTGCTGAGAGAAGAAGCTCCTGGTTTTTGCTTACCTGAGACGGGAAAGATTTCCTGTTTCTCAGGGAGAGCTCGGATGAAGCTGCTCTACTAAGGATAGTTGGCTATCCAGTGTTGGGGGTAAGAGTAATTTGCTTTATGCTTCACCTATTGATTGTTTGTACGTAATATGCTCTGTGGGGAATAAATAGACACATTTATTTTAGCATCATAGTTGTGTGTAATTTCTGTGTATCTACCTCTGACGGACCCACAAAAAAAATCTCACAAAACAAACATTTAAGTTGATTTTTGTTGTTTTTATTCATAGTACTTTTTAAAAAGTTACATTTTTCAAGTTTTAAAAATGTTGTTTAATTTGTTCAATAAACGTTTATCCTGTTCAGTCTGCGACCGAAGGTGTTTTGGATGGTGGCTCCCTGTGTGATCGACACCCCTGATCGAGACAGTCAAAACTACGGTGGCCTAGAGGGGGTCATAACACAGCACACTACAATTAGTCACAATGCAAAAAAATACATCTATAACTGAAAAAAACCTCAAAAAAATCCACTCACAACACAACACTAGGGCTGGGTATCATTAATATTTTCCAGAATCAATTTGATTCACCAGATCAATCGATTCGATTGATCCTTTCGATCCGTTCAATTTTAGTTTACACATTTAGCCACTTTTTTTTTTTACAAATTCATTCATATTCTACTGTATGTTTTTAGTATATTTATATGAATCTGGTACATTTCACATACTGTAAAATATATTAGTGAAATAACAAGATTGTTAATAACATACAGAGTTACATGGATTCTTTAAAGGAGAAGTTCTAACAAAAAAGTTTGGATCATTAATATTGAAAACATTGTTCTGGAGAGGATGTCAGTTTGGCCACTAGATGGAGCTCTCGCTATAGCAGTACACTTTTTTTTCAAGAAGAATAAGCAAGTATGAGAAAATAGTTACTTTAAAAATCTTTCCTCAAAAGAGTTTGGAAAATTCCTACCGGTGAGTAAATAAAGATGTTAATTTAGCATTAGTCGTCCTATGAGAAATTTAATTCAACGTTAGCATCAAGCTAGCGAACTTTATCTCTTTTTATAGATTTATCTACCCAGCCCACACAACACATCTTCTCAAAACGGAAGTTTGACCTGTAAAGGAAGTTGCTGTGCTTTTATTACGAAATTTCCATCTGGTTGAGCCGGTAATAGTTGTTTTGTGAGTTGATTTTCTCTTTTTGCGTTGTAGTGTGTTGTGTGACCCTTCTAGGCCACCGTATAAAACAACAGAAATTCATCAAACAACTGCAAATACAAAACTATTTTTAAATGTTTATTTATTGTTAAACATCATTAAAATGATGAACAAATCCATCATGTATCACGGATAATCCTCGTCTATCTACAGTCAAACCCAAATAACTTTTTCTGCGCAATCTTGAAACAATAAACAAAACTGTAAAGATTTATTTACCAGCCAACATTTTCCAGCAAAGCTTCTCCAGAAGCACTGATTGGAGCTTCTTCACCTCCATGACAGTCCTCAGTTAGTTTTTGGATGATTTCGTCGTAATGAAACTCGATGCATTTTTCACAAACACTCGGAAGCAATAGAAGATATGAAGATAATCAGAAACAGAATGCGCTTCAGGTCCATTTGAGAAAATCATGCAAAACCTTAAAAATCAGGTCGCAGATTCGTCCATTATTTGAGCAGAATGTTTTACCCCATTTCAGACTCAAAATGGAAAACGGTTTTGGTTGGAAACAGAATCTCGGCTGGAGTTTCCAGTGAAGCGGGTCTTCTCATTGTTCAGAGTTTTTCAGAACAGAAACAGCTCTCAGGCTGAAGGTGTGAAACTTCTCTTTCAGGGCTGTCACACCTTCGCTTCAGGAAAGTGGAGGCAGTTGAAGGTGTAAGTGTTCGGCGGGACACGTCAGGACTTGGTTAAAGACAAAAAAAGGAGAATTAAAAAAAACACACAAAGCTTTGATTAGTTTTCTTGGTTTGATTCGGGTCCTGATCGTCCAGTTTTTCTGGTGCAGACCAAACGCTCTTAACCCCTTCATTCCTGACTTTGTTTCCACTTACAGTACATAAAAAATATTCTTGAGTGTTTTTTCCTTTCAAGATGATGTTAAGTTAAACTAGAAATGTTGCATTACCTGCGATAATGCAATTGTGAATTTTTTTTTCTGAAAGTAGAGGCTGAAGATGCTGAAGTTTTTTAGTGAAAATGGCGACGCAATTTACTTTAATTGCTGCAGGGATTCACGGAAAATGCAAAAGATATTTCCAAAATGTTAAATTTGATAAAAGGCTGGAAATTTCGTTAAAAAAACAAAGAGCATTGAAGCTGACCTACATTTCTGAAAAAAATGTAGTAAAATTGCTTAAAAATCTCCAATACGTGCCAACTTTTCAAAAATATTTAGTGTGTTGATTCCAAATTAGCCCAGAAAACCTTAGTAGATGCCAAATTAGCCAAAAAACCTAGCATGTTGCTTAAGTACTAGCTAAACTCTAAAATAGCCTAAAATTCCTCAATAAAATAAACGTTAGCCTGTTGCTAAAATAGAAGCTAAACTCTAAATTAGCATTAAAAAACTCAGGAGAGACCAAATTAGACAAAAAAGCTAAATATGTATAAACAGATATAAAATATCTGGTAAACCCAAATTTTTTTAAAAATTACTATAAAATATTAATGAATATATTTAAAGGTTTGTTGCTTATCTACTTAAAATTTTGAAATTTGCAGAATTTCTCATTAATTTTCCATTGAACATATTTTGCTTAGTATTTCAAAAACTCTAAAGTTTCGTGAAAATTAAAAATACAAGCAGAAATGTCCTGAACGAGGACATTACTGGTTACGATGAAACCACTGAAAGTGTGATTCAGTTTTATATGCTCAAAAATGTACGTATGTTCCTTAAAGTGTAAAAAAAAAAGTATTTGTGGCTCCTATTAGGTTTTGATCAGTACCTAACAGGTCCAAATGCCTTTTTTTTTTACTGGTTGCAGACTCCAGATCTGAGTGACCACACCCCCTCCATCCTCAGAAATGGATGAGAACATGTAGACCGTCTCATGCTTGTTTCCAGGTTTCTTGATTTTTGTGAGTTTGTTTGTTTTGCGTTATTCTATCACTGGTTGTTTAAATCGATCTGATTTTATGGTTTTCAGGTATTTTGCCCCCCCTTTTCTTCGGATCTGTTTTTATACATTTTAGATTTTCTCTTTCTTGCTGATCCTCTTGAAGTCATCTTTTATCGTATTTTGAAATGACTGAAAAAGGAGAATCGTCATCTTTAGGGTTTGTGTGTTCTTCTGAGTTTCTTCTCAGTTTTCTGATTGACGTCTGCTGGAGTTTCACTGAAATGTAGATCTGATCTTCTGAAACTTTTGGGCTTTGAGCTGCTCAGAGTTTTCACAGTTCTTCTGTTTGTCAGAGTTTGGAACTTTGGTACGGGACCCATCAGTACCGTCCAGGAGGGAATTTAAATCCAGATTCTGTGGGGGTCACATCTTCATTTGGTTCCTCTGTTTTCTAGTTTTCAGACTTTTTACTCTTTCTTTTAAAGGAGTTTGTGTCTGTTCGGTCCTTTCTTCTGTTTTCTGTCTTCGTCTGCTGCTGGGATTGTTATGGATGTGTCTTTTCCAGAGACTTTATTGCTTTCTTCTGTGGGAGTTTTCCTAATTTTCTTCCCTCCGTCCATGAGGACAGTCCAGCTGTCTGTGTGCGATCATGGATTCTTCATGAGGATTTTTTTTTTTCCTTTTTGATGACAAATCAAGTCTTCTAGTTTCTTTCTGGTTGTTTTAGATTCTGTAATTAATCGATTTCATGTTGTTAAAATTACTGCATGAATATTTTAATGTGTCTTTATGCTTTTTAATTATTTCAAAATTCACAAAATTCAACCTTTTTATGATTAGTATCTATTACATCTTTTCCATCCGTTCGTTTTCCTCGTCTTCTCCTCCATTGCAGATTTTTTTTGCACTTTTAGGTGTTCTTTGAGGGATGTTTTATGTTTTATATGTAGTCTGGTGGAGATTTATTCTCTTGTTTGCATCCTTGACTCAAGCCTTGACAAATTTCTGTTCATAGCTTCTCCAATCTCTTCCAACGACAGAAATGTTTTGTCTAAAATCTTCACATAATAAAAAAAAAAAAATTTTTTTGTCTTTCATGGGAAATACAGGAGCTTCTACTTTTTATCAGACAAATGGAAGCTTTAGGTGGATGAAGATTTTCCATGGAGAACAAAAAAATTGATTTCTTTGCTCATTTGGATTTCAGGTTGTTTAGATTTTAAGTAATCACAGATTTAAAATACTTGTGTCCATTTTAGAGTTTTTTTCAAATGGTTTGCATGAAGAACTTTTCTGTCTATATTGAACATAAACAGGATAAATAATCTGGATGAATAAATCTAAAACCAACCATAGATTCTCTTTTTCTGCACTTCAATCCTCCCAGAGCTCCTGCTGTAACCCTTCCGTTCTCCTTAGCTTGTTTACATTAAAAGTGGGGTCATCTGGACACCACAGGACAGTGCGCTGAACTTTTTTTTTCACTGATTTCGGAGTTTCACTAATGTCCATGGCAGACATAAAATCCTGTCCCCCTTCGTCCACATTTGACATGGAAGAAATCGCATAACAATATGTGGTTGGAGCCATCTGGACCCCAAGGAGAGCGGAAGGGTTAAGACAATCATAAACATCAAACCTCTTACGCCGGGTTTACACCGCACGCGAAGGGGAGTGGGTGCGGAATCCGCTTCACATCCAGTTCACATCAGACGCATCCATGCAGTCATGTGACTCTTCATAAAAACTCAGACAACTCAAGATGCTTGTATGAGACTTTTGCTGCCAAAGGAATTTCCCAGCCTGCATGGAGAAATGGCATCAGCTGTTTCAGAAGCAACTCAAAAAAATCCTGATTATCGTGGAGGATGATTATCATCCAGAGCAGGGGTTTATTATGGATGAAACCGGAAAATTCTGGATAGAGATGTCCTCTCGCACTTAACTGACAAAGAAGGAAGCACACGCTTTGTAAAGGGACAGGGAGACAGAGTGACAGTCCTCATGAAAGGTTTACAGTCTATTGTAAAAACTCTTTATGTTGAGCAATGCTCCAAAGTTCTTTGATACATGTTTCCAAAGCATGATCAGGAGTGTTTTTGAGGAGTTGGGATTGGTAACAGACATTCTTAAGCTGCGGGGGATGGAGACTGGGGGTTATCCGTATTTGTGGAGGTCTCCGTTCCCTAACCCCTGCAAATAGGAATATTGTATTTTAATCCCTACAGTCTGTTTAGATTAGGGCTGGGTATTAATTATAATTTCTAGAAACAATTTGATTAGATTCACAAGAACCTGAATCAGTTCGATTCAGATATTTTTTAGATTTTTCCAATCCTTCAAATATATTTTGAGTTTATACATGTATACAGATTTTTTTAGAAATACATGAATAATCTACTATGTTTTGAATATACTTATATTAATCTAATACAGTTTACATACTGTAAAGTGTACCAGTGAAATAATGAGATTAATATCAAACAGTGTTATATGGTTTCTTAAAAGGAGAAGTTCTGTTCAGATCATTAACATTTGAAACATTGTTCTGCTTCTCCTGGAGGGTTTTTCTGTTTGACCACCAGGTGGCGACCGCTCTATAGCATTACACCTTATTCCAGAAGAGGAACAAAGTAAGAACAAAAACTGTTTTATACCACAAATGGTTACTTAAATAATATCTTAATCTTAAAATATCCTTTAAATAAATTTTTGGAAAATTCATACCGTTGAGTTTATAAAAATATTAGTTTAGTCAGCAATCTATGTTTAGGTCGACTGAACGTTAGCATTAGCAGTTCTATTGGAAATTCCATTAAACGTTAGCATCAAGCTAGCAGACTTTAGCTTTATGCACTAAATCAATTTTTCTTTTTAATAATGGATCTGTTAAGTGTAAATCAATTCAAATTGATTAATTGAATTCATCAACGCAACAATAGTTTAGATACAAAAATATGATTGTATTTGTCAATAGCGTTATTTTATTGTGAAAACCAGGCGTTTTTGTTCTTTGTGTTGCACTCTAAGACAAACTCAGATGTGAACTGGAGCTGTATGAAAACTGAATTTCTCAAATAATTTCTTCTTCTTTAATCACCTTTCAAAATTAAGATGCAATTTATTTTTCCATCAGACAGGAATAAATACAAACCTTTTTAATAAATAAATGATTTCTGGATCCCTCACCACGTGAGCGGCTGGAAGGTTTTGTTCTCCACCAAACTGGCGGACAGGTTCCGCAGCTCGGCTGCAGACTGAACCAGCTTGTATCCCAGCAAAGCCAGCGTGTGGTTGCACAGAATCTGAATCTTTCGGACCACGTCGAAGCCCAGCCGCAGCCTCCAGTTCTCCGCCGTGGCCCTGGAGTCCCGCGCGGTGGAGTATCTGTAGTTCCAGTCGGCCTGAGCCGACGCGTTGCTGTTGGTGTTCTTTGAGATCCACGTCCTGACTCTTCGATCCATCTCCAGCCCCACAAACCTGTAGATCTCCGTCGCCTTGGTCTCCGGGTGGAGAGCCAAGTCCTCGTAGCGCACCAGCAGGTAGCGGCCGTGCAGCCACGCCGGTCCCTGCAGGCCCGTTTCTGCGGACGCTGCCATGTCATTGCAGGTGCTGGTGATCTGGGACAGGTCCACGTACCGGGGCTGACGACCCGTAACGTTCCAGATTTTCCAAGCGCGAAACTGATCTGAAAAAGCCGTCATGCGTGAGGCCAGGATGGCTCTGGGGTCCCTCACCAGGTGAAGGATCTTCAGGTCCAGGCGGGGGTCCTCCGTCAGCGTCCGCAGGTCTCCCACCTCCGGAATTCTCACCGTCTTCACTGCTACGAGTCTCTTTGAAAGGCACGACACGGAGGCCAGGCTCAGGTTCAGAGCGCCACACCTCCTGGGGCACCAGCTTTCGTCAGGCAGATCGGAGGATCCTGCAGCCTCCTCCTCCGAGCATACAGGAGGAGAACACAGGGCGTGGCTGGAGCTCCTCCGAAAAAAGGAGGTGGTGACGTGGTCCTGGGGCTCGGGCCGGATGTAGTTCTCCATGAAGTGAAGGTCACACGTGTAGAGGTTGAGCAGAAGGTCCCTGTAGGCCCCCAGCAGGGCGCGGCGGTCCAGCGTGCGGCGGATCCTGCTGCTGGAGTTGGTGAAGGCCTGCTGGACGTGGTACAGAGGCTCAAAGACGTAGAAGACCTCCGGATGCTGGTTGAGGAGCTGTCCGGTGAAGGAGGAGCCGCTGCGCGTGGTGGCGAACACCAGGATGTGTTTCCGCGGCGACTCCGCCGACATCCAGCCGTCGTCGCACAGGGAGAGCGGCTCTGCGGCAAAGAACATTCAAGTCATCCTGAGCAGCACCTCGAAGGGAAAAGTCATGATGGGATGGAGATGTTGGCGCTCAGAGGGATCAGCAGGTTGTGCATGAGCTGAGCAGCTAATAAAACTTTATTTTGGGCTTCAGACTCATTCCACTTTTTCCACACAACCTTAGAGCAGTGGCCCTCCAAGTTGGTGTTTAATTTTGATTAAACTTCTAGTTTCTGGAAAAAAAATCTATTTTTCAAATCAAAATGCAGATATATAGTTTAAAAACAGTTTGAAACTGTCTGCAGATGTTTTACAGAGGAGATAGATTAAATGAAACAGTTATTGATTTGTAAAAATTCTATAAACTCAACATTAAAGGAGATTTTTCATTTAAAGTCCATTTTAACAACAAGAACTCCATTCAGGCTCTGATTATCTTTCATATGAATCCTCTTTTGTTTCTTATTAAATCCTGATTTACTGTATATTTCTCTTTAACACAGAAGAGTATTTTCTGTTCTTTAGATTTAAGCAAACAAGTGTTTTTAAAAAGCACAAATCATTTAAAGTACTATAAACAAAAAGAAATAAAAATCAGTTGATGAAACATAAGCAAAATCAATAGGATTACGAGTTATTTAAAAATCATTAAAAACTGTATCAGAATTGTCCTTGTGACATTAGAGAGTCAGTCGCTAGATCTGATGAATCTGATTTCTTTAATTTTTAAGTTCTTCTGTTTCCTTTTTAGCTAATTTTCTGCCCAAAGAAACATTTGTTCTTAGTAACTCTGTTGGGATTTTTCATGTAACGGTTTCGAAGGAAGGGAATGTATTTAAGACATCTGACCGAGGTGACCAAGCACCAAGAGGAACTCTCAGACGGATCCCAGCCAGCAAAGGCAACAGGGTCTCATATGGTTTAAAAGTGGGTAGAAAATGTGGGGTCCAAATGGGTTTGTCCCCATTGGCTTAAGTGGACACTCAGTGGGTAAGCTCGCTACGCTATCCGGCCGCCTGGTAAACAGCAGAACTTGCTAGCTCAATACAGAGGGGCTCGCTAGCATGCTACGAAAGAGCTTGCTAGAGCGGAGCTCACTAACTCGCCACAGTGGAGCTCGCTAGCATGCTACAGCTGAGCTCACTAGCATGCTCCAATGAAGCTCGCTTCAGCTTAGCTGGCTAGCAGATCAAAGTGGAGCTCACTAGCATGCTACAGCGGAGCTCGTTAGCATGCTTCAGCAGAGCTTGCTTGCGTGCTGCAGTGGAGCTCACTTCATGCTAGCATGCTGCAGTGGAGCTCGCTAGCATGCTGCAGTGGAGCTCACTAGCAAGCTACACCAGAGCTCGCTAGCATGCTGCAGGGGAGCTCACTAACATGCTGCACGGGAGCTTGCTAGCTCAATACAGCAGCGCTTGCTAGCTTGATAGTATTCTACAGTGGAGCTCGCTTCAGCTTAGCTGGCTAACATGTCACAGTGGAGCTCACTAACATGCTACACTGGAGCTCGCTAGCATGCTGCAGGGGAGCTCACTAGCATGCTGCAGAAGAGTTTGCTAGCTCAATACAGCAGCGCTCGCTAGCTTGATAGTATGCTACAGTGGAGATCGCTAGCATGCTCCAGTGGAGCTTGCTTCAGCTGAGCTTGCATGCCACAGGGGAGCTCACTAGCATGCTACACTGGAGCTCGCTAGCTTGATAGCATGCTATAGCGGAGATCACTAGCTTTCTAAGGAAGAGCTCACTAGAATGCTATTGTGGAGCTCACTAGCATGCTACAGAAGAGCTTGCTAGCATGCCACGGCAGAGTTTGCAAGCACGCTACGCTGTCCACCGGGCGACTGGGTCGCGCAGCGAGCTAACCCACTAAGTCCCCACTTAAGTCAATGTGGGTAAACAAAGGTGGGCCCAGATTTTCTGCCCACTTTTAAACCATATAGGACTCACTTGGAATCGCTAACTGGGATGAGGTCATCAGAATTCAGTCGTTTTCTAGATTAAAACTTACTTCAAGTTACTGTACGTATAAATGTTCTGTCTGAGGTCTGGGAAATGTGAAGTTCCAGCTTTCTGTTATTTTTCTCCAGAGCTTTTTCACTTGTTTTTTTTTTGTTTTTTTAAACCAAAGTGAACTACAGTGATTAACTTCTTCAGTGGTGGAGGAGTTCTGAATCGAGTCTGCACGACGCCTAAATAATTAAAAGGGTAAACATGCAGGAGTTTGTTTTTTTTCCTGCAGTTGAACAAAGTCCAAACTGCGAACATGTAATTACTGCTGATGAGGAGCTGATTGCAAAGGGAATCTACTGCGGAGCTGAGAGACCTGAGCTGGCAAACATCTGTGCTGGGGGAGAAGATTAATGGAGATGAAATGTAGGATAATTGCAAAACAATCGCTCTTGTTGAATTTATGAGGAATCTTTCAAACCTTCTCGGTTTGGTTTCAGTAAAAGCAGCAAACCAGACGAGTGTTTCTGTCCTCGGCTCGTCTTCTAACCCGGGGTTTCTCCCTCTGGAAACGTTTTCTGGTTTATTTTGCTCGGAGACAAACACAGAAGTGAATGTGGGACATCAGCTCGTACCTCCGTGGCGTCTGCTGTGGCAGCGGTAGGCTCCCTGACACGGCCCGGACAGCGAGTCCCTCAGGGTCCGGATGGCCGTGTACTGAACCCCCAGAGACGCACAAACCAGCAGCAGCACCGTCTTCCAGGAGCACTCCATCCTACCCCCACCGCCGGCTCTGCATCCTTCACACTGAGGCCGCCGGGGAGGCACAGACAGAAACACCAAATGAGATTTCATTTTGATGCATTTCTCCGGCTTCATGCATGCGCAGCTTCCACACACTCCAGCCTGCAGGAGTCTTCCGGTTGGAGCATTTTGGGTCAGTGCTTGAAGATACTTAAGAAGGTTAAGTGGATTTTTTAGGGACATTTGCTACCTTGTTTTTTTTTCTTTTTTTTTCCCGCAGGTCTAAAAAGGAAACCTGTTTTTCAAACATTAGAGAGAAAATATGAAGGTTAAAGGAGGAAAATGACTCCACACGTCCAAGCTAACCGCAGTTCATATCATCTAAGCAAGAGGTGTCAAACTCAAACACACAGAGGGCCAAAATCCAAAACACACCTTAGGTTGCGAGCCCAACAGGACAAACATTTATTGAAACCTCTAAAACAACATTTTTTAAACTTTAAAGTTGTAACTTTTAACATATTATGAACTAGATAAATAGCAATACTTGCGATAATGCTAGTGTGAATGCTGTAAGCTGAATTTGGCCACTGAAGATGCTGAAATTGACAGCTAAAAACACTGAAGCTGATAGCTTAAAATGCTAAAGCTGATAGCTGAAAATGGTAAAGCTGATAGCTGAAAACGCTAAAGCTGATAGCTGAAAATGCTAAAGCCTATAGCTGAAAACCCTGAAGCTAATAGCTGAAAATGTTAAGCTGATAGCTGAAAATGGTAAAGGTGATAGCTGAAAACACTGAAGCTTATAGCTGAAAATGCTTAAGCTGATAGCTGAAAACCCTGAAGCTTATAGCTGAAAATGCTAAAGCTGATAGCTGAAAATGCTAAAGCCTATAGCTGAAAACCCTGAAGCTAATAGCTGAAAATGTTAAGCTGATAGCTGAAAATGGTAAAGGTGATAGCTAAAAACGTTAAAGCTGATAGCTGAAAATGCTTAAGCTGATAGCTGAAAACCCTGAAGCTAATAGCTGAAAATGCTAAAGCTGATAGCTGAAAACACTGAAGCTTATAGCTGAAAATGCTAAGCTGATAGTTGAAAATGGTAAAGCTGATAGCTTAAAATGCTAAAACTGATAGCTGAAAATGTAACTCTGATAGCTGAAAATGCTGAAGCTGACAGCTGAAAATGCGGAAAGCTGATAGCTGAAAAGCCGATAGCCAGCTAAATTGTTAGCTCAGTGCCAAATTAAAAAACTAAAAGACTAAATTCAGGTTAGTCAAAACAGCTAGAATGTAGATGAAAGAATCGCTTAACTCCATAGAAGCCTAAAAACAGAAAAGTCTAAATTAGCTAAAACATCTAGCAGAAATATTAGCTAAACTCCAAAAATAGCCTAAGAAGATAACTCTACAAAAAACGTTTTTTTTTTGGTCAAAATTATGCAATTTAAAAATAAGCGTAAGATAAAATCGGGTCATGTATAACGATAAATTAAAATGATCTGGAGGGCCGGATCCGGCCCCCGGGCCTTGACTTTGACACGTGTGATTTAAGATGATTATTATGATTACAGTTAGAGTTTATATTTACATAAATCCAGCTCCAAGAAACATTTCACCTGCGCGACAAAAAACACACCGAATCGTTTGACATCTCTGACATAAGGAGCTTAAATGCTTTGAATAAACAGTTTAAAGGTTTATTTTCTGAAGAACTGATTCTGGAACAGGAAGAAAAAAAAAAGGTCAGACTGACTGAAGAAGGATGGCAGTGATATTCCTATCTGCAGCGGCTCCAGCATGCACACTGTTGCATAATTGCATTTCATTTTTGCTTCCTTCTTGTGGGTAATTAAGCCTCTAAGCCCAGCAGAGAGCTACATATCCAGATAAATATAGCTGTCTTCACCAGCACAGAACTTTCCTTTGTACGCTTCTAAGCTCTCGCCACTGGGCACGGAAGAGCGAGGGGATTTTTTTTTTTCCTCATGGAGCGAGGGGGAAAAAAAAAAAAAGGTGCTGCCATTCATCCATCCGTCACTGCAAACTGATGGGAGGTAATCATACAAGATCCCTGAGTGCAAACTGTCTCTTCATCAGTCAGAGTGGCTTCTGCGAAGGCAATCATCATCATCATCATCAAAGCCACAGGTGAATATAGATCATCATTCTGACAAAAATGCTGTTTGCTCCGTGCCTCTGCGCTCTGCCTCCTCTTCATTAATGATGTTTATGTGTCCCCGGCATTCCCGTCCCCTCAGGAGCGTCTCACGCTGGGCTTTTGATCTTCCATTAATCACAAACG
Source organism: Oryzias javanicus (assembly GCA_003999625.1). Lineage (NCBI taxonomy): Eukaryota > Metazoa > Chordata > Actinopteri > Beloniformes > Adrianichthyidae > Oryzias > Oryzias javanicus. The sequence continues at coordinate 30,564,203 of CM012442.1, forward strand.
CTGCCAAACCAAAGCCGCTTGCTCTGCGGGTGACGGGAATCGAGCTGGCAATCGGGAGACGGTTTGTTTTGGTCCAAACTTCCTCCTGAACTCCTGAAGCTGCAGGCTGACGGGCTCTCCTCTTGTTCTGGGACAAAAGCGAACATCTGCTCCGAGCGCAGAGAAAGAAATGTGGCGGAGACGGGCCAGCCGTCTGCGCCCGGCTTGCACAGCTGGCTGACGGAAGAACCGTCCCACAATTCCTGGGCGACAGGTTTTGTTTTCCTTTCCAGGCGTGATGGGGGGGCATCAGGCTGCTCTCTGGAGAATGAAAACAGATGCTTCAATAGATTTAAGCAATTTGATTTGCAGTCCTCCTGCCTCTGTGGCGTACATCAGGAGCACAGACACTTCATCAGCAGCAGGAAGCGGCTCCGGGGCTTCAGATGGTCTCGGCTTTTGTTTGCGCTCGCACAATAACCGCTCTGACGAGGGAAGGACGCCTCGGGACAGGATCAGGATTAAACTGCGTGGTGCACGCTCCTCTGGCAGGTTTGAGTTGTAAATTCAGTGAGCACGGCACTGCTGCTGCTGATAACACAGCCGGCGGCGGGACTGCTGGTGCAGGAAAGGCCTGATGAGGGAAAATCATTAGGGGGTGATGAAGGCGGGACCGACGGGTAGGGATGCAGGTGAGTCTGGAACGCTGTTATGGGATGCAGGTGATTCAGGGATGCTGATCACAGGTGAGTCTGGGATGCTTGTATGGGATGCAGGTGAGTCTGGATGCAGGTGTGCCACGAATGCCACAAAGATCTCTGAACGGAGGCGCCTCCGTTCGTTCTCAGGTCCTCCAACTGCATCTATTTACTGACGAGAAGAAAAACAGCATCATTTACGAGCCTGCAGCTGCTCTCCATCCTTCCGTCCATTATTCCCCCCTTTTTTTTTCTGTCTCCAACCACAAAGCCACAGGCAGAGGCACAGCGCGCGAGGCGCGTGTGACCCCCCCCCCCGGACGACACCAGAGCGCATGAGATGGCAGAGAGGATGAATCTTGTCCTACATCATCCCTGCAGCGCACGTGGGTCACGGAGGAGAGGCTGTGGGGGGGGTGGGGGTGGGGGGTACGCGAGGAGAAAGGTCACCGCGCATCTGTGCGCGCTCTGGAGGGCTTTGCCTTCACATCACAGGTGACTGACGGTCCTCCCGCTGCGCGCGCTCGGCGTAGACACGGACGGGAGCGAGTTAGAGGATGAGCAGAACGATGCGGACAGAGGAAGTTTGCACAAGTGCGCTCTTGTGTTGTGCGCTGCGAATAAAAGCAGTTGCGGTTGGTGCGCGTGCCAGGTCATTAAAGAAAAAAAAACTTCTCGTGGAGCTTCGTAAAACAGACTAAAGGTTTCTTTAGATGAACGGAAACTTCGGAACACCGGCAGCAAAAAAGAGAAGATGTCTCACCTTCCGCGCGCTCCTGATCCGACGGTCCTCTGGACGGTCCGGATCCGTCCGCTGCGCTTACCGGAGTGCGCGCGCGCGCAGTTTGTCAGCAGGAGGAGGAGGAGGAGGAGGAGCGCAGATTCAAAGCTTGGAGACGCGCCACGGATGGAGAGTCTCATCACCCCTTCAGAGAGCGCGGATGCTGCCGGGGCTGATGACGCTGTGGTGGCGCGGTACGCATCACTATGCGTCCGTAAATGGACGCGCACGTGGAGGGAACTCCAACCACCGGAGGAGGAGGAGGAGGAGAACCCTAATACATCCAGATGAAAAAGATGACAAGCCCTCTATTTCTCTTCATTCCTGCCATCATCCTTACTCTGCTGGGGAGAAATGGGCGCTCATTGCCCCTGGGGGGGGTCACTGCGGGGTCAGATGTGGCCGCTGACAGCTCCATCACTCCCGGAAATGCGGGTGGATTTTGTTTGCGCTCAGATTTATCTCCCGCTGTGACAGAGCCACGCGGACTCAAATGGGTCTTCAGAGGGAGAGAGAGAGAGGTTGGAGAAATAATGTCACTGCCCCCCACCCCCCACCCCCCTTCATGTCTGCTGTTTCTCCTTCAACAAGCTCATCTCTTCAGGCTTCTTGTTGCTTCCCGAAATAAAGTGTTGACCTACTTCCGTCCATTAGAACTTTCCTCCAATCAGTCCGTGATCCCGCCGAGCTGAGGACTTCCTCCTCCTTTTCTGCTCGCAGAACCTCTAGAACTCCGTGAAGCGCATCACCTGCTGCGGCCGGACCCCTAAATGGGTTTTTCTGAAAGGATGCAGGCAGGAAGACTGTTTTCTGCGCAGGTGAACTCCGAGCGCGCGCCCACGTGTTTACTCCACAGCACTCCTGGCGAAGTACCATCTCTGACCCAAATACATCACTATTTCATGAACGGTGCTTTTAGGTGCCGGTCCTCTCTGTTTAATAAGGCAATCACCCATCATGCATCATGCCTCCCATTCATTTACCCTTTTATAGAAAGATTACCCCCCCCAAAATAGCAGGAAATATCATCTGATGTGGGTTCAGAGAGAGGTCCCCTCCATGTTTATCACAAACAAATTTAAAGCAGAATTTTACAGATGTGCTGAAAACATGATGGTATTTTGTGCTTAGTTTTGTTGATGCTAATAAACAAACTATTTTTTAAAATCATTTTCAAAGATATTTCAGACAAATTACCAATAAAAAAACCAAAGAATCAGAATAAGAGAAAGGAGGAATTTGATTGACTTCACAAGCGCCTTATCGGTGTAGGTCAGGGGTCAGCAACCCGTGGCTTCAAGCGGCTCTTTTATCTCTCCATTGTGGCTCCTTGGACTAAAATAAATCATGGAGACTGCTGACCCAGCCATGTTGACCGTCTGAGTCAGCAGCTTCCCCTAACCAAAACTACCAAAAGAAAACAAATAAACAAAGCCAGCAAAATAAGACTACCAAACCCCAAACTAAAATAACAAAACCCAGCAGTGGAAGACTGCTGGACAAAGAGGAAAATGAAAACAAAAATAAAATATAATTTTTTTTTAAATAAGGATTACTTGATTAGCATTTATTTAATTAAGATTAGTTATAAAATTGATGTTTGATGTGCGCATAGATAATAAACTATGTAGGTTTTCTGAAGACGTCTTGTTTGCTCAAAGCTACCTCCAGAATGAACAGATTTTACATGGAAAGCAAAACGGTAAAATGTTTGATCTTTTACGAGTTAAAAACATATTATCTTATGCTGCTCAACATTGGTTAATAGCTGCACTGAGATGATCCTGTTTGGCACAGATCATCTTATTTTGACAATAAGTTAAAAAAAATCGCATTATGAAAGATGCTAGGTTCTTTTAATATTTTTTCTCTTGTATGTGCAAAAAAATAGACATCATGTATATTTATTATTTAAAAAAAGAAGGTCATGTATGCAAATCCAAATTTCTTAAAGGCTAAAGTAAGACTATGTGGCTCCTTCTAGGTTTTGATCAGTAGGAAACGAGCCCTTTCATAGTTAAAGGTTGCCAACTATTGAAACAAATGTGTTGATTTGAGTTGTGGAAGTCATCGACGTGTTGGGTCAGAATGTGGAACACCAAACCTTGGTGCAATAATGATGTGTCTCCATCCGTACAGCCGACCAGCTTTAATGCTGTCGCCATTGAACCTTCATCTTCCATATTGACCTGCTGCTTTGATATCTAACTATCAATGAGGTCTCCAAACTGGAGGATGGCTCTTACCATCATGTACACAACCCGGCAGGACGGTCAGGACTGTCATGTTGGAGACAAGCTGAGGCCACTTGATGTTCTGAGTGGTTCTGAGAGTTCTGCTGTCTAAAACCATCGGTTCTTAGTCTTGTTCAAAGGATATGTCCCTAAACTACACAGCAGGATGAGGAGCACTGCTGAATCTGGAGCTTCTTCTGGCTGGTTTGACATCACCTGAATGGTCTGATCCTTCTATACTCTTCTGAGAAAGATCTCTGACTTTAGGCTGCCGCGATCTGCCACTGAGGAGCCAAAATACACAAAACTTCTGACCAGATCAACATGGGCAAAGAATGGAAATTAGTTCAGCACCTCGATCCAATTTGGTTTGCTTTTGTGCAAGGCGCCTGAAAACATCCTGCGGTTTGCTTGGGGGCGATGAACGAACTCTGATCAGGAAACAAGAAGCACAAAAAAGTAAAGTGGTAACCCCAGGTTCCCACGGCAAGCGTCACAGCTCAGGTGCGACGCGGGAGCGGTCTACCTCGTGCAGATGACTCCCTTTGGCCACAGGGTCTGCTGCCGCCCTGGCAAAACTCAGAACTCTCATAGGTTGACACGATAACCCGGCATTAATTATAGTTTACGTTATTAATGGCCCCAACTTCACAATAAGTGCTGCGACTCAGCTTTGGCGTCCAGTGACAATTTGAACTCCATTGAAATGGATTCAGAGCGCTGGACAGGCCAGATCACAAAGATTAGACGTGATCGTCAGCAGCAGGGCTGGGTGTCGATTATAATTTCCAGAAACGATTCGATTCACAAAAGCCTGGAGCGATTCAATTCAGATTTTTTTTTTTGCTTTTTTGATTTTTCATTTCAATTCTATTTTGAGTTTACACATTTAAACGTGTTTTCTTTAGAAATTTATTATTAATCTACTATATGTTTTGAATATATTTAGATTAATCTGATACAGTTTGGGATTGTTAATATCATCCAGTGTTACATGGATTCTCTAAAGGAGAAGTTCTGTTCAGATCATTAACATTGTAAACATTGTTCTGCTTCTCCTGGAGGGAGTTTTAGTTTGGCCACTAGATGACGCTATAGCATTACACCTTATTCCAGAAGAAGACACAATGAGAAAAAAAAAAAACTATGTTTTAGACCACAAATGATTACTTTAAAAAATAGTTCCTTAAAAGAGTTTAGAAAGTTCATACCATTGAGTTTATAAAGATGTTCATTTAGTCAGTAATGTATGTTTAGGTTGATTAGCATTAGCATTACCCATTCTATGGGATGGCTAATATCCATGGCGAAATCTCTAAATCGATTGAACGTTAGCATCAAGCTAGCGGATTTTATCTTTATGTGCTAAATCGATTTATATTTTTATGAATTAATTATTGATCTATTAAGCTTGAATTGATCCAAATCAATTAATTGATTTTATCAACTCTGCCCTAGTACAGTGGAGGTTCCTCTCGCACTTCTAAAGTTTCGTAAAGACTCTGTTGGTCTCATTGGCTGGTCAGAGGACCAGTAAACCTGCACCTCTCAGAGGGGAGGAGCATTGCAGAAGCTGCAGCCGAGGACATCGTTGGCAGCATCCATCCCTCCAGTCAGGATAACCGTAGCAGGACGTACAGCATCATTAAGGACCACACCCATCCAGCAAAAGGGCCTTTATGACTATTACCCTCAGGTAGATGATACAGGAGTCTTCTGGTACACAAAGACTCAGGGACAGCTGAATACTAAGCTTACAGACTATCTAACTCCTAATAGACCCTTCAATGAAAACAGCTGGACATCTGCAGCAATAACATCCCCAAAACTTAACTTTCACCTGCACCTGGGACACATTCCCTGCATTTCTACTGTATTTCATGAGTTTTTTATTTTGTATTTGATTCTATTCTACCAAGACCTGTTACCTACTACCTTTATTTATTCTACTTTATTTTATTTTTTCTCACATTTTGTATGTTTTGAAAAGCAATGCATGTACGAGTACCTCCCGTCCGTTTGTGGTGAGTCAAACGGCTCTTCCCATCGGAAGCATTTCATTGCTATAGGGAAAACTGTATGGATTTTGGTGGGAACTCTTCATCCACACCAGACACTCAGGACACCATGAAGTTTATGTCAGCAATGGAAAGTGATGTTTCATCACAAACACACTCTTCAAATAAACTCATTCTCCCGTTTTCCAACACAGATGAACTAGGACCCATCATTTTGTCTGGAAAAATTAATATATAAGTCTATCAATACTGGGGGAATTTACAACAATTGCATTGTTGACGTTTGTTGATTCTGCATAAAAACAAAGTTTTGTTTCATTAATTTATTCAGACATTTACAACCTTTTCCCACTTCTTCATATTCCCGCTCATTTTCTACCTTTGGTTCGCTTCCTTTTCCTCAGAAAGTCCGTCTTCTGTCATGCCGAGGAGTCCATCTTGTTTTTGTGAAACTCACTTCACTTGTTTGCTGTGCACTAGAGGACAGGTGAGCTCCACACCTGCCAAACCAAGAAGGAGAAGCATCAAAGGAGTCAAACCTTTGATGGAATTTCTGACTCTTCAATAGAAACGTATAACTGAATGTCATCTGCATACATGTGATAGGAAAACTGCAAGAAATCAGACATTTATGCTGGAAATCTGTTGTAAAAGTCAAATATTTTTAAAGGTTTTCCATTTTCTCGTGGTGAAAGGAACGCGTAGAGATCTGAAAACGGGGAAGAGGAGGAGTGGGAAGACTCCACGCAGGTGAAGAGCATTCTTTTTCTGGCATTGAAGCACATTATCAGTCACGAGGAACGACAAGCTGTCAAGAAGGTAAGTGATCCAAACGTCCTTTAGTGTTGCGGCTCTGATCCCTCCCTCTGCCCACCTCCAGCATCGATTCCTTGATTCCGAGCAGCCGAACGCCCCCACAGCCTCTCGCTGAGATTCAAAAGGGAAAAAGTTGACTGTTGCGTGCTCAATCCTCCACGGGCTTCCCCGTTTATCTCTGCCCACACTCGTTCCTAACAGGCGTCTGTAAAAAGCACGTAGAAATGCGCCTGCTAGAGTCAGAGTGCTTCTCATTTCTCGCCTTTTGCAGGCTTTTAAAGGCAGACTTTCTTCCAATTCTGATTGCAGCATGACATTTGATTGTGTAGACACAGAAAGTTCTGTTGTTGAAGCAGCATCTATAACCTCCTGTCACCGTTTTCCCGTGGAAAAAAAAAATCCACTGATTCTGTGTACTTCATCTGATTTCTGAGTTCTACAGCGGCGCCGCAGTTATGGAGCTCTCCAGCTGTTTGTGCAATAAGCAGGTGAGGAAAATTCTCATTTCAGCCACTTATGTGTCAACAGAGACAGATGCATTTTTCTGTAGTGCTGCTGTGGGAAAAGCAAAGGACTTTCTGAAAGTCACATAAACACTGATAATAGGATGAAAGCACTACGGTGTCTCGACTGACACACAGCACAAAGAACCGCACGAGCAGACAAAGCCAAAGTGTTCTTTGATGTGCAGCATCCTGACATTCTGCTGGATGAAGGTTGCAGGTTCTATGATCCACTATAAAGAGATAAAAGACAAGTGTTTACGTGAGCAGCAGGAAGATGCTGATGGTTTTAGGCGGTTTCAGAAGGAATTGACGGCAGCTCCAGAGCCACAGAAGGACATCCGTCTATCAGCAGAACCCTTTGTTTTTTATCTCTTAAATATGTATTTGGCTTTTCTTACCTGCAAATACTGAAGATTTGACGGTGATTTAATAGATTTCCTGTTGATTTTAATGTTTGACCTCAACAATCAGCTTCTGAAAAGTTTTTAAAGGTCAAAACTCAAACAGCAATTACCGTATTTTTCGGACAACAAGTCGCGGTTTTTTCACAGTTTTGCCAGGGGTGCGACTTATACTCAGGAGCGACTTATATATGATTTTTTTTTAGATATAAATAGTCTCAACATTGTCTGTATCTTTCGTGTTTTTTTAAGCGAGATATACAGTCAAAGCCTCCATCATGTAGCGATGAGGCTAAATGATAGCTTTTCCAAACGCATTAGAAGCATCTTGTTTGTGAACACATTTTTGGACGAACTTTGAGGTTTAAATTTAACTCACGTCAAAAGAGGTAATTTGACGCATGAATGGCGTTTGGTGTCAAATGCAACGTTACGTCGGGCTTGTTGAATTTGTTCATAAATGTTGAACTTTTCTCTTAAAAGTGCGACTTATACTCCAGAGCGACTTATATAGGTTTTTTGTTCTTCATTATGCAGTTTTTTGCTCCTGCGACTTATACTCCGGAGCGACTTATAGTCCGGAAAATACGGTATACATTTTTCCGCTGATTTCAGTGGCGATGGAGAACATTAAGAAATGGGACGGTGAACCAGAGCTGGAATAAAGCAAAGCTACTTTAACAAATGGATCCTGTTAAGACACCTCAGGATGTTTTAAAACAATCTAATCAACAGAACTCACAACTTTTAAATCTTTGGATTAAAATTTTTGGATTGAATGTAATCTGATCTTGTTTGCTGTTATTAATCTTCCAACTGTTTAAATTTCAGTTGGGTTTCAGCTCCGCCTCCTGTCTGATTGGTTACCTGAGTCTGGCCTAAAAAAAAGGTCATGTGACTGCTAATGGAACTAGTCAATTTGGTTTGTGCAATTTCTTGTTTTAAGTGTCTCCCACACTTTTAAAACAAAAATTGAACATGAAATTTATTTAAAAACAATGTCATTTTTACGTCTTTTGTTTTGTAATTGGAAATATTACGTTTTAAATTAAACCGGTGTTGCTTAAAAAGTTCATATCTTTAAAGTAGGTCCATTTAAACCAGAGGTATCAAACTCAATCGCACACAGGGCCAAAATTCAAAACACATCTCAGGTCGCGGACTGAATGGGATAAATATTTATGAAACACACTAAAACTATATTTTAAAACTTAAAAACATAAATATTTACAATTACTATGAATAAAAACAGACAAGAATATTATTCAAGAATAAATCAATTTGAGCCTTAATTAACTTTCAATATTTTACTCTCTGTCGAATACATTATGTGAAAATTATACAAAAAATAAACACAAGATAACGTCGACTGTCAGTTCCTTCCTCCGACCGCTAGAGGGAGTCCTCGCCAGAGTTTTAAACCTGCTGTCTCCTTACTACAACTCCCATTAGCCTCTGCCACGGCCTCCTGTCTGCACAGCTGGTTGCCACTTTTTCAGTGCGAGGTCTTGTTTTTGCCTTGCAGACAGTCTGAGCGTTTTCTTCTGGTTAAATTTCCTTGGTGTTTGACGACTTGCCTGTTTTCCTCGTTAGCCTGCTTTGCTCCTAGCTTAGCCTGTTTTTGACTACGCCTCTGCCTTTTTCCTTGCCTGTTTTTCCTCGTTTGCACATGGATCCAGCTGCCTCTTCGTAACAGATCCGACCCCCGGGTCTTGACTTTGACGCATGCGATTTAAAGACTCCAAATATTTGTTATATAAATCCTACAACAGTCTAACTATTCTAATTTCTGCCCCTCATGACTGGAATGAGACGCAGAAAACTCTGAGGTTGCGTACCTTGGTTTCATGAGCTGCCTTTAAGACATCTTTAACAACAGATGTAGTCAGTGAAGAATTCAGATGTTTTTAGTTTTTTATGGGTCTCCTTCCGTCTTTTTATTATAATCATTAACCTGCCCCCTGAAGACTTTTTGTTGTAATTATTGATGTTAGAAGATGTCATGTTTTATCTGTATGTAACTTGTTACGCTGTGTTGTTTCTGTATTGTCGATGCGAACTTGGCTTGTTGTTGTAAATGAGAAATTGTTCTCATTCGATCAACCTGGATAAATAAAGGTTCAACCACAACTATAATCACCTAAAAATGAGACCAGAAATTAATATTTTAAGATAAAATTATCTTTAAATGATTTATAAGTGATATAACTCAATTTAAACTTTCGAGTTTTTTCAAATCAAACATTTCTGTTCCTCAAAACAAGACTAAATAAACTTCTGCTTCAAGAAAAATGATTTAAATAAAACTAGTTTCATTAGAAATATTGTTCCTCTCCGATCTATTTTTTAAAGTGTTCCCAGTTGTCTCTTAATTATGATTTTGATGGTTTTCTTTTGTAAAAATCTAAAAAACGTTTTCTAAGACATAGTTTCTGCAGTGCGGCAGGAGTTAATTAGAAATTCACCACTCAGTTGTGGGCGGGACTGTTAGCTTGGAAGGAAGCCTCGGCTTATGTCCCATCATGCCTCAGTTTACATTCCCACCATCAAACTTTATTTATTTGTATATCAACATATATATATACAGAATATACATACACTGCTCACAAAAAATAATGGAATACTTTAAAGAAACACATTAGATCCATCAGATCTCAATATGAAGTTGGATATCTATCCAAATAACGACAGGGCAGTGTCTTAGGAACAAAAGGATGCCAAGTCTTTTAATGGAAATAAAAGTTTTCAGTCTACAGAGGCTCAATTGTGTAGACAGCATCAAATCAGAGTGAAATGAAGATGTGGCAGGCTAGTCTCATAAACTTAATTTCTGCAACTCTAAATGCTTTTCAGTGTCTTGTGTGGCCCCCCACGAGCTCGTATGCATGCTTGACACGTCGCGGCATGCACCTAATGAGACGACGAATGGTGTCTTGTGGCATTTCCTCCCAGATCTGTGTGAGGGCATCCCTGAGCTGTTGTACAGTCTGAGGAGCAACCTGGCGGCGCCTAATGGACCCAAACATAATGTCCCAGAGATGTTCTATTGGGTTTAAGTCAGGGGATGGTGAAGGCCATTCAATTGTTTCAATTCCTTCATCCTCCAGGTACTGCCTGCAGACTCTTGCCACGTGAGGCCGGGCATTGTGGTGCATTAAGAGGAAACCAGGACCTACTGCACCAGCGTAGGGTCTGACAATGGGTTGAAGGATTTCATCTGGATACCTTATGGCAGTCAGAGCACCATTTCCTAGGCAGTAGAGGTCTGTGTGTCCCTCCATGGATATGCCTCCCCAGACCATAACAAACAAACTTTCAGGTTTTAAAAAAAAAGTTCTGTATCACTGTGCAGGTTGTTCTAAAACAAACTTTTCTTCATCTTCTGGACAAAAACAAGTGTTGAGAGGTGAACCTTCTCTGAACTGATGCTTTATTTAACTTCAAATGCATTTGAGGCTCAGCGACGCGCTGTCATGTTACCGTGACATAAGAGCACGGATGATATAGTCTGCTTTTTGTAAAAAAGTTATTTAACCTATAAGAAGATTAAAGTACCAAAAACCGATCGAATATTTATTCATTTTGTAAATGACAATGATACAAGTAGAATAATACCAGAGGAAGTGTTTTAACGCTGTTTTAATTAAGTCTTTTAATTAATTGCATTAATACATTTTAATTCTTTAATTTTTCCTGATTAATTTCATGCGCTAAGGCTTTAACGTTCACAGCCCTAATGTATAAATATTTATGTATAAATATGTCCTCCATTATGAGAAAAACGCTACAAGAACATGTTAAAAACACAGTTTTCTTTGGATAGGTCTTTATAATAAAATGTTTTTAAGATCAAATGACTCAAAAATATTTTCAGGATTTAGTGTCTTAAAACTAGTGATTACATTTTACAGGTCCATGCTAGGAAAACTGGTCTTTTTATAGTCACATGACGGCCTCCCGTCTTAACTCATCATAAACAGGAAGTTCAAAAATAGACCGTTTCTCTGCTTGCTGTCATTCTGCACCAGCGTCGATGAGCATCATCCAGATTTCCCAGCCGGTCATTGAACCTCTCTCCATCCGTCTTTTCTCCACCTCATCTCTCCTCTCGTCTCCTTCAGCGCTGCAGAGCATGAATGGAAGTTAATGACTTAATTGTGGCGCTCACGGAAGCATCTGCAGCCATTGTGTTTCTCCGTTCATTTCTTCAAGTTTGTCTTTGATTTGTCGCCTGTCAGAGGGGACAGACGAATTAATTACAGCGTTCATCAAGGCCTAAAAAAAGAAGAGACTGATGTTATTGGGATATTCGGAAGGTTCTTTAGCAGGAGTCTCAGAGTGAAATCTGGTTGGTTTGGCATCTTTGAACTCAGACATAGAGAAAATTTTTGAAAAACAAGACAAACAATAAAAAAGTTAGTATTTTCAGGCCACCCTAATGCCCCCCTACCCTCCATTTTACGAAAAAATAGTGTCTTATAATTCGGTTGTCACTTTCATCCGATGACATCATCAATAATTGACGGTCCGTTAGCGTTGGCGCGGAGCTTCCAGAGCTTGAATAAACATAAGAACAGCGGTTTTATAACTTTAAAAAGGTCATTCTAGAACAAAAAATCATTACGTTTAAATGTAAACGTCTGTGGTTCAGAACACACCCACATGAAGAAAATAGACACGACCAAGCCAGGCAAAAATCTAAAAGCGCTTCTCAGCGCAACGCGGTTTAGCCTCGCGACAAAGAATTTAGTATCCCTCCCTTTGAAGGATTAAATTTGAAAAATACATTTACCGGACACAACTTGGACTTAAACTGCCCCTTCAAATGGAGGGGAAGAGAGAAGGGAAGGATTCAGATTGGGCCTAACGCCCCATTCACACTGGAACGGAGTCCACTTCCATTCGGCGCCCTTGTTATCCTATGGGGTTGTTCACACCAGGCGCGGAGCAGCGCGGAGGGCCCGCGCGGTGCAGCGGATCGTTTCGGCGTCTGACCTATTTTGTACGCGAGCTGTAAGCGCTCCGCGTCAATTCTGGCAGGAAGTTGCAACAATTTACGTGAGAAAATCCGGTTTCTTTTCAAAATATAACCAGTTTTTCACAATAAAACGCCGCGATTGACAAATGTGATCAGGTTTTTGTGTCTAAACAGGTGGTAGACATGGATATAAACATACAATCACATAACGCACGCAAAGGTGTGCGAGTACGAGTACAGATACACACAAAACAGACAGACATGCACACTTTTTTTTTTTTTTTGACATCCAGACCAACGTGGGCAAACTCCGGTGAGGAATTTCGGGAGTTGAAAAAACGACAACAGAGAGGCAGAGAGCAGCTCATCTTAGCAGAAACATGGGTTAATGTCTTTAGATTATGAAATTATCACCCATGATGGCAAAAAACAAAAAAAAGCTCGAGCAGAAGCGCCTGTGGACCGCCGTGGAAAAATGCGTGTCTGGTGTGAACTACAGAACCGAGTGGAAGCGGTGCGGACTCCTTCCGCGTCCAGTGTGACCCCGGCGTAAAGGTGCATTCACACCAAATGCAATCCGCACGACAAAATCGCATGTCCAGCCCTCTTCACAAGTTTGCTTCTCGTTGCCTGTCAAAAAATTTGTTCCTGAGCTTGACGCCGCGGCTGCATGTGAGAGGAGCAACCAGCCAATGTTTTAGGTTGATCGCTATAAGGAACGGTGTCTGTCGATATCTTACTTAGAATGAATGGAAGACTATGATGATGTCAAGGAATCAGATTTATTTATTCTGAAGAGTTCTGCAAAAACATCAGAAATCTTGTCTCCATGTTTGGGTTTATATGATTATTATTTAAAGATTTTGTATGACAGCCGCTTACTGTGTTTCTGTGTCTCTGTTGTTGAGCTTGAATGCTCACTGTCTGGTATTAACCCCAGGGGGAAAAAATAAACTTAGGAGACCTTTTTTTTATGTCTCAATGAGGCCTAAGTGGGCAGCTTCTGCATCCCGCAGTGTCTGTCTGTCTGATGGCATATCGAGCGAGCGAGCTCTGCCGCGGGAGCAAAAGCCGCCGATCTGTCCAAACTTGTCGGATGAGCTCTGCAAACCTGCGGCTCCAACGGGTAAATAGAAAAGATGGAAGTTCAGGACGAAAACGCTCGCTTTGGATTAATATTCTACCTGCTGATCGGGTCACTGAAAACATCACATGCCCAAAGCTGAGATCCTGATTGGCAGATGTGACGCAGCGACCTGTCAAACTTCAGAATTTTGTCTCTCAAATTACGGATTTCAGATCGCCTCATGTCGCGTCGGTTCCATTGACTTAACATTGAAACTGGCCACCTCCGCCGCACAACTTAACCCTGTGATGGAGAATTAGGGCAACCGTGAAATAATAATAATAATAATAAATAAATGACAATCAATTTGTAAAATTGTGAAAAAAATTAACATTGTGCATGAATAAATTTGATATTTTGACATGGCTGAAATTTATGACTAAAACGATTTGTTAAATTTATGATCTCAAAGTCGTACAGAGACAAAAATCAGATTCATTGAGATTCTTGAGCTGTAATTTGCCTGCAACATTTATTATTATTATTACTATTAATATTATTTCTTTATTTTTATTCTTTTGGGAAGTTGTGATATATTTTCATTTGTGAAAACTGTATAACAAGGTTGAAATAAAAAGTAAAATTACAAAAAAAAAGGGGTAACCCAACAGAGCAGTTGGAGGCTGACTCCATTCTCAGCCCAGATTTGAAAAATGCCAAAAGGGGGCGGGGCTAGTTGTGGCTCCGATCTATGATTGACAGTTAGGTTAGCTTTATGTAATGTATGCTGGGTCTTCAATATGGGGAGTGGTTTGTCATTGTTATGTTCAATTAAAAAACATGGAGAGATGCACCAGGCAAAGTGATGCAAGTTTCTGCACAGAACTTTCTGTGGAAGTTGAGGATTTTCTGCCTCCTCTTTCCTCCAAGGCCGGCGCTCATGGTCCAGAACCGAAATGTTTCGAGCCGCTGGCTCAAGACCATTGATATATATTACATTTACAAGCTCAGTTCTATAGATTCTGGCACAAAGCAAAATCTGTTAATTTGACAGCAACGTGTTACTTGTAGCACTAGAAGGTTCAGTTCTTGCACTATTTAAAGCTTACTTTTTAGAGATAATAAAAATGTAAATTTACCAAAACATCAGTCATTTTCTAAGCTTTAATTCAAGCCATGTTGTGTGAAAATCGGTTAAAAAATTAGGAATTCAGGAATTAAAAATGAAAATCAAAAATGTACCTACAGACAGCACTTTTAAATTCCTATTTATAGAGGTCAACAGACAAAAAAAGTTGATGTAGGGATTGGTTACACTTTAAACCGATAATATTTGACTTTCTGAAGGAACAATTTCAAAGCTAAATGTAGCATTTTAATTCTGAAACTTTTCTGTTTTAAATTATGACTTTTTGAAGCATACATTTACACCTTTATTTTCGTAATTTTTACTCATGAAATTTTTACATTTTTCTTATTTATTTCTAACTTTATTCTGACATATTTGTATATTTTTACCATCAGTAACCAGGTTAGTCTCTGGTGACCGCTCCGACTTCTACAGGGATACAGTGGGTTGAGAAGATGGGTCCACCAGCAGATGGCGGTGTGGTTCCTGTGGCGACAAAGTTGGGAAAGTTTCATTAGTTGTGACATTTTAGTGACCTTGGCGGTCGAGCTGCAGTCACAGCTCTCAGGAACCATCAGCTGCTTCGAGCCCCCTGTACATTTTTTCAGTTCTGGAGGGAATTAGGTCTTTTTGTTTCAGACTCTTTAGCATGAGCTACCTGTGGATTTGAACCCAAAACCTTCCAGTCTGAGGGTAGTCACTCCTCCACAGCCTCTAGAACAGAGGTCTGCAACCTGCGGCTCCAGAGCCACATGTGACTCTTTTATCTCTCCATGGTGGCTCTCTGGCTGAAGAAAAAAAAAATAGTAATTTTCCAAAAAAATTGGAGATTAGCTATTATTTTAGCAACATACTAACGTTTTTGGATAATGTGTTATCTACTGGAGTTTTTAGGCTAATTTAAAATTTTAGCTTCTATTTTAGCAACATGGTAACGTTTTTGGCGAAGTTTTCGGAAGATTTTATGCTAATTTGCAGTTTAGCTAATATTTTAGTAAAATGCTAATGTTTTCAGCTCATTTGTTGTCTACTGAAATTCATTTTGGATAATTTAGAATTTAGCTTCTATTTTAGCAACATGCAAATGTTTTTGACTAGGTTAGTTTTCTGAGGAATTTTAGGCTATTTTGGAGTTCAACTAGTAATTAAGCAACAAGCTAGTTTTTTTTGGGGCAATTTTGGCCTCTAATTAGTTTTTTATGCCGATTTTGAGTTTAGCTTTTATTTCAGCAAAATGCTAAAATTTTTTGACTGATTTAATTTACAGAGAAATGTTATGCTAGTTTGAAGTTAAGCTAGTAATTAAGCAACGTGCTAGCTTTTTTGCTACTAAAGTTAAAAATGTACACAAATACCTTTTTGAGAGATGCTAGTTTCTTTTTATATATATTTTTTTGCTTTCGTTCGTGCCAAAAATGTACATTATTCACATTTATTAAAAAAAAAATCTAAAAGAAGGTATGAATGCAAATCCAAATTTCGTAAAGGCTAACGTAAGTCAATGCGGCTCATTCTAGGTTTTGATCAGTAGAAAACGAGCCCAAATGGCTCTTTTACTCTTAAAGGTTGCAGACCTCTACTCTAGATGCTACTGGGTTTAACCCTTTAACAACGGGGGCTCCAGTTTTATATGTTCTTTCCTTTTATGGAACTTTACAACTGTTAACATGATCAATGTTATTCCGGTAGATTTTGACGTAAAAAAAGCAGCGTGAAAAGTTACAATATGTTAAAGATTTTGTGTTTAATGCCTCATGTGTTAAAGGGTTAAACAGCTCATAGAAATGGGTTATCTGCCCGATCTACTTCCACATTCAGTCTATTCCAGTTGGGGCAGAAGGCCATTGCTTATGTGGAAATAGTGGAGTATTTGGACTTAAAAAGATGTTTTTTGGAGCCACCAAGAGTCTCTACAAACAATGTTAGGCGCATTGTTCATTTTTCTAGCAAAATGAAAATGCATAAAGGATTTAATTTGTATTTGTCGTCCTACACAGCGAACTTCGACGCTAACTTGCTAATGCTAATGTTATTCCAACATATTTACGTGTAACCAGCTCCAAAGCTGATGGAAATTCATTTAATGCCGGCAAGATGCAGATTGTGGCATCGTTTCACGCATTTTATGTGAATCCAAAGCTAAGTATTTAATGAAGTCTCATTGCCATGCGGAGCTGCGGCCGCGATCAGGAACCATTTGGAGCATTAACCGGAGCCGTAACCATAACCTTAGCCTTTTCTCTGAGTCTGAGAAAAAAAAGTTTAGAACTGACTGCAGTAATTAGAAAATTATGTGTGAATACCGTTGTCCCTTTTCATTTGGGCTAATGCTAACTAGCGTGAAAAACACGTCGGATTATCACTGTTTTTATCTTTATAACCTGTTAGTTGTGTTTCAATTCCTCCACAGCAGAATGTTTCTAATGTTCAGTGTCAGGTCCAAGCAGTCTGAGACGTGATTCCTTTCCTAAAACGTCTCAACACAAGCGAGACTACCGTTAGCATGCTGCTAGCCCTGCGTGAAGAAGGCAGAGAAACCTTATGATCAGCTGAGGGTACGATCAATATACCAAAAGTCACTTCAAAGTTCATTTTTATATAAAAGGTTCTACTGAACAGGTTTTAAAGGTTCTATCATAGCTACGTTTCATCCCAAGAAGTCACATGATCATACAGTACATGGTGAATAAATTTAATATTTTTATTTAAGTGTCATGCACTCAGGTGCCCAGCCCACATGGGCTTATATGACACTAATGAACAAAAATCAGGTAAGATGGTCATAAAAAATAATCATCAGTGAATTCCCATCAACATAAATAAACACTTTATCACAAATCAATTACAATCTTTCTGAATACAAGGTCTCTTGTCTTAAATTCCACGCTTTCTCAATAAAGTTAACCAAACAAAAGATTTCATTTTAAAAAAAAACACTGCAAAATTTCTCCTTCACTCAACCAAAACAGATCTGGGTTTTTCTGCTGTATCACATAATACAAATCAATTCTCACATCATTATACAATGGACAGTAAAACATAAAATGAAATTCATCTTCCACTAAACACAAATCACACCACTTCCACCTCTAGGGGCAGCACTCCTGCTCTGAGCCGAGCACACAGAGACCTCTGTCTTCTTTTTAAATTATATTTTACATATGGCTCAGTAGAGAAACTTTCCTTAAACTGTAAATAACTTCTTAACTTTGGCTTTTATAACACATTACGTTTCCATTGCTCTTTATAATTTTGAAACAAAATATTTGTAATATACATAATCTTATACTGTAGATTGTTGAAAAACAAATACCCTAAATTTACAACTGAAAATACTTCGAGAACCTCTTTAGACCAGTGATATCTGTGTGCTCTGTTCCAGTGAAAAACTTTGTAAAAACATGGTAGTGTTTTGTGAGTACTGGGCGTTTCGTGTTTCAGGAAGGCAAACTTTGCCTTTTTGAATGTCATAGTGTGTACACATAATGACAAACTAACATACAATGTAAAAAATAGCTAAAATAAACCAAGATCCATGCGCAGAGATAGCCTCAACCGGAAGCTAGCAGCGGTCTTATTTGAAACCGGAAATACGTCACACAGCTCCGTGCATTCTTCTTTTCTGTTCATTTTGTCTCCATAGCAACCATTTAAAGTTTTAGTTGCCGGGATGAAAGTAAATTTAAAGGTTTTTTGTTAACCACGCCCATTTACTAATGTATTCTATGTGGTATCATTTTGTTTAGCTTGAACTAACGATTCATATATAAAATATTTTACTTCCTATTTTTTCCTTTTTGTCTCATAAAGTAAATATCCAAATAAAATGTCATCATCAGGTCGATGGTTGTGCAGAAACATCAGATAAATCCAGATTTTCACCTGATCAAACTGAACCTGGAGACGGTGGAATGTTCAGGAACAGAAGATAACCAGGCGAATCGGAGCGTTAGGAAAAGTTTGTCTGCAGGATCTTGAATCAGCGCTCTTTGTGTTTGTGCCAGTGAACACAAATTGCTTTTCCTTTAAATGGATGCTGGCAGGACGCGTGAGTTTGGATTCCAAAACCTTTTTTGTGTTTTTCTCTAAAGGGGGTTTGGAAACAGCAGCCAGAAATCCATAAAACTTTAATGTCAAACCCATCGTCTGCCCGAGCCGTGTCTTTACGATAGAAAAGGCTTCACGGGGACGACTCGGGAAACCCTGTAGGAGTAAACGCAGGTACTTCAGGCGTCTTCATTCTCCGATGCTTCATTCAGCCTCTCTGACCTGCAAAGACAAACTGTTTCCAATCAAAGCTCCTCCCCCACAACCTCTCGCTATCAAGTACTTATCAAGTCCATTAGTGGAGAATGTTTGGACACAAATCAATAGATTTGCTTTGTGGTTATTTCCTGACGGCGTTTGTTTGAGTAAAAAGATTTGATTCTCTAAGCCATGAAATCTAAATATTTAACCAATGAGGCTGCAGCAAATGTATACTGGAACATAAACAACAGTAATTTGCTGAGTTAATTAAATAGAGAGGAACAAATACTTCATCGTGTTGATTTATTCAGGAGAGTAAATGTTTGACTGGAGCGCTCGGAAAGGGAATGAATAATTTAGATTGCAGGTACAGTAATCTGGATTACGGTCTGTGATTGTTTCTGCCTCCAGTCAGGCGAGGAGGAGGCGGAGCTGCAGTCTGACCTCTGACCTTCTCCTCCTCCCAACATCTCATGTCAAACTTCTGATCCCAAAACGAGTTCTTCTCTGTGAAGCGTGGGCTGATGAGAAGTGTTTGACTTGTAATTGGTCTGTAGTTTGATCAGTCTACAAGCCGTCGTTCAGATTAGTCAAAACGTTTAGACATTGGCAGTGCTGTCATGAGATCTGAGCAGATGGAAGAGCTGGACTCAGAAATCAAGGCTATGATCCGAAATACCCCTCCATCAGCTTACCCTTGATTTGAAGTGGCAGTTGAAGTCAAGTTGTGTCGGATTATTATTTTTTACGCTACACACTCCAAACAGAGGGGTCCAAGTCGCTGTCGCGAGAATAAACCGCGCCCCGCTACAAGAGCGCTTTCTTCACGTTCTTATGACTTCGAAACGCACTATGCATGGTGACACGCTTTAACGTTGTACAGTTTATGCTGCATGAATGTGCGTACGAGCCTCGAATTTACATCTATAAACTTGTCGTTGTGTGATTATTATTTTTACGTCACTGAACGTAAAGTCGCTGTCGCGAGAATAAACGCTACAACTTCATGCTTCCTGAACCACGCTTTAAACGTAAGCTTTAGGCAGCGGTGATAAAATTCTGTTGCGTATATCGAGCGCTGGAAGCGAACGCTAGACGGATTTTGTTGACTCACTGAGAACTCGCGTCGGAAATATTTTTTAATCTCCGTTTGGAGCAAGCCGGAGGATAACGAAGGCGGAGGGCTAAGGGGAAGGGAGAAGGGGAGTATTCGGATCGGGCCTAAGACTGAAGAGTTTCATGGAGGTTTCTGATGAATTCTTGGAAAACGGCTCCCAGTGGCGCCGCTGCAGCAGGTTTGCTGTGGTGAGGCTGCTCCCCGGGATGCTGCACTTAGCTGGCCGTTCATCTACGTCCAGAGGATGTTTACTGTGCTCAGCTAGTTCAACTCCATGGGTTAAAGGGATGGGAGGGGTGTTAAATGTAAAAATTTATTTTTTATTGTTTATTTATGTATTTTTTATGTACAGCAATTTGAGCTACAATTAATTAATTTGATTTAATGTAATTTTAAAAATTAATTTTATTTTGATTTAATTTAATGTAATAATTTTAATTTAGTTGAATTTATTTTTATTTTTTTAATTTATGTTAAATTTTAATTTAGTGTCAATTTAGTGTAAAAATTTTTGTTGATTTAATTTAATTTATCTTAATTTCATTTAATCGTATTTATTTAATTAAGTTTATTTTAGTTTAGTTTAGATGAGACGAGATAAGAGTAGAGTAGAGTAGAGTAGATCAGATCAGATCAGATCCAATCAGATCAGATCAGTTGAGGTGAGGGGAGGGGAGAGGAGTTCTGTTTAGTTTAGTTTAGTTTAGTTTAGTTTAGTCTAGTCTAGTCTAGTCTAGTCTAGTCTAAGGTAATTTGGCTTGACTTGATCTGATCTTGATTTGAACAGATGCAGTTTTGAGTCAGTTAGTCCAAAACCTCTTGATGGTTTTAGAAAATGATAGAATAGAATAGAATAGAATAGAATAGAATATACCCCATGCTGGGATTGAGCTGCACTGCAAAAAGTGATACATTGGATCAATTAAAAAAAGTTCTGTCAGTTGTTACATTTATTTATTTTTTGTTTGTTTTTTCATCAAATTACATTTTTTTGTTGATGGTTTACTCAACTCAAAAATTGAATTTGATAAACTTTTGTTAATTGATCCAGCGTTTCAGTTTTTACAGAGTGTCCAGCGCCTCACGACAAATTAAATCAGTTAATTCATTTTAAATAAAACAGAGTCAACTAAGAAAAACAAGACACTCAGGTGATTTTCAATTAGAGAAGGTAGAATGTCTGTTAGTCTCTCTCTGCAGTGACGGGATTCTGTTAACCCGACTTCATCTTCATTTAACTGTTGACCAGGATATGCAAACGTTTTGATTTATGGGCCACAAAGAGTCCTAAAAGTCGTCAGAAGGGCCGGACCAGAAGCGGATTCGAGCTGCGTTTAGGTAATTAACCTGATAAGAGTGAGAAATAGCATGAAATCTGGATGAAAACTTTTGATTGGAAATTAATACATATTATTTACACAGAACATTTTGGAGCTTTTCTTTCAAAACTGCGACTTTTGTTTTCATTCTAGTACCAACTGCACCAATGGAGCAAACAGAGAAATTTCCAAATATGGAACTTGTGTTAGTTTATGAGATATTTTTGCTTTTCAGATCTGTTGTTTATGTTTTTTTGTGAGAAAAAGTTCAGAAATGCTGGATATTTGGGAAAAAGACTATCAAACTCTGCTGTTGTAGAGTCCAGATCATCTCTGGATGATCATACTTACCTTTAGTTCTCGCCGTCGGCCTGCAGGCCGCCTCCTCCTCTGCTCCGGCTCTGCCTCAGACCAGGAACATGTCTGCATTGTCCTCATCTGACAAACCAACCAAAAATGATGTTTAAATAAAGTTTTGAATTAATTTGTTAGTTTGCATCTTAATGAGCAGCGTTTCCATTTCCGTATGGTTGAACAGAAACAGAACAAATGTGGCTCAGAATGCCCACAGGTAAATCCACACCTGGATGTCAGCGTGCCACAGGAACATGGTCTTCCCGCCCGTCTCACCGTTTCTGCAGAATGAAGCTGAACCTTCAGTGTTTTGTAGTTTTTGTCCCATTTTAATGAAAGCAGAAACAGGAGGCAGCTTGTTGACATGGATGGAATAAATTGGTGAAACTGACACCAGTCATCCGTGTCCTGAAGCTATTTGTGTTTTGCTGCCTGTCAGCCTGTTCGGTGCAGGGATTAGGATCTCCACAAAGCAGCGTCTGGGCTTCTCTTCTCCAGGATTTATTAAAGAAAGATGTTTTTTTAATAAACCTGTGAAAAAGCAGAAGCTGTGGAGGATCAACCCTTCTCACTTCACCTCGGCTTGCTTTAAAATCACAATTAAGTCTTTTTTTTTTTTACTGAGTCTGAACAGTGTTGGTGGAAGTAATCTATTACATTTGTAATGGCAGACGTTAGACTGGTGGGATGATGGAGGCGGCCAGACTCCTCAGAGCAGGAGGTGGAGAGTTCCCACCCACCAAGGACAGGTGGACCCCATGTGGTTTAAAAGTGGGCAGGAAATCTCTTCAAGACTTTAAAGACTGGATGGCTCTCATCTTTTTGAGTTTTAATGATAAAAAAACTGAAGTGATGGTTTTTGGTCCTATAGCAGCTCCTGTGACCCCTCCTCAGTGGAGCCGGGTCCTTTGACTCCTCATCTCAGACAGTCCGTGTCAAATTTGGGTTTTAAGATGGACAGTGATTTTAAACTTGACTGTCAGATCAGCTCAGTGGTAAAAATCCAGCTTCTTTTATCTGAGGTGAAGGTGAAACCATTTTTATCCAAACGTCATTTTGAGACAGTAATCCATGCTTTTATCACATCCCGGCTGGATTACTGTAACTCTCTTTACTTTGGTGTTAGCCAGTCGTCCCTCTCACGTCTCCAGCTGGTCCAGAACGCTGCGGCTCGGGACCACATCACCCCCATCCCGGCTACCCTTCACTGGCTGCCTGTGAATTTTAGAATTCATTTTAAAATTCTTTTATTTGTTTTAAAATCTTCAAACAACTGTCATACCGCCGTACCTCTCTGAGCTTCTCTGGCCTTACACCCCGACCCGGAGCCTCAGGTCAGCTGATCAGCTTCTCCTGGAGGTACCGAGGTCTAAGAGGAAGCTCAGAGGGGAACGAGCGTTTTCAATCTGTGCACCGAAGCTGTGGAACGCCTTGCCGCTGAGCATTCGACAGGCAACCTCACTGTCCATTTTTAAAACACTTCTTAAAACCCATTTTTTACTCCAGGCTTTTGACACTGAATGAGACTCTGTTCTGCTGGTGTGTTTGACTGTTTTATTGTTTTATCTTTGTTTTTTATCTAGTGTTTTTATGCTTTTATGTAATCTATTTATACTTTTTTTTTAACCTTTTTAACTGTTGTTTTTATTGTTCTTCGGATTTTTAATGTACAGCGCCTTGTTTGGCCGATGGTCATTTGAAAGCGCTATATAAATAAATAAACTTTAAACTTAAATGTGGCCCCAAATGGGTGCGTCAACAGCTTCTTTGGTGGGTACTCAGTGGGTTGGTTCGCTATGCTAGCCAGGCGTCTGGTAGAGGCTCGGGTGAGTGGAGTTCACTACAACAGAGCTCGCTAGCTCGATCTACAGTGGAGACCGCTAGCTCGCTACAAAAATGCTCGCTAGCTTGATACAGAGGAGCTCGCAACAGCAAAGCACACTTTCTAGCTCAGGGCTGCTCATTCCTGGTCCTCGAGGTCTACCACCCTGCCTGTTTTCCAGCTCTCCATGTACTGCTTGCTGCTGATTACCTGGACCAGGTGTGTTCTTTCAATCAGATTGTGGAAACAGGTGACTGATATAATCAACAGCTGGCAGGGCTTGGAGATCTGGAAAATAGTCAGGGTGGTAGACCTCGAGGACCAGGAATTAGCAGCCCTGGTCTAGCTCTATGCAGCGGAGTTTGCTACCTCGACACAGTGGAGCACGCTGATTCGATATAACGGAGCTCACTACTCATTAGTACCTTTACTCATTAATACTGTAGTATAATTTTGTATTAATATTGTAGTATTAAAACTTAATACTTGCTACTAATTACTGAGAGGAAGGGTCTAAGGCAGGGGTGGGCAAACTTTTTGATTTGTGGGCCAGAAAGGGTTCTAAAATTTGGCATAAGGGCCGGACAAGAAGCAGATGGAAGGAGTGATTTGGTAATGAACCTCATAAACTAAAAATATAATATGGAATTTAGAGAAAAACATGCTTTAATTTGGATTAAAATTCACATATATTCATTTAAAAACAGAAAATTGGGGAATTTTAATTTCTAAATTTTGATTTTTGTTCTCTTTTTGGGTTGATGTTCTTCAGAGGAAAATGCGAACTCAAAGAAATCCGAAAAATCACCTTCTTACTCAGAAAGGAACACACACGAACGCCAGAGAAACAACACCATTCATGAGAAGAAACCAGAAATACAATGAAAATAAGACAATAATTAGGATTTTTGATTCAATGTATTTTACTTTGGAGGGCCAGATTTAGTAGCTTAAGGGGCCGTATGTGGCCCCCGGGCCGTAGTTTGCCCACCCCTGGTCTAAGGGCAGGGATATCCACTTTATTTAGTCTGTTTAGTCTTTGGCTACTTTTTCATGTTTCAAGACTATTTTCTACATCTGTAAAATTGCCTGCATGAAGCCAAATGAGGCTACATTTTTTTTGTGATTTTGGGCTATAGAAATAAAATTGAATTGAATTGAACAACAGCTGGTTTGCTCGATTCAACGGAGTTCGCTAATTCGATGAAGCAGAGCTTGCTAGCTCAATACAGCGGAGCTCGCTAGCATGCTACAGCATCCGCCAGGAGACTTGCTAGCAAAGCAAGCTAACCCACTGAGTCCCCACTTAAGAGAAACACAGGTGGAGCCGCCACAGAAACTGCAGACAAACCCGATCAGGATGAACACTTTCTGCCACTTTTAAGACATGCGGGCCTCACTCGGCCTCACTGGTTGGGACAGCACCAAATTCTGTTCTGTTCACACACAACCATGTGGCTCATTTTTTGTTTGTCCTCCTCAGGTGATTCTCACGTCTTTGTAAACACCAATAATCCATCCCATTTGAGGTCATGTTAACCAGTTTCTGCTGTGACACGAGAGCACACTTGATGCTGAACGCTTTTTAACAGATCTATTCTTCCTGATTCTCAGCATTCTGGATCCGATTTCTTTCTCATTCCCTCCTCCAGCTTCCTGTAATCAAACCTCTTCTGTCTCACCTGTTCACCCCTCGTACCTGCGTCTGCTCCCCCAGGACGAGTCCGTCTTGCCCTGATCTTCAGGTTTACCGTCGCTGTAAGCTGTGGACTCCTGGGAGATCCTGAATATTGTGAGGCTTCTTGGTTTTCTCGGCTCGGTTTTCTCTCTGGGGATCTGACCCGTTGGATTCTGTTGCTCCCTGGTTTCTGGAGTTGTGGTTGAAGACTTTCATGAGACTGAGTCAAATTCAGAAGTGTTTTAGTTTGAGAAAAATCTTTAATTGTTCTCCTCACGGATGGTTCCTAAAGTTCAAAGGCTGTAGTTTTGGCACTGAATATTAAGAAAGAAGAAAAGCTGTTTTTTAAGAAAAAATTGTCTTAAAAGAACCAAAATCCCATTAAGAAAGGTTTTTCAGAAGCTAATTCAAAGTGGTTGAACAATTCTTAATAAAACCATCTTCTGACCCAGGGGTCTGCTCTCTGGTTAAAGAAAAATACACATTTTTTAATTTGAAAAAGTAACAAATTTTAGGTTTAAAAAGTAAAACGTTCTTCAACTCCTCCAGGAAAGTATGTATCGCTCCTGACTACATTACCCATAATGCCCCAACAATCCATCCAGCAGTTTGGCTTCACAGTTTACCAAAACTGAAACATTTTGATGGATGTCTGAGCGCTGATAAGTTTTGGTCGTGTTAGCACTCACAACCTGAATTCACGGACCAGAATTTAAGGTGGACTTTTTATTTTTTTGAATAAAAAACATCAAGGATATTTATTCTGAAAACATGATAAGGGTCACTTCATAAACTCTGGTTTATTTATTTTTCGTTTAGATTTAGATTCCCTACATTACTCTCCAACGGGTCCAAAATGCAGCCGCCCGCCTCTTGGTTGGAGACCACATCACGCCGATTTTAGCTTCACTCCACTGGCTGCCTGTACATTTTAGGATTCATTTTAAGATTCTTTTATTCGTTTTTAAGTCTTTACACGGTCTCACCCCATTATACCTCTCTGAGCTGCTTTCTCCTTATTCGCCGGCCCGGTGCCTCAGATCAGGTGATCGGCTCCTTCTGGAGACCCCGAGGTCCAGGCGAAAGCTCAGAGGGGACAGGGCCTTTGCGGTTGCTGGCCCAAGGCTCTGGAACTCTTTGCCTTTGGCTATCAGAGAAGCACCGTCCCTGCCCATTTTTAAAACACATTTTTATGCTCTGGCTTTTAACGCATCATGAGATTCCTGCTCTTTTTAATGTTATTTTACTGCATTTTGTTTTTAATTATTATTTTATTGTCTTTTATGCATCTATTTATCTTGTATCTTAAGTTTTTAGTGTTCAGCACTTTGTTTTAGCATTCTTTTATAGCATAGTGCTATGTAAATAAAGCTGAGTTGAGAATTATCTTTTATTTTGAAAGAAAGTCATGTAGACTTCTAAAGAATTACACATTTATATTTTGAAAAAAGGCTGTTTTCTCTTCATGTTTCTGTTTTATTCATGCTTGAAAAATCAGATTTGTCATATTAGTGACAGTACCACAATTGTCAGTAAAAAATCCTTCAGAATGACTCTGTTAAAGGTTGCAGAGACCCCTGTCCTGACCCCATTGGCAGATTTCTTTTAGGTCAGAATTTCTTCCATATTTCTCAGATTCCTCCCGTCTTTGCAGAGCTCTTCAGACTGGACGTCCTTGGTTTCTTTGTTTCATTAAAGTTCTGTTATCTCTTCCTCCTGTGTTTGGACTGACGTCCTCCCTAAACGGTTCAACTTTCTGCCTCTTCCAGTGTTTGTGTTCAGTCCGGATGTTGCAGTCTGAGCTTTCTGGGTAATAGACCTCAAATCAAAGAAGTTCTGATGGGCTCAGATCCGGTCCGGGTTTTCTCTCTGAAAATAGCTCTCATAAATCGTTCTGAGGCTGGGTCCCGAGGGGCTTTCGTCTCCAACATCCTTTTTTTTTTTTGGCGCCCTGAAGCCCCCTCTCCCTCCCTTTTTGCAGGCGCTCCCCTGGAGCAGATTCGCTCCAAAGTATCCCATCAGCTGCGCTCTGTGGCGCATAATTGGTACCATTAGCAGAAAGCATCCCAGCCTCCATGACTGAACGGTGGCGAGGCGACACTCTGCCTCTGCGGCTCTTTACCGGACCAACTGTTCCTGTCTGTCAGGCTGCAATCATCACATGGGGGGGGCGTTGGATCTCCTGTGATCAGACAGACGGAGCCTTTAACTGGGATTAAAGAGACTATACCATGAAAATTCTACTTTTGGAGGTTTTAAGTGCATTATACTGTTCGTTCCTCACTATAAAGAACCCCAAAGTGGTATTTTGATCTGTTCATGCATTTAATCCTCTAAAAACAGCAGCAGCCCCTCCCAACCAGCAGGTCCTATCGTGCTGACGTCAGCATGATGGTGAACCGCCCCCTCCAGGAAGAATCTGTGCTACAAGTAGAGTTTGGCACCGATTGGGTTCTTTGGTTTCAGTTGCAGTTCCTAATTGGTGTCAATGTCAGTACTTTAGTAATAAAAAGTAATGCCTATATCTTCCTAAATCAACACATTCTCATTCCCAAGTCATATATTGACGCATGGTCTGCTTCAAAAATTGAAGTTTTGGGTTTTTGTGCTGGCTGTTCCCATTAAATCAGAGCTCTCCAACCTCTGTGCCGCAAACCGATGGTCCGCCTCTCTTTCACCGTGAATTTGTTGTTAGTAACCTGTCAAACATCTAACGAGTTACTGGGGTTTTAATCTCACTCGGGGGTGTCTGGTTGACAGCCACTTCCACTGTTTCTGTGTCTCTGTTACTGAGAGGAGTAGACCTTATTTTCCTTTTTTTTAATTAATTATTATTATTGTTTTGATAAAAATAAGTAAAATATCACAGTTCAGGAGAGCCGAGCTGGCTGCCCCCTTCTCCCTGCAGCGGCTGTCCCTCTCCTGGCATGTGGCGAGCTCCGCTGAAGTCCTGGAGGATGGCTGTAACTGCGACAAGACAAAAACGCTCGTATTGGATTAGTATTTTATCTGCTGGTCGGGTCACTACAAAGGTCAGTTTATGATTGGCTGATGCGACGTGTCAAACTTCTTTGATGTGCTTTGACATGCAGCCAATCAGCTCACTCCGTCAGCGGTCTAATATGAGGGATTGGCTGGAACTTCCATGTACTGAATGGAGTGGAAGTGATCGACATGTCTTAAGACAAATAAACGTTCGATGAAACTAAGCACCGAAATGCAGCACCAATTCCAGCAGCATCTTTAGGTTTCTGTAGAAATTAAATAAATTATTATCATTAAATAATAATCGTTCCTACTTGGAACCAAAATTCGGTGCCCAACTCTTGCTACAAGCTCCGCCCCCAGACTACAACAAGCACATACACACTTTTTCCGCAGAACATACGGTGATCATCAGCAAAGTGTTGTAATTTGAGAAAAAGTGGCTCATCTTGTCGCTCATTTGGCTGCGAGAGGTTTAGGTGTTTGTTTAAACTTACAAAAGCCAGCGACAGACCCGCTAGCAACTCTTTAGCCTAATGCTACTTCTCCCTTTCTCCCTTCCCCTTCATTTATCCCTCCACACGGAGAGTTATGAAAAAATAGTGTCTCGTATTTCAGACGTCACTTTTGTTGATGACGTCCCGAATAATCTCCAGTCCACTTGAATGTTTGAAGGAGCTTCTAGCGCTTAAATATTTATAACAACATTGGTTTTATAACTTTAAAAAGGTCATGCTACAACAAAAAGTCATTATTTACATTTATGTAATTTCTGGGGTTCAGAGCGCACTCTGTGGAGAAAAGCGTGATGCAGTTCTACCTCGCAGGAGAGCACTTTGTATGCTATGGAGGTAAATCTGGGCCAATATTATTTGAAACCGAAATAAAATATTTTGAAAAAAAATATTAATGTTTGGCCGAAAAAATAGGTTTCCAGAACTCAAAATTTCAATTTCAAAACTATTTTTTCAGTTTCAAACTTTTTTTTCGTTTACGAACCTCCAAGTTTCAGTTTCAAAACTTTTGGCCCCATTGTGGCGCGTTGGGGCGGGGCTAACACGAGGACCAATCAAAATCGATGAGTTCTGATGCCTTCACTGACTCAGAGAACTGTAACAATTACGATCAGGAAATGGCTGGTCAGTCTGTACTCTCATAGTCTGAAGTTGTCCTAAGACGGGTGTAAAAAGCAGAGTTTTGTAGCATATAAACCGCATGACCAAAACACCGTTCTAGCCCGCTCAAAGCGCCATTTTATTGAGTTAAATACAGGTGAAGAAAACGTTCTTTTGCTGGAATAAAATCTCTCCGTGGTGGGTCGAACTTAATAAAAACACTATGTTAAACCTGTGTAGAACCAGTCAACATTTTGCATATGGTGCTTTTCCACTGATTACTCCTGACTGCAGTGTGTGTTTTGGGGGGACTGCGCTGAGGAGGCTTGGGCAGGCTCAAAGATGACGCCGTGAAATGGGCAGGACTAACACGGAGTGAAAGGCGGAGCCTCAGAAATCGAGTCGTTTTACTTCCGGGTATGAAAACAGTCCACAAAAATGACTCCTATTTCAGTGTTCTGAAGGTAATATATGATCATATATATGGACATAGAACACTCTGAAAGGCTTAAGAAAATCATTATATTGTCCCTTTAAGGGAGGGGTGGGCAAACTTTTTGATTTATGGGCCAGAACGGGTTTTTAAAAATTTGGCATAAGGGCCGGACAAGGAGCAGATGGAAGGAGTGATTTGGTAATGAACCTCATAAACTAAAAAGATAATATGGAATTTAGAGAAAAACATGATTTAATTTGGAATAATATTCACATATATTCATTTAAAAACAAAAAATTGGGGAATTGTAATTTCTAAATTTTGATTTTTGTTCTCTTTTTGGGTTGATGTTCTTCAGAGGAAAATGCGAACTCAAAGAAATCCGAAAAATCACCTTCTGACTCAGAAAAAAACACACACGAACGCCAGAGAAACAACACCATTCATGAGAAGAAATACAATGAAAATAAAACAATAATTAGGATTTTTGATTCAATGTATTTTAATTTGGAGGGCCAGATTAAGTAGTTTAAGGGGCCGCATGTGGCCCCCGGGCCGTGGTTTGCCCATCCCTGCTTTAAGGGGTTCTGGGAGCAATAGAGTGGGATTCCAACAGGAAGTTGGGATTCCTAACTTTTGCATCGTGGGAATGTTGTCCAGAAAACTAAAAAACATTAAAGCAGAGACGCAAATGTCAGTTTCTGCAGAGCTGAACAAACCCAACTGTCTTTGAGACTCACAGAGTAACAAGTTGTCAGTTTCCTCACTGACTTCATTGTTCCCGGCTTTCCTTCTGCTCCGTCTCTGGAACGCCGGCCTTGAACTTGAGCTCGGCACACACCGAGCATTCTCTGTAGCACAGCCTCCCACACACACAGATGGTCGGAGAGACGCTGCGGCAATTAGGCCGATGCATTCGGAGTCTGCGACTGTAACAAGGAGAGAGGACGCCTACCGCCGGATCCCGCCGCGCTCTGAGGTGTGAAGAAATCTCTGCGCTCGCTCTGGCCCCCCGGGGGCCTTTCTGTGTCACCCAGCCGTTTCTTAATTACACCTGAGAGCCTCCAACAGCTGCTCCGATTCCACATCTGCGTCTCCATCAGTCAACCCTGTAAAGCAAGCTGGCAAATAATGGAAGACCCACTTCT
Source organism: Oryzias javanicus (assembly GCA_003999625.1). Lineage (NCBI taxonomy): Eukaryota > Metazoa > Chordata > Actinopteri > Beloniformes > Adrianichthyidae > Oryzias > Oryzias javanicus. Next base: position 30,595,031 of record CM012442.1, read on the forward strand.
CTTTTTTAACTCAACAGTATTTTTTTTTTTAATAAAGGAGGTCACGCTGAAGTACATGTGCTGCTTAAATGTACTTTTAGTGGGAAGAGAAGATGTGAAAGTCAAAGAAAATCAAATCAGTTTCCTGGATGACAAAAAAAAAAACTTTAAAGGAAACAATTACAGAAAAATCTGCCCCACAACCAGCTCAGTGAATATTTTCCAACAGAAAGACGGTGTTTCTCCTGCGGATGTGTTGGCATCACTGCGAGCGCGGAGGCTCGATGGGACTAATAAAAGCTGGCAGCTAAAAATACTGCTGAGACCCCGAATCTCTGCAAGATACAAAACTTTCTGAGAGCGGAGATGTGCAGCTCAAAGCCAGATCGCAGACAGCCAGGCCATGCAAATGAGTGTTTTTATTTATGAAGACAGGGGGCTGCGGCTCCTCGCCGGGAGCCAGAGATTAGGACTCTGTTTCTGAAAGCAGCAGGTGAGGAGTTGGAGGAAAACCAAAGAGAGAACGACGGGCTCATTGCAGAGAACAGAGCAGAGCAGTTTGCAGTAATTACTGTGTGGGGAGGCTGGAGACCAGAGGAGGAAGATGATGATGATGGACTGCAGATGCAGACCCCCCCACCACACACGCACCTGGTCTGCATTCATAACATACGACAGAGAAAGCAGGTTCTGGTTCTGGCTCCATGTTTCAGATGTGATTAGGTCTCTGAACGAGAATCAAAGCTGAAAACATCTAAACCTGAATGAACGCTGAAGTTATTTAAATGTCATTGATTTTCAAGGAAAATTGGATAAAAACTATATGTGGCAACACGAGTTATGGGGGTTGTCAACAACGCCACCTGGGGGTGCAATGCCCCAGGAAAAAAGAGAGAAAAGCAGTGTAGGTCGTACTTTGAACGAGGCAGAGGCGGTGGTCTGGTTTAAAATATAATTTATTATAATCCAATTAAAAGCAGTATAAAAATATGCTTTTAATTTAAACCAGTTAAAATGTTCAGGAGGAGGAGCTTACCAAGGTGGCTCGAACTACAACAAAACCAAACCAAAACAAACACCCAAAAGTGTGATGCACTGCACTCGTGATGGAAGAATCACAGCACACAGGAACCCGTCACCAAAGTAGCCGTCCACCCTGAGCTCCAACCTCCTGGAACAGAAAGAGTAAAACAATAAAAATCTCCACAATTAAAAAAACAATTAAAAGATGAGTGCACGTCGGGGCGCAGCCCGACGGCGAACGACAGGTGTTAGTAGAGGATTCACAGTTCCACAGACGCCGCTGCACACACGGCCTCCACCGTCACTGCAGGGGTCCGTCCGTCCGTCCACTCCGTCCTGACGCAGCGATGGAAAGGGGAGACCCGATCCGAAACGAAGATAAAAACAACAGTGGCAAAGCAGCAGCACGCAACTCCCTATTGCGGGGAGGGAAGCCACGTGCGGAACCAGAGACAGTTTCTGGGGAAAAAGAACATTTTAAAATGCAGGACCTTCAGTAGAAGCAGGGGGATCACGGCTCGAGACATACCGGTCACTGAGAGGAAGTGGGTTTGGGTGACAGCTCACGTCACCCTGCAGACGCTGTTCTGCAGCCGCACTGCCGAGGCAAAAGTCCACGTCAAGCCTGCAGGCGCTGTTCTGTAGCCGCACTGCCGAGGCACCGTACCAAGGAACTGGAAAGTCATCTAATGAGTTTCCAGCCCATATTTGAATCTGCGCGCTACGGAGCCCGGCTTACCTGCCCGTGTCACGGCCTTCCCACTTCCTGGTAGCTGTACGGTGGCCGAAAAAGCTCATACCAGGAAGCGAATGGGACGGGCTTTTAAAGCACCATCCCCCAATCAGCAGGTCTGACCTACTGCTTCATAATTGGTGGGCGTGTCCTACTCACCACAATCTACCCCGGTTTTTTTCATCATCGTCCCGATGACCTAACTAGTCCCAGGGTCTAAACAGGGCCGTAACCAAATTAGAAAATGGTTGTTGGGTACCTTCACTTTCCAGCACAGGTTCAGTTGCAGACCTTGGAAGGTGATGAGGATTCTGATGCTGACCTGCAGTGGACCGGTTTGACCTGCGAACCACTGGTTCTGGTGCAGCTGGACAGCTGGGTGATGCAACGGGTGGCACTGGCTGATTAGGAGAGCTACTCTGAGGGGCAGTTCTAGACACCTCCACAATCATGTCTGGCAACGAAGACGATGCCGGCCGGGGAATCCCAGAGACCCCCACCGCTGGGAAAACGGGTGATTCAACAGGAGCTGCTTGAAGAGGCTCTCTCAGGATAACCAAGTCAATGTCATTGTCCAAGTCCCCACCTGAACGAGACAGAGCAGAAGTTAAAGACTCGCTAGGACAAGCAGCCTCCACAAGAGGCTCACCCAACCATGCCTTAAGCAATGAGCGGTGAACTTGTTTAGAGCGAGCCAAATCGTTCACTGGAGCAATCGTGTACACCGACCCACCGGCACCTGGTGCTTTCAGGACTTTGTGGATCACAGAACTCCACAAATCCTGAATTTTGTGGCGTCCCCTGACCCCCAAGTTTCTGACCAAAACTTGCTGACCTTCTATCAGTGGAGAGTCTTTGGCTTTCTGGTCGTGGTTATGCTTCCTTCTGGATGCCGAAGCTTTCAGGCGCTCCTGGGCTCCCTTATGAGCAACCTGCAGCCGAGCCTGATGTTCTTGGATCCACTCATGAACCCCCCCCACAACCATGGTCATCTACCCTTCCTAGAAGAAAGTCAATGGGAAGCCGTGGCTCCTGGCCAAACATTAGGAAAAAAGGAGACTCACCCGTGGACTGATGTGGGGTTGTATTATAATAATACAACCCTGGGGCAGACATGCATGCCAATCCCTTTTCCTAGACACCGGCAGAGTCCGCAGTAGATTGTGCAGTGTCCTGTTAAAGCGCTCTACCTGGCCATTACCAGCAGGGTGGTAGGGGGTTGTGCGAGACTTTTGTATCCCATAAAGGCTACACAGTTGAGCGATGAGCGAGCTCTCAAAGCTACGACCTTGGTCAGAGTGGAGGCGGGCTGGGACACCAAACTTTGAAAACCATTCCTGCACCAGAACATTGGCAACGGTGGAAGCACACTGATCCCGTGTTGGAACTGCAATGGTGTATTTGCTGAAAACGTCAGTCATAACTAAAACGTTCTCAACTCCATTCCTTGCAGGTTCCAAAAGTGTGTAGTCAATGGCCAGAATTTCATTAGGCCGTGATGCCATCAAATGCCCCATTAGACTGAGAGCAGGCTGGGGGGCATCTTTTCCCATTTGACATCTCTCACATGTCTGGCACCACTGGGTGACTGCTGATGCCATGCCTGGCCAATAACAGCGTGATCTTAATAAGGACAAGGTCCTCTCAATTCCCTGATGGCCATGTTCTTGATGAACTTGGGTTAGGACGTCATTCCTGAGGGAGCTTGGCAGAACCAGCTGCATAACTGGTTCAGCCCCGTCTGGGCGCCTCACCTGGCGGTACAAAACCCCATCAATGTCATAGAGCCGATCCCACTGTTTCAGCAGAGTCAACACAGAGGGGGACAACTGCTTCCGCTCCCCTGCATCTGGACGTCTCTGGTGTCTCCAAAAGTCCAGAAAAACCCCAATTGTTGGATCTGCTTGCTGGAACTGACCGAGCTCTATAGGGGTTCTCTCAACAAAAGCCGCAACTGGAGCATGAGCCGCTTCGACAGACAGTGGCCCCAGCGCTTGCCGTAGAACCGGCGGAACAGAGGTACCTGGAACCACCAGATCCACATCAACACTGTTCCAAGAGTGTTGACGCGACAACGCGTCTGCATTTTTGTCATTACGACCCGGCCTGTACTTTATGTCAAAGTCGAAAGCAGCTAGTTGAGCTGCCCAACGCTGCTCTGTGGCCCCCAGCTTGGCGGTGGACAGGTGACTAAGGGGGTTGTTATCAGTACAGACGACACACTTCTGGCCCAGCAGATAGTCCCGGAACTTCTCCGTCATGGCCCACTTAAGGGCCAGAAACTCCAATTTCATGGAGCTATAGTTGGACATATTTCGTTCTGTGGGCCTCAACCCCTGCTTGCATATGCTATTGGTCGCACTTTCCCCTCCCTTTCCTGGGAGAGCACTGCCCCCAGACCTGCATAACTGGCATCCACCTCCAGTATGAAGGGAAGAGAGAAATCTGCATATGCCAACACTGGAGCCGTAGTCAACTTAACCTTCAATGTGTCAAACGCCTGTTGACATTCTTCCGTCCACTCGCCAGGGCTAGCCCGGGGGCTTCTGCTTTGCTTCCTTGCACCCCACTCTGCTGCCAACCTGTGGAGCGGCGCTGCCAGCTTGGCGAAACCCTCCACAAACCGCCTATAATAGCTGGCAAATCCCAAAAATGAGCGCAGCTCAGTAGCAGTGGAGGGACGTGGCCATCGAGCCACGGCGTCCAACTTCGCAGGGTCAGTGGACACGCCCTGGTCAGAGATGACATGACCCAAATATTGTACCTGCCGTTGGAGGAAAGAGCACTTTGACAGTTTCACCTTAAGGCCTCCAGCTGCAGCCGTCCCAGAACCACCTCCAGCCGTTCTAAATGCTGGGGGATGGTTGATGAAAAGACCACTATATCATCCAGATATAGGAGCAGTGTCTGACCCTGTTGGTCACCAAAAGTCTCTGCATCAGACGTTGGAACGTGCTAGGGGCATTGCAAAGCCCAAAGGGCATCCGATTCCACTCAAATAGCCCGAAGGGAGTACAAAACGCAGTCTTTGGGCGGTCAGCCTCCGTTACTGGCACTTGATTGTAACCACTGGCCAGATCCAGTGTTGAAAACCAACGGGCACCAGTCAGTGAGTCTAACGTCTCCTCAATACGCGGCAAAGGGAACGCATCTTTCCGGGTCTTAGCGTTTAAAGGACGGTAATCAACACACATCCGAAGGCTGCCATCCTTTTTCTTCACCAGTACAAGTGGCGAGGAATACGGACTACTGCTCTCCGGATGATCTGTGTTTTTAACAACTGGTTGATGTGTTCCTTTACCACCTCATATTCTGAGGGTGGGATTCGTCTGTACCTCTGCCGGACTGGTGTATCATCAAGGAGGGGGATGTCGTGTGAAATGAGGTTTGTGCACCCCAGATCTCCATCGTGGGCAGAGAAGACGGAACTGTATCTGTTCAAGAGAGACTTAACCTCATCTTGATCCTCAGCCGACAGCATGGACAAGTCAACGTCCCCTATCTGAGATGGTACCGTTGGCAAGGCGACCTGTGCCCCACAGTAACCACCTCGCTGACCCCAGCTGGGAGGCTAACAACATGAACTGTGTCCAGGGTGCCTAGAAGAGTGCGAGAATTTAAAGACACATCAGTGGAGCCAACGTTAACGATGGGGATATAAACTGTGCCTCGAACCACCTCCACTAAGGAGGGGGAAGCCAGGAGTCCAGCAGGTAGTTTACAGTCCGAGGGATCAAACAGCACTGTGCGATCAGAATACCGCTCTGAGCACGTCGCACCCAAAATTTCATGGTCCCCCCTGGTATGCGGCACCCTTCTTTCCCCTGACCTTGACCCGACCTGGTAGTGCCTGAGATTCTTGCGTGATGGCATGATGACACTGTTGCAATGCTTGGACCACAGACTCTGGAACCCCTGAGACCATAGACTGCTCGAACATGGCCATCCCATGCTGGCCAAACAGTTCGTGGCAACACTTCTGGAGCACATTCATCCCTAAAACACCAGGGGCCTGCGAGACGATGGCACTGGGCGGGTCTTTAACGACCAACACCCACATTTCTGCATCAGTTTCCCACAAAGCTGATATCTAATTCCAAATACCCAATGTAGGGGATGGACAACCCGTTTGCTGCTTTGAGTTGCAGCCAGTTACAATGGTGGAGGCGTTCTTTGTTCAAAGGCTCAAAGTGTTTTTGAAAGAAACTTTGTGTAATTGTCGATACCATTGATCCAGTATCTACCAAACATTTTACCTGAACACCTCCCATGTCTACACTTAAGTAGGGACACTTTGAAATTAACCGGCCGGCATCATCAACATCACCCGACATCTGCTGTGAGCCCATCACTGCCCCACCTAAACTTTGGCTCTGCGGTTTGGTGGGCGCTAGTTTTCCGAAGCCGGAGGTTTAGCCTTACCCGACTGGGATGAGGGTTGGGAAGTTCTAACGCCGTCACATTCTCTCGCAAAATGGCCAGGCTGCCCACAGCGCCTACAAACCATTTGCCGGTTGCGCGGTTCACGGTTCTGCTGGCAAGATCTCTGCAAAAGACCAACATTCTTGGTGAGTTCATTTAACTGCTCTTGCTGGGCTCGAATCAGTTCTTTTAACTCACCAATTTCAGATGTTGGGCGGCCGTGTGTGATCTGCTGAGAGCCACCCTGCATCCCATACTGTGTACCAAAAATCGAAGGAACTGAGGTGCTCTGGCTTCTAGTGCCCCCCTGCAGACCTTCCTGTTCCCACTCATGGCCTCCCTCCTGACTTCTAATAAGGTGGAATCTGGGTGGCCCCGAACCCATTTTTTTAACTCACGGCGCAGCAAGCTGTCCAACACGTGTTCGGTGAACTGGTCCCTCAACAGAGCTTCTGCATTTATCATCCTGCATGGTGACTGCTGTTTCACCCTTTCCATCAAACTCATCAGCGCCAAGGAAAACTCAAGCACGCTCTCCCCATCCTGCTGTTTCCTAGAGAAAAAGGCCTCCTGCAATGAAACATAAGATTGCGAGCACCCATACAGCTCTCTCAACACAGAGGTTATTTTTATAGGGTCACATTTTTCGGCATTAGGCCGGAACCTTATCTCTGCACGCGCTTCCCCTTCCAGGTGATCGAACATAAAAAAGGCCTGTTCAGACCCAGACAAGTGTCTGGCCCTACTACAGGCTTGTACCTCTTCCAGCCACTCTTCAAGAGAGAGGTTGGACATCCCACTAAACATGGGGCATCTACGATCCCTGGGAACAAAAATGAGTCTCTCGGTCACTGGTCCTGAAGCCATAGGAGGAGAATCAGAGGTCACCTCGGTACTTGGGCCTGCCACAGGTTCTGGTTGAGTTGGAACCCGTTCCTGACGCAGCCTCTCATTATCAGCCTTAAGCTGGGCAACGAGACTCTTCAGCTCTCTGAGTTCTTCCTCCATGTTTATGAACCGAAGTAGTATTGCAGACCCTGAGGACTCAGAAAAAAAAAGTTTATGCTGCTGCTTTGCCTTTTAAAAAAAAAACCACAAACATAAAGACAATGTTAAAACATCAAATGGCTAAAAAAAATTAAAAACACACCAGCCTCTGCCCTAAATGTTAAAGATCCTGCCAACAACGCCACTTTGTGGCAACACGAGTTATGGGGGTTGTCAACAACGCCACCTGGGGGTGCAATGCCCCAGGAAAAAAGAGAGAAAAGCAGTGTAGGTCGTACTTTGAACGAGGCAGAGGCGGTGGTCTGGTTTAAAATATAATTTATTATAATCCAATTAAAAGCAGTATAAAATATGCTTTTAATTTAAACCAGTTAAAATGTTCAGGAGGAGGAGCTTACCAAGGTGGCTCGAACTACAACAAAACCAAACCAAAACAAACACCCAAAAGTGTGATGCACTGCACTCGTGATGGAAGAATCACAGCACACAGGAACCCGTCACCAAAGTAGCCGTCCACCCTGAGCTCCAACCTCCTGGAACAGAAAGAGTAAAACAATAAAAATCTCACAATTAAAAAAACAATTAAAAGATGAGTGCACGTCGGGGCGCAGCCCGACGGCGAACGACAGGTGTTAGTAGAGGATTCACAGTTCCACAGACGCCGCTGCACACACGGCCTCCACCGTCGCTGCAGGGGTCCGTCCGTCCGTCCACTCCGTCCTGACGCAGCGATGGAAAGGGGACCCGATCCGAAACGAAGATAAAAACAACAGTGGCAAAGCAGCAGCACGCAACTCCCTATTGCGGGGAGGGAAGCCACGTGCGGAACCAGAGACAGTTTCTGGGGAAAAAGAACATTTTAAAATGCAGGACCTTCAGTAGAAGCAGGGGGATCACGGCTCGAGACATACCGGTCACTGAGAGGAAGTGGGTTTGGGTGACAGCTCACGTCACCCTGCAGACGCTGTTCTGCAGCCGCACTGCCGAGGCAAAAGTCCACGTCAAGCCTGCAGGCGCTGTTCTGTAGCCGCACTGCCGAGGCACCGTACCAAGGAACTGGAAAGTCATCTAATGAGTTTCCAGCCCATATTTGAATCTGCGCGCTACGGAGCCCGGCTTACCTGCCCGTGTCACGGCCTTCCCACTTCCTGGTAGCTGTACGGTGGCCGAAAAAGCTCATACCAGGAAGCGAATGGGACGGGCTTTTAAAGCACCATCCCCCAATCAGCAGGTCTGACCTACTGCTTCATAATTGGTGGGCGTGTCCTACTCACCACATATATTTAAAAAAGAGAAATTTATAAAAAGTCTAAATTTCTTCATTATTTAATTTCTTTACGCTTCAAACAAAGAGAAAGAAAACCACATTTAGTTTGTCGTTATGAACCATTAAACTACTCAGTTTAGGAACTGAATCTTGAATTTGAACATTTTAGAGGTCAAAGGTTTGAGACATGAAATCTTGCCCCGCATCCATCAGCTTGTTGCATAACTTCATGTGTTTTTTGGTTCTGTTCGTTTTTGCTGAGTCATGCCATCACTCTGACCTGAGGAAGAGCTTCTTCTCCTCTTCTGTCCGTCAGGGTCAAAACAGGAAAAAGTCTGAAATTGAATTGAATTAAATTGAATGCCTTTATTGTCATTGTGGATGCCACAATGAAATTTAGGTACAGCTCACACCGTTGTGGACAAAAAAATACAAAACACAGACAGGAAAGAGTAATAAAATACAAAATAAATAGAAGGAGGACATCTAACTATACAGATATGTGCAAATAAAAACGGGTATGTGCAAAGCGGGCGGATGCAGAGGGAGGAGACACCCGACTGGATGTGACTCTGTTTGATCTTATTAGAAGGGTGGCGCAATCAGTGAGGAGAGCAGGAGAGGAGGAATATCGCTTTAATAGCAGAGCTGTGGAGGAAAAGACAACAAAAAAAAACTCCAGCTTGAAGGGGTAAAGACTTCCTGAAGAGCAAACAAACGATGATTCGGGATCAGCTGATGAAGAAGGGGATGATGCTCATTTTAATGAGGAATGCAATCTTCTGGGAAAATACAAAAAAATGTTTAAAAAAGAAAAGAATTGGACACCGGAGGACTGTGAGGACGATTGTTTTACTCAAAACTCTTCAAAAAGATGCAAAGAAAACAGTGAAATGATTTCATCAAAGGACAAAATTTTTAATGTTTTATTATGTCTCTTTTAATGGAGCTCCTAAAGGGACATTAAGGTAAAAAAATATGGTTACAATTTGGTGAGGACCAATTAGTATCTGGTTAGAACCAATTTCTATCTTAGAGTAACTGGTGAGCTCTAGGTACTATCTGGTGAAAAATAGTTACTACCTGGTGCGTACCAGTTACTATTTGGTGAGCACCAGTTATTATTATTGGATGAGTACCAGTATCTATCTGGTGAGCACCACTTACTATCTGGTGAGCACCATTATCATCTGGTGAGCACCAGTTATTATTATCTGATGAGTACAAGTTAGTACTATCTGATGAGCACCAGTTGCTATCTGGTAAGCACCAGTTATTACTGTCTGGTGAGCACCAGTTACTATCTGGTTATCACCAGTTATTATTATTTGATTAGTACCAGTTAGTACTATCTGGTGAGCACCAGTTGCTATCTGTTGAGCACCAGTTATTACTATCTGGTTAGCACCAGTTACTATCTGGTGAGCACCAGTATCTATCTGGTGAGCACCAGTATCTATCTGGTGAGCACCACTTACTATCTGGTGAGCACCATTATCATCTGGTGAGCACCAGTTATTATTATCTGATGAGTACCAGTTAGTACTATCTGGTTAGCACCAGTTACTATCTGGTGAGCACCAGTATCTATCTGGTGAGCACCAGTATCTATCTGGTGAGAACCAGTATCTATCTGGTGAGCACCAGGATCTATCTTGTGAGCACCAGTATCCATCTGGCTAGAAAAAGATTTAATATTTTTTGTTTTTTTTAACAAAATGATCTTTGTTTCCAGTTCTTTTTGACTATTCACCCTAAAAATGTTGATAAAATATAGAATTCTTTCTGTCATCAGATCAGATTTTTACTCACAAGCATTTATTTAATAGTTTAGACAACAACTTTTAATGATGACGACTGAAAACTGACTGTAATTGCATAGAAGAAGTGTAAACAAACAAACCTGCACATGTGGATTTACCTGTCGTGATCAAGTCTTCCTTTATGAAGATCAATGATTTCCCTGAAATTTGTTTTCCCTAATTATTCTACAGACTCCGCTGACACCTTCAGAGCTGATCCCGTCTCAGGCGTGTTGAGGCGTCTCTCATCGGTTCTGATAAAATCTGTCGCCACACCTGCTGATGTTCAGGTTTTTCTGCTGCACATTAGGAACAAACAGCAGCTACCAAAATAAAAGCATTTATTTACAGACGTGTTCTTGAGGTGGAAAGCGTCTTAATAACAAAAGTTTCTTTATTTAATCTCTGCGCCTCTTCTTAATCTTTTTAGTTCCTCTGAGGTTTTGATTTGCAGTAAAGCAATTCCAACAGAAATGATTTGTTTCTGCCTTTGTGATTTATTGATTTGACCAAAGGGAAAACAGTCATCTCATCTAAATCAGATCTGAACCAGCCGGAGGCTCCGGCGGATGGTGGATCCGTTTATTTCACAGCCCCACAGGCTGCAGCAGACGGGTTCTTGTCTTCACTCGTTGTTTGGTTGTTGTTCTACACAAACAGACTTTTTTGATAATTTTCTAAAAACTTTATAGACAATCGTACAGGTTCACGTGATCTTGACCTCTTCTCCAAAGGAGGGTGTTCCTGTGGCCTTGTGGATCCCCTTGGAGCTCAACAACAGCTGCATATCAGTTCTTAACGTGACTTAGATGAAGCGAATATCAAAGTCTGAACGGGGGGGGCGGGACCACGACGAGATCAAACTTCTGACAGAAATGAAAACAGGTTTTTCTGTGACGAATCCACGGATGTTTGTGTCGCAGAGTGTGACCTGCTGCTGCCTGCTTCCCACTTTCTCTCTTTCTGTCATGCACAACTGAACCTGCGCTAATGCAATCCTAAAGTCAATACCCCCCATGCCTTTTGTTATGTTTCTCCGACAATAAAGCGTAACGATAATAAATCGATGCGCTCAGACATTCAGTTACTTTGGTTTTCATTTTATGAGCCATCATTTACAGACAAAAACAATCTTAAAGTCCCTCTCTGATCACCCTCCGATCTGTTTTCAAACCACTCTCAGTGTTTTTTTTTTTAATTATGATAACGTTTCTCCCCAAAATCTAAAAACTTGTTTTATATTTTAGGATAAAGTTTCTGCAGAGTGGCAGGACTTCATCAGAAATTCACTCCTGAGTTGTGAGCGGAACATTTAGAAAGGAGCAACCCCGCCCCCCTAGCCCTCCCCATTACTGCTTGCAGTACCTCCCACTAGCTTACAGCCCCTCACAACCCCTAACTTCACATTAATAATGCCACAAAAATGACGAGTAATATCGAAGCTATCCAGCCATACAGTCTGGGTCCAGATTCCAAGAAGATGAAGACATTCATGGATCTAATTTTCTGCAGGTGAAATTCTAGGAATTTTGAAAAAAAAAACAGTATCGCAATGACACTGTTTCCATTAAATCATGATTATGTGACAAAACACAAAGTAACTCGCGCGATAAGCATTTTTTTTTTTATTCGCTAAAAGGGAGCATTTGGGGGACGTCCCAGCACTGTGGCACAAGCCCTGAGCGAAAGTTTAAGTCTGTTCAGCGGTATTTAAGAAAAATAGCTGTATATATATGTATATATTATATATATATATATATATATATATGTATAAATATATGTAAATATGCATAATATTGTATACATAGTATATATTACATATGTATATTATATATATATATAAATATATACTATGTATACAAATATTATGCATATTATATATATATATATTTATATAGTATGCATAATATTTGTATACATAGTCTATATATATATATATATATATATATATATATATATATATATATATATATTACTATGTATACAAATATTATGCATATATATATATATATTATATATATATGCATAATATTTGTATACATAGTATATATATATATATATATATTATATATATATATATGCATAATATTTGTATACATAGTATTTATTATATATTATATATATATATATATATATATATATATATATATACACACACATATATATGTATATTCATATATATAAAATTAAACTCATATGTGTATGTCCTACGTTATCAAAAAAATATCTCAAAAACATATTAAAAACACTATTTCATTGAAGGTCTTATGTTTTTTTTTCCTGACCCGGTTGTTGATCTTTTGTAGACACAGTTTAGTTTGTCGTTATCCGTCACTCTGCGAACCGAAGTTGATGAGCGCCGTGACAGCAACACGTCCGATGAAATGAGCTCAGACACGTCGTCCTGACAGACCCACAGAGAAAACTCATTACTGAGTTCTGCAACTGCAGCTCAGGTTCCAAGAAGTTTGTGTTGGCTTTCTTTCAAAAATAACAAAACCACGTTATCCAAAAGGGAACAGATATTAGGGTTTTTTTTTTCCTTTTTTAATTCACTTTTGCATTTTTTTCCTGAAAACGCTCTTGGGGGTTTTCATACACGCCCTCGACCTATTCTGCAGCACGCGTACATTCTTCACCAAACTTTCCAATGAACAGCAGTTACTTTAACCTGGATGAAGTTGACCTTTGTGCGGGAAAAAGCTGCAGCTTGAAGATAAATCAGGAAAACAAAAAGATTCTCAGTCTTTGACTCTGGTGACACTTAAACGTAAAATCTTTAACGTACTGTAACTTTTCACCCGGTGACACGATCAACGTAATTCCATCAGATTGTGAAGGAGAAAAGCGGTTTTCTCTTTCACAATCTGATGGAATTACAGAACATAATGAAGCAGTCTCCGCCGATCATGTTTATTTGCCTGTGACTTCCTCCGCTCTGCAGCTTTCCGACTGTTGCTCTTCGCTGACAGGAGAGCGGCGCGACTGGTTTTCAGTCGTCACCAGCTGTCAGATCACAACAACGTGACATTAAGATCCACAATTATCTTTTGGCACGATTTTGGTTCTTTCCTTGACTCCTCCTCGCAGACACCAGAAAAACATTTCTTTTGTTTCACCAAGAAGTGGAAAAAAAACCTCAAAGTACAAATGTGTTATTTTTAATCTGATTTAATTGTAAAAAAAAAATGTCAAACTACAAAAGTGCAGAAATTCCACTAGGACAGTTTGGGTTCAAAGTTTAATGGCTGTAAAATGTCCGTTTTTTTCCTCGTCAGTTAATCTTTGTAAACACGCAGGTTTTGTTTGAGGACGTTTTTTCTTTTAGCCGACAAGCGTTTTTTCCTCATGATCACCACGGCAACCACAGCAGCGACGGCGACTGTCACTACTGCCACGACGACCCCCACCGCCACGTACACGGGGGCATCTCTCCTGCTCACGGCGGTCTCTCCTTTGAAGAGGCACACGACTTCCTCCTCAGCGTACTCGTACTCGTCGTATTGTTCTAACGTGTCCTCATACTGAGGGTCCGCCAGAACCACGCAGCGGTACTCCAGCGTCTCGTTGGCCTTCACGTCGGCGATGTGGAGCGCGTCTCCGGCCCCGATCACCTGCAGTCTGCCCTTCAGGTCTTCTGGAACGTGATCCTCATCCATCTCCCAGATGGGTTCGTAGTGGCCCGGCAGAACTTGGCGCTCCCACAGAATTCTGGGAGACTCGCCCTCTCCGTGATTGCATTCCAGCGTGATGTTGCCGCCCACATCGGCAGTTTTTGTGTGGGATTTTTTGGAGGGGCAATAAAAGAGAGTGTACTCTATTTGAAGCAAAGAGGAGAGGCACAGGTACTTCCCTCCGTGGTATTTGGCGACGTGGGGAATGATCAGGGAGAAGTTAGATTCCTCCGGGGACAGGTACAGGTCACTGCTCCCCGTGCTGACGCTGCTGATTTCCCCCAGAGGGGTCTCCCACATCTGCTGCCTGCCATGAACGGGACAGTGCAGAACGACGGTTTCCCCGGGGGACACAAACAGGCTCCAGGTCTCGGTGACGTCCTCGTGGTCGAAGTACTGGAAACTGAGGCAGTCCGTGTCTCTGAACACCACGCAGTAAAACTTAGGGTTGTTGCGCACAATCGTCTTATCCAGCAACAGAGTCGTGGCGTTCGTCCTGACCTCCAACCCCCCCTGAAACTCCTCTACCAGGGGCTCCAGGGAAACGCTGCTGTCGAGGAAGAGTGCGGGGGCGTAGGTGGGGAAGGTCTCCCAGTACCAGTGCAGGAAGAACCCGGCCGCGCCGACCGTCGAGGTGTTGCACCGGAGCTCAGTTCTGCCCTCCGCGTTGACCCTGGGCTCTGCGGGATCGACCTCCTGCTGGCACACCAGGACCTGCTCCGAGTCGTTGGTGGCCAGCTCGCCGTCCTTCCAGCACTCACTGACGTAGATCCTGGAATCCAGCTTGGTGAGATTGTGGATGTGCAGCCCGAGCAGATCCGCTCTCTGCTGGAGGAGCATCCGTCCCAGCAGGTCTGCGGGGGGGGCGCGCAGCGCTGCTGTTTTCCGAGAAGTTGGCGATCAGCTGGAGCCCCCCCGGACCTGACCTGTAGGCTACGAAAGAGTCGGCTCCGAAACAGTCGCCCATCCCTATGGGGGTGTTCTCGCCCTTGAACACGGTCACCGGCTCCTTGCCGCTCACCTGATGGAGGAGGAGGAGCGGGAGGAGCGGGAACCGGAGGCAGGTCATGCTGTCTGTCTCTGCCAGGCCACTCTGGGATCTGAGCACACCGAGTCTGCTTAAGCAAAGCACTTCTACTGTAGCCCCGCCTCCGATGATGTCAGCCCTGATCTTGAGTAGACTTGAAGGTGTCAGGAATGGCAGACAGGAGCAGGTTCATCTGCGCTGAAGGTCGTGGGTCCACCTGCACCGAGCGGCGAGGAGTGACGGGCATGTTACCTGTCAGCGGTGGGCGTGGCCGGTCACAACCACATTACACCTGTCAGCTTGTGGGAGAGAGTGTTTTACCTCTCATGTAACAAGGCCTAATGACACATTTGCAAATGCGTGCAGTGAATGTTGTTTTTTTTTTTCTGTCCCATCACGCTCTCACAGACCCGTGAGAGCTACTACGTCTGATAAAAATCTGATAACATTATCTTCTCTAGGAGATTTCAGGATTTTGTTTTCTGTGAAGCAAAAAAAAAATGTTTGGATTTAATCTTCAGTGTCAGTTACATCCTCATAAAAAAAGAGGATCAAGATACAGAAAATATCTGGGTTTGGCTGGCAAACTGTGACCCAGCCTCTTTGCTCCTCTGTAATCTGATTTCTTATAAGAGTTTCTTCGTTTCACACCAACCATCAAACTGTGAGGGCTCCAAACGCAGTTGGTTAACCTGCCTCCTTCTGCACTTTGCTTCACCTTTGTTATCTAGTTTCCATTCAGACGCCTCTGTTTGGCACAAGGAAATACCGACACGAAAAACAAGTATAATCTGCGGCACAAGCACTTCCTTTGTTTCGTCCAGCGTCGAGCTCTTTGTTTGAGCGTTTCACGTCGCGCTCGCTCCCTTGCTTAATGCTTAATCTATAACTGCTGCGCGTCTGAGGTGGGAAAACAACGGCGGGTTGTAAAAGTCTCTGTCCTTGAACTGATTGTTCCTTCCTGTAGAAAACTTCCTGGAAATCCCCGCACCTGTGCCGGTGGAAAGTTAGGTGCTTGTCTCACTTCTGGGAGATTTTGTCTATTGCGACATAAGGAGATGTCTGGCCTGAGTGGATAAAGAGCAGTTAAACATACATTAACCAGACGGTGGGAAAACTCTATAGCTCCTGTGAGGAGATAGAGGAGTCTGCGTGTCAAACCAGCTGGCAGAGGAGAACTTGTGCTGTTACCTGGTTCATACCGTTCACCTTTATGCACCGTTTGCAGCTTTCAGAGCAGATTCCTTCATACTGAGCGTGACTCTGGTCACTCATTTGTCAGGGAAACTCATCAGATGTCTGCCAAGTCTGGTTGTTGTTTTAGTTTTATTTTGTCCAAAAAAATCCATGTTTATTTTTTAGATCTTAATTCCTGCAGCCTTGT
The DNA here is from genome assembly GCA_003999625.1 of Oryzias javanicus. NCBI lineage: Eukaryota > Metazoa > Chordata > Actinopteri > Beloniformes > Adrianichthyidae > Oryzias > Oryzias javanicus. The sequence goes on from CM012442.1 coordinate 30,611,350, forward strand.
TCAAACTCCTAACAAAAACAGTTAGGAGGTTGACTGAGAATCAAAGAATGATGAATTGCTTTTTGTTTTAAATGAAAGAATGTAGAGAAATAACAAGATATTTCCCACGAAGCTGATGCCACACACCGACATTTTCAACTGGAAAAGCTGCCTCCAAGAATGCTAGTGTGAATGTAGTCGCTGAAGGTGCTGAGGCTGTTTGCAAAATGCTAAATTTGCTAAAAGACTACAAATTTTGTGATAGAATGATGAAGTTGGCCTAAATTTCTGAAAATATTATAGTAATATTGCTTAAAAATCTCTGATACATGCCAATTAGGCAAAAATATTTAGTGTCTTGCTGAAATATGAGTAAACTTCAAGTTAGCCCAAAAAATCTAAGTAGATGCCAAATTAGCCAAAAAAGCTAGCTTGTTGCTCCAATACTAGCTAAACTAAAAATTGCCCAGAATTCCTCAGTAAACTAAATTAGTCAAAAACATTAGCCTGTTAAACTCAAAATTAGCCAATGAAAACCTCAGTAGATAACAAATTATCCAAAAAACGTTAGCATGTTGCTAAAATATAAGCTAAACTCTAAATTAGGTAACAAATTATCCAAAAACGCTAGCATGTTGCTAAAATATTAGCTAAACTCAAAATTAGCCTATGAAAACCTCAGTAGATAACAAATTATCCAAAAAAACGTTAGCATGTTGCTAAAATATAAGCTAAACTCTAAATTAGATAGCAAATTATCCAAAAACGTTAGCATGTTGCTAAAATATTAGCTAAACTCAAAATTAGCCTATGAAAACCTCAGTAGATAACAAATTATCCAAAAAACGCTAGCATGTTGCTAAAATATAAGCTAAACTCAAAATTAGCCTATGAAAACCTCAGTAGATAACAAATTATCCAAAACACGTTAGCATGTTGCTAAAATATAAGCTAAACTCAAAATTAGCCTATGAAAACCTCAGTAGATAACAAATTATCCAAAACACGTTAGCATGTTGCTAAAATATTAGCTAAACTCAAAATTAGCCTATGAAAACCTCAGTAGATAACAAATTATCCAAAAAACGTTAGCATGTTGCTAAAATATAAGCTAAACTCTAAATTAGGTAACAAATTATCCAAAAATGCTAGCATGTTGCTAAAATATAAGCTAAACTCAAAATTATCCTATGAAAACCTCAGTAGTAGATAACAAATTATCCAAAACACGTTAGCATGTTGCTAAAATATAAGCTAAACTCAAAATTAGCCTATGAAAACCTCAGTAGATAACAAATTATCCAAAAAACGTTAGCATGTTGCTAAAATATAAGCTAAACTCTAAATTAGGTAACAAATTATCCAAAAACGCTAGCATGTTGCTAAAATATAAGCTAAACTCAAAATTAGCCTATGAAAACCTCAGTAGATAACAAATTATCCAAAACACGTTAGCATGTTGCTAAAATATAAGCTAAACTCTAAATTAGATAACAAATTATCCAAAAACGCTAGCATGTTGCTAAAATATAAGCTAAACTCAAAATTAGCCTATGAAACCTCAGTAGATAACAAATTATCCAAAACACGTTAGCATGTTGCTAAAATATAAGCTAAACTCTAAATTAGATAACAAATTATCCAAAAACGCTAGCATGTTGCTAAAATATTAGCTAAACTCAAAATTAGCCTATGAAAACCTCAGTAGATAACAAATTATCCAAAAAACGTTAGCATGTTGCTAAAATATAAGCTAAACTCTAAATTAGATAACAAATTATCAAAAACGTTAGCATGTTGCTAAAATATTAGCTAAACTCAAAATTAGCCTATGAAAACCTCAGTAGATAACAAATTATCCAAAAACGTTAGCATGTTGCTAAAATATAAGCTAAACTCTAAATTAGGTAACAAATTATCCAAAAACGCTAGCATGTTGCTAAAATATTAGCTAAACTCAAAATTAGCCTATGAAAACCTCAGTAGATAACAAATTATCCAAAAAAACGTTAGCATGTTGCTAAAATATAAGCTAAACTCTAAATTAGATAGCAAATTATCCAAAAACGTTAGCATGTTGCTAAAATATTAGCTAAACTCAAAATTAGCCTATGAAAACCTCAGTAGATAACAAATTATCCAAAAAACGCTAGCATGTTGCTAAAATATAAGCTAAACTCAAAATTAGCCTATGAAAACCTCAGTAGATAACAAATTATCCAAAACACGTTAGCATGTTGCTAAAATATAAGCTAAACTCAAAATTAGCCTATGAAAACCTCAGTAGATAACAAATTATCCAAAACACGTTAGCATGTTGCTAAAATATTAGCTAAACTCAAAATTAGCCTATGAAAACCTCAGTAGATAACAAATTATCCAAAAACGTTAGCATGTTGCTAAAATATAAGCTAAACTCTAAATTAGGTAACAAATTATCCAAAAATGCTAGCATGTTGCTAAAATATAAGCTAAACTCAAAATTATCCTATGAAAACCTCAGTAGATAACAAATTATCCAAAACACGTTAGCATGTTGCTAAAATATAAGCTAAACTCAAAATTAGCCTATGAAAACCTCAGTAGATAACAAATTATCCAAAAAACGTTAGCATGTTGCTAAAATATAAGCTAAACTCTAAATTAGGTAACAAATTATCCAAAAACGCTAGCATGTTGCTAAAATATAAGCTAAACTCAAAATTAGCCTATGAAAACCTCAGTAGATAACAAATTATCCAAAACACGTTAGCATGTTGCTAAAATATAAGCTAAACTCTAAATTAGATAACGAATTATCCAAAAACGCTAGCATGTTGCTAAAATATAAGCTAAACTCAAAATTAGCCTATGAAACCTCAGTAGATAACAAATTATCCAAAACACGTTAGCATGTTGCTAAAATATAAGCTAAACTCTAAATTAGATAACAAATTATCCAAAAACGCTAGCATGTTGCTAAAATATTAGCTAAACTCAAAATTAACCTATGAAAACCTCAGTAGATAACAAATTATCCAAAAAACGTTAGCATGTTGCTAAAATATAAGCTAAACTCTAAATTAGATAACAAATTATCAAAAAACGTTAGCATGTTGCTAAAATATTAGCTAAACTCAAAATTAGCCTATGAAAACCTCAGTAGATAACAAATTATCCAAAAACGTTAGCATGTTGCTAAAATATAAGCTAAACTCTAAATTAGGTAACAAATTATCCAAAAACGCTAGCATGTTGCTAAAATATTAGCTAAACTCAAAATTAGCCTATGAAAACCTCAGTAGATAACAAATTATCCAAAAACGTTAGCATGTTGCTAAAATATAAGCTAAACTCTAAATTAGATAACAAATTATCCAAAACGCTAGCATGTTGCTACAATATAAGCTAAACTCAAAATTAGCCTATGAAAACCTCAGTTGTTAACAATTATCCAAAAAACGTTAGCATGTTGCTAAAATATGAGATAAACTCTAAATTATCCTATAAAAGCTTCAGTAGATAACAAATTATCCAAAAAACGTTAGCATGTTGCTAAAATATAAGCTAAACTCTAAATTAGATAACAAATTATCCAAAAACGCTAGCATGTTGCTAAAATATTAGCCAAACTCAAATTAGCCTATGAAAACCTCAGTAGATAACAAATTATCCAAAAACGCTAGCATGTTGCTAAAATATAAGCTAAACTCTAAATTAGATAACAAATTATCCAAAAACGCTAGCATGTTGCTACAATATAAGCTAAACTCAAAATTAGCCTATGAAAACCTCAGTAGATAACAAATTATCCAAAACACGTTAGCATGTTGCTAAAATATAAGCTAAACTCTAAATTAGATAACAAATTATCCAAAACACGTTAGCATGTTGCTAAAATATAAGCTAAACTCTAAATTAGATAACAAATTATCCAAAAACGCTAGCATGTTGCTAAAATATTAGCTAAACTCAAAATTAGCCTATGAAAACCTCAGTAGATAACAAATTATCCAAAAAACGTTAGCATGTTGCTAAAATATAAGCTAAACTCTAAATTAGATAACAAATTATCAAAAAACGTTAGCATGTTGCTAAAATATTAGCTAAACTCAAAATTAGCCTATGAAAACCTCAGTAGATAACAAATTATCCAAAAAACGTTAGCATGTTGCTAAAATATAAGCTAAACTCTAAATTAGGTAACAAATTATCCAAAAACGAGCATGTTGCTAAAATATTAGCTAAACTCAAAATTAGCCTATGAAAACCTCAGTAGATAACAAATTATCCAAAAAACGTTAGCATGTTGCTAAAATATAAGCTAAACTCTAAATTAGATAACAAATTATCCAAAAACGCTAGCATGTTGCTACAATATAAGCTAAACTCAAAATTAGCCTATGAAAACCTCAGTTGTTAACAATTATCCAAAAAACGTTAGCATGTTGCTAAAATATGAGATAAACTCTAAATTATCCTATAAAAGCTTCAGTAGATAACAAATTATCCAAAAAACGTTAGCATGTTGCTAAAATATAAGCTAAACTCTAAATTAGATAACAAATTATCCAAAAACGCTAGCATGTTGCTAAAATATTAGCCAAACTCAAATTAGCCTATGAAACCTCAGTAGATAACAAATTATCCAAAAACGCTAGCATGTTGCTAAAATATAAGCTAAACTCTAAATTAGATAACAAATTATCCAAAAACGCTAGCATGTTGCTACAATATAAGCTAAACTCAAAATTAGCCTATGAAAACCTCAGTAGATAACAAATTATCCAAAACACGTTAGCATGTTGCTAAAATATAAGCTAAACTCTAAATTAGATAACAAATTATCAAAAAACGTTAGCATGTTGCTAAAATACTAGCTAAACTCAAAATTAGCCTATGAAAACCTCAGTAGATAACAAATTATCCAAAAAACGTTAGCATGTTGCTAAAATATAAGCTAAACTCTAAATTAGGTAACAAATTATCCAAAAACGCTAGCATGTTGCTAAAATATAAGCTAAACTCAAAATTAGCCTATGAAAACCTCAGTTGATAACAAATTATCCAAAAACGCTAGCATGTTGCTAAAATATAAGCTAAACTCAAAATTAGCCTATGAAAACCTCAGTAGATAACAAATTATCCAAAACACGTTAGCATGTTGCTAAAATATAAGCTAAACTCAAAATTAGCCTATGAAAACCTCAGTAGATAACAAATTATCCAAAACACGTTAGCATGTTGCTAAAATATAAGCTAAACTCAAAATTAGCCTATGAAAACCTCAGTAGATAACAAATTATCCAAAAACGCTAGCATGTTGCTAAAAATATAAGCTAAACTCTAAATTATCCTATAAAACCTCAGTAGATAACAAATTATCCAAAACACGTTAGCATGTTGCTAAAATATAAGCTAAACTCAAAATTAGCCTATGAAAACCTCAGTAGATAACAAATTATCCAAAAACGCTAGCATGTTGCTAAAATATAAGCTAAACTCTAAATTATCCTATAAAAACCTCAGTAGATAACACATTATCAAAAAACGTTAGCATTAGGAATGCAAGAATACAGTTTTCTTACAGTTTCAATACCTACCTCAATAAGCGTCTAAGTTTGGTATGTATTGAGCAAGAAAATAATTTATTTATTTATTTTATAAATAAAATTGAATTGAATTGAAAAAATAAACCCTAAAATTCTACTATTCCACAGACGATGATTAATTTTCCAAAGCACAACAAAAATTTAGATTTCTTTCAAGTGCACAGTTCTCTGCACTTATTGCAGAATCACATATAAATAGAACTCTTGTATACTTGTAAACATTACAACTTATATGAACTGAAACAATTTAAGCAGTTCTCTTAAGTTTTGACTGCTGGATGTCACACACAATCTAAACTGAACTTAAAATATTTAGAACTGACTTACTCATCCAAAAAACAACAGCAATACAGGTAAAGTGCAGTAGCCCTTAGCTGTCAGTCCTTTTTTTCATGCACCTTTACATTTAAAACAAACAAAAATAAATAATGTCTCTGGTTTTATTAGCATTTAGCTAAACTTTTATTATCCGACTACCGTAGAAGGGACAAGGTAGTTTCTGGCAGGGATGGGGAGAGCGGGCAGAGATTTTTTCAGTAGACACCCTTACGGTAACTCAGAATGGTACTGAATAAATAAAATGCATTTTGTGAAAAATGTCATATTGAATTGTCAAACTCGTATTGAACGGTTCGATTTTATATGGAATATTGTTGTATCCCCAGTTAGCTTGTTAAGCTAAACTCTATATTAACCAATAGAAACTTCAGTAGACAACAAATTAGCCAAAAACGCTAGCCTGTTAGCTAAATTATTAGCTAAACTCCAAATTAGCCTAAAAACCCAATTAGATGACAAATTTGCCAAAAACATTAGCATGTTGTTAAAATAAAAGCTAAAGTCTGAATTAGCCTATAAAAACTTCAGTAGACAACAAATCAGCCAAAAACGTTTGTTGCTAAAATATTAAGTAGCTCCACATTTTTTGAAAATTACTATAAAAGATGAAAACATAGCCCATGGAAATATTTTGAAGCTTGTTTCTAATCTGTTTAACATTTTGAAATTTGAAGACTTTTTCATTAATTTCCTATGGAGCATATTTGCTTAATATTTCAAAAACTACAAAGTTTATAAATACAGAAATAAAAGTTCTGAACGAGCTGAACGTTTTGATACCAAGATTGAAATTGCTGAAAGTGTGATTGAGCAGAAGAATCGCTATGCTTATTAAGCATTCATGCATTAATCAAGTTGAGCTGCATTTAATGGTGTAGTGGTTAGCACATTCTCCTCCCTGCTAAGAGTTCAAACCCCAGCTGTGTGGGCTGTTCTCCCTCTGGGCTCTCCAGCTACAAACTAACAAAAAAAAAAAAAAAAGTTTTATAGGTTGTGTCACAATTCACTAATCTGGTTTAAAATGTTAAATGTGTGTAGGTTTTGGGTGTCTGCGAGAGGAAAAATCGCTCCGATTAACATATTGGACATTCAAAACAAGCATAAGACTCCACCTTTTAAGGAAATAATGTGTTTACTTGTGTGTAATCTAAAGTAACCCAGAAAATGTTTCAGCTACAGCTTGGAGAGCTGGTGATCAAGCATCATGATTAAGCACCAACTGCGAGCCACTCTCAGCATGTTCAGCTCTATTGGCCCTGGTGCTGATTACACTCATCAGGGCTTTGTATGCTTCAGGGCTTAGAGACACACCGACTGCTGCTAGAGAGGCACGGTTTCTCTAAACTATTTGGGTTATGGACATATGGGCAGTAAAATCAAACATATATAAGAAAAACATTATTTATCGCATGACTACATCAACTTTCTCTCATATTCTTTCGAAAATATTCGAGAATCCTTTCATTTTTCTTGCAGTACCGCAAATTGCCTCCGAGTGTCGCTGTTCTCATGTGGCGAAGAGGGAAGAAGAAGTCCGTTTCATAACAAAACGTCACATCCTGTGACCGCTGCTAAAGGTAATTCATTTCTTTTCTTAGTGTGTTTTGATCTTAACGGACCTTAAAATATATTAAATGTATTAATATTGAAGAAAAAACATTTTTCTTAATAATTCTGCAGATTAAGTACATATTCTTTCCTCCCGCAATTTATCGCGAGTTCCAGGTTTACTCCAAACGTTAGCATGCTAGCAAAAAAATATAAAATAGCTCGAAATAAAAATATAATTCTTTTCACAACTTATTAAATGCATTCTAAATTATTTTAATGTCATTAATACGTGAATAGAATAAAAAATAACAATAGAGAAATGTTTAGACATTTTATATAAATTTATCTGACTTCTTGTTGCACAATAGCAGATTTATTTAAATTTTATTTTGCTACTTTTGAGTTTTATTCTGTGCTTTAGTTGTAACTTTACCTCATTTACATTTTTGTCTGTAAAATTACAACTTTCTACAGCTTGTCAGATCATTTTTATTGTGCTATTTTTCATTTAATATTAATTAATAGAGCAAAATGCTAGCAGCAGCAGCAGAAACAACAGCAAAAAGTCAATAACAGTTAACCTGATATCTAAATAAGTGCTATTTTAGATGAGTGTCTTTCAAATCTGTTTCCATGGCAGCGACTTTCATTGCTCAGAAGCTTTATTGCTTCTATTGTTGGAAGCTTGATGATTTTAAATTCATCTGTGGATCAAAGGCGTCTCTCTGTCTGACTCCTGCATGTTTTTCCATCACAAACTGCTGCTTTGCGTGTGCAGTTTGTGCCCGTGTCCAGGTTAAAGCAGAGGTTCTGTCATCCGTACATGCGTGCACGGATCACTGTTATTTACACCCAGATGGACTCAATTCCCTCTTCTCATACTGGCGTAGCAAACGTGCTACTTCAAAGGTCAGGATGGTCCCTTCAGATTTTTCCTGACGTTTCTTTACATTGAAGGATACGCTGATGTTGGGCCTTTTTTTTTTTAATTTTTTCCCAAAAATCAATCGCTGAACGTGCCAAACAGTCAAGCAGATTTACTCCCTTTTGTTTACTTGGCACGCCCGACAAAAAAAAAAAAAACCATTATGAGATTTTAAAGATTTTGTGTTTGAATGCAAGACTGAGATGACTGATGATGTTTAGCCAAGCAGAGAGAAGCAGAGTCATAACTCCACGTTTATCATCCAAGAAGCATCCCAGGAGAGGCAGGAGCAGACGGTGGAGAGTCTCGACTGATGCAGGTTAATGTCTCAACACGAGCTAAGTTTAAGTTAATCAGAGCATAAAGCCTTAATGCGGGTGTTTGTTTCCGTGGTGTGAAGCAGCAAAACACGGCTTGATGTTTAAACACGGATGAACTGCTGTGAGAGGGAAGCAATGCGCAAAACCATTTGTGTGTTTTTGTTGGCTGACGGTTGTGCAATGAGCAGTGAGGTGTTGCAATGCAAAATCAGCAGCTTTGATGCAACAATAATTCATTTTAGAGGCACTAAAATAATGGCCTAATAAATCATTTGTCACCAAAAACAAGTCAAGGCCCGGGGTAGGGCTGCCACGATTAGTCGACTAATCGTTTACGACTAATCGATACTATTAAAATTACGATCGAAGAATAAAAAATAGTCCGACTTTAGAATTATCTTAATTGATTAGTAAAGTTGAAAGTTATAATAGCATTCTGCTAGCTTTTTGGAATATTTTGGCATTTATTAAGGTTTTTTAGGCTATTTTGGAGTTTAGCTAATATTTCAGCTATATGCTAGCTGTTTTGGCTAATATAGGATTTCTCCATTTTTCTAAGGCTAATTTGGAGTTTAGCTAATATTTCAGCAGCATGCTAGCTATTTCAGCTAACTTTAGCTTTTTTACGTTTTTTAGGCAACTTTTGAGTTTAGCTTATATTTCAGCTATATGCTAGCTGTTTTGGCTAATATAGGATTTTTCCATTTTTTTAAGGCTAATTTGGAGTTTAGCTAATATTTCAGCAGCATGCTAGCTATTTAGGTTAACTTAAGCTTTTTTAGTTTTTTTTAGGCAATTTTGGAGTTTAGCTTATATTTCAGCTATATGCTAGCTGTTTTGGCTAATATAGGATTTTTCCATTTTTTTTAAGGCTAATTTGGAGTTTAGCTAATATTTCAGCAGCATGCTAGCTATTTCGGCTAACTTTAGCTTTTTTACGTTTTTTAGGCAACTTTCGAGTTTAGCTTATATTTCAGCTATATGCTAGCTGTTTTGGCTAATATAGGATTTCTCCATTTTTTTAAGGCTAATTTGGAGTTTAGCTAATATTTCAGCAGCATGCTAGCTATTTTGGTTAACTTAAGCTTTTTTAAGTTTTTTTAGGCAATTTTTGAGTGTAGCTTATATTTCAGCTATATGCTAGCTGTTTTGGCTAATATAGGATTTTTTCATTTTTCTAAGGCTAATTTGGAGTTTAGCTAATATTTCAGCAGCATGCTAGCTATTTTTGGTTAACTTTGGCTCTTTTTATTTATTAGCTAATTTGGCATTTAAATAATATTTTTGCTGCTATCAACTTCAGCATCTTTACATCCTCTTTGCCCATGAACCGATTAGTCGACTAATCGGAAAAAATAATCGGTGATTAGTCGACTATTAAAATAATCGTTTGTGGCAGCCCTAGCCCGGGGGCCGGATCCGGCCCTCCTGGTAATTCTATCCGAACCTCCAGATCCTCTTATCTTATTGTTATTATTGACCTTAAGTTATCTTGCGCTCATTTCTAACTTATATCATTTTAACAAAATATATTTTTATGGAGAGTAAAATATTGAAATTTAAATTAGGTTTAAGTTAATTTATTCCTGCCTTCATATTATTATTGTTAAAAAGTTACAGTTTTAATTTTTTTTAAATTGGCCTTCAGCTTGCTTTTTGGACTATTTTATTTTGGCATTTACTAAGATTTTTTTTAGTACTTTGGAGTTTAGCTAGAATTTCAGCTACATGCTAGCTGTTCTGACACTTTTAGGTTGTTTTGGAGTTTAGCCAATATTTCTGCAACATGCTAGCTGCTTTGGCTTATTTTGAGTTTTTTTTTTAGTTTTTTAGCCTGTTTAGGAGTTTGGCTAATATTTCAGCTAAATGCTAGCTGTTCTGGCAAAATTTAGGCGCTTTTTTTTTTTTTTCCTTTTTTAGGGTATTTGAAGTTTAGCTATTTATTCAGCTACATGCTAGCTGTATTAGCTAACCTAATTTATTTTTATAATTTTTTTAAATAGTTTTTTTTAGGATAATTTGGCATATAGCTATCAGCTTCAGCATTTTTAGCTGTCAATTTCAGCTTCTTCCGCCGCCAAATTGAGTTTACTGCATTCTCACTAGCATTATCACAGGTAATGCTAGATATCTACTTCATAATTATTCTAAAAGTTGTGGTTTTTGAGTTTTAAAAAATTAACCTTAGTGTGTTCAATAACCGTTTATCCTGTTCGGCCCGCGACCGAAGATATGTTTTGGATTTTGGCCCCTCGTGCGGTTGAGTTTGACACCCCTGACCTAAAATACAAAAAGTCTTGGAGGACCTAAAATATTCTTGGTCAATCTTTTCCTTATATTTTAGTCAAATCTGCTTAATTTTACTCCAGTAAACATAAAAAATGTCTGATTTGAATCTATTTAGTGTAAAGTTTGGTATTATTTATAGTTGCCACAATATTTACCTGTTTATAGAAACTATTCTGTCAACAAGACATTTATTCAAAAAGAGATTTTATATTTAAGCGTATATTATGATTTTTTTTTTTTTAAATAAATACATTTAGCAAATATTTCTGATGATATTAACGTTAATAAAAACCAGAGAAAGTTAAAGTAACTGTTTACCTGCTTTAATTTTATTTTGGTAAAATATTTTTACTCTGCAAAAAATGCCCTATAGAAATATTTAAAAATAGGCAGATTTTCTTAAAATAAGCAATAATAATAATAATATAAATAATTATAATTATGGGGAGAGTCAAAAATTTCTTTAAAATAGTTTTTAAAAAATCAACCAAACTAAGATTATTTTGCTGTTAAAAAACATTCTTCATCAGAAAATGTTTCTTGCAAGAGCAAAAATAAAACATTTTTTTTCTTTTTACTTCCAGTTCTTGCATTTTTCATGTTTTATTTGTTCTTCTTCCTGACGTTTGTTTTCCCGCCTCTTCACATCCCATCATCCTCTGCTTCTCCTCAGGAAATCCTCCGCCGCGCTTTGCAGAAATGTTGCGATTAGCCGCGACGTCTCTGTGTCTGCGGTGTCGGCGCGTCCCGACTTTAGGCCTCAGACTCCGCCCGTGCGCCTCGCTCAGCCAATCAGAGAACCAGGAGACTGTAGACGCGCTCTACGATCTGTCTGTGGACGTCCAGAAGGTCCGGAAGCTGAAGGGATGGGTGCTTTTTCGGAGCCCGTCTTACGCTAAGGAGGTCGCTGGCCAGCTGAGGGACATGGGGGCGTCGGGGGCGGTCGTTGCCAGAATCTTGGCCACTCACCCCGAGGCCGTCCTGTGTGATCCGGAGGAGGTGAGGAGTCAGCAGGAGGTGTGGATGTCGGTGTGTCCCAGCCAGAAGGAGCTGGTCGGGATCATCGAGAAGTTCCCCGCCTCCTTCTTCACCCCCGCCTCCCACCGGGACAACCAGCGGAGTAACATCGCCTTCTTCCAGCATCTCAACCTCAACAAGCGCGTCATCACCAAGCTGCCGATGGCCGGCGCGCCTCAGAGCTTCAGCCGGCCGGTGGAGCAGAACCAGAAGGTGGTCTGCACCCTCCAGCAGACCTACCTGGAGCTCGGGGGGGAAGAGGCCAACATGAAAGTCTGCCTTCAGAAGCTGCTCAGTCAGAACCCGTTCGTTCTCCTCAAACCTCCAGAAGTCCTGAGGCAGAACCTGATGTTCCTGAGGGGCCGGGGCTTCAGCACAGCTCAGCTCCTGCGCCTCCTCTCCAAACTGAGAGGCTTCGTGAGCGAGCTGAACCCCGACAGCATGCGCCGCAGCCTGGCCTTCTCGCAGGACGCCATCGGCTGCAGCGAGGCGGAGCTGCGGGACATCGTCCTCAAGTGTCCGGCGCTGCTCTACTACCCACAATCCACTCTGGCTGAGCGCTTCGGAGCCCTGCTGGGCGCTGGGATCAGCGTGCCTCAGATCACAGAGACGCCCACCGTCCTGGAGCTGACGCCGCAGATCGTGAACTATCGGCTCCGCCTGCTGGAAGCGCGCGGTTACGACATCCGGGGCGGCGGCCTGGATGTGCTCAACGGAACCAAGAAGGACTTCGAGAAGAGTTTTGGAAAACTGCAGCTGCGGGGAGAGCGGCCGCTCTTCAACCCGGTCGCTCCTTTGAGAGGAGACGACTGAGACTCGAGTCATGAAGATGCTTCTGTGTTGTGACTGTAAGAGACGCACAGGAAATACTCTAACATGATCTGTTATTCTCTGTTCTGCTGCCTTAAAGTCTGAACTGAAAAATCTAAAAATGATGGAAAGACTTGAAGTTTTTGTTTGATCTGAAATTCCTCTCAGATGAAAATTTTTAAACCAGCAAATAAAGCTGTTTGTGAGTTGTTGTTTTTTTTATTTTTTTTGTTTACATGTTGTAAAATTATTTTTATTTATGTGAAATTTAATAATTTTTTTCCTGTTGCCTCAAGCTGTTTTTTTTTTTGCCAAACTTTGAGACAAAAAGCTTAAAAAAAGAACAATAAAACATTTCTGTCGAAAAGGTGAAAACATGTTTTTTTTGGATTAGAAGAGTAAAAGTAAAAGCAGAAGAAAAACCTAAAAAGTTTGTTTTTGCAAATGAAAAAGAGACAAAAATGGAGCTGAAACGATAAATCCAGACTATAAACTTCTTTATGCACAAACTACATACAGATCATTACTGACGCTTAAATGCATTTTCTGAATTTATTATGAAAACTGCAAATTTAAATGTTTTAAACCATGAGTTGATATAAAGTTCATCTTAGAGAGGCGGAGCTTCTCTCAAAAGGCTGTAAGATAAAGTTCTCTGTAACTATTCCTGCTTTTTTCTTTAAAAAAGGATTTGTTTATTCATTTTTATTCATCCTTTGAGTCTCCAGTCCTTTTATATTTTTTAAGATAAACCGTTTGTGGCTGAAAAACTCCATTTAACACTCAAAATATGTAAGAAGGGTAAAAAAAAAAGAATACATTTGTGGGAGAATCTATCAGAAAGTCTGAGGAGATTTTACTTTTTATCGCCTTAAAAGATCCGTCCTTTGAACACAACGTGTGGGAATGAGGCCTTGAGACTCCCATTGTTAAAAGGTAATCTGAGTACTGCAGAATCAGATTACTTTGTCAATATTTCTTTCTTTGTAAACGTAGTGACGGGGATCAGACCTGAACTTGGGGGGGTTTGGTGTTTCTCCTCAGATAGAATCCCTTTTTTTTAGCACCAAAAGGTGGAGGAGCGGGATTTTCCTCGTCTCCTGAGGAGTCTTAGCTCCTCCTTGAAGATCTGATGTTCGTCCCGGAGCAGATCAGGAACGCTTGCTTTGTGTGAGAGCAGCAGGACGGCGTCGCGCTCGACTTCGTGTCGGAGAGCAGCTTTCAACGGCAGCGAGCATCTCGGCTGATGGCGCCGCAGCCGCTCCGTGCCTCGAGGTTCGCTCGCTCTCGCAATGGGAGGTCAGGGCGAAGATGGAGGACGTGGTCGAACAGTTAACGACCCTCCAGCTGCTGCTGTCGTCACGGTGATGGCCGACGGGCCGAGGATTCAGCGGTGACCGCATGCGGTGACGAGCTCAGCAGACGGATGCTCGGCCGGAGGCCGCTCGTCCCCGAGGGGCCGCCGCATCGGCTCCGGGACGCCGCTGAGGGTTTCTTCTGTCCTCCGCCCTTCACTGAAGGTCACGCCGCACGCTTGAATCATAGGAGGAGTAAAGGCAGCTTCAGGGGTTGGAATCATCCATTCAGCCGCTGTCCTCCAGCTTTGGAGTGACTGTGGGGTCAGAGGTCATTACAGACGCGCTGATGGTGGACGTTCATCACGCAAATTTTATGCCTCAGATAAGCAGAAACCCTCGAGGAGTGCAGCCAGAAGCTGGAGATAACTCATAAAACAGTGAAGAACGTCACTTTAAATCTGGGGTGTCGAAATTAACGCACAGGGAGTCAAAATCCAAAACACCTTAGGGCGCAGATCGAACAGGAAAAACATTTATTAAACACTCTAAAACTATATTTTTAAAACTTTAAAACCATAACTTTTTAATATAATTATGAACTAGATTTATAGCATTACCTGAAATAATGCTAGTGTGAAAGCTGAATTTGGCCACTGAAGATGATAGTGCTGAAAGCTGAAGATGCTGAAAGTGATAGAACACTGAAGCTGATAGCTGAAAACACTGAAGCTGATAGCTGAAAATACTGAAGCTGATAGCTGAAAATACTGAAGCTGATAGCTGAAAACACTGAAGCTGATAGCTGAAAATACTGAAGCTGATAGCTGAAAACACTGAAGCTGATAGCTGAAAACACTGAAGCTGATAGCTGAAAATACTGAAGCTGATAGCTGAAAATACTGAAGCTGATAGCTGAAAACACTGAAGCTGATAGCTGAAAATACTGAAGCTGATAGCTGAAAACACTGAAACTGATAGCTGAAAACACTGAAGCTGATAGCTGAAAATACTGAAGCTGATAGCTGAAAACACTGAAGCTTATAGCTGAAAACACTGAAGCTAACAGCTGAAAACACTGAAGCTGATAGCTGAAAACACTGAAGCTGATAGCTGAAAACACTGAAGCTAACAGCTGAAAACACTGAAGCTGATAGCTGAAAACACTGAAGCTGATAGCTGAAAACACTGAAGCTAATAGCTGAAAACGCTGAAGCTTATTACTTAAAACACTGAAGCTTTTTGCTGAAGACACTGAAGATTATAACTGAAAACACTGAAGCTGATAGCTGAAAACGCTGAAGCTTATAGCTGAAAACACCGAAGCTTATAACTTAAAACACTGAAGCTGATAGCTGAAAATGCTGAAGCTTATAGCTGAAAATACTGAAGCTAATAGTTAAAGTTAAAGTCCCACTATTTGTCACGCACCTAGGTGTGTGAAATTTGTTCTCCGCATTTGACCCATCCCCTGGGGGAGCGGTGAGCTGCAGACACAGCCGCGCTCGGAACCATTTGGTTGGTTTAACCCCCCAATCCAACCCTGAGTGCTGAGTGTCAAGCAGGGAGGCACTGGTCCCATTTTTACAGTCTTGTAACCTGCCTACACACATGACTCCAATCTCAGGGCGGACCTCTACCACGAGGCCACGGACGCTGGTAAACACTGAAGCCAAATAGCTTGAAAACACTGAAGCTGTAGCTGAAGAACACTGAATAGCTGATAAGCTGAAAATACTGAAGCTGATAGCTGAAACACATACAGACCTGAAGCTAAACGCTTGAGCCATGACTGATAGCTGAAAACACTGAAGCTGATAGCTGAAAACGCTGAAGCTAATAGCTGAAAACACTGAAGCTGATAGCTGAAAACGCTAAAGCTAATAGCTGACACTGAAGACATATAACTTAAAACACTGAAGCTTATAGCTGAAACAAACAGCTGAAGCTAATGAAAACGCTTTAAGCTAATAGCTGAAAACACTGAAGCTGATAGCTGAAAACACTGAAGCTAATAGCTGAAAACGCTAAAGCTAATAGCTGAAAACACTGAAGCTTATAGCTGAAAACACTGAAGCTAATAGCTGAAAACACTGAAGCTAATAGCTGAAAACGCTGAAGCTAATAGCTGAAAACACTGAAGCTTATAGCTGAAAACACTCAAGCTAATAGCTGAAAACGCTGAAGCTAATAGCTGAAAACACTGAAGTTTATAGCTGAAAACACTGAAGCTTATAACTTAAAACACTGAAGCTGATAGCTGAAAACATTGAAGCTTATAACTTAAAACACTGAAGCTGATAGCTGAAAACACTGAAGCTAATAGCTGAAAACACTGAAGCTTATAGCTGAAAACACTCAAGCTAATAGCTGAAAACGCTGAAGCTAATAGCTGAAAACACTGAAGTTATAGCTGAAAACACTGAAGCTTATAACTTAAAACACTGAAGCTGATAGCTGAAAACATTGAAGCTTATAACTTAAAACACTGAAGCTGATAGCTGAAAACATTGAAGCTTATAACTTAAAACACTGAAGCTGATAGCTGAAAACACTGAAGCTGATAGTAGAAAAACGCTGAAGCTAATTGCCAGCTAAAAATATTAGCTAAATGCCAAATTAGCCTAAGAAAAGAAATCAGGTTAGCCAAAACATCTAGCATGTAGCTGAAAAAATTGCTAAACTTTAAAATAGACAAAAAACGTTAAAAAGCACAAAAATTAGCCAAAACAGCTAGCGTGTCTATATTAACCTAACTCCAGTATGTTTTAAAAAAATACTAAATTAGCCAAAACATCTGGCATGCAGCTGAAATATTAGCTAAACTTCAAAATAGCCTAAATAATCATAGTAAATGCCAAAACAGTCCAAAAAGCTAGCAGAATGCCAATTTTTAAAACGTTAAAACCGTAATTTTTTAACATAATTATGAATAATAAAAAGGCAGGAATATTATTCCAGAATAAATCAACTTAAAACTTAAATTACTTTCAATATTTTACCCTCCATAGAAACATATTTTGTCAAAATTATACAAATGACTGCAAGTTAACATCGAGCTATTAATAACAATAAAATAAAATGATCTAGAGGGCCTGACAGAATTATCCGGGTCTTGACTTTGAAGCATCAATTTGAGTCAAACGCAGGAGCTCCGTTTACCACAGACTGACTTTGAGTCAAACAGAGAAGCTGAAAGCTTCAGGTTTCCTCACAGCTTCAGCCTGAAACAGCAGCTGATCTGGATGATCTGCTTATAACAGAAAATCTCAATGTTTAGGATTGATGTTTTTTCATCATAAAGTTTTATTTTTTTTACTCTTGATGCTCCACATTCAAGAACACGGCAACGTTCCTCCATCCTGAGGAGAACATCAACAGAACCTGGAGGCCAAAGATGATTCCCGAAAACTCGTCCGTAGAGGAAAGTTTCACTTTTCTGCTCAAAAATATCTAAAAGAGTTAAGCAGAAACAGAATTAACTTAGGTAATAAACCCAATTTTAACTGACCAAACCAGAAAGCTCAGCAGGAGAACATTTCTGTACAAATGATGACCGGTCAGACCATTCTAGAAACACAGGGGTGGAAAAAAAACATTCATCAAATATTACAGTCAAGACTCAACAGAAAACTGAGTCGTTCAGTGGAAAAAGAAAAAAAAAGGACAAAAATAAGAAAAATAAATTACAACAATCAACAGAGGCAAAGCAGAAAACTTTAAATGAGTCCCCTTGGAGATTTGTGAAGATGGTGCCTGCCCAATCAGCTGACTGGTGTGTTGGTTGACTTCCTGGTTTAGCAGAACCTCCAGAGCAGAACCTCATTCACACCTGAAGCGACCACCAAGAAACCGGTAAGTTAATTCATCAAACCAAAATGAACAAACCGGACAAAAATCTTAAAGTTTATAAATATATGTTTAAACTCAAAGAGATGTCTGGATTTTAGAGGAAGGAGTCTGAAAACGTTCTCCTCCAGGTGACCTTCTCCTCCAGGTGACCTTCTCCTCCAGGTGACGTTCTCCTCCAGGTGACCTCCTCCTCCAGGTGACGTTCTCTTCCAGGTGACGTTCTCCTCCAGGTGACGTTCTCCTCCAGGTGACGTTCTCCTCCAGGTGACCTCCTCCTCCAGGTGACCTTCTCCTCCAGGTGACCTTCTCCTCCAGGTGACGTTCTCCTCCAGGTGATCTTCTCCTCCAGGTGACCTTCTCCTCCAGGTGACCTTCTCCTCCAGGTGATCTTCTCCTCCAGGTGACCTTCTCCTTCAGGTGACCTTCTCCACGTGGTCTCCGCTTTAGTCTATCATGAGTTCTTTGGTCTTTAAGGTGGTTGTTGGTTGAACTCCATGTTGACAGAAGCTCCACCTCCTCTGTGAGCAGACTCCTCCCCCACACACACACATACAGTGATGTCATCTGCATAGTTTGAGAGACAAAATCCACTGAAGCGAAGCAAAAAGAAAACGACTCTAGAAGATTTTAGTTTCATTAATTGACATAAAACTCTGAAAAACTTCCTTTGAATATTAATGTGAGTTTTTAATCCTTTTAGGAATAAAAAAAAAAATCCACTTTAGTTTCAGGATTTCTGTGAAAACTGATTTCTGGATTTGTCAGACTGCCTGAAGTTTCCAAACCGTCGTTTTTACCCTCTGTGACGAGTCAGAACTGTCATCTGTGACAAAGAGAGACTTCAGGATGACGTTCAGTTGAGTGTCACACCTACACAGCAGTCGTGGCGCAGTGGTAGAGCGGTCAACCTCTGACCAGAAGGTTGCAGATTCCCGCTCTGCCCGCTCAGGAGGATCCTCCTCCTCTGACAAATAAATGTTTACTCTCACTTATTGTTTCCGTATATCATGAATTCATTTCTGTTTTTTTTTTTACAGGTTTTCTTCACATTCTGACATTTTGAGGTAAAAAGATCTGAACTTCAGTGATGAAAGGAGAATGTTTGGATCTGGAATGACGTCCACTCATGATGGACCTGGAAGCCTCTTTGGTGAGAAGCTCTCAGTGGGTGGAGTCAGAAACTTCCCGTCTGAAACCGCTTAAATCTTTAAACAAATGCAGCCGTTTGGACAGAAGACAGACGAAACTCTCATTCAGAACAGAATTCACATCCTACAGATCCATAATCATTCTAAAAATAATAAAACTTATAAATATTAAAATAAGTTTGTATTTAGTGTTGAAATCTATACATGTAAACTGACTCACATTCATTTGATTTTATGGGGAAACTGGAGAAATTCCTCTTTTATTTTAGATCAGTTTCTGCTCTTTTCTGGAGGATGTCGCCACCTACTGGATAATCTTTACAATTACAACAAAGACTCAATTGTTGGAATTATTTCCCCAAATCCACAATTATTTTGAGTTAAATTATTTTAATGTTTTAAAATATATATATATAAAACGTTAAAACCGTAACTTCTGAACATAATTATGAATAATTAAAAGGCTGGAATATTATTCCAGAATAAATCAACTTAAATAACTTTCAATATTTTACTCTCCATAAAAACACATTTTGTCTATATATATATTATATATATATATATATATATATATATATATATATAAATATATTTAGAAAAAATATCCGACAAAGTGGGTATTTTTTGCAAAAAATGAAAAGTTTAAGCAATTTATTCAATTTATTAATCAAGTTTTAATTAAGACAGTTGATGTGAAATATGAAAGATTTTTCATTTGGTTCCAGGATTTACAGGAAAAAAGTCAACAATCAAAAATACAGAAAATGTAAAGACTTGTTAACTTATTATAGAAATGATTTCAATAACAGTTTCAATCATTTAAGGAAAATGCAGTAAATTAAAATAACAAGAACTGGTTCACCTGAGAATAAACTGGTGTTTAAAAATAAAAAGTATATTTTTTATTTAATATGAATGAATAAAAATCAAACGTCTGATTTTCCACCAATGAGACAAAAGCACAACGAAGCAATAAACTTCACAATAAACAGCAGATTGTGCAAACAAAGACAAAATCAATCAGAAAAAATGACTTTGGTAAAATGTAATAAAGCTGGGTGTGCAGTGGTGTAGTGGTTAGCACTTTTGCCGCGCTGAGAGAAGGTTCAAATCCCAGCTGGATTTTTACATGTTGACAGGAGAGCCGTCCAGAGCAGAGGGGTCCGAATCCGGGCCTCGAGGGCATTCCAGCCGTTGACCTCCTTATTGGCTAAACCGGAGGGGGGTGGGACGACATCCGCGGCCCGTTAAAATACTTAATCTGTCTCACCAGACTGGAATAAATTATTATAATAACCATTATTAATGTTTTCTTTTCGCTGTAATTCTGGAGTTTCCCCATAGATGGCGCTCTACAAACAGATTGACCTTTGTTTAGGTGCTGAAAGTATTATTTATGGAAGTTTTATTATTTTTCTGATCATTCAAGTTTGCATTTTACCTGCAGAACATCAACTCATTGGCTCCAAAATGACAAAACTCACAGTTTTGAATAAGAAACTCCACATTTTTCCGTTTTAAAGTAATTTTCCGTCAAAATTAAAGCCTGTTTTTGTCCAGCTTCCATGTTAGATAACTAAAACACTCCATGCATTCGGTCCTGGTCCGGCCCATCCAGCAAATTTTAGAACCTTTTGTTCTAAAAGTTTAAAGGTTTGCCCACTCCTGGGCTAAACGCTCCTGATCCAGGTAATCGGGATGAGGCAGGATTTCTGGAGGGAATTTTCAGGATTTGGACACCCCTGGTCCAGAGTGACAATAGCAGGGATAGGCTCCAGCAACCCCGTGAGTCAGAGCTGGAGTGAAGCGGGTCAGGAGGACGGATTTTAATGATATCTACGTAAAACAAATGATTAAATTCTGGAATGAATTCAAGTTTTTTTTCACCTGGTTATGAAGTCAAATCAAACGTTCTGACTCGACAGTTTTCTGAGACGCGTTTGAGAACGTTTCAGCTGCTGCAACAGAACAATGACGCTGGAATTAGAGACAATCCTGGATTATTTA
The DNA here is from genome assembly GCA_003999625.1 of Oryzias javanicus. Classification (NCBI taxonomy): domain Eukaryota; kingdom Metazoa; phylum Chordata; class Actinopteri; order Beloniformes; family Adrianichthyidae; genus Oryzias; species Oryzias javanicus. The sequence goes on from CM012442.1 coordinate 30,632,473, forward strand.
ATAATCCGTCCTGCTCCTCAGAACTAAATATTTGAGGCTGAAGGAACTGGAGCTCAGAAGCCGGGAAATCAGATTTTAGGTTTTTAGGAAATCCAGATTAATGTGTTTGAACAGATTTTAGGGACATTTTTGTCCCACTTTTAGTGCACAAACCACACATTTGAAATAATATTCAAGATTTTTGTCTTATTTTTTTGGAAGTCGGTCGCCGCAGGTAAACTTAAAAGTTTGATAAAAATCAGGTTGTGGCGCGGTAACCCCCACGCATGCGAGTTTACTGATCCTCCGCGGTCACTCTCTTAAAAACTTGGCACTTGAACTTGATCCCGTTCTCCTCCTGAACTTCACTCGGAACGTCAGGAAACCTGAAAGAAAAAAAAAAAAGTGTTTTAGTGGGACAGAAACATCCCATAATAATAAACAGCTGTGTAAACATGCCATAAAGTGAACGCTTTACTCATAATACTCTGAGCTTTACGGTCTGAACGGACCGTGAAGCTCCACAAAGCTTCAGTCAAGTCAGCAAATGCCTCCGAGCCGCCGCCGCTGCTGCCGCCGCCGCTGCAGCTCAGAGGTCATGGAGATCAAACTTACTCGTCCAGCACTCGAAACAATTCTCTGTCAAAGTCGGGGAAGAAGACGTCGCAGTCGAAGTCGGCCATGACGTCTGTCAGGTACAGAAGGTCGCACCACGGGTGTTTCAGCGCGTCCTGCAGAAAACACAGTGGGAATTATGGGAGCAAAGAGCCGGAAGCTCCCGGTGGGACTAACATCCACAGGGAAGCAGCTCCAGGAATGACTGTTTAATCAAAGCTGGAGCTCCATTCAACAAGAGGATTGTGATGATTTGGCTGTAAACCACGTTAAGCTAATAAAAAAATAAGGTGAAAGTCCGACTCAGCAGATGCAGGAAAGCCGGAGTTGGGCAAGATTCCGGATAGGGAAGGATTTGGAGAAGTGATCCATGTGACGATAAAATAAAGAATTCATCTTTCAGTTTTCCAAACTGAGAGAAAAATAGTGTGGCCGAGGGGAACAAACGATGTCAGGCGGGTTTCAGAACTAGTAGGTCATGATTAAGCGCTCGGCATAGGCGCCCGCCTAGTGCACCTTTATTTATATATATATATATTATATATAAATTTTTTTTCATTTTTTTGTTTAACAGTTTGACGTACCACTCATTTCATGTAAAAAATAATAAGAGAAACAATAAAAAACTTAAATACAATAACTCAGAAGTTTAATGTAATCAATAACTCTGCTGTGCAGAGCCCCTCCCTAGCTTATATAAAATGTATTGGAAATTTACTGCATTTTGGTCAAAATGGAAAGACTAATTTAACTGGCAGTCTGGTGTTTTATTTGTATTTTTCCAACACATTTAACAGATGAAATCCCTCCACTTTCATATGAGTATTAGCTGATCGGTTAGTTAGTGCATCTCCATAGTAACGAAGAGTGTGCCAGCTGGAGCCCATACTGGAAATACAACTTCAAGCAGGCCTGACCCCGGGGCTGCATGGCAACCTAGACGAAACATGAAGGAAAAAACAAAAACATAACAGGTCTGCAACCTGCGGCTCCAGATCCACATGTGGATCTTTCATCTCTCCATTATGGCTCCTCAACTAAACAGAATAAGTCATGGAGACTGCTGACTCAGCAGCTCCCTCTAACCAAAACTACCTGAAGAAAACAAATAAACAAAGCCAGCAAAAGAAGACTACCAAACCACAAACTAAAATAACAAAACCCAGCAGCGGAAGACTGCTGAGGACAAACAGAAGAAATAAATAAAAGTAAAATAAAATAGTAATTTTCAAAAATAAGGATGACTAAGATGCACAAAGATGATAAACTCTGTAGGTTTTTACATCCATGTTGACCTGAAGACGTCATGTTTGCTCAACACTTCCAGAATGAACAGATTTTATATGCAAAGCAAAACTTTGGTAAAAAGTTTAAACTTTAATGAGTTAAAAGCAAATATCTTATGCTGCACAATATTGGTTACTAGCTGCAATATAATGATCCTGTTTGGAACAGAGTTTTATTTTGAAAATACACACACAAAAAAAAAAATCTAAATTTTGAGAGATGCTAGGTCCTTTTTATATTTTTGCTATTGTTTGTGCCAAAAAATAGACACAACTCATATTTATCATTAAAAAAGAAGATCATAAATGTAAATCCAAATTTCTTAAAGGCTAAAGTGAGAGTAGAAAGAGTCCAAATGACTCTTTTACTGTTAAAAGTTGCCAACCCCTGATATAGTCTAATCATTGTAATTTGGTGCCCCCTCCAGCAGATAGTACCCTAGGCAACCGCCTAGGTCGCCTATACCAAGAGCCGGCCTTGACTCCAAGACCCTGTAGGGGGCGCCAAATCCGTTTTTTCACTATCCATTCAGGCCAGGGCTGGACCAGGTCGTCATCACATCGTACGGCGGTTTCAGGAGCGGGTCGATCCCTCATCCGGAGACGGTATCACACTTCCTGCTGCTGTAATGAGTTTTTCTATCCTGAAGGCTGACCCGAGTCTGCTTTACCTCATAAACCTTCGTCCCACCAAGAACCCAGATGGTTTCGATGATGTCCGCCAGAGGGGGCAGCGCCGCCAGCCGCACGGCGCTCTCAAAGTCCGCACACAGGAACTGGGCGTGGTTCGGTACGGCGCTGGAAGACACATCAGACAGAGGTGAGCCGAGGACGTCGGCGCCCTTCGGGGTCACGGGACGCTCG